>OX381720.1:46798980-47998980 GCA_947462335.1 Harmothoe impar | reverse complement strand
CTTGTAGCAAGACAAACGATTGACCCGTGACATCTTCATGGACTGATCTGCTCGTCCCTCTACCCACTGGCTCAGTAGTTGAGCGGACAGTCTACATATATATCGGTGCTGGGTGTGCGTGTCTACTGGCCGCTGCCGCCTCACCCAGCCAGTAAAGGTCAAATCCCACAACGCGAATGAGGGCTGTAAAATGTAGTTTATTGTGAAATCCTGATCACTTAGCCAATATTGGTTGGTTATATCAGCTAAAACAAGCCCAATATTGGCTTATAACCCTTGTCCGTATTGTGATTGTGACAAATAGGATATCAAAACATTCAGATATTTTTCTCTGATTATGCTTAAATATGTTGCTTATTAGAATATGCCAACGATTTGGTTTATACAGGGGGGACACTCCAAATGTCTTTAGGCTAGTTAAGAGGGAATAGTCACGACAAAGCAAACTGTGAAGTAACCCCCTCAAACAGTTCAATTAACCAGTCCTTCATGCAACACTTGCCTGCCTATTATTGACCACAGTGGGATTTGGATAGGCATAAGATCATGGGGCAAGTGCTGCGATTTACAAAATTGGCAATAGTTGCCCCTTGTTTTTATGTCTTTTTCGCGTTGTGGGATTTGACCTTAATGCTCCATGAGCGTGTGACTGAGGTGCTGCTGCCTCCTCCATCTCTACTTCTGACAGTCACTGTGTTCACTGCATTGATGGTCTATATATCAACAGAGCTACTCAAGAATAACCTTTCATTAATGGTGTCATCACGATATTTCTTTAATCCTATCGGATGTTTATGTAAAAGACCCATTGCTACATAACAAATTATGGAAAAATACATGGGTCCTTTCCATGTTGTTGATGATACTTTAAAATATGGATTGTATCGGTGGATTCATATGCATGGGTGATAGTCAATGTTAGACTTAGCTAAGGCCAAATAAAAAAAAAAGTTTTGTTTCAGGTAACATGGGATGAAAATGTAGGGTCGGTAGGTCGGATTTTTTTATTTTTTTTAACTTTATTTTTATTTTTTACCGTCCCTCTTTGATACCAAAAAAGTGGAAAAATGGGAAAAAAAAAAAATGTAAACATAAAATTGACCCAAAAAAGTGGAAAAATATAAAAAATTCTTCAAAATTGCATAAAAAAAAGTAGGGTCGGCCCTGTTTTGATAGGGTCGGTCGGGTGACCTGAAACAAACCTTTTTTTTTTAGGCCTAATGGACATTTTTCTCTCTAAAACCTATACCCTAATCAGGAGTGATATAGCTTTTCTTTAAAAAAAGGGCACGGTCAAATTCGGTGAGGAGTTGCTGTTATTGTTATTGTGACTATAGATACACATTTCAGAACGGATCTAACGGATGTTATACAATAGTATTTTGAAAATATTATTTGGATGAACAAAAAGTACTTCGCTCAAACAAAACAACATTGGCAATTAAATGATCTGATTGTTAGAAGGAAAGGTATTATTGGCTGCACAGGGCAGATACATGTAATGATGATGACTGGAATATTGTTCTTTCCCATCATAGGAGAGCCAAACGTAAATGACATGCAGCTGAAAAGGGCCTATTATACACTGATGTCCTTACTAATAAGGCTACTCATCCGAACCATATGACATCTTAACATTTTTGTTCAATACGACAAATCAGAAATTTCTTTAGCCAAAACCACTAACTTTATTAATAATTACTTAAAATATTGTTGAAACCCCTACTCAGAGGTATAGCTCAGTGGATCCCTAGTGGTCAACTAAAACCAATCGTATTTAACTAAGACATATACATGTAACCGTGGATTTATTCTTAATAGGTTTCTTTTTTTTTGGACAAAATCAGCAAAATCCATAACAGCAAGTGTGATCTGCGGTGTTTGGTACTTGAGGATGTTTTTGATTATTCCTCCCCTACATTTGTTACATTTTTTCAAGCTGTCTATTGACGCATCCCAGATGGATGAGAGATCCCACTGTTATACACTTATGAAAATACAGTCCAGTCACGATACAAAGGATAAAGTAGGAATGAATAAAATTAATGGTGAATTGTAACAAATTAGTTTACCCGCCTTATATTGGAAGAACATTAGGGAGTGTTCATTTTTTAACAACAGTAGGGGGTTGGTGAGTTTAGGGGGGGGGGGCGTAAAATAACTTGACCCCTTCCGAGGGGGGGGCGTAAAATAACTTGACCCTCTTGAGGGGGGGGGGCGTAAAATAACTTGACGCCTTTGGAGAGGGCGCGATTCGTCGCGACATGATGCTGAATACCTTAACTCTTCACTTTTTCTGTAGAAATGCCTTAAAATGCAGCAAATTACCTCTAAAATCATAAAATTTTCTTGCAACACTTTGTGTCGCACCTGTTAAATCTGACAATTTTACTATGTATATTTTCATAGGAGGGGGGGGGGGGGAAATATGTGCCAGGCAGGCAAACTCCTCAGATTTCTCAGATTCATTTTTCTTCAAATTGGTCCTTCTTGTGATTTGTCCAGATCAAATGAGAACTCTGTTTACCTTTATGTGTCAGACAAGAAGATCAAAATACATCAAATTTCCCCATTTGCCTTCTTGATTTTCAAAATTTTCTTGGGTGGGGGGGGGGCATACCCCTAAACCCCCTTAGTACTGCTGTGACATGTGATTGGCAAAAGAACACACAACTATTTTAGTGATGGTTTAAGATGGGGGTAGACAGGCCAGATGTGCAAAAATGCATCAGATTGCACCATTTGAAGTCATAGTTTCAAAATTTTCTAAGACCGTTCCATCAAAAAAGCAAAGTTCCTTCCCCAAATATAAAGGCTAGCTAGTACAGATCTTAGCTTTGATATAATTCTGGCCACAATGCACCAGAATGCACCATTTGAGGTCTAGATTTTCAAATGTTCCCAAAGGTTTCCCACTAAATACAGGCTTTGTAATACAGTTGGCCAAAAGGAAACAGAATGCACCATTCCAGGTCTAGATTGTCATATCTTCCCAAAACCTTTCCTCAAAAAAGATAAGGCCCCAATCATAGAGGCTGACTAATGCAGATCTGAGTTGTAATATATTTTTGGCCAAAATGCAGCAAAATGCACCATTTCAAGTCTAGATTTCCAATTTTCCTAAAACCTTTCCTAAACAATTAACAAGTTTCCAGCCCCTATCATAAATAATTCAGAGCTGAGCCTTAATATATTGTATGCCAAAATGCATCAGAATGTAGCATTGCTAGTCATAGGCTTTCAAATTTTCTTGCGGTAGCATTCCCCCAAAAGATCCTGGGCTCTGATTTTTCCCTCTTCAGAGTTTGCATGTCTGGTGTGCACTGTAGGCCCACATTTGCCAGTTAGATGTGTGCTTTCAACAGGCCAGTCTACCGTTTTTGCTTGTATAACAGAGCAGACCAGACTGCAAAATAAATGTTTGTGGAGTTTGAACCAAAAACGGACATGGTTGGGCACCCCCCCCATTTCATATCCCAAAATTTACAAAATTCCCATTATTGCATCAACAAAATTGTTTTATCAATGCACCCTTTGATTGACAGGTAGAGTAACAATTTGCTTATCTAATATTGAAAAAGGTTTGTAGTAATTCCAACTAAAACCAAACAGATTATTCAGTGTAAAAAAGGGAACCTGTTGAAGGCCTAATAAATGTTGGATAAAATGCTAGTGTGGTTTGCGTCACACTCCTGTAGTTCAGTACATGAACCTATGCAGTTGTGCCCAAACCAGCTGTTCATCTTTTTACACCTTTCTTTTCTGGCACATTTTATCTGCTGCTATATCATTGCAATAAAATGACCTAGTCGAAAAACAATAATAGAGATTAAAATAGTGATCATCAAATGTACCCAGGATACTTCATCATTCCAGATAGGCTGTTACCATTTGTTTATTTCAAACTAGGACTAGACTGCCCGGTTGGTTGACCAGGCCACTGGCTTGGATCAAGGTCATTCATTTATAGAGCAATACCTACAAGGAATGATTGAGCTGTAATGTTGACATTTATGGAACATGATACTGGACAGTAGGGCCTAATAGATTGTATTGAGAAAAGGTTATTCAAAATTGTCAACTTGTGGGTATACAATCCATTCAGGATTCCATCAACCCTCCTATAAAGCTTTCAAAGGACACGTTCAATAATGACAGAATAATAGCAGAAAACTAACAAATAATAATTATACGTATATGACTAATCAGGCAATCAAGTTGAATACATAATCGGTTAATAACAGCGGTTGGTATGTACCTTGTTCAACCATTCTCAATAAACCAGAATTTCAAACGCTAATATCCACTTTATTGTTATTCTGTGATACTTAGGTTGATCGCTACTCATTGAATATGGACTCCTGCGCAGCTCTCTGCGCATATAGCTTAAAATGTTCAGAATGGGCAAATATTGCATAATCGGTTACATATATATGCAAACTAAGCAATATCCAAAAATTGGACAATTCCGAGCAAAATTGAGCATTTTATTGCACTTTAAATATTTGATATATTTGGAGCCAGTATTTCACGGCCTGTGACGTCATCAAATATGGCGGTTTGTTTACATTCAAACGGCAAAGAAAATGGCTATTTTAGGGCCCCGTCTATCATGATTTTGGTATTTTGAATCAAAAACCATAAAAAATAAACACAAAGGCACACTCATTTAAGTCTGTTGACTGGGTTATTTCACTTGTTGACCATTGGGCCGCATTTCACTCAGCCTACGGCCTCGTGAAATACGGCCCAAGGTCAACTCGTGAAATAACCCAGCCATCAGATTGAAACTCGTGCACCTTTGTCTATATATTTTACCCTGATCCATGGCCTTTTACCCATTATTTTGGCCTTTAAATATGAGATTTAGACAGTTTTTGTCCTATTTTTTAACTTCAAAAGCCCAAAACCCTAAAATTATGCGTGGGACCCCCTATCAAAATTACTTTTTTATGTTAGCAAATGATCTTAACAATTTTTTGAGAAAATAAAAAAAAAGTCTTTGGATTATTTTTGCTATTTTTTAAGATATTGTGGGAAAAATTAGCATCAAATTTAATTAATCGTCCTAAAACCACCACTTTTTTTCACAAAAGGGTTGTTTTTGGACCATAATCTTATTTTGTATATTTAAGGACACAATATAGGATTATTCATTCAAAATATGACATTGATGTGGGCAGTGGTTCAATAAGAAAAAAAAAAGTGAAAATTTCACAATTTTTGGTATTTTTTGCCAAAAATAGAAAATACTTTCTTTTTTCAAAAATCTGTAACAAAAAAAGTAGCTCGGGACCCCCCCTATTTTTTTTACATTTTCCCCTTCTTCATGATCTAAACTACCCTGAGACAAAAAAATAGGAAATTCTATGGATGAAAAGTTAAGAGTAGCGATCAACCTTAAACACAATTTTTTTTTTTTTTTTAAAGTGTTTTATTGCGTATATTATTGGGTTCGGCGCATTGCCGTTCTGCCTCCAAGCCCCCTTTCTCTTTTGTAGGGCTCTTGAAGAGGAACAGCTTACAGTCATGCCGGTCTATATAAAAAAGATGTTACAGATTTATGGGCTAAAATAAACATAAATTTTCTACAGGCGGTATAAAGTTGATGAGATGAGATGAGAAGATGACATCATATTTTACCTTTACATATAATGGGAGATGAGTACAGCTAGTATTTTGCTACTTACATGAAACAAGTACTATAATTCTTTTTTATCGAGACTTTAAAGGCATTAAGGTCTTCAATTAATGTGTATTCAGCCTTTAGACTATTCCATATATGCTAATTGCTCTATACACACAGCTTCTAATAACTATGGGTTTTAATGACCGTGGTACAAGTAATCTCTTTCCTAAATGCCTACGTGTTGGTATACGTCTATTATCTACATATCTATCATTTTTTGATATAGTGAAAGCATAGAAAAGTAAATGAATATTTCTTCTATCTTTGAGTTCAAGACAGTGGCTCATGGCATGTAACTGAGCTGTGGTATATAGAGGGTTTTGTTCTAGTCTGACCTGGTAAACAGTCCTCAGACACTTATTTTGTAACAATTGCCAGGCTTTATTTTCCCCTTTGTTAAGCCTATCCCATACATAGTCTACATAGTCGAAAGAGGGTAGTACCATTGTCCTGTATATAACAAGGGCAATATCCATTTCTACATATGGTTTGACCCTAGCCAGTTGACATACTTTGTCCCTTATATCACGAGATACTTCCTTTCTTTGTTCTATAAATTTCAATCCGGATCCAGGGTGAGACCCAGGTATTTAAACTTATTATATACTCTCTAGATAACCACTCCATTTATCTGAAAGACAGGATGAATATGGTCGACATTATTGAAGATCATCCATTCAGTCTTACTTTATGTCACCTCAACATAATGCATCAGACCTTACCAATGTTACCCTTTTAGATATGACGTTATTGACCGGTTAGAAATTAAATGGTTTGGTGCTCCACAACAGGCGTTTATGTTACCAGTCCTACACCCATTCACCCCACCTCTTGCGATAGTTTTAGCTTCAGTATTTATGAGGACACTCATATCTATCATGGTCTAAATCATTTTTGATATAGGATACCCCCCCCCCCTGCCCCAGGGACAGAGCAGGTGGTTAGCCCCGATGATAGGCTGACCTACAGGGGCTTAGACCGCCTTAGTCCAATGAATGAAGACTTCGGGGTCAACTAAATTGCTATGTGGGATTTTTCAATGGTTTTCAACTGTTTGATACTATAGCACATTTCAAAAATAAAAGTTTATGGGAATCCTCTGATGTGTGACCACTAGTCAGGTGTGAGTGGCAGTGGTGTGTGTTGGTGGTGGTGGTGGGGGTGGGGGTAGGGCTTCTATCCCTCTGATGTATGGGAGCTTCCAATTTATAAGCACTGGGGCCCTTAAACTCAACGGTATGTAGGCTACCGTAGTGGCTTGAATAAGCGCACCTGCGCTTATTAATTTCGATGGTACCATTTACACTGCGCGTATACAAGACCTGCGTTTATTCAAGATACAAAAATGGCCTAAATTTTCATTTCAATACCCTCATTTACCCTGCACTTATTCAAGACCTGCGCTTATTTGAGACCCCTGCGCTTATTCAAGCCACTACGGTAAGTCAAGTGTCTGAGGTTTGACTATTATCACTCACCAGCGAGTATCATGAGACGTTTACACTTAAACACCTTACGAATGGATGTAGGCCCTATTTGTTGCAAGGTAGTAAATTGTAGGTAAAAAAGTGCCCAGGATTAAATGCATACAATTAGTAGACACCAACATCGTTTTTGTAATAAAGTTGAAAACGATCCAGGGTGAGGGGGGGGGGCGCTTTTTTTTCAACCTATTCCGAGGGGGGGGGCCTTTTTTTCAACCTATTCCGAGGGGGGGGGCAATTATTTTTGACGTATTCGCTCACCCCCCCCCCCTGCCATAAATAATGAATCCTCACAAGGGTCTTTTAAATAAAAGGGTCGTGTCGCCCGTGTCAATTTTTAAAACGGCCGTGTCGCCCTGTCGCCCGTGTCGATTTTTACCCATGTAGAGGCACTAGGGTAAATGTGGGTAATATCGCTCATGTGGTAACATCGCGCACCCCCCTAAAAGGCACGTTTCAATATTTTCTTGAATTTTTTTTTTTAGTAGTTAGCCACATTATATGTCATATCATTTCAATGTATTTCGTGTTTCTGGATCATATATGTATGTTATGAGCTATGTATGAACAAAAATCTAAATTTCTTAATCTTTCTATATCTGCATTTTCTATACTAATTCCCATAGAGCTTATATCGCTCAGGCATGTTGTTATATAGCTCACTTTTAATTAAAAAAAATAAATTATAATAAATCATAATGATTAAAGTGGACTAGTCTTACAGGGTAGCCATATATCTCATCTATATCATGTATCATTTTGGGAATGCTGTCCCTCACCATACAGGTGTGAGGGCATATGGGGTAAAGCACCCTGTTTTCACGCTTTTAGGTGTAAAAACAGGTGCGCAGATATAGCCAAAGGGTAAAATACACTGTATATCAAAGCGATATAAGGGAGTGAGGGGGGGTGGTGGGTTTCCGCGCGGAGCACGCGAAATTTTTTACACCCCCCCCCGGTCAAGGGGTCAAAATTTTTTACCCCCCCCCCCCCTTAGGGTCGAAAATCGGCTCGCGCGCGGGCCCTTTGAAGCATAGTAACGCGCGGGCTTTTTGGCTCAAAACAGGTCAAATTTTTTTGCCCCCCCCCCCAAGAGGGGTCCGAATTTTTTTGCCCCCCCCCGTTCAAGGGGTCCACATTTTTTTGCCCCCCCCCAAACCCACCACCCCCCCCCCCTGTTGATAATAAATGATCACTCCCTAAGACAATGCTGTGAGCGATAGCTATAACAAGTACAACAATATAACCCAAACATTTAGTCACTTTTAGGTCCCTGCTTAACCTACAGGGGGTTACTATTGGTATCAATTTTTTTCTCGTTTTTTTTTTTATTATAGGCCTAGAGATTTTTTTTTTGAAAAATCACAAAAAAATAGTTTTTTAATGACAGCAGATTACCTAAATTTGGAACATTTGGGTAATATCGTCACTAGGTGCGCGATATTACCCACATTTACCCTAATATGGATGGTGTTGGTTTCCACTCCAAGTGCAGGGACCCCCCCCCCCCCCCCTCTCTCTCCTCTACCCCCGGCGTCCCTCCACGTGGGCCTGAGTCACCACTCCCCTTGCATTATTTACCTCACCTGTACAAATCACGTGCTGGCACTTGCCCCGGGCACCTGCACAAATCCACTCAATATGACCAAGATTACCCTCCTCTAATACACAACTGAAACTGATGCGTTTAAGCAATAATACACACTGTAATGTAATAGTAATGGCCCGGAGTAATGGGCATATTCCTGTTCTGGTCATAAATGACCTGTGCCTACGCTGACACGGAAGGAAATGTGGTACGGGAACCTTGCACTTCAAGTGAAAACCCCACAGCCCTAATTCATGCGCTCGTGAGGAGGAAAACATAGTTCCTAATATATTGGGTAAATGAAAAACACATGTATATATATTCACTTATCAGTACATTATCTTCCCTATCTAATATATTTAAGCAATTCCTTTGTGAATTATCGCTATTTTATTGAATTTCATAATTTTCTATTTATAGTATCACAGGCGTATGGATATGACAGAACTACTTCCACTACCTCTCCCCGGTGGCCGCCATCTTGGATTGGTGAAGGAAGAGGTGACAAGAGAAAGCCACCGGATTTTGACACTTTTGGGAGGAACGGCACTGATCAAAACCACAAAAACTCATACGGGGGCGCTTTCAAGGAACAAGGATGGCACAAATATTACCAATACGATTCCAGGAGCATATACAGGTTGGTAAAGCAGCGTTGAAATTGTGCACTATCACCACCTCCCACAAGATTATGCTGGCCAAGCCAAACACGCCCCTGAAAATCCGAGCCCGTATTCTCGAGATTTTACTAAACTGTTGGCTTTCTGGCACAATCTCACGATTATGTTTATCATAATCGGACGTATAAGGATGTATTCTTGTTACATTCAAATTTATAAACTCCCACATTGGTCCATTTTATTGTGAACCCTAAAAGAATTGACTCCCCTCCCGACGCGTTCTTGTCCTTGCCGGCCGGTGTCTGTCATTTTGGCCGTGACGTGTCGCAGCAAAACAACACCTCCAAATACAATTCTATCACCAAATCTTGACCCGTAAAACATTCCTTATCACATTTAACATATACAATATCTCAGATCTGTGAAGACTGGCGATTCCTGGGCGTTTTTGTTGACAGAATTGGCTGTGTATTGGGGTGTAAGTGGCTTCAGTGTTTGACAGTACACAAGAGTTGACATCGATGTCGAGACAGTCGGGGGGCGTATACCATGGCTGTACTAGTGGGCCGTCAGGTGGTTTTCCCCGAACATACTCTGACGTCAGATTTGTCAACTTATTCCCTTGAACCCTTATCGCCAGTTACCACAAATTTAAACATCTTTAATGTGTTAGTACATGGATATTCCTGAATTTTGCTGAGAGTGTTTTGATTCATGACAGGTCAGGGGGAGTGGGTTATGTTTATCTCTGATTAGGCCAGCTGAGTGCCCTTATGGTCTAGATATTATAGATATGGATGGTAGTCTTGGTTGTGTTTGATGTGTATTGGGATTTGTCATTACTGTCTTGCAAAATCCAGCTGTCTAACCTTCCGTCTACAAAGGGAAAGTTTCTCCATACTATAATACCATTAATAGAGCGTAACCATATGATATTGGTTGATAAGTAGGTTACCTGAGTCCAAGGTAGCATATACCGATAATAGGGCAGGGGGACTAGTCGGGATCCACCCCCTAAACCAAATTGTCCAAATAGCACTTGCTTAAAACCAATAGTCCAGATTCCAATTGATCCACTAGTATTTAATCAATCACACATGTTTATCTTCTGATCCTTACTCGCATAAGCTTTACATTTTAGAATATTATAGACAGCTTTAATGCAATACAAGCATGCTTGTGTAGAATGATATAATAAGGCAGCTATAGAAAACCTGCATAGAAATGTAGTACATACTATTATAAGGGATTAAAAGTCGTTAGTTTCCAATGTGGACAAACAGTTAGACTGGATACTTGTAACCAACATAATATGAATCATTTTAAATTACAGCAATGTTGATAAGATAAAGCTATGTTCACCCCCACATTGTGTATGTGCCATTTGCCCAGACCTGTGTACCAATATTAGCTTTCGTTATAAATAAACATGAGTTTGTATGTAAAGTCTATATATATCCTCTTGCCAACAGCTTCAAAATGTTGGAATCAACGCAGCAAACATCGGCTTCAGCACGCTTACGATGGAATCAGACAAGTTCATCTGCGTACGTGAGAAGGTGGGGGACAGCGCCCAAGTTGTCATCATTGACATGGCCGATGCAACAAATCCCATCCGCAGACCCATCTCGGCTGACTCGGCCATCATGAACCCCACCAGCAAAGTCATCGCACTCAAAGGTAGGTAGACATATGTGGTTACTGTACTAGTATATAGACGACAGAGGCCTTCTCATAAAGGTTTAATGTATGGTATGTGTGATTTTTGCCTGTGTTGAACTGTATCAAACTACTGCCCAGTGTTGCCGAAATTACATCGGCACATCAGCTTTTGCCGATGTAGAATCCTGATGGCCGATGTGAGACCATCAGACACAGGCCACAATGGCCGGCCATGACCTCAGCTTTCCAGCAGTGAAAGAATTTTTCAGATACTCCTATCAGAAGCAGAGCAATAGCCATGTCTAAATTTTTCAATCAATTTGAACATTTTAATCAATTCTGTTAAGCAATGAGAAACATTTACATCTATATTTACACATACTGATGCACAATACATCAATGCATGGTGATATGGCTTGTGTAGAGGGTAAATGGCCTATGTAAGATGTCGCGACACAGTCACACAGGCCACTTTGGCCTGTGAGTATAAAAAGTTTTCGGCAACACTGTACTACCATGTCAGTGTTACCGAAATAACGCCGGCTTTTGCCGGCGTAGAATCTTAATGGCCGGCGTAGGGCCTAAGGACGCAGGCCACAATGACCTGCCATGATCTCAGCTTTCTAATGGTGAAAGAATTTTTCAAATCGGTCAATTAGAAGCGAAGATAGAGCCAAATTTGTAGAATTGAATTTTTTTTCAATTTCCTTTAAGTTTTTGGAGTAGTTATAAGTTATAATGAAGTTTTTGAAAGTACCTTGAAATATCAAAATTTATATGGCCTGCGTGAGAACGAAATGGCCTGCCTAAGATGCCAAGACGCAGGCCACCTTGGCCTGCTTTGAGAAAAAATTTCGGCAACACTGCATGTAGGCAATATATTTTCCAGGCAGCCTGGTTTGACTCACTTTTCTATGTACATGTATAACATCCAAGTTTCATTCCTATATACTACTTGACTCCCGGTGATAATCTTAATAATAGTCATCGTGGATGGACATCTACAGTTGTAGGGCCCATATTGGACAGAATCACGATATAGGGGTATATTGTTGTACATGTACTTGCATATCTATCCCCTACAAGGTAGTATCCTCCTCCCAACCATATCCAGCAAGGCCTCCCTCCCCTGATAGTAGGTCGATGGTTCCAAGCTGATAGGGAATACATTGGGAACCTCCCACTACCATGTGGTGATAAGGATTTCAGATATCAATTGCCAAAATGGGCAGCACTCTAAATCATGAGTCTGTCTGCTTATGTCATGAATGGTACCTGGCAGGGGGAGGGGTGGCCATTTACCATTAAGTATTATGGTGCCACTTCTCCCTGGAGCATGGCTACCTCCTCCCCCTCCCCACAATGGTATACACTTACTGAGTATGTACACCCACTGAGTTGGACAGTCTGGTCAGAGGCCACCTAGCCTCAGGGTACATTCCGCAGAAATTAACTCTTTTCGCAAACTGTTCTCCAAGTCACTGCTTGGCTATTATGGGGGTAGTAGCGACAATAGCTTCATTTTCATATACCATAACGTTTGCCCTCATGATTATGATTCGGATTTTAATTGTGAATGCGTGATGCCATGCTTTTGAATAATATGTGAGCCAGATTTGGATTTGTCCATTTCTTACAAAAATGAGATGCACATTAAAATAGCTATTAGTTTAAAATGGCCCTATGTAGCTAGATAGGGTCGGGTAACTGGAACACTTTTGTCAGACCTGATATGCCATGAGTAAATGAAAGACACTGTGTCATAGGGGTCCATGTGGTTGTATTGAGGTATATTTGTATTGTGTTGTGTGGGGGTGTGCTGGTATAGCATGACATAGACTTGTCATGTAATTCGAGTCTATTTGGCATGTAGCCACGAGTTCTTGGGAAGACGTTCTTTGAGTCCTTAAGACTATGAAGCCACGATCCCCCATAACAAAAACGTTGTAAATGTGTACAACTATAAACATACTGAATATTAGGCCACACTTTTTTTATTCTTTGGGTTACGGACACCATGAAAATTTTCTCAGGTACGGAGGACGAAATAAAAAAAAATTAAAATAAAATAAAAATTTGTCTTTCACGTTTTACTACTTAAAATCTTTAATAATGGTCCGATTTACACGCCGTAAAAACTGACACATAGCAATTTAATTGGAGATTCACAATTTCATTTTTAGAGCGGGGGTTTTCAAGGTAGTGCGGCGGGCCCGTAACCCAAAGAATAAAAAAAGAGTGGCCTTATGCAGGTGCACAGAGCCCATCAAACAAATAGGAATATATTTGACAATTTCAGCCCAAACATAATTTGAATAATCGGAATATTGTCAACACATTTGGCTGGGCCTTGTTGATCGTTATGTAGGTAGCGTAGGTTGACAGAAAACCCATGCTTCTTGGATGGCTGCATTAAAAAATATTAATTAGGCTACTGTATTCATTGCCCAACACTTTAAAAAGAGATGAGTAGGGAAATGCAACAGAGTTAAATAACTATGCCTTCAGGGCAGTGATGGCAAATTGAAAATGTTGATAAATTTACATTGGTAAATACAAGAAGAAATGCTCACCATCCCTACGACATTGCGAGAATAATCTTATAGCATCCTTTATTATTGGTTTAACGGAGGTTAAATTTAGTTCATTGGAATTCTCAATATTTAAATATTATTTTAATACTGAATATTGTTCATCAAATGAGAAACAGTACACGTCATATATTGTTTTAGGGCCCTATTTTAGGTTTGAACACATTAAAAATACAAAATAATAATGATGGTCCTAGCACTGAATACTGCAGCTAGCACTATATTAACGAGAGGATTAACCGAGCAGACAGGATTAGGGTGTCAGCCGGTGGGAAGCAATCACCTGGTGTGGTATTGACCTTAATAATAGCCTGTGTGTCATGACCAACCCCCGTACATACCGGTACTAGTGTGGGACCGTGCATGTCTACACCACCTCACTGGTAGAGGGAGGGGGAGGCGACCATACACTAGTACTATCAGTGTCACGAGATGCCCTTTTTAGAGGTGTAACCCCTAACGACCCTTGGCATTATAATGTTCAATGGGTAACAATACCAGGACTAATGCTCACTACTCACAGCAATGGATTACAATGTAATACAAAAGTGGAGTTATGCCACAGTTTCAGCCAGATGACGTGTTGTCATGGCAATAACCGATGGTCTATTCAAGTATACATAATATACAATATTAATTAAATGGATGCGCTAGCATGTTACTGTGTCAACCAACGCCTACTTTCAAATAGATTTGATGTTATATACTACTCAGTCAGTAAACGCTATAAAGTTATCATTGGCACCAGATGTATCCTCCGCAACATTTTAAACTGTCCCGCCTAGATAATGCACCTTGCCTCCTGCGCTTGTACAAGACCAACACTATCAATACCAGGCGTATTATTAAACTCAAAAAAGTGTGAGGAAATATGGGGATCAGTATCAAGATCATCCCTAATACCAGATTTACTTCCAGAGTCACTATTGATGGTGGTAGTTCATATCCTAGTGGTAGTTACTACATGTATATTGATGGGGTAGAAGTAGTTAGTACAATGATGGCGTTAGCAGTAGCCGTCCTGGGGCAGGCCGTGGTCTATAGACCAGGCTAGTAGTGATTGATTGGAAGCTGGTGAGTCCACCAAGACTCCTGGACTCCACAGCAAATCAATACTGGGCAGCTGGAGACTGGGCCGGCTGCAGTCCCCTCCCTTTTTGAAAATCCATCAATTAGAACAGAAGTTATAGCCATTTTAACTTTTTTTTAATTGAAAAAAATCGTTATATCCATCTATCAAAAAAGATTATACTCATAAACATTTTTATTGAAAAAAAACCACATATATCCATGACTTATGAATAGGAGTTATTCTCATTTTGGCCCCTTTTACTGGAAAACATTACATGGCGCGCTTTCTATATGTTGGCGCGCCAGAATTTACGGTGTGATTTTTGAGTCTGTGGAGAACCCTGTATATATGATAGAGTTTTGGACGGAAGAAGAACGACGCGGGGGTGTCTGAGATAGTTTGAGAGATAGCAGTTTGACAAAGTAACTGATAGAATAGGTTTATGGTATAACTGGGGATTAGAAGGGATTTGGGGTTCTTAGACTAGAATAGAGTTAGGGTCAGCTCGGGTTGATGCACAGCGGGGGTGGTGGAAGCGGGGTCACTGAGGCTATGGGGACCTAGATTGCATAGAGCATAGTAGCATATATAATCAATGACTTCTGTAGCTTTTATACAAATCAATAACTTGTGTATCATGTTATTGATATAATATAATGTAGAGCATCATTCCTCTTAATACACCAATGGTACTTAGTGATGATCTGTCCATGAACAAGGTGATTAACCCTGTTAGCTTTGACTTATGCTAAATACCCAATATGTAAGTGTAACATACTTAATGGTGCGTTACATGTACTTATCCACTGGGAAAGAAGGCGGGTTTGTTTGTTTTGGTCATGACAACAATCCCTTTGACCCCTTCCCTAACCCTACCCCACCCTGCACCTCCCACCCTACTTGCACCCCTCCAGGCGTCCAGGCTGCCCTCCAGGCTGTAAAGTAGAGCAGTGAGTAAACACAGCTCGTTACCATAACAACAGGGAGTTATACGAGCCCCTCCCTGCTGTGTCTGATATAAAATCTCCTATGGCGATAAGCTATCTGCTGTAATCTAGACCAGCAGCTGGAGGAGGGTCAGGGGGCGTGGCCGCTACAAGACCGGTCCTGCCGAGACCTGATGAGGATGGAATGGATGGAATTAGCATAATTAATTGGTTCACCCCAGGGAGGGGGGGGGGGGGTTACTAATGAGGTTAGGGTTTTCTATACGATTAAGCTGTTATGAAGGTTGGCCTCATAGTCATAGTGACCCCGGCTGACCCCTAGCATTGACCCCCCACCTACCAGCAGTGCATGGCGCCTGGTGCGCCCCAATAAGCACAGCTACAGGTAGGGCCTTGTACTAGTACTGAGTCAGACCCCCATCATGCTGCACCAGCTGTGTCACCAGACTGCCGCTACAACCAGGTCACCCTCCCACACTCCCCGCTGCAGCACACCTGCAGTACTAGAGCATGCTCACCGTCACAACTAGACCCTGACCATGTCTTGTATTAATGTATGCCTTCCGGTACTTATTCTTTTGGATGAGACTGACATCTTCAAAACGATCTCTACTCCTGCCCTATAAAACCACACTAGTGACTATAACACATTGTAAATCAATTGTATCCCTAGTTCATCGTTAGCACGATGATTGAGGAAACAGTCTTTAAGATCAGATTTAGAGACATTTTAGCCATTGAAATACTGAATTTAATAAAAACACTAATATATTTATATTATAGTAAGACTTAGAATTGAGCATACTAATAGCGCGGCAGTGAGTAGTGTTTGTGGTACGTCACCTTACCTACACAGACTGTGACTGCACAATGCCTTATTGATCTGCTATTGGTGGTCAATAAGCCTCTCTGGTACCCAGCGGCCGTGTACAAGCAGCCGCCTCACGCCGGCACCCAGCCCCAGGTGGGGGTCATGACATAACGTCACGGCTCTGTCCTCCTCCTACCCCTTTACGTCAGCTGGTATGGGCGGAACTCTTAACACCTGTCTATAACTCAATGAGTATAAGCCTCGCCAGAATTAGCGACATTGCATGCTAGCCCTGGAAATCATCCAATGTTAATCCCTCATGGCCTCAAGGATAGCAGATTATACATTTAATTAGTGTTTGATTATTCTTTAATCGACCCCCCGTAACCCCACAAATATTTTAAAAAATTAAATAAAAATAAAAGAAGAAGAAGGAGCAAGAAAACGTAGTAACGAACTCTTATGTATCCAAGATTTCTAGGCATTTCCTGATAACATCAAATAGTGGTTACTAATTTAAAGATCGATGAGATTAGCAGGAGTAGACCTGGAGAGTGGACCTGACACAGTGTGTGAGTATTGGAGAACCTAGCTGTGTTAATATTAACACGGCCCTTCCATATTGATCACATCAAGTTTCGGTCTATTAGTCCCATGACCATCTTATCACCTGACAACCCACCACACCCACTCCCAAACCAACCAGTGGCACATTTCATGGAGTGCTGCGCCGCGTCTGAAATATCACCGTTTCTTGTAGCATGCAACGGTTGAGATCCGCTGGCAGCGCACTGTTTTCGCGAGGCGCGTGTCAGCTATCGTGTCGTCTACTGACAATAGGCTACTAATGAGGGGAGCAGATGTGATGAGGCGCTTGGCGGATGCTAACCACCGACTCAGTTACATCACCAGCCAGGGCCCGCCAAATGATGTGATTACTAGATACTCTGTAACTTACTAAAATCATGCCCCTGGCCATGCCTGTAGTTCTAGTTTCTAAGTTGGAATCCATGATTCCACCATCTCGTTTAAGCGTCATGTTTTTAAGCGCCTGTCTCGCAAGAGAATCAGTGGTCATCATACCTCAAAATCTACAAAAGCGAGGGCGCTTATTCTCGACAGTGCGGCGGTTGTAAGAAAGCACTCTGAGGTGATGGGGATAACGCTGTAAATGAGGTTTACGGGTCGACGGTGAGCTGCTAAAGTGGTGCAGGAGCACTTGGCACCAGTCGAGCTGCTCGCTAGTGGGGAGCAGCTCGAGAGTATGTTAGTTGTTACACAAACTAATGTCATGTGGGGTTACATTAGCTCTTGTTAAAAACTGGCTGCCTTTCTCTAGGGATACATAAGTCCACAATAGGAACCCACCTTGGGCTAGGTTAGGCTATAGGTTAGCACTCGGGAACCAGCTGTCCAACATAGACCGTCTTCTAAGAATCTTACAGCCTCTGCATGTCTCAAGTGTGAAAGACTGTCGCAAGGAAATAAAATCGATAGACCCAGTTTGCCAAGAAAATGACTGGTAATGAAATAACCTTAAATGTAGAGATCATTTAAAAAAAATTGCTCGATAAATAAAGAAATGTTAAGAAAAGGGAAAGGTGGAGGGGAATCCAAGCATTATCATTTACTTGAAATTTGAAGAAGCTTTGCGGAACAGGCAGACAACTGCTACATTGTGGTGGCATGCCATCTACCAATATGTGTATTGTACATGATCCCCATGAGGCGTTACGGTGGGTTAGAGCCGACAGGACAACGCTTTACTCCTGACTGCTTCAGGACGAGTGAGGCAGGCATGGAGAGATAGCCGACATGGCATGTAGGTAAAGACGCCTGGGCACTGACTGCATGCAGGGTTTGTGCCATTAGGAACATGACACAGGCAAATGGGTTACAGTGTATTGATGCCGTCTCGCGTGGATGATTTGTCAATGTGCAGGTCTATTATGTGCTTTATCACTCATAGTGGAGCATTTATCATGAACGAGTGCCCTGGTTAGTATCAAAGTAGACGGTGGCTTCTATTGTGATCACAGCCCAAACTGTTGAGCCCAGTGATATAGGGCTGGCCGCCAGCTTGAAATAGACAAACGCAAAAAAATAGGAGCTATAATTGGCAGGGTGAGTTATGTTTACTCCTGCCTGGGAGCTAGGGAGGCATGTGGTTTGAGTAAAGGTCGAGGGTACAGCAACCTGAAATTGGGTTAGCTAACCAACAAAGACTTAATGGCGCTGACTTGTAACTATACAATGATTTTAGAGTATAATTTATTTAACTTTTGTGTATCATTGGGGAGGTTATGCCTACATGTTTGTCTTTTGACACATGCTGTCAAAATGCGATACATATATCAGAGATCTGATCTTAGGCCACACCAAATTAAAAAGTTGGTCTACGGATTTTCTTTTCCAAAAAAAGGTGCGGTAGGGCGAATTTTTTATTATTTTTTTTCCAAATTTTTTTTTTGGCTATGGATTTCAACCTTGAATAAGGGGGCGGGCGATATTTTTTTTTTTTCCTGGGAGAAAATCTTTTTGTTATTCTTACAAACTGATATTTTCTGGCTAACAATGGCAGAAAAGGCCACCACCAAAAAAAATCAAAAAAAATCCAATTTCTCAGAAAATAATGCGGGTGCGCCCCATAGACACAATTTTTTTTTTTTTTTTTTTTTTTTTCCATTTTCGAAAATATGGTGCGGGAAATCTGTAGACCAACTTTTTTATTTGGTGTGGCCTTATGTACATATAGCATTACAAAACAAAGACATAATAATGATATTAGGCTGCAATAGATGATGATAGCTGGACACTATAGGTCCTGATACAAGCTACTTGATGCTGCCATTCTTACTGCCACTTGCAGGCGGCGGTGACCCTGTATGTGTCTGGCCACCACGAGGGGCCTCATTAGTGTGGTATACTACAGCACGCGGCCACTCTGTGACTGCTGCGTCTTGTTGTGGTGTGGGAGCAGCTCACAGAGCAGCTCAGCGTCTCACCAAGCTGTGTCTTAATGCCAACCACTGACATTTACACGACGCAGTTCTACCGCTTCTGTATGAAGCATGTGGGGAGGGGGGGGGTGGGAGGTGGGAGGTACACTGACATTGAGGATCCTTTCTGCGTGGCTGCTCGCAGATAATCAGACTGTATATACTATTAGGCTTACTCCCCGAGGGGTTGGTTCTGATGGGTGAGAAAAGAGAGGGCTTTGGAGGTGTGTAGCGTCTGGGATTGGCCAGTTGTAGAGTGACGCCTACCCCTTGTCATATATACATAGAGCATACAGCCACGCAGTAAGGATGCCCTGTGCCAGGGGGCGCAGTGATCATTCTGCCGGCTGAGCTGCTCACACTGTCCTATCATGGATAACCCATGTTTCCCAGTGTGAGCCGTCACACAGAATGGATGCTCTGTGCACTGTAACATTGGGCACCCTTTCTGTATACGGTTCTAGCGCATTAGGCTATGGGGGCCGCCATGTTGGCTCAGAGTAATGCATTGTGGTTCGGCCGCCGACTCCAGAGCAGTGCACCATGGGAAAATTTATTATCAGCCCCTTTGTTGAAGGTGTGAGGCGAGGAGATTAGCCTGATAAGGAGATGGAGTTTAGCCCCCGACTACCTCAGGTACCAGGATGTGCTAGTCCCGTATAGCTGCTCACACACAACCACACACCCCATGCTACTAGGCATACCCCGAGGTAGTAGTTGTACAGATAGGGGCCGGGGATAATCTACGTGGTCAGATGCCAACACGATTATTACCCCTGTATGCGAGCATAGATTGAGATTTTATCATGGCCATGGGGACTGATGGAAGGCTATGGCCAACACTTGTGCTATAGTAGATATTGCCATGATTTTATTACGTGTTTCATGGGTTATGGATGTGTGTCCCAGATGGGAATCTGTATATTATGTAAAGTTTGATGGTTGCAGTGTACATTGTATAAAGTGTTTAGAATAGCATGGCTGCCACCCACATGTATAATGTACACGTTAGAGTTTGATATAAAGGGTGCTGCTGTGGTATCCCCCTGGTGATATATGGACCATTGGGATATTGTAAATGTACAAGAATGCCTGGGATGTGTGGATTTGTCTTCACGTGGCACTTAGATCAACACCAGTTTGAAACTGCAGGAAAAAAGCAAATGCAATGTAGTCTACGTAACCCTTAGTGCCAGCATAGCGCTTCTTTTATTATGGTGCATGCATACAGTCCTGGGGAGTAAATGACTACCGCTCCATTCATGCATCATGAGGGGTTGATTCACCTCACAACGGGAAGTACTGCAGCAGCAATGCAGGGTTGATGCTCTAGCGCTGTATTGGTGCATCATGTTGACAAATGAACACAAAGCGTTGAGGGATGCTGCTGTTGTTAAAGGGTTAAGCTGTCTGGGCGGCTTAGTACCGAGATCACGTAGAGAGCTAACAGCGTCTGTCAGCCACTTAGTCTGCCATAGAGCCCGGTCTCGGCCAGCGTCTATCCTACCAGTTGGATAGCCTGGGAGCAAGCAGCCATCTGGTCCAATATACATCTTTTATTTACCTCTTCCAAATAAAAGTGTTAATACCCACTAGCCTTGATTACCCACTTTGATCTAGATAAATGACTGTAGTTGGGTGTGTATTGCCCAATGTACAGATTTTGCGCCATCAAACTGGCGCAAAAGTCAAGAGAAGGTCTGCTCCCAGCCCATAGCATGGCATTGGGGCTGGGAGTTGGAGACTGATAGAGCACGGCCATGGTGGGCCGGAGTAATGCTGAATGGGGCGGTGGGGGGGGGGGGGGGGGTCTATGTAGCATAGTCTATCCAGTGTTTAGCATACAGACAACTGTACTGAATGGACCGCATGTGGGGTTCGCGGAAGGGGCATGGTACGGGGTGAGATGTAAAAATGAGCTAGACACATAAACAGGGAGTGGCATGGGGAAGCAATATGGTAGAGGCGAGAGAAAATAATAGGGCAATAGTTGTACTTGTATATAGTCCCTGTTAGAGTAAGACGTATGACAGGAGAAAAAAAGGTGAAATAAGAGGTTGGTTAAAGAGCCTTCGTATAGCCAGAGATAATATACAGCGAGGATAGGAGGAGGCAGACAGATAGGTAGGTCTAGGGAGCTGATATTCCAAGGAAGATAAAGAGTGTTACCCAAAGTCAGTTCATGCAAGTGGGTGAGAGACGAGCCATTACAGTGGTGGGTTGCTGATGGACTAAATACTAGCACGAGTAACAGTGAGTGGCACTGTAACATGGTCCGTACAGTGCTGGTGCTCTGAGGCAGCATGTGTCGGGTGGGTTCACATTGGGGGCGTGTCCCTCCCCCCCCCCCCCCACACACACACACCTGCCCATTCCTACATGTACGACTCATAGACTATTTCCATACACGAGTCACTAACGGGACATGGAACAAGTCCGCAGGTCTGTAGAATTGGTCTCTGACCGTCATTCCCCTCCACCTGGACCCTCCCCTTCTAGGAACCCACTTTCCTTCAATGGGTCAGCACCTCTTATTTTCTGGTCACAGCTTTTCCTGACCAAAACATGCCTGTTATCTCTCCTCTGTTTCTGCCCCCCCCCCCCCCCCCCCCTCACGTCCCCTTCCCAAGACTCCCTCCATGGCCCCCTCCCCCGCCCACACACCCCGTCTACACTATAGTATGTATTGATTTCCCGCCTATCTGTGCTAATTAGTGGCTGGAGCAGCTAGAACGGGGGCATGTTGGATATGAATATTATAATGAGGCTGGGGCCGCGTGATGGTGGTGTTGTTACTGGAGGCACGCCCCCGGACCTGGGTACAGCACATGGGGCGCCATGTGTATGCTTGTCTAACCTTAGTAATGCAGGGTGACAGCGTGTGAGGCGGATCTACAGTATACATTCCACAGCAGAGAAACTTCATTTTAACATACAGTGACCCGTAAAACACCACTATAAGTCGACCCCTTACTTTGAAAAAAATAGACTTTGATGTTTAAAACATGTATAAAATACGTCTTAAAATCTTGCCAATAAGTTGACCCCCTACTTCTGGAGGGAATTAAAACATATGATATGGAAATAAAATCCCCCCCCCCCCCCCAAAAAAAAAAAAAAAAAATTAAAATAAAATAAAATAAATTCGACTTCAGTGCCGAATTTTAACGAAAGATAATAACAATAGTTCATAACCACAAAATACTCAATTGATATGCAAGTAAAATACAGCGTGCCTGCGTATTCGTTATCATAACTTATGGTAAATAACTGCTGATGTGAGTGTACAAACACCAAACTGGGCGCCCCATATCGCTCCCACTACCACTACCACAGTGAGGAGCGCTGAGCAGCGACTTATTGATTGGCTGAGCAGCTCACAGCGCCCACAGAGCTGCTCTGGTGGTGGTGTCCCACGCCCTCCTCCACACCCCCACAACACCCCCACAACTCACTCAGGCCGCCCCACTGTCCTCCTCTCCACTCCAGTGAGATGCTATTGGGGAATGGATGAGGAGGGTGGGTCAGTAACGAGGTGAGGGGGACATAACGTAGTAATGGGGGGTGGGCATGGAGTCTGGACTCAATTAAAGGAGTCTCTCAGATACAAGGACAACTCATTGCGATTCTAACGCTTTGAGATGTTAGAACGTGTGTTCTAGGACCCCCCCCCCCCCCCACACACCACCTCGCCCCGCCCACTCCTCTCACTCCATTCCAGCCCCCCCCCCCCCCCCCCCAGCCTCCATTCTCCATCTTTGCGACCTTCCTCCCTACTTCATCAGTGCCTTTCCTCCGATCTACTTTCTCCATTTCCCCTCCACTCCCTCCCCCTTTCCCTGTCAATTTCCTCCTTACTATTCCCAGTGTAGTTAAACAGAGGGTGCTCTGTAGAGGTTTGTGTGGTTGATAATACAATCGATCGTCAACCCCACCCATACGAGACCACCGTTATACGACATTCGTCATAGCGTTATTGTCACTGATCTAAAAGGCCTATCTCTAATGGAAATAATATGTATGCTCATGTATTAAACAGGGTTTTATTGGATGTGACAAAATGGTGCAGTCACCCAATACTAACAGTCAGAAGGCCTTTAAAGGAGTATATAGCCTGATGGTGCAGGACACGTACACTGGAGTCCTGACCCACACCCGAGCTGCTAGTGTCTAGTGTTAGAGTAGGGGTTCATGAACACCACAGGGGAGGCTCCTGAGGCAGGAGGCATGGGGGCGGGGGAGGCAGCCTCTAGATTATTCATTACTACTACATGCCCCCATCTCTGTGTACCCTACAACCTTGAATGTGGCCTGCCATTAAAGTGAAGAATCTAGCACAAGAGGCTGGAGGAGAGGGGGGGGGGGGGCTGGTTATAGGGCCTTCTGACTACCCTAGCTTATAACTAGATTGGTAATATGGCTGACATAATGGCATTAGTTAATCAAGTGACTAGTGGTAAATCAATATATATTTGTAAGCCCATACTACCCCCTACCACACCCCCTACCACATACTCCGCCCACCAGCATCACAGAGATGCCTATGAATATGGATGAAGGCAGCTCGGTCTGTTCTGACCTTGTGTACGGACTGTAGTAGAGGTCACATGATTGAGGATCTTGATCATGTGACCCAGTCGGGAATGACGTACATCAAGGCTGGGTTGGCCGGTGGTGCAGGGGACGATGTCTTGTTTGGAGCACGGGCTGGTGGAGGGGTGGAGGGAGTGGGGGTAGGATAGGGTGGGGCTGGTGCGAATGGTATTCATAAGGAGATACCGACATAATGTATACAGGAGACGTATAGTACGTGTGTATAGGGACCATGACAAAGCAGAATTACTGATCAACAATATTGAAATAAATAATGATTCTCGCAATAAATTTGCTATCAAGTGTTTGGGGATGCCCGTAACACACTTGACAACATTTAACATCATTGTGTTGACGTCAGAATGGTCCAGAAATGCACGTATATACTAGCCATAACACGTCAAATCATAGACTTTGAAAGGGGTCTGACCGAATATTTTCACTTGCATCAATAAAGATCCATAGAGGTAAATAATGTTTGATAATAAGAATTAATCAAACTGTAAAATTAACACGCTATAACCTTGTATCGTTACAGCCCAGAAAACGTTACAGATCTTCAATATAGAAATGAAGAGCAAGATGAAGGCTCACGCCATGACGGACGACGTCCAGTTCTGGCGGTGGATCAGCGTCAACACAGTCGCTCTCGTCACCGACACAGCCGTCTACCACTGGAGTATGGAGGGTGAGTCGGAAACATGAAATTAGATATTAATATTAAATTATAATTCATCTGATCTTACCTGCAGTATTTGAATCAAATTTCAGTCAATTAAAATGGGAAAGTTGAATGGACATGGGATAATGAGTGCGCTTTTTTTGCGTTCATTGATTCAAATAAAAAATGAAGAGTCATAGTGAAACTAAAGAGTTTGATTCATGGTTTGTATTCATCTGTTGCTTCCTCTAGGCGATTCTCAACCACAAAAGATGTTTGACCGCCATTCAAGTCTTGCCGGATGTCAGATCATAAACTACCGCACAGACGCCAACCAACAGTGGCTGCTCCTCATCGGCATCTCCGCCCAGGTACGTTCCGTGCCGACTCCGCGAACATCCCCGAGTAATCCCTTCTATGGGCCCTGGTATATACCACCCTGTCCAATAGAAATATATGTATATCGACCTTGCTTTGCGGTACCATTGCAAAAATATAGAAAGCGCTGGAGAGAATAAGCACCTCCAGAGCCTAAGTAAAACGTTAAATAGCTTATCAGTACCTACACTGTTCTTATGGCAAAGTGGTTAGAACTGCAATGCAGACACAATGTATAATCTTTACACCCACCTTGGGCTTATTTACAGCCATGCATCAGTTAGCCATCTATTCAGAATATTTTAACAATAATGGCTTTAACACTGATAAATAAACCCAGAAATACACATAACTGCACATAACCTGACTTACAGGCCACATAAAACACAGTCCCAGTGCAGCCATCTCTCTTTCACTGTAAAACATTATTTGAGTTAGTTTTGTTTCCTTCAAAGCGCTTCGCTGAAGATGTTCATTAAATGTTGATTTACTTGTTTCGGTCATGTTTATGCTGGAGTATAATTGACTGCTATAAGATTACTATAATAAGATCCTCATTTGGTATACCGTGGATGTGTGTCCCACATATCTCACTGGGTGTACCGTGGATGTGTGTCCCACATATCTCACTGGGTGTACCGTGGATGTGTGTCCCACATATCTCACTGGGTGTACCGTGGATGTGTTTCCCACATATCTCACTGGGTGTACCGTGGATGTGTTTCCCACATATCTCACTGTGTGTACCGTGGATGTGTGTCCCACATTTATTTTTTATGAAATACAGCAGTCCCATTGATTTAACCAAAGAACGCCGTATTGCACACCCCCCGTGAAATAACCCATGGCCGTATTTCACGGCCCTGTGACGTCATCAAAATGGCGGTTTGTTTACATTTGAACGGTGTAGGAAAAGGCTATTTCAGCTAAATTAGGCCCTTCCACCCTACAATAATCAAATTTGAATCGAAAAAGATAAAAAATAAACCCAAAGGAACACTCGTTTTAGCCTCTTAACAAGGTTATTTCACTTGTTGAAGGTGGGGCCGCATTTCACTCGGCCTACGGCCTCGTGAAATACGGCCCCACCTTCAACTCGTGAAATAACCCTGTCAACAGGCTAAAACTCGTGCACCTTTGGCTATATCTCACTGGGTGTACCGTGGATGTGTTTCCCACATATCTCACTGGGTGTACCGTGGATGTGTGTCCCACATATCTCACTGGGTGTACCGTGGATGTGTGTCCCACATATCTCACTGGATGTACCGTGAGTGTGTGTACCCAGGGCCAGGTATAATAGAATAAGAGTATTCCATGGAATTCCCTCATAGATTACATTCTGTATAGTACAATATGTGCTATTTATATTGGTGCATGTTCCATGCTTTGTGTACCTTGTCACATTAATGTACCCCATTTATCACAGAGGCGAGTCCCATTTCCCTGTGACCTCCGTATTTAGGAGAGACATGATACAAATATCCATGCATACCAACAGGGATATTCATACTCTGACCACATGTATTTGATTTTATTACTAGGCTGCTGAACCGGCTAAGGTACTTGTGGACAGTTATCTCTTTGAATGGTCAAAGTTAACGGATAATGAACATAGCCTGCCTCAAGGCGCACCTTACGCGCCTTGACCGTAGACATGTTCTGCACATCGTTGCTACCAACCTTTTGCTCATCCACGAGCTGCTCCCCTTAGCCACTAAACCCCTCTGTACCCCACTAGCTGGTAGCGAGTGCATGCTTTGGTCTAGTAAGCTCTGTATGGTACATTTTTACCTAGGTGCCATACATAGTCTCATTCCTTGTTTGTTACGTATAATATCCGTTTAATTAACTGTACACCTGTTGTCAACATTTACTGCGTAGATAATTTATTTGATATGATTCTTTTTTCCCCTCAGACCGATAGTTACTTTTAAGCCTTTTTTACTACCTTCACCCTATGCATCAATACTTTATGCAACCCCTTTGTGATACTTTTCTTTAATCGTGTGTCATCGTGGATGTTTGGGCGACATGGGCAGGGCCAAATTTGCTTCTAACCTTGTCGCTTATTGCCCTGTGGCCCAGGGCCGTGACCGCTTGTCTTCGGACATACTAACACAGCACCTTATCAACGATCGGTGTGAGATATCTCCGTTATCTCATGACCACCGGCTATATGTATGAAAAAAATGTTGTTGGAAAAAAATGATGACATGAAATTCAAAACAGTAGTATCCATTATTAAGTTCTACTGAGTTTAGTCAAGAATTCCTGATTGAAAGAAGTATGCCCAATACATGTATGGTTATTTGGTTCTATATAAGTGACATCCCCTGCTTTGTACATATTCAGCAAATTTTAACATACTTGCCTACAATGATGATGAAATACGAGAAAAAAATTGCAACTTTTCCTCCAATTTTAAACTACACCCTGATTTTCTGCTCCTTTGACCTTTGTCACCGTCGGGAGTGTATCAACCGCTGCATTCATGCATCATGGTGTCAAATGGCATAGTGCATTCAAGCACTTTAGCCGTTAAAGGGTTTAAGGCCATGGATTTGAGAAAATTTTGAAAGCAACTTTCTATTTGTTGTATGTGATTACTAAGAAATTGTTATTGTCCTGCCTTTGTCACCCTGAGTGCCTGAAGTACCCCTTTAGCCGCGTTGTTGTTTTATATATACTATTTTTGTTTTATTATAATTTCAAGTTTGGAATAAGGTGTTGAACACGATGTAATGCACACCTAGACAATAGCACACAGTCCACATGATGTGGCCGGTGTTACTTTCTTACACTTTTATGAATACATTTATATTAATGTCCAACTCTTGATTGTTGTACCACAGACATAGTGCATTCGTATTTTTCCTAAAGGGAATATCGGTTTGAAATTCTATATCCGGAGCATTGTATGACTCCAGTGCTCAAAAGTCTGCCGAGATAAAAAGTAGAAAAAAAAGAGACCTTTGCATTTAGTTTTATTAGAATTATTGTTACCACATTAAAGCTATATCTACCTGTATTACCAGCATGAGAAAAAAATTGACATGATTCACTCTCCGTATATCCCTGCATCTAGTAAAGGCTTGCAGTTCACCCTCCCATTATGTATCATGACGTAAATTAATTCTCATGGTTTCTATAAGACACTCAAATTAGAACTAAAGTTAACATGATGTCTGTTTTCCTTGCAGCAAAACCGCGTAGTCGGAGCAATGCAATTGTACTCTGTAGAGCGCAAAGTGAGCCAGCCGATTGAGGGCCACGCAGCCGCCTTCTCTCAGTTTAAGATCGGTGGTAATGGTAATTTATCAACCCTGTTCTGTTTCGCTGTGCGAGGAGCACAAGGAGGAAAGGTAAGTGAAATAATTGAAATCCTTGTGAATTTTGAACATGGAAAAACAAATGAGATACTATGGAAACCTACATAAAGGATGGAAGCGTTTGCAGATAAGATATGTGTAATCAATTAAAATGTCTGAAAAACATGAAGAACAGGTAATTGGTGTTTCTAGCGTAATAAGATTGTGTATAATCTCTAGACTATTGACTTGAAGACATGTACAATTGATTGACATGAACATGTTGTGTTTTCCAGTTGCATGTAATTGAGGTAGGCACACCCCCAGCAGGAAACCAACCCTACCCCAAGAAAGCAGTTGATGTCTTCTTCCCACCCGAAGCCCAAAACGACTTCCCTGTCGCCATGCAGGTAAGCAGGCTGAAATAACTAGTCGCCACCTTCAAAAAATAGTTAAAACTATAGATGACCCTTTGTAGTGATACACGTCATGTTCAAAAGTTGTCCATGTACCATACAATACAGAAGCCTATCTCTTTAACCCTAAGCAATATTGGCATCATGATGCGCCAATGCAGCACTTGGGAGACTGCATTGGTGCATCATGCCGTCCCTTTTGTAGGGTTAGCATGTTGCATCCATGGATCATGGCGATACAGCGCATAAAAGCACTATGCCGCCCTTTAAGAGTTGGAAATGACTTAAGTCTAATATGGCATGTTATTGTGTTGTCAGGTGGGCCCTAAATACGACGTGATCTACCTGATCACCAAGTACGGTTACATACACCTTTACGACATAGAGACTGGCACCTGCATCTACATGAACCGCATCAGCGGCGACACCATCTTCGTCACCGCCCCACACGAGCCCACATCTGGAATCATCGGCGTCAACAGGAAGGGACAGGTACGAATGGCATTTTGTACATTGTAAAGCTAAAGGAAACAGTAAACATATTACTGTGGATGCCGATTAAATTTAAATCACATATCGATGAGAAGATATTCGATCAATATGGTATGTAGAATTTGATATGCCAGAGTGGCTTGAATAAGCACACTGGTTTCAAATAAACTCCATGTTTATAAGCGTAGAGTGCATAAGGGTATTGGTATGATAATTCTGTCTTATTTGTATCTCAATAAGTGAAAGTCTTGTATTAACCCCTTTACCACTGGATTTCTTGTAACTTTTGAGCAATATATTGGCTTACCGCGTGGAAGGGGTTAAAGTGCAGTGTATATAATATGGCACCATTGAAATTTATAAACGCAAGTGCCCTTATTTAAGCCACTACAATATATATTTAAAAAAAAAAACTTTGACTAATGTATGAACACTGTTTCTTTGTGCAGGTTCTGTCCGTTAGTGTGGAAGAAGACAACATTATCCAGTACATCACCAACACCCTACAAAACCCCGATCTGGCACTCCGCATGGCCTCCCGCAACAACCTCCCTGGCGCAGAAGACCTCTTTGTCCGCAAGTTCAACACCTTGTTCCAGAACGGTCAATATTCTGAGGCAGCCAAGGTTGCAGCAAGCGCTCCCAAGGTAAACACACTTATTTTTTATTAATCGTTTTTTAATTTGTGTCTTGTTTAACACATCCGCGAATTTTAGTGGGGAACCATATTGTTAGTCTCAGTAGATTTCAGTAGCAGAGATTCCACCTTTCCTATTTTTTCAAGAATTCCTATTCTTATGCTGGAATTTCTGTATTGAATTAAGCTAGTCTTACATTTTGTTGACAAGTGAGTGTCATCTCTGCAGTAGGCAGCTCATCTAGAGTTTCATCCAAATGAAAAATGTCTTAAATTTATATAAATTCAGACTAATTGATCCATCCTGATATCAACAATATATCAGACAATGCTTGTATTTAACAGACATTTTTTTAACACAGTTCCCATTGTCTTGTGTCACAGGGGATCCTCCGTACCCCACAGACGATTCAGCGTTTCCAAGCCGTACCTGCCCAGCCGGGTCAAACCTCACCGCTGCTCCAGTACTTCAGTATTTTGCTGGACCAAGGCCAGCTCAATAAGTATGAGTCACTCGAACTGTGCCGGCCTGCGCTGCAGCAGGGCCGCAAGCAGCTCCTTGAGAAGTGGCTCAAGGAAGACAAAGTGAGCAGATCAACCTTTACAACCTTTAAGACTTATAGCCTTTTATGGGCCGCATAGTGCTTTGATGCGGTATGTCTATTTGTGGGCATGATGCATGAATGCAACCTTGGCTAGTAACTTGCCAGGGCTGCATTCATGCATCATGACGACAGAGGGCATAGCACAGTATAGTGTAAAGAATGTTATCCCAGGATTTTCACTGTAAAGATTGTGAGACTGAAAGCTGGAAGTAAAAGATTTATGAATACACAAAGATTTTTCGTACACACTGTGGACTGCTTAAATACAGTGTGAAGTAAAATACAGGAATGTGTGGTATTAACTTGCCATTCTTTGCGAACAAAACCAGTCTGATAGCTATCATCCATTGCTACCCAATGTGTAAAAAAAGTTACTCACATTAACCCACTGTTGTACCCCCTACAGCTGGAGTGTGGTGAGGAGCTTGGAGACCTGGTCAAACAAACGGACCCGACCCTCGCCCTGTCTGTGTACCTCCGCGCCAACGTCCCCAACAAAGTCATTCAGTGCTTTGCCGAGACCGGCCAGTTCCAGAAGATTGTGCTCTACGCCAAGAAAGTGGGCTACACCCCCGACTACATCTTCCTCCTACGTAACATCATGCGCATGAACCCCGACCAGGGCACGCAGTTTGCCCAGATGCTCGTGCAAGACGACGAGCCTCTTGCCGACATCAATCAGGTGAGGACTTGAAACACACATTACCAAACTTCTATCCGTCATGAGAATAACCTGAACTTTTACATATACATTCTCTAAAACGTGTTTGTCCATTAAAATAAACTGACTAATGACTTAAACAAGATGTATTTAAGATTAGCTGGTCTCATTGGAGGGATAGAAGAATGGCATGGGATGCATTGCTAATCCAGTCAAAGCTAATATCAACTACGTCTTTTCACAAGTTAATAGTGTTCACTCAAGTTGCATACTTTAATAAAGACCTTTTTCTTGACTCTTCTGTTTTAGATTGTGGACGTGTTTATGGAGCAAAACATGGTCCAGCAGTGCACATCGTTCCTCCTAGACGCACTGAAGAACAACCGGCCCTCGGAGGGCCACCTCCAGACTCGCCTCCTGGAAATGAACCTCATGTCTGCTCCACAGGTAACAAGTTGTTTTATCCCCGTTTGTTTGTCTTTTCTTCTTTAAAGAAAACACACACAAAAAATACAGGGAGGGCTGTCGAAGAATTGGAAATGGAAAGATATTTAATTATACCAAGATCATACTGTGTAACCATCAAAATTAACAATGTACAGTATTAATAATTAGATAGCTGATGGCTGATTTACTATTTGTGTTCTGTTCAAAGCGGTACATTGTAAACACAATTTTGCCTTTGGTTACAGGTTGCGGACGCCATTCTAGGCAACCAGATGTTCACTCACTACGACCGTGCACACATTGCCCAGCTATGCGAGAAGGCTGGACTCCTGCAACGTGCACTTGAGCACTACACCGACCTATACGACATCAAGCGTGCTGTCGTTCACACCCACCTGCTCAACCCTGAGGTAAGCAAATCAAAAAGATGGTTTGGAAACAAATAAATTTTTTTTTTATCAAACTAGTTCACTTTTTAGGATAAATAACTAAATCAGTAATAGTCAATGTGGTTCTTCATTGCCAGTGGTCTGTTCAATTAAGCTTTGTTTCCAACACTGAGCACATGGCAGTTTATCTGTAGTGAAGAAGACAATTTATGTCTCCAGATACTAATGGCTGTATGCTTGTCTCCCACAGTGGCTCGTGAACTACTTCGGCTCGCTCTCTGTAGAGGATTCCCTGGAGTGCCTCAAGGCGATGCTGCAGGCTAACATCAGACAGAATCTGCAGGTTTGCGTACAGATTGCCACCAAATACCACGAACAACTCACCACCCAGTCACTCATCGACATTTTCGAGTCTTTCAAAAGCTACGAAGGTATGTATGCACTGAGCTTCAATAGGACTTTAATGTTTGCTATATTGGATGTTCAAATGGTAGCAATTCTTAGTCTACGTATAGAATGATGACATTGAAACAGACAAAATGTCATTTACATGTATTTCCATCAGGTTCAGAGCAAATGCTAACCTTTGACCTAATATTATATAGATCTCAACATCTGTTCTACTTTCCTGTACGCTACTGGATATTGTTTTTGCCTGAAGTTCCAAGAGACTAATTCCTCTATACGTTATCTTTCCTCCTCAGGACTATTCTACTTTTTGGGATCGATCGTCAACTTCAGCCAGGACCCTGAGGTGCACTTCAAGTACATCCAGAGTGCGTGCAAAACGGGCCAGATCAAAGAAGTGGAGCGCATTTGTCGCGAGAGCAACTGCTATGACCCAGAGCGTGTCAAGAACTTCCTGAAAGTAAGTCGCTGACGATATAAATCTCAGCTTCAGATCTATCTGTTTGCTACTACGTTTAATTACAATAAATTTCAAGTAAAGTCAGCGCATGGTCAATGCATACATTTTGTGGAAAATGACATCTTTAAAATTAATCTAAATTTTTTTTTTCAGAGAATAAAGAATAACATTAATCTAATTTTTGTAATTTTATTATATTCATATATATTTAATATATGTATTTTCTTCAAACATGAGAATCCATTTTGTTCCAACTATTACTAATCATTGTTCCTACTGTTTTATCTTGCAGGAAGCCAAATTAACAGATCAGCTACCTCTCATCATCGTGTGTGACCGATTTGACTACGTTCATGATCTTGTGCTCTATTTGTACCGGAACAACTTGCAGAAGTACATCGAGATCTACGTTCAAAAGGTGCGTGCTAACTCACCGCTTGTTCTGTATCCCCGACCACACATTTCTCAACCACTGTATGATCTCTCATATGATCTCCATACAGATATCCACGCCTTGCATTATCACCATTTCATCTATTTGCTCACACACACACTTGAAGAAAATATTCATGTCATCACTAAGGAGTTCTTACCATTTGCACATTTAAGAAATGAATAGCCATCTCATGGTCATGATTGTTCATGCTAGAATGTCACGACTCATTGATCTAAAGTTGACATCAACAAACTTGTTGCCCTCAGATTCTATTCTGAAGCTACTCCTATCATCCATGAAATACTACTATTTTCATTGTTTGTATTCCTACGTCATATAATCGAGCAAACTTATGTGGAATTAAAAGACAAGAAAGACAGCATTAAAAAAACATTAAGAGTGCATTGTCTAAAAGAAGACAAACATCAACCTAAACACGTATGGTATATGTATTAAATGATTCAAGTTTTCTGAGCCCTGGCGCGGGCCCCACCTGATGCAGTTTTCTTATATCACAGACCACTGTAGAAGGCGACCCAAATATTCCGGTAGATTTTTTTTCTATCTTGTTTGTTTTCAACGAATGACTAGAAATTCGACTATTTGTGTGGTATGGAATTTTGCAATGTTTATACTCATATTGTATGAGCCGCTTACAACAACAACAAGAGATGTGCATGACCAGGAGTTGTTCTTCCGATTGGACCTGGTCCCCGATCCCGCTGCCCGCCTTTACCCTTACTCGCTGACTTTGTCATTTGTTCTTACATTGTTGCCATCTAACCTAAAGATTCTCAGTGAAGTGTTTTTCTTCCTCGGATGTATAGTGTTTTCCGTAAGTGAGGTGAAAATAACGATTTTAAGGCTGGTATTATAGGACTTGGACTTCCATCTTGCAATCAATTCAGAATGTATCGGTATAAATTAGATTAGCGCGTATTGGGATATGGTATAACTTGGTCGCGTTTAATACAACGGATGAGCTGATTTTCAGCACACACATATCAGAACCATGATTGATGCTAGGCGTGTCTCTAATACAAAGTAGATTAGGTGAAGTCACAGCAATATAGGCAATACAAGAGATAATGTTCAAACTTCTAAGAATCTAGGGCTTTAGAAAAGTTTGTAAAACACAGAAATGTATTTGTATTGCTTACAACGTAAGTGGTTCAAAGGCGTAAAGTAATACAACTTTTCACCTCCTGCGCTCATAATTTCAGTGTAAATAACTGGTTTTACTCTTGTTGTTTTCACTAGTTGGCTGACTTTAAAGTTTAGCAGCTCTTGGTCCTGGCCCGTTTCGGCTGCTTCCCCTATAACGTTCTAGCCCGATGGCTTTGCACTGAAGTAGAGTTTCTTTCCCTTCCCCCAATTCCTCCTGATCGCAACGCAAACGTGCATGGCCGCCTTTGAAGAAATATTGCAAAATTGTATACCAACAAATGTTTCTAGTCTGCAGAATATAAAAACCGGAATACATAAAACAACATTAGCTGATTAGGATTTTAAAATTAAAGATAATTTTGAAATAGTCTGGTGATGGAATTTGTAAACGGGCTCGAGAAACAATAGCAATCATCTGGTAGAAATCATTCTGATCTCGCTTTTTTCTTGCTCATAAAGATTTAGAAACATTTGTGAGTTGAAAGTTTACTTTCTTTATTAACATGTCCTTCCTCTTTTTCCACGTCCCTTCACCTTTACTTAAGCTTTCTTTGTGTCAGGTTAACCCATTGTTGACATTACAAGAACAAGCACGTACATATGTATTTACACGTGTTCATTGGATTAAAGGGTGAACTAAGCAAACGGAATTAAAACTATGATCACCGCATCGGATTATCTCTAAAACAGTCGTGGCAGCAACAACCAGCATTGCTTTTGTGTTGTGTGCCTGGAAATTCCCACTGGGGGAGTCATACAACTTAATCAAATATACTCATACAAGTCGAAACTAAAATGTTACTTTTGTCACGCATCCAATGTGATCCACATTTGTTTAACAAAATCTCAATATTAAGGACCTGACTTGAAATTCGAGTGGCTTTGGTAAATCGTCAATACACAACATGAAATTAGTTTTAATAGACCTACTGAAATACCAAAGAGTGTCTACTTGATGATGTGTGCTAAGACGATGTGCCCTGGTTGCTTGTTGTAGGTGAACCCATCCCGTCTCCCCGTGGTGGTTGGTGGCCTGCTCGATGTAGACTGCTCTGAGGATGCTATTAAGCAGCTCATTATGGTCGTTCGCGGGCAGTTCTCTACCGATGAACTCGTCGAGGAGGTCGAAAAGCGTAACAGGTAAGACATGTTCGACTATCACTAACTGCACGAGATTAATGTCATTTTATACTTGCACGTTAATGTACAGCGTATTGAAACTACGTGAATGGATATTTGGCAACATATGTTAGCCAATATAATATCTAAAGTAGGAACACTGTATACTAGACCTGTACCTATTACTTTCTGTCCCTCTATAAGAGTGATTACTATACGTTTGCTCGAATTGGTCTTCTGTTGATATGATGTAACAATACATGTTTTCCTTGCTGCAGGCTGAAACTACTACTGCCATGGTTAGAAACACGTGTCCACGAAGGGGTAACTGAACCAGCCACCCACAATGCTCTTGCTAAGATCTACATTGATAGCAACAACAATCCAGAACGTTTCCTCAGGTAAGAGAAAATGACATTGCTGAGATATAATGGTTACTAATAGATAACTCTTAGATATACTGTACCTTTCAAGTGGAAAGTTTTGTATTGGTAAAAGTGATAATTGTACATAAAAAGTCTTAGTTCTTTCATTTGTTTTAACATTTGCTATGCTCTTTTTCTCAGGGAAAATCAGTTTTACGACAGCAAAGTTGTCGGCAAATACTGTGAAAAACGAGATCCTCACCTTGCGTGCGTCGCATACGAGCGTGGAGAGTGCGATTATGAACTAATCAATGTAAGTACTCATCTTTACCGTCAGGCCATGCAGATGTATATTACTTAGTCCAGTGTCACTGAACATGTCTTTATATATATTGAAGAGTAAATCTGAGAGCGTTGGGATAAAAAACGCCTCTGACTGGACATAACTGATGTATTGGGAGTAAAAGAAGGAAGCATTAAAGGACTAACTTTACTGATTGCTATGTATCTATACATTATAACCATGTCTTGTGTATTCCTTTAGGTGTGCAACGAGAACTCACTGTTCAAGAGTGAAGCCCGCTACCTCGTCAAGAGGCGTGACCCAGATCTCTGGGCTCACGTCCTTAAGGAGGAAAACGAATACAAGCGTCCTCTAATTGACCAGGTAACTACAGATATCAATTATAAGTCAGTGTTTCATATGCAACTGCCAACAGTATTGGCAGTTGCATATGCATAGATTATGTACCGTAATGTTGCATTTAAGCGCTTGGTTTTGAATAATCGCCTGCCCCCGGATGCTTATTCACAAGGGTACTATGGTATTTTGCAGATAATGTTGAGATCTTGTTTTTGCCATAAATCTAAAATGAAAATTAAATAAAGTGACTAATGTGTGTGATGTGTGTGTTTGACAGGTGGTGCAAACAGCGTTGTCCGAAACCCAGGACCCAGAAGATATATCGGTGACAGTTAAGGCCTTCATGACCGCCGACCTTCCCAATGAGCTCATCGAACTGCTCGAGAAGATTGTTCTCGAGAACTCAGTGTTCAGCGATCACAGGTACTACAAACTATGGCTTTAAAATACGTTTGAATTCATATGCAAAGTAAAGAACGGAAAGTTAGTCGATACCTAAAGCCAATGCAGTCTCGCCTATGTGTAAGATAAAATGATTGAAAATAAATAATGTGTAATTGTTTGATTAAGACAGAAATAATACGGTTGTTTTTAATTTCCACCCACAGGAACCTCCAAAACCTGTTGATCTTGACAGCAATCAAGGCTGACCGCTCGAGAGTGATGGAATACATCACGCGTCTAGACAACTACGACGCCCCTGACATCGCTAACATCGCCATCAGCAGTGAACTGTACGAAGAAGCCTTTGCAATCTTTAAGAAGTTTGAGGTCAACACGTCAGCCATTCAGGTGTTGATTGACCATGTTAGCAACCTCGATCGTGCTTACGAATTCGCGGAGAAGTGCAATGAACCAGCTGTATGGAGCCAACTGGCTCGTGCTCAGCTGAGTCATGGACTTGTCAAGGAGGCCATAGACTCGTACATCAAGGCCGATGACCCCTCCCAGTACATGGAGGTTGTCGATGTGGCCAGCAATAATGGTGAGTTTATAGCAACGGCTAAAATAATTAACGTGCGAGGAGCTGTACATTTCATATTATCCAGAATATTTATTTTGAAAAAGAGAGTATCAAAGTGGTATCGGACTATAATACCGGTATTTATTTTGCTTTTGAATTAAAAAAAAGACAAAACACTGGAATGTAATTCCTGTCGGTTGCAGCTAAAATAAAAATGTTTGAATTGGCCATTGGCTATATATGGTTAACAACCATGTTGTTGGTCAAAGAATAGAATTCAAATAGTGCTCAATCTTCTGTTCCACAGATAACTGGGAAGACCTGGTTAAATATCTGCAAATGGCAAGGAAGAAAGCTCGAGAAACCTTCATCGAAACAGAACTTGTTTATGCATATGCGAAGACAAACCGTCTCGCTGATCTTGAGGAGTTCATCTCTGGACCCAACCATGCCAACATCACACAAGTAAGTAAAGCACTAACAAAACGCTAGCACTCATTTGACAAGCAAACAAATGTTGAGGGGGAGTGAAGGAGGGATTAAAAAAAAAACATTGCATGATCATTATCATGTAAGCATAAAATGGTTCAAAACACGTTTAGTAGATGCTGAAAATATGCAAAATAAACTTGGGAATCAAACTTTCCAAATATTCAGATTTAAGAGAACCTATTGCAAGACTTTGAATATGTCCACTTGTGCTCTCCAGGTGGCCGACAGGTGCTTTGACAACAAGATGTACGAGCCAGCTAAGCTACTATACAACAATGTGTCCAACTTTGCACGGCTCGCCATCACACTGGTCCACTTGGGCGAGTACCAAGGTGCCGTCGATGGGGCTCGGAAGGCCAACTCCACCAAGACTTGGAAAGAGGTAAAGTCCTGATACTGATGCTATCTACTATTAGTCATGTACCGGTACTAAATGAAGTCAATATCTGCATGATAATGTGTATAATAATAAACAAGAACATACAGCAAAAAAAGTATACTTGCTAAAAGGGTGGGTGCATTAAATATCAAGTCCTCCCCAGATTTCTAGATGGAAAAAGTATTATGTCACATATTCCTAATGACATTTTCAAGGCCTGGCGCCCCACTCAAGACACACTTTCCTTTGTACCTTCAATATGAGCACCATTCTCTCCCTTCCCCGTAGGTGTGCTTCGCATGTGTAGACAACGAGGAGTTCCGGCTTGCCCAGATGTGCGGTCTGCACATCGTGGTGCACGCTGACGAGTTGGAGGAGCTCATCAACTACTACCAGGACCGCGGCTACTTCGAGGAGCTGATCCACCTTCTGGAGGCTGCGCTGGGTTTGGAGCGCGCCCACATGGGCATGTTCACCGAACTGGCCATCCTATATTCCCGCTACAAGCCACAGAAGATGCGGGAGCACCTCGAGCTCTTCTGGTCACGAGTTAACATTCCAAAGGTAGGTTGATACTTCTTGCCTGACCTAAAACAAAAAATAATTTTTGTGTCTTTTTTTCCAGCTGAGAATACATTGACTCTGCTATAGGCTCGTTGAAAATGTACCGATCATAAATTGAACTAACGTTTGAAATGAAGGAACAAAATGGATTTTGACAGTTAAATTGTTTTGTAAGGGAATAATCATTATGTACTTACCGGTAAGTTTGAGTCACTGATGACAGAATCAGTTATATCAAAAAACATGCTACATCAGATAAAATACCACCCATAGTTACATGCCCGAAATCAATAAAATTACAGGTACACATGTATAAGGGTTCTCCCAGTTTGAAAAGTGATGAATTATTTTCTAGCAATATCTAAATTTGTCTTGTCCAACTTTTAGGTTCTGCGTGCAGCAGAGCAAGCCCACCTGTGGTCAGAACTGGTGTTCCTTTACGACAAGTATGAAGAGTTTGACAACGCCATCATCACCATGATGAACCACCCGACCGAGGCCTGGAAGGAGAGCCACTTCAAGGATGTCATCACCAAGGTGGCCAACATTGAGCTTTACTACCGCGCGTTACAGTTCTACCTGGACTTCAAGCCGCTGCTGCTCAATGACCTGCTGCTGGTGCTCACCCCCCGCCTGGACCACACCCGCGGCGTCACATTCTTCCAGAAGGTCAGTGTTCCAGGCTTGTTAATACTCTGCCACCGAAAGGTGTTTGGTGTCCCTTAGCACTCTTTATAAATGAGAATCAGGACACGAATATATATCATAACATGGTACTAAAACTAGCCAGCAACCTCAATGCACATGTGGAAGCAAAGAAATTTCCTCAATGTACAATATTATAGTGTGACATAGACATGTAGAAATGTGGTGCAGGCTATGCGCATAGTAATCTAAATTTTAAAGCTTATACTCAGGCTTTGAACTTGGTCTTCAGTATATATATATGACATCAAATAAAAATGTACTGCCATTTAATGAATTGTACTAACAAACCCATGTACCCTATTTCAGGTAAACCACATCGCGCTAGTGAAGCCATACCTGCGGTCGGTACAAAACCTCAACAACAAAGCCATCAACGAGGCGCTAAATAATCTGCTTATCGAGGAGGAGGACTACCAGGGGCTGCGGGCCTCTATTGATGCCTTCGACAACTTTGATAATATTACTCTTGCACAGAAGCTCGAGAAGCACGAATTGATAGAGTTCAGAAGAATCGCTGCATATCTCTACAAGGGAAACAACAGATGGAAGCAGTCTGTAGACTTATGCAAGAAGGATAAGTTATTCAAGGTGAGGATATTTTAAAGTTATACAGCGTTTCTACTACATGGGAATGCTTTACAGGACACTTGATATGGTGAACTTGCTCCATATCGTTGAATAGATCTATGTTATCCTTCAGTTGTGAAAAACAAGAAATGAATATTCAACAAGACATATTTTGTGTGTTTGAAAATTTCAAAAGATGTTGTTTCAATTTGGCTGCTGGATCTGGCGCATATTCTTCCAGTTTGATTAGATAATAAATAAACATTCAAAAAATATCAAATGCTATTCGCATACTTAAAAATCCACCATTGTCTCCCCTTTCTCAGGACGCAATGCAATACTCCGGAGAGTCGCGGAACATTGACATCGCGGAGGAGCTGATCGCCTGGTTCCTGGAGAACAAGAACTATGAGTGCTTTGCGGCCTGCCTCTTCCAGTGCTACGACCTGCTGCGGCCAGACGTCATCCTGGAGCTGGCGTGGAGACACAACATCATGGACTTTGCCATGCCCTACATGATCCAGGTCATGCGCGAGTACACTTCCAAGGTGAGTGTCAGCTGATGTGTGGTTTTGACATTAAATGTTTCTGTCTAGATGCTGCACGGCGACACTTGGTTGTATAAGGCAATGTAAAGAAATAATCAACCTACTTATTAATTACTTGGAATTTGGAGTTTTGATAGATGCATGATTTCTGTTTAATTAGGCTTGAATTCCTATTGGATATAAGGGTAAAACGAAGAAGTCTCCAAATGTTCCATTTTATCGTAGTTATTACGGTGTTTAGCCCCCGATACCATGCAATGGACCCAATTACGATTGTCAGGCAAATCTTCTTCAAATGTGTACAATTCAGATTTGTACTGTGAATTTCAAAATTATAAAGAAGCCAATCCTCCTATTAAACCGTGTACAGTGCACTAATAGAGTATTGTGTTTGCCACAGGTGGATAAACTGGAGCAGTCTGAGGCCGTACGCACAGAGGAAGAGCAGAAGGCAGAGGAGAAGCCACTCGTCTTTAACGAACCACAGCTGATGCTGACACAGGGCCCGGGCATCGGCCTGCCGCCACAAGCCGTCTACAACGCAGGCATGTACGGTGCGGGAGCCGCCCCCGGCTACATGGCCGCTGGCATGCCCGGTTACGGCATGTAAGGAGGTGCCCACCCGCCCTGGGGGTACACCACGCTCTCTCCCCGCCCCCTACAGACAGGCAGCACGCGGTGTTTTGCTGGACGACAGCGCCGTAGCTGGTGGCAGTGGTCGTGGCGTGCATGTGCCACCCAGCCGTCTGCCCACACGCCCACCTGCACTCAGCGCCAACTGGAGTGAAGGAATATTGCCAAGGAAAAAAATACAAAAAAAAAGTGAGGAAAGATACTGTATACCTATAATGATAAAACTGGAGAAGAAGCACCACCAGCACTTGGACGTTTGAGGACATTGTATAGAAGGATTTATTGATGAGTGTTCTGTTGTATGTAGGAGGAATGTAATATTATTATTTCATACAGAAACAAAAAGAGGAGAAAGTGTAAAATATATATATATATGTGGATTGGTTGGTGGTGCCGTCGGCTAAGTCTAGCACGTACGTAGTGACAGTTTGCCATTCATTCTTGTTCGTAGATGGCATGATGTAGCCATGGAGGAGCATAGCGCGTACAAACATGTCCACTTATGCTGGTTTGTCTGTAGGTAGGAGACAATCACATGATGTTTAGCCAAAACTAACTGGGCAAAAAGACAAAAATGGGGACTTTCAGAGCAGGACTCCATTCTTTGTTTTCTGTTATAAAAAGAAACGGGAAGACTTTGTAAATTTGGCGAATTACGAACAAATGTCCAATGCTGTATTGTATATTGTACTATGGTGATTGCAATGCCCCTTGGCACATCTGGAATCGATTTTCCCTCCTATTTTTCTCTCTCGCTCTCTCCTGGTATAATTAATTAATCAATTGTAGCGACAGCGGAGGACCTACTATGTACAGGGAGTTGAGGGTCTGTTAGATGCAGAAAACCAATGTTATTGTTGTATCATAATTTAAATCATACATTTCCATACAGAAACTAAACAAAACAAACACAGGTGTTTTGCCGTTGAGGCTCTTGATGGGTTGAGTGATTGATGCGTTTGACGTATTGTAATTGATATGAAGATTCCAGCCCGAGCTAGCCTCGGGCCAGTGTTCCTACAAATATACCCGCCCTATATGTTATCTCTACCACGGACACCCGTAGGAGCGACTCTTACTCTGCATGTATTAGGCACTTTACTAGAACCAACCGCTATGTCGGTAGCTAGTGTAGATACTCTTCTCGATAAAACGTGTTTTACGGAAGGATGAACTTACTCTGGACAAGTGAGCTAAAAGATACAAAAACACACAAAAAAATGAATACCCAGAAAGGGATGTTACTATATGAATAAGCCGGTATCTGGTGTCTGGCACTTGTGCTATTGGTACTGATTATTATTATTGTGTAAATGGAGAAGTCATTCTAGAATATGTTAGCTGCTTTAGAATCCTGTTTGAGTCTATACCTACTGAGCTTAGGCCTGATACTCCCTTGTAGCACAGACTATCGTGTTTATCACATATCAGAGAAACACTGACAGACAAACCCCCTCTCTCTTCATTCTGGTGTAGCGCGTGCTTGAACAGTGCGATAAGTACAGATCCTCTCGATATTGTGCTGTTTTATGTACATGTTGGTAAAACTGTGTCCACCCCTTCCCTTCGTGTCCCCACACCCACTTCAATTCACCCGTTGATTTTTGTATGGTCAAACTACACTTGGAGAAATCATTTCCATGTTGATGTGTCCGGGTAAATAATGTTAATAATATTAATAATAATGCTAGGTGACCACAAGTATTCAGGCCAGAGCATGATGGTACATGTTTAATGATAATTATAAAGTTATTGACAAAATAAAACCATGTGGATCTTGAGTAAATAGAAACTAAACACAAAACTTTAAGTCTAGGTTATGTACAGTATATTCATACTTAAGGAAAAAAATCAAATTGGCAGTAATACAACTAATGATAATAATGCTGGTGATCGTACAGCCGTTGATTGTACCGTGCGATGGCCACGGTCCGCAACCCTGAGTTGAGCCCCAGTTGGTGGTTTGCCGTGGAATTTCCTTTTTGAATGAATTTTTCTTGAAGTGTTTAAAAAAAGGAAAACTGATCCCTTTTGATTTTAGATTCTAATCCCCCAAACAGAATACAAAAAAAGCCGCCTATATTGGGTGGTGTCGCCGCGAGTGGCGACTAAGTGCGGGCTGTATCTAGTTGTGGGACGTGACCATGGCCGGGCTGCGTTGTTAGAAGTGACATGACTCCCCCCGCGGGTGACCTCCGGAGGTGACCTGGATGTGAATCGGTGACCTCTGAGACGTCCCCCGGGCGCGGACACACGGACCCCTCACAGCCGCTGTGTGACAACACGAGGACTGGGGGACAGACTAGGCATGGTCAACTGTAATTATTATCATGTATAATGTTCATTAACGAACGAATAAATCATCTTTTGATGATGGAACTTGTGTTTTGACTTGTTGATATACACTTCTTCTTAACTACATGCTCCCAGCCTTAGAAGTCGGATGTCCATGAAGATCCCTTTCACAACAGATCGAAGTTTCATTTTTATAGCAAACAGTAAGATATGTCTCATCAACGGCCCCCAATGCAGCAAGAAAGGGTGACTTTCTCAAAATAAAGTTGCATTTACATTAGTTTCAGCAGAATGCACGTAACATTTTCTATAATGGCTATATTCGCAAACATCTCGTATTAGGATATTCACAGGACAATTATCTTTCAAACAGTATATATCAAAATACAGGATTTTGAGGTTAAGTTCATGGATTTGTTGGTCACGCTTCAGAAATATTCAAAAACTTGATCAACAACTTTTCTGAAAAGTCCCCCTTTCTCGCTGCATTGGTCTATACCTGATGCTTTCCATAAATTCTCGTGTATGACCGGCAGGTTATAAAGGTTAAATTTGTCAAGTCTTATGCAGCGTCTTCAGGCAGTATTATAAAGTTGTCAAAATTCAACCCCAAGTGCAGGTTATAGGATTTCTTCAAATTAGCCGGGGTTTATATGCGGGAATATACGATAGTTGCAGTACTACCCAGATGAATTGTACACACATGAAGCAGATCTTAACATTAATATACAGCTCGAACAAAATGTTATTTCTTTGTTTTTTATTCAGAAAAAAATTAACAATTTTCGTTTGATATACCGGTATATACACTTCGATTATAGACATACGGCAGTATACAGCGATCTAACTATATTCAGTACCCGGTATAAGAGGAATATCAGAATCAACAAATCAGTGATATTCAGAAGTCACTCTGCCAGTATAGAATGAGTTTTTTGAGTAAGTAGTCCCATATAGATGTATACATATTTGTGCAGGTAGACGTTTAAACTTCCTCAAAATATGCAAGAAGACGTTTCCAGCTGAGCAATGAGCAAGATATCAACAATTATGAGTATTTAAGTATTCGTGAACGGAATGCTTATGAAGCACATATCTTAAATTAACCTCCTAACTTTGGTTACAACACATGTAACAATGATTGAGCCTGACTTGGGTCTACTACCATATGAAATGGATAAGGCACTGAAAACAGCTTGTATACATACAAAAATGCTCATATCTACCGGTATTTTACCTGCAGTTACAAAATCTACTAAGTAATTGCACGACCCAAACTTGGCCCCAGCATAATGCTTAACATGGCACTGTTGTGAAGAACATAGGTACTCTTTACTTGATGATAGACATTATGGTCAAGACGAGATAAAAGTGGGCGGAGAGTGCTCTAATTGGCTGGCGTCTACGATCCTCTGCACCCCGGGCCCACCAATAGCGGTCTCCCAGCACACGAAGCCTCTCCGTGTTAACTCCTCCTTTACTTTGGTCACAGCCGTAGAGTCTGTACCTGGAAAACAGTAAACATCATCTATTTACTTTACAAGTTTGAATTCTATACTTTTTAGATATAATTCAGCTACAAATAATATCAGCAGGAATATCCCTGCGCAAATCACTACACTATTACTAGTATTCTTCCCATAAAACATTGCTAGGATGTTTGCCATTGACGGATACCAGAATTTACATTACAGTTTACACTGTCGGCCTACTACATCTTTTGAAGAGTCACAGTACAAGATCATTCAACGATTGCATATTGCTTGAATGTATTCTATAATTTGTCCCAAAGGGTCGGCATGACCCTACTCAGCAGGGCTGCATCCATACATCATGATGATGATGAGAATTGAACATTAAAGCAGCATACTGCCCTAAAACCCCATCTGTCCTATTTAAGGTCAGAGTACCGGTCTCCGCTGTACTCCGACCTTTACAGGACGGGTAGCAAGATTTAAGTCTTTAAATGCCCTTAGGGAGTGTTCATATATTAATTACAGGGGGGGTAGTGAGATTTTGCGCGCATGGAATATTTTGCGCACCCCCCCCCCCCCCACCCCCACTGAAGGCGCCGAAAGTTTCCCCCCTTTAAACTTAGTAACATGCAGGCTTTTTTGCTAAAAAGGGGCATAATTTGTTATGCTCCTCCCGAAAATATTTGCGCCCCCCCCTGTAACTAATCAATGAACACTCCCTTAAAGCTGCCCTCAGCACGTACCTGGTGTGAGTAGTGTGAGTGCACAGCCGCCCCCGCCCGCCCCGGTGAGCTTGGTCTGCAGGTTGTGTTCTGCCGTCACGTGACACACCGCCTCCAGGGTCGGGTGTGACACGCCCAGCACCGCCAGGTGGCGCTGGTTCATGGCCACCAACTCCTGCGCACAGGAGGAAGACGAGGCATTAACATTAAACACTTAACATTGGGTCATTTTGGGGTACAATTCAGGGCTTACGTGGAGGTGTGATCACAGAATTCTCCAAATTTCATACTCAACTAAACATACAAATTTCCTAAAACTAGTTATAGAAACAGGAGATGATTGGGGAAATATTTTATTAATATACAGCAGTCCAACATTATAGCACTCCAATGCACTATATGGATATATATCTAAAACTGGACATCGACATCCATGTAACAGAAAGCTATATTTATTAGAAGTAAAAATCCATGAATATCTATATGAAGGAGAACACCATGTTCATGCCTATATGTCTGTGTGTATGTTCTTTTCAAAATTCAAGATTGCAACCATTGATTGAATGCCACCATGCTTTCAATGTAATCTCGAATTGCAGTTGCAGTAGTTTGATACTAATGAAAAAAAATCTATTCTATTTTTCTTTCATGAACAGTTGGCATCCCATAGATTCAAGATGGCTATCACTTATTGAATGTCCCGATGCTTGAAATGCAATCTTGACTTGTAGTTGCATTAATTTGATACTATCAAAAAAACAAATCCTATTTGATTTTTCCTTCATTCAACCCATTCAAGATGGCTACCATTTACTAAATGCCACAACACAGTGCAATGAAGAATTGTAGTTGCATTAATTTGATATCTATATAAGAACATTTCTATTTGATACCTTTTTCAAACACAGTTGGCACCCCATAGGTTTAGGATGGCCACCATTCATTGAATGCCACAATGCTTTAAATGCAATCTTGAAATGTAGTTGCATTAATTTTAAACTGTTAAAAACATCCAATTTAGTTGTTTTTTTCATGAAGAGTTGGCACCCCATAGGTTCAAGATGGCCACCAATCATTGAATGCCATAATGCTTAAATGCAATCTTGAGTTGCTGTTGCATTAATTTGATTCTTAAAAAAAAAACTTTCTTTTTTTTCTTTCATGAACAGTTGGCACCCCATACATTCAAGGTGGCTACCAGTCATTGCATGCCACAATGCTTTAAGTGCAATCACAAATTGTAGTTGCATTAATCTGATACTAATAAAAAAACTAATTCTATTCTTTTTTTTATTTATGAACAGTTGGCACCCCATATATTTAAGATGACTACCATTCATTGAATGCCCCGATGCTTGAAATGCAATCTCAAATTGTAGTTGCATCAATTTAATGCTAATAAAAAACAAATTCTTATCAATTTTTCTTTCATGAATATTTGGCACCCCATAAGGTGGCCACCATTCATATTAATGCAAATAGAATGCTTTAAGTGCTATCACGACTTGTAGTTGCATTAATCTGATACTAAAAAAAGAAAATCTATTTGAATTTTCTTTCATGAACAGTTGGCACCCCATAAATCAAAAATGCACCCAGCACCCAGGTCAACAGCTATATACAGACACGTGTACCTCCCCTGCCTGTTCTCCTTCAATGCACAGTGAAGAGGGTGGGAGGGGGTGACCATCAACAGTGCATAAACACTTTGATTGGATGACAATGCAGTTTTTATATTACAACCTAAATTTGTGCAACGAAAATCATCAAGAAATACTAAGTATTTTTTCCAAAGAATAGCTTTTCTAGAATGGCTCGGTATTCAGGAATCCTACTGCGAATAAAAAAATGTCAAATTCTAATTCTAAATACCTGAAAATTGAGAAATGCTGACGTTCACGGGTTATGTAGGAAATGTACTAAAAACAGCAAAAAAGGGCAACAAAACCCTAATTTTCTCAAAAACTGTTCAGTAGGATTTTTTCTAACTGAGGTTCCACTGTTTTCTACCCTCATATTACACATTGGCATAGAGAATATATTGACACATAGTCAGGATTTTGCGCTAGGAGCAATCTGTGAGGCGAAAAAACAGCCAAAATGAGCCACTGGTCTGAAGTATAAAACTGGGCATCGATCACTATAGAGCTACAAAGAGACAGAGAATCGATGTCCAGTAATAATAAGTCCTTAAAGGTCTAAAGTGTGAAATTAATCATAATCTCATTGTTTCCAAACAGGATTGCTTAAATTTGTGGTCGGATATTATTCGAACAGAAACGAGTGATATCAATCATATTACTAGCTACTACCTTGAGTACATCAAAATGTTCATCCTTTGCCCCATTCTCCATCTCCTTGAAGACTTCCTCACACTTCGTAGTGATGGCTTCTATGGAATCTATCACGGGCTCGATGATACGGGGGAACTGGAAGCAATATAACAGAAAATGTACCGGTATGAACATACTTCCAGGACAAAGAGACAAAAGTTTAGAAGAACAGCCGCCTAGAGAGGCTATGAAATTTAAATTAACGCCCCCCCCCCCAAAAAAAAAAAACAACAACACAAAAACACAAAAAAAAACAAAAAACTGGTGCTCATTTTGATCTAGAATTTGGATTTAGGTCATTTGATAAAAGTAAAGTTTAAAGATAACACAATGGGTCAAACAATAGTCTCTAGCTGCACGCAAAACCTTTCCATACTTCTACTAGCATGTGTACATACGAGAACAAAATGCCACCATACTAATGTTACAGCAGATAAATTGTTTCTCACCTTTTTATATTTTTCCTTCACACCTGCCACCAGTAGTTTTGTACTTCGTGGGACTTTGGTATTCGTCAGGAGAATATCCAGTTTGGGGACTCTTTAACACAAAAGGAAATGGTAAAATGGATCAATTAGTCCATTTTAAATCTTTGTCTAATTTGAACACTTCTTTTTCAAAGTACAGGTACTCATATTGATATGGGTGCGAAGTACTCACTTTGATATTGGACTTATTTTCCCCGCTTGGAAACATAAAGCTCCTCCTACAAGTAAACCAAAGACAAAATATTTATATATTCTACACAGTTATCTAAGTGTACTATGGTATATACATTATGTACATGTACCGGTATATCTATTATGGCAGAGAATACATGTACTGTACATCAAATTCAATTCCAACATTGTATCTGTCAACCCTTGGATGTCTTGGTGACTTAATTTTTCATCCTGTTCATTATAGGCATACATGAGTATTTAGCTTTAATTTTCATGAATACAAAAATAAAGAGCACTGACCATGAGTGCTGACAGCGTTGTCAATACCGGACGGGTTGCCATGAATGACCTTCTCAGACTGAAAGGCCCATCGGTTGATGAGGTCGAGTTGCTCGGCTGAGTAGCTCACGGTTGGCTGAGCGGCATCGGGGCGGGGTAACACACCCGCTAACTCCAGCAGTCCTGCCGCTAAGCACACCGAGTAGGCGGCTGACGAACCCAGCCCAGCCGACGCTGGCAGCCGCGACGACAGGTGGAGGTCAACAGATGGCAGTTTGCTGTAATTATAATGTTCATAATGGTGTATAAAAGGAATGGTATAAAGCAGGAGATGAGAATACTAACCTGTTTCCTGTTCTTGGATCCTGACCAGCGAAACCAAAAGAAGGTGGAAACACAGAGCAACCAGGTTTAAAATTCAATATGGTGCCATATATACCGCTCTACAGTTTGAAAGTCATAAAACAACATGAATTAGCATTTAAAAAGTAATTATTTAATTAGTACATGTAGCCATGACTGAAACATACATGATGATAAAGATCCTAAACTAATAACTTGAGTATAACCTTCACATCTATCACCAGTGTAAGAGATACCTACTTGTCCTTGGGTGAGATAGAACAGAAGAGGTAGAGGAAGGCGACCAGTGCTAGACTCTTGGTGTCGGCCGTGTCTGCGTCCACCCCTGCCAGCCCCCGGAGCTGCTCCAACACCTGCTCGCTGGGCGCCACCGGCTCACTCTGCGCACCTAGCGGGGGGACAAGGAACCATGGTAACCATATAAGGACGGCATAGCGCTTTAAAATAAAATGCATCATGCGAACCCTTTCGGGTTTGATACACTCCCGAATGGCCGACATTATGCAGTGCTGGCGAGTTATTAAATTGTAGCACTATGTTGGTTGGTATATATCATGATACAAATGTTGCTTTAAGGCAAATGCTATTCTTTAAATTACTAGTGCGCAATATTGATATGTAGCATTGTGCAGAGAGACATAGGAATCTGTTGTATTGATAGACTATATTCGTATTTAAACCCATCTTCAATATGAACGGAATAAACAAGCTGCATGACAATTGTTTGGCCTACTCATTTAGCCTAAACTCATATAATTATATATATGTATTTGCATTTGGATATAGACCTATTTATAGGTTGCTATTTGTTGGTGTACACTGCTCCCCTCTTAGCACATACATATTTACTTACAAAGTGGTAAATCTAGAGAAGACTCTAGCTTTTCCTTGCTCCATGATATACTGACATCAATGTCAGGAAGGCTGACTTTGATCTGATCATTCTGGCCAACTCGTAGACGGAGGTAGGTTCTGAGGTCAAGGCTCGCCGCTAGCGCTCGCTGAAAGAAATTATCACGTTAAAATTAAAGTGAACTGTGGCAATGGTTGAGTGATTGGAGAGAGCAATAATGAGAAATTGGGCCTTTATGTCATATCCGAGACCAAAAGACAAAATTCGACAGATTCTGTGTATCGACATATATAGTGGAACTAAATAGGCACCCTCTGCTAATCCCTCAATGTCCTCCACCCCTGTCCTTTTTTATAAGCGCCATCAGTGTTACATGTATCTCCCTCTTTTGAACCTGCAATCTGAACAGCCACGTTCCTTCCCTGGTCCCTCTTGTGGCCCTAATATGACCCTGGACATGACCCCAATCGCTCTCTCTCGTGCAGCCCCCCTTGCAGTACCTTTATTTGTTTGGCCGGCAGACAATATGTAACCATGGGGCCCTGTGTGAATGTCGACTACAGAGAAGCCCCTCCAGTACATGCCCCCATTAACCAGACGCAATAAGCAGGTACTATAGTCTAAAAGTGAGTATAGTGCACCATCAGGTGCAGGTACCAGTATGTATGGGGTATGGGGTGGGGTGATTTAACGTCCGAGCACATATCGTGGTGGTCTGCCTCACAGTAGGACAGATATTTATATGCTGTTTGCCCAATAGTGCAATACAGCAGTGATTGGATATATATTCATGGGTTATGGACGATTCGCACTACTGTCAGTTCGCCCTAGATGATTCGCACTACACCTCCTGGATGATTCGCACTACTTTCTGGACCATTCGCTCTACCCCACAGAGTTGGATGATTCGCCCTACTGCTCCCCGGGGGTGTGGGCCTCTACTCCAGGGGGTGTGGGCATCTACTCGCCGGGGAGTAAATGCTACAACCCTGTTCTTTGTTATTTAAGTATGTTATAGTGTTTGTATGGGGGGTTCTGCCCCCCAACCCCCGTCTTTTTCTTTCCCTTTTTTTTGTGTCATCTTTTCCCATCCAACACACTGAAAGTGTAGGTGGAAGGCACTAGGGCGAATCATCCAAAAAGTAGTGCGAATAGACTAGGGCAAATCATCTAGTAGTGCGAACAGACAGTGGTGCGAACAGAAAGTAGTGTGAATCATCCATTTCTCATGATTCAAGATTCAAGATTCAAGAAGGCTTTATTGACTAATGTAAGGATACATTTATGTCAGCACCGAGTTAGCATTGATGGCATTATACACAGTTTTTATATAAGAATATATACAGTTGTTGGCTCCTGGCCTGTTTGAAGATATACAACAAGGTTCTACAGCTAGTATTTGAGAGACCTTTCTATTGTTGCGATGCTTGTCATAAGCAGTGGCAAACTTAATATATGTTTCTTCAAAGCTTTTGCGAGCACTTTAAATTTCCGGCAGGTTACAATATGGTATTACATGCTTAACATTTTGCTTCACGTTACAGTGTGTGCACATATTAGTTAATGGTTTCTTACCTCTATAACTTCTTGATACACTGTCCTGAGTACAATTAGACATGTTGGGTAAGGCCCCACTCTTTTTATTTTATTCGCATCTTCCTAAGTACCGGGGGATACCGGTACCTGGGCTATAGTACCATAGTAGACAGGGCAAGACAAACCAGAGCCTTTGATATCTCAGTCGTGGTTCACTGAGGAGAGACCATGTGCCAGACCACCAGCTTCAAGGCCGGCCCGTCACGTGAATATCAAGATATGGGCAACGGCTGCCAAAACTTGATTAAGTGACTGATGACTGATCTGTGATCACAGCAGTCATACTAATAAAACACAAAACCCGTCAAGTTTTGTCACCTTTTACGTACGTATGCCCATTAGTATTTGGAAGGCTCCCGATGAAGTCATTATTCTACTCCTTCATGTCCCCATCCTATAAGGGAGTGTTCATTTATCAATTACAGGGGGGGGGGGTGGTGAGATTTTTTTTTACGCCCCCCCCCCCCCTCGAGAGCACGTGGAACGTTTTGTGCCCCCCCCCCCTCGCCGAAGGCGCCGAAAAATGTTCGCCCCCCCCCCCCTCCCCCCTTTGAACTATAGTAGGCCTAGCGCGCGGGCTTTTTTGCTAAAAAGGGGCTTAAATTTTTACGCCCCCCCCCCCCCTCAAGAGGGGTCAGAATTTTTTATGTCCCCCCCCCCCTCAGGAGGGGTCGAAACCCACCATCCCCCCCCCCCTGTAACTGATAAATGAACACTCCCTAAAAGGTCCCAAATTATTAAAAACCCAGTGAAGCTGGTGAGAGACCCGACTCTCTATTAAAATCCGGGGCGGGGGGGGGGGGGGGTAGAAACTTTGCCAGACTTTAAGTTTGGGCGTCTCCCAATCGTAACGGGAAGGTATACTAGAGTTGAGCATTCGGAGAGAAAGTGCCCTTTATGTAAGAGTGGTGACATAGGAGATGAATTTCATTACATCTTTCACTGCAGCGCCTTCGATCATGACCGATCAATCCTCCTCGCCAACAATATACCATCCCGCCCAAGCACTTTAACCATGGCAAATCTCTTTAATAACAAAGACCCCATTGTCCTAAGTAACCTATCAAAATTTTGTGCTGCAGTTATGGAAAAATTTAAACCCACAAAAAGGATACCACCTGCGAAAAAGGACAGGTCTAAGATTAAAAGATCGAAGCATAAGAAGACTGCACTAAATTAAAGCTCTGCCAATCCTGGTTAATTAATTAATAAGAGTGGTGCTATTATCTCTTAATTAATATCTCTTTGTTTTCATTGTATCACACTGTCTTTGCACCCTTACTAGTCAACATGGTGCTCATTGGTGCTGAAAAAGACAGAGAATCTCTATATATCTATTGGTGCTGCCAGATGTACCTGGCCTATACTACCTGATCAAAAGATGGATTGTTGTATAGCTAATAACTTGCCAGTTCCATTAATTTTACCTAGTCAAATATAGAGTTCGCAGACTATTAGTGTCTATCATGTAGATCTACGCAGAACATAGAGTGTATTGTAAATCTCATAACTTTGTACCATAACTTTGTACATCAGTGATGCCATTGTAACTATCGGCTGAATCTGATTTTCTCTCTTATTTTCTTTCCTATACCTCTCATGAGGATGTGAATAAACAAATTGAATTGAATTGTTTGGCAAGTTCAAGTTGCACCTCATTCCTACCTTTTTGTAGACGACTGCATGTTCCCCATGTAGAATTACTTTTCCTGGGGCAGAGATGATAACATCCTCCATGTTTAACTTCATCGTCACCTCTCAAAATAACAGCAGTGTCCACATAAAGCCTTTTCTGACCCAAATCATGTCATCACGCCAGCACGATCGGCCGATGGCTGGCGTGACCGGATGTTTACATTCTGAACTTATAGTTCAATCAAACTGCCTTTTTTCTCATTTTTTTTGCATTTTGATTCCACTTCGAGTGGACCATTACTCGAGCCGGCTCGCCGTCGCTGGGGCTTGCCGTACTTGGGGACTTTGCCTTAGCTCAGGCTCTGGCGTAGTAATCTCTTGTATCCGACCGCACCACCTCCCAACAATAGTGCTATAGCCCTATATGATATAGTACAATGTTTACTTACACCTTTTACAATTTTATCTGTTATTATACCTTGTATTAATGACTCAACAATATGGAACTTATGAAGGGTTAAACCTAGTGGCACTAACATCTAATTCAGTCCAACCTAGTGTCTGGTCTGGTGGCTGTTTGTCAGTACTCTGAGAGTACTCGTTGCAGTTGCACTGCGTCCCAGACGTCTGCTGAGCCCGGGTGAGGTTGCGAGTGCGGGTGCGGGGGCGGGAGCGGGTGTTACGCCCCGCCCCCCCCCCCCACCCAAGAGGGGTCCAAATTTTTTACCCCCCCCCCCTGGTCAAGGGGTCAAAATTTGTTATCCCCGCCCTCAGAATAAATCGACATGCGACATGAGGCCTATATTATAACCTCTCTAGGCCTATGTGGTAGAGTAGTCTCAGAGTATCATGAAGGCCGGCCGGGAGTGGTATATGCTGAGAGTATCCGTTGGCCTATAGTCTAGGCCCTATAGCCTATGGTATAGAGTAGTCTCAGAGTACCATGAAGGGAGTAGTATGCTCAGAGTACCTCTAGGGCTATAGTCTATGTGGTAGAGTAGTCTCAGAGTACCATGAAGGGAGTAGTATGCTCAGAGTACCCCAAGGCCTATAGTCTAAAGCCTATGGTATAGAGTAGTCTCAGAGTATCATGAAGGGAGTAGTATATGCTCAGAGTATCCGTTGGCCTATAGTCTATAGCCTATGGTATAGAGTAGTCTCAGAGTACCATGAAGGGAGTAGTATGCTCAGAGTACCTCTAGGGCTATAGTCTATGTGGTAGAGTAGTCTCAGAGTACCATGAAGGGAGTAGTATACTCAGAGTACCCCAAGGCCTATAGTCTAAAGCCTATGGTATAGAGTAGTCTCAGAGTACCATGGAGGGAGTAGTATGCTCAGAGTACCTCAAGGCCTATAGTCTATAACCTATGTGGTGGAGTAGTCTCAGAGTACCATGAGGGAGTAGTATGCTCAGAGTACCTCTAGGCCTATACTCTATAGCCTATGGTGTAGAGTAATTTCAGAGTACCATGAAGGGAGTAGTATGCTCAGAGTACCTCTAGGGCTATAGTCTATGTGGTAGAGTAGTCTCAGAGTACCATGAAGGGAGTAGTATGCTCAGAGTACCTCTAGGCCTATACTCTATAGCCTATGGTGTAGAGTAATCTCAGAGTACCATGAAGGGAGTAGTATGCTCAGAGTACCTCTAGGGCTATAGTCTATGTGGTAGAGTAGTCTCAGAGTACCATGAAGGGAGTAGTATGCTCAGAGTACCCCAAGGCCTATAGTCTAAAGCCTATGGTATAGAGTAGTCTCAGAGTATCATGAAGGGAGTAGTATATGCTCAGAGTACCTCGAGGCCTATAACCTCTCTAGGCCTATGGTATAGAGTAGTCTCAGAGTACCATGAGGGAGTAGTATGCTCAGAGTACCTCTAGGCCTATAGTCTATAGCCTATGGTGTAGAGTAGTTTCAGAGTACCATGAAGGGAGTAGTATGCTCAGAGTACCTCTAGGGCTATAGTCTATGTGGTAGAGTAGTCTCAGAGTACCATGAAGGGAGTAGTATGCTCAGAGTACCTCTAGGCCTATACTCTATAGCCTATGGTGTAGAGTAATCTCAGAGTACCATGAAGGGAGTAGTATGCTCAGAGTACCTCTAGGGCTATAGTCTATGTGGTAGAGTAGTCTCAGAGTACCATGAAGGGAGTAGTATGCTCAGAGTACCCCAAGGCCTATAGTCTAAAGCCTATGGTATAGAGTAGTCTCAGAGTATCATGAAGGGAGTAGTATATGCTCAGAGTACCTCGAGGCCTATAACCTCTCTAGGCCTATGGTATAGAGTAGTCTCAGAGTACCATGAAGGGAGTAGTATGCTCAGAGTACCTCTATAGTCTATGGTATAGAGTAGTCTCAGAGTACCATGGAGGGAGTAGTATGCTAAGAGTACCTCTGGGGGTATAGTCTATGTGGTAGAGTAGTCTCAGAGTACCATGAAGGGAGTAGTATGCTCAGAGTACCCCAAGGCCTATAGTCTAAAGCCTATGGTATAGAGTAGTCTCAGAGTATCATGAAGGGAGTAGTATATGCTCAGAGTACCTCGAGGCCTATAACCTCTCTAGGCCTATGGTATAGAGTAGTCTCAGAGTTCCATGAAGGGAGTAGTATGCTCAGAGTACCTCTATAGTCTATGGTATAGAGTAGTCTCAGAGTACCATGGAGGGAGTAGTATGCTAAGAGTACCTCTGGGGGTATAACCCCTGTGGGCCTCTGTGGTAGAGTAGTCTCAGAGTACCATGAAGGGAGTAGTATGCTCAGAATACCCCAAGGCCTATAGTCTATAGCCTATGGTATAGAGTAGTCTCAGAGTACCATGAAGGGAGTAGTATGCTCAGAGTACCTCTAGGGCTATAGTCTATGTGGTAGAGTAGTCTCAGAGTACCATGAAGGGAGTAGTATGCTCAGAGTACCTCTAGGCCTATAGTCTATAGCCTATGGTGTAGATTAGTGTCAGAGTACCATGAGGGAGTAGTATGCTCAGAGTACCTCGAGGCCTATAGCCTCTCTAGGCCTATGGTAAAGAGTAGTCTCAGAGTACCATGAAGGGAGTAGTATGCTCAGAGTACCTCTAGGCCTATAGTCTATAGCCTATGGTATAGAGTAGTCTCAGAGTACCATGAGGGAGTAGTATGCTCAGAGTACCTCGAGGCCTATAACCTCTCTAGGCCTATGGTATAGAGTAGTCTCAGAGTACCATGAAGGGAGTACTATGCTCAGAGTACCTCTATAGTCTATGGTATAGAGTAGTCTCAGAGTACCATGGAGGGAGTAGTATGCTAAGAGTACCTCTAGGCGTATAACCTCTCTAGGCTTATGTGGTAGAGTAGTCTCAGAGTACCATGGAGGGAGTAGTATGCTCAGAGTACCTCGAGGCCTATAACCTCTCTAGGCCTATGTGGTAGAGTAGTCTCTAGTTCAAGTTAAGTTCAAGTTCAAAAGGTTTTTATTGATACTGATCATAAAATGTTTTTCAGGTATAATATTGGGTCGACAGCCCTCGGGGATATAATTAATCTCACATATCACATGATTATAGGCCTTCTCGGCTATATATGTTCGGATTTCTGACATGAACATTTCTTAAATCGAGAGTTCTTCTTTACCTGAGGTAGACTCCTCAGGCCTATCATTTAGTCATTATACATACATTTATCTACACTAGGGACCCTTCTGTACCTGAGGTAGACAGGCAGAGTTCTTCTTTACCTGAGGTAGACAGGCCGAGTCCTTCTGTACCTGAGGTAGACAGGCAGAGTTCTTCTTTACCTGAGGTACACTAGCAAAGTCCTTCTTTACCTGATGTAGACTAAGAGAGTTCTTCTTTACCTGAGGTAGACTCCTCAGGCCTATCATTTAGTCATTATACATACATTTATCTACACTATAGGGACCCTTCTGTACCTGAGGTAGACAGGCAGAGTTCTTCTTTACCTGAGGTAGGCAGGCCGAGTCCTTCTGTACCTGAGGTAGACAGGCAGAGTTTTTCTTTACCTGAGGACATATGCCTACATAGGCTATAGGCCTAGAGGTACTCTATACAGAGGCTATAGGCCTAGAGGTACTCTGAGCATACTACTCTCTCCCAAGGTACTCTGAGACTACCACTCTGAGACTATAGGCATAGAGGTACTCTGAGCATACTACTCCCTCCATGGTACTCTGAGACTACTCCACATAGACTATAGGCCTAGAGGTACTCTGAGCATACTACTCCCCCCATGGTACTCTAGAGGTACTCTGAGCATACTACTCCCCCCATGGTACTCTGAGACTAGCCCACCATATAGCCCTACAGAGGCTATAGGCCTAGAGGTACTCTGAGTATACTACTCCCTCCATGGTACACTGAGACTACTCCACATAGACTATAGGCCTAGAGGTACTCTGAGCATACCACTCCCTCCATGGTACTCTGAGACTTCTCTATCACTTAGGCCTACAAAGGCTATAGGCCTAGAGGTACTCTGAGCATACTACTCCCTCCATGGTACTCTGAGACTACTCCACATAGACTATAGGCCTAGAGGTACTCTGAGCATACTATTCCCCCCATGGTTCTCTGAGACTACCCCACCATATAGGCCTACAGAGGCCATAGGCCTAGAGGTACTCTGAGTACCGGTATACTACTCCCTCCATGGTACACTGAGACTACTCCACATAGACTATAGGCCTAGAGGTACTCTGAGCATACCACTCCCTACATGGTACTCTGAGACTTCTCTATCACTTAGGCATACAAAGGCTATAGGCCTAGAGGTACTCTGAGCATACTACTCCCTCCATGGTACTCTGAGACTACTCTACCATATAGGCCTACAGAGGCTATAGGCCTAGAGGTACTCTGAGCATACTACACTCTCCCATGGTACTCTGAGACTACTCTACCACTATGATACTACTCCACCACATAGGCTATAGACTATAGGCCTAGAGGTACTCTGAGCATACCACTCCCTCCATGGTACTCTGAGACTTGTCTATCACTTAGGTCTACAGAGGCTATAGGCCTAGAGGTACTCTGATCATACTACTCCCTCCATGGTACTCTGAGACTACTCTACCATATAGGCCTACAGAGGCTATAGGCCTAGAGGTACTCTGAGCATACTACTCTCTCCCAAGGTACTCTGAGACTACCACTCTGAGACTACTCCACCACATAGGCTATAGACTATAGGCATAGAGGTACTCTGAGCATACTACTCCCTGCATGGTACTCTGAGACTACTCCACATAGACTATAGGCCTAGAGGTACTCTGAGCATACTACTCCTCCCATGGTACTCTGAGACTACTCCACCATATAGGCTATAGACTATAGGCATAGAAAATTCAGACCCCTCTTGGGGGGGGGGCAAAAAAATTCAACCTGTTTTGAGGGAAAAAGCCCGCGCGTTACTATGCTACAAAGGGGCACGAACGCGCGTGATTTTCGGCCTGCCAGGGGGGGGGGGGGGGTAAAAAATTTCAACCCCTCTAGAGGGAGGGGGGTGAAAAAAATTCTGCGCGAAATCTCACCACCCCCCCCTGTTGTTAAAAAATGAGCACTCCCTTAGGCCTACAAAGGCTATAGGCCTAGAGGTACTCTGAGCATACTATTCCCTCCATGGTACTCTGAGACTACTCTATACCATAGACTATAGAGGTACTCTGAGCATACTACTCCCTTCATGGTACTCTGAGACTACTCTATACCATAGGCCTAGAGAGGTTATAGGCCTCGAGGTACTCTGAGCATACTACTCCCTCATGGTACTCTGAGACTACTCTACACCATAGGCTATAGACTATAGGCCTAGAGGTACTCTGAGCATACTACTCCCTTCATGGCCAGCCGGGGGGGGGGGGGTAAAAAATTTTGACCCCTCTAGGGGGGGGGGGGTGAAAAAATTGTGCGCGATCCGCGCGAAATCTCACCGCCCCCCCCCCCTGTTGTTAAAAATGAGCACTCCCTAATAGTCCTAGAGGTACTCTGAGCATACTACTATCCACTATATACTCCCTCCATGCTACTCAGAGACTATACTGTAGGCTACCAATTAAAGAGGGGTCAGAATATTTTTACCCCCGCCCCCCCCCCCCTTCCGGAGGGGTCGGAAATTTTTACGCCCCCCCCCCCTCAAAGACCAAGGAGGATAAGCGTATACTAGTTATTCATTCCTCTCTGCCCCCGTGCCCTATAATAAATGAACACAGTCTCCCTGCCAAACACACTGTTACACAGAAGTAGCCTACCGGGTATTCTCAGAGTACTGTCAGCGTCAACCCCCCCCCCCGCCTCCCCTCATTTATAAATAATGCCTCTGCCCCAGGGAGGACAATACTGAGCCCCAGCTAGGACGAGTAGGACAGGGCCGGGTGTCTCCCGGACTACTTTGACCTCTCCCTTCGCATTGACCTACATAAGCCTCAAGTGCGGCAAGCCTCAGCGACGGCAAAGCCTCAGCGACGACGAGCCGGCTCGAGGAATGGTCTTATGTCCACTTCACGTATTTGATATGATTTTCTGATATCTAACTATTGTTGATTAATTTCTTTTATTGGATTTCACTTACAGATAAAGATTGATTCGACCTAAACCGAAGTGCAAAACGTGCAGTGTACTTCTGCTATCGGCTTTGCACCCTAGCAGACTATCTGGGTTATTTTCTGTTAAAATATTCGCTTTTACTGCTTTAAATCAAAATGAATAGGGTTAATCAAATAACAAGGGTTGGTTATATGCTGTGCCGAGGGAGTAATACGTTAAATAACCCCACACTATTGAGTAGGTAAGCAGTATTTTGACACAATGCATGTGAAATGTCTCGTCCTTCCTTTATTATCGCCCACAACTTGCATGCGCCCAGGCCCGTATTTACCAGTCAGTAGTCACGGTAATCAGGCCTCCTGTAGCGGGTGTGTGTGTGGGGGGAGGGGGGGGGGTAGGCTAGATCCCTATGAGACCTAGTTCAATGGAAAAACCATGATACACTGATCGTTAATCTACTAAGGGTGGGGGGGGGGGGCATTGAGGATACTAAATTAATAGTAAAATTTACAGATTATACTGAGATATAGATCTAAAACCTATATAAGATCTTTACATACACCAACTTTACACAAGATTCAAGAAGGCTTTATACATTTATTGACTAATTGTACGGTACTTGTAGGCTGTCAAGGTGTCAAGATAGGCCTAGGGCCTACTATAAAATAGCCCAATATGAATCATTCAATCATTCATTGAATGGAGTCATTTAGGGAGTGATCATTTTTTATCAACAGGGGGGGGGGGGGTTGGTTTGGGGGGGGGGGGCAAAAAAATTTGGACCCCTTGACCGGGGGGGGTGTAAAAAATTTGGACCCCTCTTGAGGGGGGGGTCAAAAAAATTTAACCTGTTTTGGGGCCAAAAAGCCCGCGCGTTACTATGCTTCAAAGGGCCCGCGCGCGCGCCGATTTCCGACCCATAGGGGGGGGGGGTAAAAAATTTCGACCCGTTGACCGGGGGGGGTGAAAAAAATTTCGCGCGCTCCGCGCGGAAAACCACCCCCCCCCCCCCTGTTGTTAAAAAATGATCACTCCCTTATATCCAGCCGGTGCTTGGTGGGGAGAGGGCGACCAAATGGGTTTTTCATGTGAAATGATTTATTTGTTTAGTGTAATAAGAGAAGCTAAATGTTGATATTTCTTTAAAAATGATCATATTTTAAATAAAGAAAGTTGTATGTACTATATATTGCAGATGCTATTCTCAGAAGATACCGAAGATATACACAAAAACAGGAGATAAAGGTAGGTGAGATTGGGTTATCTTCAGGTAGCGGATTGTTTCAATTACCAGAGTGGCGATTATCAAGGTACCGTACAGCCACACTGACGTGTACATTACATGCGGTGATCGGTACATCGAACGACCTACATATTGTCACACGGATAGCCTATGGATATAAAGTGTTATACATGTATATATTTCTGGATGGGGTGGGAGGTAGGATGGGGACTTATCGGCCACTGTGCTGCCATTTAATATAGGGGTAATGTTAGAATCTGAATGTTCATCTCATTTCTCTTTTCTGTTTCTGTTTCAACAGGAACTTCTGCCACATTTACTGGTGAGAGGCGAGACAAAGATGATGCAATTTTTCAGGCTTTAGGAAATACAGACGAGCTGACGTGTTCCATTGGGTGAGTACCGTAAAAATTCGCGTATAAGCCGCGGCTAGTACGTGAGTCAGATCGGTGGTGCAGCATATACAAACAGCCCAGGGTTGCCGTGCAGCTTATACGTGAGCTTTTGCATCTATAGTACAGTACTAAACTCATCATATTCAGAAGGCTGCTGCGGCTTATAGCATCGGCCCAAAGTCAGGGTGCGGCTTATACCGTACACGAGTTAGGCTTGTACGCGAGATTTTACGGTGATGCATATTAATAAGCATGGACATACAGGAATAATGAATAAAAACTAACACCTCCCGTAATAAGGAGTCAAAGTAAAGGATGGATATAATCATTGAAATGTCTTTAAAAAAAGGTAAATGCAAAACACTATCGGAAAATGTATTATTCTATGTGGTGTGGTTTCTGTTGTGAATATGCATGTACAAATGTATTACCATTCTTGTCTAATATAGATGTGTTCTTTTTTGTAGCCTGGCGAATGAATTTTGCAGAGAAGCTGGACATACATTTACCGACAAACTTGAAAGTGTAAGCTCTGCTTCTACATAAATTGCATCCCCCTATTATTGGCTTTGGGACCTTGTCCCCAAAGCCATTTACACCACTGATCAGTGTGTCAGCTTTTCGACAAGAAAAGACTAGCATAGGCCCCCTTGTTCATTGTTAGATATAGCCCTAGCTGGCCCTTAAACCTTGCTTAGGACTGGTATCCCCATGTGTCCTTGTAGGCATGTGCAAGACTAATTTATCCTAGATCTTGTTTTCAGTTACTACATGTAGAACCAATGTACCTTGTGGTAAGGCCTAGACATCTTGTGAACAGCCATATTTTGAGTTCTCTAATGTGGCTGTCAATGGCAAGGATCGGTACCAGCCTAATAACTATTGACTCCTATGTCAAGCCAAGCTGTCAATGTCAATGCCAATTCCCATACTACATGTATGCACATACAGGACCTGTACTAGAAGTTGAGTGGGTCCAGGGTGGCTCTTGAAATCACTCAAGCCCGCCCAAAGACAAACTGTGAAGTCCAACATAATTACCCGTCCCCCACCCCACACACACATGCACCAACCCTGAAATAATAGTTTACAGTCTTTAAAGTTAGGCCATCACAAGTCCTCCTTGTGCCCCCCTCCTCCTCCCTGTGCCTCCCTGTGCCCTCTCCTCCTCCTCCTGCATCTGCCCTCTCCTCCTCCTGCCTCTGCCCTCTCCTCCTCCTCCCTCCTTTCTCTGCCCTCTCCTCCCTCTGCCCTCTCCTCCTTCCTATGCCCCCTCCTACTGCCCCATCTACCCCTCCCCCCCCCGCTCTACCCCATTTTCCTCCTTCCTGTTACCTTCTCCTCCCTCTGCTTTCCCTCCTTCTGCCCCCTCCTTCTCCCTCTGACTGCCAAGATGGCTGCCGAAAACTCAAGATTGTCTGATTTCCTTGTGTGATACATGGATAACAGGGTTTTCTGGGATGTAGAATCCATTTTCAGGCTCACAATTTCAATCCGGGAAATTTCCAAGATGGCTGCCAAGATGGCCACCAAAAACTCAAGGTTGTCTGATTTCCATGTGTGATACATGGATAGTAGGGTTTTCTGGGATATAGAATCCATTTTCAGGCTCAGATTTTCAATCCGAGAAATTTCCAAGATGGCTGCCAAGATGGCCACCAAAAACTCAAGATTGTCTGATTTCCTTGTGTGATACATGGATAGTAGGGGTTTCTAGGATGTAGAATCCATTTTCAGGCTCACAATTTCAATCCGGAAAATTTCCAAGATGGCTGCCAAGATGGCCACCAAAAACTCAAGATTGTCTGATTTCCTTGTGTGATGCATGGATAGTAGGGGTTCCTAGGATGTAGAATCCATTTTCAGGCTCAGATTTTCAATCCGAGAAATTTCCAAGATGGCTGCCAAGATGGCCACCAAATACTCAAGATTGTCTGATTTCCTTGTATGACACATGTATAATAGGGTTTTCTGGGGTGTAGAATCCATTTGTAGGCTCCGATTTTTGATCCAGGTAATTTTCAAGATGGCTGCCAAGATGGTATTTGCATAGGCATCAATGGAGGTGCATTGGTACCTATTTGATTCCATTGGCACATATTGGATTCTATTGTTATGCCATACATGAATTGCATAAGAACCCCAGAAACACCAAAAATTATAAATCTATGCCCCCTCGTTTTCTCACCTGTAGTTCATAACAATCCTATAAAACCCAAAGCCACTACGGCTTTGCCGTAAAATCCTTGAATTTGTCCCCTTGTATCTCAAGGCATGTACACTGAAAATGCTACGCAAATAGGAAAAAAAGTATGACATTCCAGGTAAAGCAATAACAGAAAAACGAGTTTAGGTCAGGTAAGACAACAAACAAAGAAACGAAAACATCTTTTTCATCACCATTTTTCACTTTTTTTTTCTAGTACTGCAATGGGAAGATTGCTTAATGAATTGCAAAGTTAGAGAGATGTTGTTGACCAGTCTGCTCAATGTTGTAGATCCAGTGCGTCCTTCAGGATGTGGGCAGTAACATAGCCACCCCTCTCAGCTCAGCCAGGGAGGCACACACCAGTGAGTTGTTTAATTTATGGATGTAATGAAAGGAATATGCTCAGGTTTATAATAATACTGTTTCTTAGCCATTTGGATTTAAAGCAAATGCTAGTGGCTGGGGGGGTTCTCATGTTCTACTGATTTTTTCTTGTAAGTCTGGGTTATATTACCGTGATATATTACCAAATAGAAAATGCAAAAAAATCAGTATGTCACGGTGCTAACTTTTATGCTATGCCCATCCAAACAAAAAATGCCTAATTGACTATGAAAATGAATGGGAAAACAGGATATTTTCACATTATCTATGATAAGTAATCACCTTGTACTGATTTCTGTACTGAACTTTGCAGGTGTGTAGAGGATATCTTTGTCAACATTTTAGAAGAAAGAAATTAGGGAGTCACAGTTGAAAGTTATAAAATTTATCCAAAGTATTTCTATTTCCTTAACTATAGGGACTTATAGGCACTCAAACATCTAATAGAGATGATAAACATGGGTATAATTATAACAATTGAAAATTGAGTAAAACTGATTTTTGCCACCAGCTGGCTTTTGTGTACCTACCCGCATTTAACTTTAACACAAAGGTGGGATGTCGTACAGAATTATACATTTAGAAGTCAAAACGTTTAGCAACAATGAGATGCCAATGTTATCTTTCCACCATTATATATAAAAGGGATAATGCGTATTTGATTAGTCGGATTAACAGCTAACCCATCTTTAATAATCTATCATTCTCCGTTGTTTTAGAAAGGACGACCTTTCCCAGTGGTAACACGGGTGATTTAGAACAGTGGATAGACCAGTACACAGAACAGCTGCCTCCCCTCACCAACTTTATATTACCTGTAAGTAGACCTATAACCCTTTAGCGGCAGCATAGTGGTTTAAGTTTAACGCATCATTACTGACTTACTGGGTTCACGACTGGTTGGCATGATGCACCAATGCAGTCCCAGAGAGTTCATCGCCGACGCTGTGTTGATGTATCATGGCGACATCTGAAACCAGTACCTTGAGGCATCGTTACCGTCCTTTGAGGGGTGATCACCATATCCACATAGATTTCGAACAATAAGTAGACAAATGCCGACGCCCATTGATACCGCCTCTGTTGTATTTCATGAGTGGGGGCTGGGGCCATATCCCACAAAGCTGCAGTGTCTTTGCAATGGGGGCATTGAATACAGTCCTTCAGTTCTAAAGCATAGGAAGTCTTGTGTTTCGAAAAAATAAAGACCAAGAAGGTGATGGTCGGGCACTAGAAATTCCATTGACAAAAGTACTACCACGTACATGCGATAATAGAGACTGTAAAATCCCAATTTGTATGGAATATGAAGTACCGGTATACGTATACTGGCATTTGGGTTACCGTACGTTTTAAACGCCATATACTGCTTTAATCAAATTAATGTGATATGCCCTTAGTCGTCATTCATGTATCATGGTGACAAGAGCTGAACTCTGTGATTACATCTCAACCATTATTTCGTTATTTCATACTCATTGCTTTTTACATTGTCTTTACATATATGTGAACATATTGATATTGTATGATATTTTTGATTATTGTTGGACTTCAAATTCCCTCTTTTCTGTACACTGTGAGAGGTTCAACAAATCCACATTCAAAACGTAAAGAAAAGGGCAAAGTACATTATTATGTGCTTTACAAATGGTTTCAGGGGGTCCTGGGACACACAAAGTCAGTCTGATGTGGAGTAATCTCCATGTAGTGTCTTGTTTTGCAGTCAGGGGGCAGGTCGAGTGCAGCTCTACAACAAGCACGCGCCATTTGTAGGAGAGCAGAGAGAAGGTTGGACATTTTGATTATCAATACAACAATTGAACCTATCATGGTACTTGTAATCCTAACCAGCCCTTACCAATTAGGAAGTGGTCATCTGATGACAACAGGGCGCTTCCTCAAAGAGATATTCAAATATTTCCCACCACTGTTGTTAGAAAATGACCACTCATTATGGTGGCTTGATTTGTATTTCGCCGGCATTTTGATGTACATTAAAGATACTGATATCCCTCCCTATCAGGAGTTGCCCACGTTTATACACGTTGACATGCACGTACCTGTACTTGCTATGACATACCAAGAATCATAGGGCTGCATTCACGCACCACAACTGCAAATGACGTAGCGCATTAACGTGCTATGCGACCCTTAAAGAGTTCATGTGTACATTAACTTCTACAAAGATCATTAACCCTTAATGGGCCGCATTATGCTTTAATGCATTATTCCCTTTATCCTCATAGTGCCTGGCGAGTATATTCTACTCTACCCTAGGAGAGGATGCTTGAATGCAGCACTGGCAAGTTTTGTCAGGTATAATGCATTAAAGCACTGTGCGGCCATTAATGTCTTTAAGTACTGACCCCCCTAGATGTACTTTTTACAGATTTGCTTTGTAAAATTTAACGCTGATTCACCGTTATTTGGAATGCAATGAAGCATCGTATATATCAGCCATTTCACAGTGGATCCTTGTTAAGTGCTAACCTGGTTTGGATTACAATGATTCAATGTAAATTCATCTTCTGATGTCAAATCCCAGAGGGAGCCATATATAGTGGGCCCTTTCATAGATAGGTGGCCTGGTTTGTAAGAAGATTTTTCTGGAGAGTGTGAGCCCTTGAAGTGGAGCATACATGTTGAAATAATGGTAATTTTCAATTATTCTATATGTTTGACCATCTAACAATTCAATCTTGTGATACGTTTGACAAAGTACCATGATCACTTGATAATAGCCAGAGGAAAGTAGCTTTATGGATCTATACACCTATATTGTGGTAACATACTATGCCTATATCCCCACCTCTGGAAACTCTGCCTTGTATCAATCCTATAGTGTAAAACCTTGTATATAGGCCATGGCTAGTATACAAGTCAGATCGTCAATGTGGCATATATGATCAGGACAAAGGCAAAGTATGGTTTATCTGTAGGTTTTTAGATGTATACTGCAAAAACCAAAGTCACCATAGACTCACTCTCACCAAATCAGTGCAACTGAAAAAGTGGACGTACATGATTGGTGGACGTACATGATCGGTGGACGTACATGATCGGCAGAGTACAAAATGCACCTATTACCCCCTGTACCATGATATATAACATTCCTAACCATACCTACAGGCTGTAATGTATCTTTGGAGAGTTTATTAGGAAAAAAAAACTCCCAAAATATTTATAGGGGTCAAATGGGGGAGGCTCAATGTACAACCGATCATGTACGTCACATGACGTACATGATCGGTTTATAATGTAATGTAAAATTTTCTCATTACCCACTGCTTCACATGTCTAAAATCTTACATGTCAAGACATACATCATATGTACACCTTGCTATGATCGATTTATGTTTTAAACATGGTCAGAGAGGGTACTTAAGGCACTGATCATGTACGTCACCGATCATGTACGTCACATGACGTACATGATCGGTATTGAAATGTCATGTAAATTTCTCTTTAATAGTCGCATTTACACATGCCTAAAATCTTACATGTCAAGACACACATGATATGTACATCTTGGTAAGGTTTATTTGTGTTTTATCATGATTAGAAAGGGTAAGGCAGTCAATAAATCACCGATCATGTACGTCACTGATCATGTACGTCACATGACGTACATGATCGGTATTAAAACATCATGTAAAATTATCTTATAGTCGCATTTACACATGCCTAAAATCTTACATGTCAAGATACACATCATATGTACATCTTGGTAAGGTTTATTTGTGTTTTAACATGGTCAGAAAGGGTAGGGCAGTCAATAACTCCCGATCATGTACGTCACCGATCATGTACGTCACCGATCATGTACGTCACCGATCATGTACGTCCGCCGATCATGTACGTCCGCCGATCATGTACGTCCAAATAATAGTTGCATCGATCTGGTGAGAGTGAGCCCATAATCAGACTCCCTGTGAGGCTTATAGAATATTCCCAAAGTCTGTAATAGCACTAGCAATAACGCTGAATCTCTGTATATTTGAATGCTCTTAATCTATTAATAGTGATTCAATGTCAAATTAACGGTGATTCAACATCAAATTAACTGTGATTCTACGTCAAATTAACGGTGATTCGACGTAAAATTGACGGTCACCGTCACCATTAAAAAAACAGTGAAAGTTATGTCCCAACAGTTGCCGGTGATTCACCGTCATTTTGACGACATTTTTTTTACAGTGTGTCTTTAAGTACTGACCCCCATGTCTGTGTACCTCTTACAGTGTCTTTATGTACTGACCCCCATGTCTGTGTACCTCTTACAGTGTCTTCAAGTACTGACCCCCTATGTCTGTGTACCCCTTACAGTGTCTTTATGTACTGACCCCCTATGTCTGTGTACCTCTTACAGTGTCTTCATGTACTGACCCCCTATGTCTGTGTACCCCTTACAGTGTCTTTATGTACTGACCCCCTATGTCTGTTTACCTCTTACAGTGTCTTTAAGTACTGACCCCCTATGTCTGTGTACCTCTTACAGTGTCTTTAAGTACTGATCCCCCATGTCTGTGTACCTCTTTAATACAGGTGTCTTTATGTACTGACCCCCCATGTCTGTGTACCTCTTACAGTGTCTTCAAGTACTGACCCCCTATGTCTGTGTACTTCTTACAGTGTCTTTAAGTACTGACCCCCTATGTCTGTGTACTTCTTACAGTGTCTTTAAGTACTGACCCCCTACGTCTGTGTACCTCTTACAGTGTCTTCATGTACTGACCCCCTATGTCTGTGTACCTTTTACAGTGTCTTTAAGTACTGACCCCCCATGTCTGTGTACCTCTTACAGTGTGGTGGTGCTGGTCAGGAACAAGGAGATGGACGAGGAGCCGGCACGATACCTCAACAGGTGAGAGATGCACTGTAGACTAGAGTATATTGTAAAAATAATAGGATTAATTTCAGCGAAAATATGTCACCCTTGGTCGTGATAAAGTATATAGACACGATGTATAACTAAATTACACTCGCCATTTCATTAATTGGTATTCACAAAATAACTAAAATAAAAACCTTTAGATATTATTGTTATTATAAACAAACCTATCAGTTATATCAGTTTAGGCAATAAGAGTCATACATAAACATAGCAAAATAAATAAGACTGTCTTTAAACCTTTTATTCGCAGGTTGAGTGATTTCCTCTTTACAATCGCTCGCTTTGCGGCACTGAAGGAAGGCAAACATGAGATCGTCTACAAGCGGTCGCCTCATAGCGTGGACCCCTCAAAATAAAATAGCACTCATTGTACAGACTGCTACCCTAGTTGATAGATGTATTACAAAAAAAGGTATATTGATTAATTCCAGGACCCCTGATCATTTATAAGAGGAATATTACTGTAATATTCCTCTTTGTAATTTACAGCTGATGTGGATAACATTGGCATGGCTGTTTAGTGATATGTATAGCAGAAAGCAGGCCTTGATGTTAGATATGTAATGTCATTTTGTTTCTCTACTCTAGAAATAAAGATAATTCTCGGAATACCATATGTTGTTCTCACACCAAACATTACTCTTTTGTATAATAATTATGCTATTGGTCCCAATGGTCGGCCTTGAGTTGGAAACCTGATTTTTAAGTTATTCATGCATGGCGAGCTCTCTAGTTGTCCTGGTAATAATCTCAAACATTCTGTGCCCTTTATAACCCCACAGTGGCGCTATTGTGGGGTATTAAAGACAAGAGAAAAGGATCTTTGCTTAATGGGGACAGATATTGCGTATAGGCCCCTATGTGTTATTTTTTTAATGAGAAGCTGTTGAGGAACCTTAAGAAAATATATGATAATTTAAACCGCTCCTCTACATTAGGCCTGACCCCAAAAAAAGTTGGTCAATGGATTCCGCGCACCTTATCTTTTTCTTCCATTGATTCTCCCACATTAACTAATTAATTTAGTTGTTCTCTGGGAACTTTTGCCCGCTAGTGATGAAATGCGTAATGTTGCCAGTTAGCGCCACTTACCGTAAATTCCCGCGTACTACCCGCATCTCGCGTATAACCCGCACCCCCAACTCAGGAGAAACATATAACCCGTTTTTGGATCTGAAAATGTCTATTTTAGTACTGTGTTATAGTAATAAAAACCCTCGTATAACCCGCACCCTATATAGACATGTTTGGTATCAAATGAAAGCTGAGGTTGGTTCGCGTACAACCCGCGGATAGTACGCGGGAATTTACGGTAGTAATTGAGATGTCAACCCTCAACATCAGGTATGCAATTTTATTTGCCCACATTAAAGGGATCCCTTCATCCACAGAAAGGGCTGCCAGGGTTTCAGAGAAGGAGGGAAGCTGAAGATGCAATGTTACGTAATACCACATGCCTATCACCCCTCCTGGTGTGAAGGCCTGGAGGGCTGCCCCCAACATAGATAAGAGTCTTCAAACACCATCACACTGTCTTCTATATCAGATCTATTTGTTTTAGAATCAAAGTATGTGATGCCAACAAATCTGATATAGAACACAGTGTGATGGTGATTGGAGATTCTTATCTAGTTTTGTGGGTAGCCCTCCAGACCCTTACACCAGGAAGGGTGATAGACATGTGGTATTATGTAACATTGCATCTCCAGCTTCCCTGCCCCTCTGAAAGTCCCTAGACCTTGGCATCCCATTCTGTGGATGAAGGTATCCCTTTAATCAAATGAGAATCCTTCCCACAACCTAATACAATGTATTTATTATAAATGCTCCAACATATTCGATAGGATGTCTACCCTTTATCTGAAACTGGGTTCATAGTGTTGGTATCCGGAACACAGGCCCTCCTGACTGTAGGCCCCCTGCCTGTAGGCCCCCGGAACACAGGCCCCCTGCCCACAGGCCCTCCGGTTTTGCAGCCCCCTGCCTTTAGGCCACCCTGACTACAGGCCCCCGGCCCATAGGCACAAATCTCACGTCCATTTCATACATCCAACCCCCTCCCTCACGTCCAACCCTTTCCCTCACGTCCAACCCCCTCATGTCCAACCCCCTCACGTCCAACCCTCTCCCTCACATCCAACCCCCTCCCTCACGTCCAACCCCTCCCTCACGTCCAACCCCCTCCCTCATGTCCAACCCCCTCACGTCCAACCCTCTCCCTCACATCCAACCCCCTCCCTCACGTCCAACCCCTCCCTCACGTCCAACCCCCTCCCTCACGTCCAACCCCCTCCCTCACGTCCAACCCCCTCCCTTACGTCCAACCCCCTCCCTTACGTCCAACCCCCTCCCTCACATCCAACCCCCTCTCTCACGTCCAACCCCTCCCTCACGTCCAACCCCCTCACGTCCAACCCCTTCCCTCACGTCCAACCTCCTCACATCCAACCCCCTCCCTCACGCCCAACCCCCTCCCTCACGTCCAACCCCTCCCTTACGTCCAACCCCCTCCCTCACATCCAACCCCCTCTCTCACGTCCAACCCCTCCCTCACGTCCAACCCCCTCACGTCCAACCCCTTCCCTCACGTCCAACCTCCTCACATCCAACCCCCTCCCTCACGCCCAACCCCCTCCCTCACGTCCAACCCCTCCCTCACGTCCAACCCCCTCACGTCCAACCCCTTCCCTCACGTCCAACCTCCTCACATCCAACCCCCTCCCTCACGCCCAACCCCCTCCCTCACGTCCAACCCCTTCCCTCACGTCCAACCCCCTCACGTCCAACCCCTTCCCTCACGTCCAACCTCCTCACGTCCAACTCCTTCCCTCATGTCCAACCCCCTCCCTCACGTCCAACCCCTTCCCTCACATCCAACCCCCTCCCTCACATCCAACCCTCCTCCCTCACATCCAACCCTCCTCCCTCACGTCGAACCCCTTCCCTCATGTCCACTTTGCAGGGTTGAGGAGATGGTAGTGGACGTGAGTAGGTGGTAGTGGACGTGAGGAGGTGGTAGTGGACGTGAGGAGATGGTAGTGGACGTGAGGTGGTGGTAGTGGACGTGAGGAGGTGGTAGTGGACGTGAGGAGGTGGTAGTGGACGTGAGGTGGTGGTAGTGGACGTGATGAGATGGTAGTGGATGTGAGGAGATGGTAGTGGACGTGAGGAGATGGTAGTGGACGTGAGGTGGTGGTAGTGGACGTGAGGAGATGGTAGTGGATGTGAGGAGATGGTAGTGGACGAGAGGAGGTGGTAGTGGACGTGAGGAGATGGTAGTGGACGTGAGGAGATGGTAGTGGACGTGAGGTGGTGGTAGTGGACATGAGGAGATGGTAGTGGACGTGAGGAGGTGGTAGTGGACGTGAGGTGGTGGTAGTGGACGTGAGGAGATGGTAGTGGACATGAGGTGGTGGTAGTGGACGTGAGGAGGTGGTAGTGGACGTGAGGAGATGGTAGTGGACGTGAGAAGGTGGTAGTGGACGTGAGGAGATGGTAGTGGACAGGGTTGTGGACGTATAGCAAGGGTGTGGACCCCGGTGTGGACGTTTGGCAGGGTTGTGGACGTAAGGGAGATTGTGGCCTATGGCCAGGGGGCCTATGGCCAGGGTGCCAAAAGACCGGGGGCCTAAGATCCGGAGGGCCTAAGGGCAGGGTGCCTATGATCAGGGGGGCCTGAAGGCAGGGTGCCTAAAGACCGGGTGCCTAAATTCCGTGTACCCATAGTGTTACTTATCAGTAGGAAATATTGAATTATGAAATGAAACTTTCCGTCATCAAAAACACTGCCCAGACCCGGGATCGAACCGGGGACCTTTAGATCTTCAGTCTAACGCTCTCCCAACTGAGCTATCGAGGCAGGTGGTACCTATACCGTACAAATGTATTCACCACACCCTGCATAGTCGTCTGTTATTGGGACAGGGACCCTATGCGTGCTTATAATAATAATATCTTTTATTGACAACTGAAATGGAAGTCATTTCTGACTTATGTGTCATACATAAAGGTTATATAAACTAAATCTACAAACTATGCTACAATACAAGACAAAATGGAAATACACTAAGGCTTCTACACAATACTACACAAATGTAATCGACTAGAAAACACATATGTACAGACGTACAGAGACATGGATACATGGCATACATACCCAGTTGGGTCACAGTTTTGCATTACAGGTTAAACTTTCAAACATTATTGACCTACAAACACATTAACCCCAAACTCAAACTTTTTGTCGTTGTTTGAAGGCCATATATACATATTTTCCCAGTGCATTAATAACAATATGCTCTGGTGTTTTCATAACCTTTTCAAATTTATCAGTGTCAGATGTGTTAGCGTAGTTCGGTATAATACTTTTGACAACATTCTCGAATACCTCTCTGTATTCATTATGAAATGTACACTTTGCCAGAAAATGTACTTCATCATCCACAGCTCCACTCTTGCAGTAGAGACAAATCCTCTCACCAGCAGGTTTAGGTGGCCTGCAATGCCGACCAGTCTCTATTCCCAGATTGTGCGAACTTAACCTAAATTGTGCTAGGGCATACCTGTATTTACAGTTATTTAAATTAAAGAGATAGTGTTCTAATCTGAATTCTGTTTTAAATGTCCGATATGTTCTGAGTTTCTTACCCTCACCTGCTTCATTAATTTCACCCATAATACTAGTCCTGTATTTCCCATAGATAGCTTCAGTCAGAGCCCCAATTGGAATTGGGCTAGCACCAGTTCTTTGAGTATCCCATAGATTATTGTATGTATCGCCCAGCCTGTCAAGAAGGTGTCTAACGTTACTGCACCAGTTAATCTGGTCCTCTTCATCTAACTTGTGCAAGCTTAAGTAGCATTTCTTGAGAACATTGGAGATTGGGAGATTTGAGATTCTTTTCCAGTATTTTATAGTTTGTACTTCCCAGAAGGCCCTTAGGGGAACTCTACCTGTATCTGCATAAACTGCTGCAGAGGTTGTTTGTTTTCGTACCCCAAGCATAGATTTTAAATATCTCAGCTGTCTTATTTCAAGTTTATCAACTTCTCTCCCTCTGTTTAGACCCCAAATTTCACAACCATGATCGATGCATGGCCTCACTTGACTATCAAATAGCTTTAGAGCAGTTCGGGGCTTCGGTCGACCAATGTGCTCAGAACAGTTGGAATATACTTCATGTACAGCTTTCCTCCCCTTATCGGCAAGTTCTTGATAGACCTTATGAAAAATATCTTTATGGTCAGATTGTAATGTGAAGCCTAGATACTTGTATGTTGTGACCTTAGCCAAGGGCTCCTTGCCATACTTAAATAGGCAAGACTTTGAATTTTTCTTTTCGTGAAACACCATAATATTTGATTTAGACAAATTTACAATTAAATGCCACTTTCTACAGTATTGAAATAAATTATTGATTTGGGTTTGTAGTCCCTCAGGAGTGGTAGAGAATAAAACAAGGTCATCAGCATATAACAGATATGCAACCTTTGTACCATTTATATCAATCCCTAGCTCAGGGACCAGGTATTCACTAATGTCAGACAGATAGCTATTAAACAGTTTAGGACTAAGAACTCCACCTTGTAAGACACCATATAAACTGTCAATACCATCACTTAAGATTGAATTTACACGTACTCGAGATTGTGATTTTTCAAACAAATCCATTAGAACCTTGAGAGATTTCCCCTTTACCTTACTACATATCAGCTTGTAAAATAGTGCCTTCCTGTTGATAAAGTCAAAGGCCTTTGTAAAGTCAATAAAACAACAGTAAAGTGACTTATGATTTGCTTGCGCTATCTTTATAGCAGAGTATAGAATAAACAGGTTGTCTGAGGTCCTTCCATTCTCTATAAACCCATTTTGGAGTGGATCATTCATGTCTAGCATCTCATTACTAAATTTAAGCCTGTTGTTTAGAACAATTTCAAAAAGTTTACAAGTGCTGTTCATTATTGTTATCTTTCTGTAGTTTTCAGGGTTATCTCGATCACCTTTTTTGTGTAATGGGCTTATTATACCCTCAGCCCAACGTTCAGGAAAGTTACCAGACATAAGTATACAATTAAAAACCACATGAAGAACATCCACCAGGTCTTCCCCACCATATTTCAGGAATTCAGAGGGAACTCCATCCGTTCCCGTTGCCTTGTTTGTTTTCATTAACTTAAGAGCATATTGAATCTCATCCTGTGTAAAGGGAGAGTCTAAGAGAGATTGCACAGTATTTTCAATCATGTCAGAATTGTAACCAAAACTGAATTGTTGTACTGTTTGCTCCAACTGTGCCATGCTTTCATAATCGAAGTAGTCAATATGTGGAGGAGTTTGCTGTTTCTGGAAACAATTGACAAATACAGCAAGGGGAATGTCATTAGAGCTAGATTTCCTTTTATATTTTCCCCATGTTTTCCAGAACTTGGCATGGTTATTGGTTTCTAGCATTTTATCTAATTCTTGACCGTCTTTTTGTTTTGCGTTTCTCTTAACCCTTTGTATTACTCTCTTGTAGTTGCTTTTAAGTATCCTATACCTTACCTTATTTTCTTCAGAATGTAATTCATTTGACTTACTGAACTCGATTGCAATTTTCTTTGCTGTGCGGCATTCATCATTATACCAGTTATTACATGGGAATTCAGATGTGGCTTTTCTGGGTGAGCGTTTTTCAACAGGAATAGCAACATCAAGCAACTTATAATATACCATGGCTATTTTTTCTATATCAACATTGTCATTTGCCGCAAGTTCGACAATAGAATTCTTTAGATTTATGCATTCATTACTACTTATACCATCTCTATATATTTCTTTCTTTGTTGAGTCCCACTTATAAGTCATATGTTTATCATCTTTAGTTCTATTAGCACCAATTCTTTGAGCAACTCCTTTTACACAGAATGTCACAGGAGAATGATCTGAATCTGGGAGAAGGTTAAGAATTTCCATCCTTTCCATAATCATAACAGAGTTAACCTTACATAAAATATAATCCACTACACTATGACCATTTGCGGTATGACATGTAAAGGCACTAGTATTTGTAGTATCACCAAACCTACCATTTAGTATTAACATTTCTGTATCTTTACATAACTGAATCAGTTCTTTTCCATTATTATTAAGGACACAGTCATTTGATATTCTATGCTCAGGTAATACATTATTACATGAGTCATATGTTTCATCACTTAGTTCATGAATGGACGCAGTTCTGGCATTGAAATCACCACATAAGACTAGATCAACATTTTGCAGTTCAGGAGCACCAAGTTGTTCTGATATAATATCAAAATAATTGTCATTTTCAGCTAGGTAGGACGAACCTTCCGGTGGGATATAGATAGCACCTACCACCACGTCCCTCTCTAGTCCAAAAAATTTAGAGTCCAGTCGGATCCAAACAAGGAAATCACATTTATTATCAATCTTAACACCCTTTTCTATGTATTTTGATATAAGAATTCCAATACCTCCAGAGTGCCTTTTAGCATTTGGGTGTTTCTGTGAGCGTGTAACCTGAGTGTATTTATAATTCGAGGTATTTGGGTTATAGTCAGGACTCTTCCAGATCTCACTAAGAATTACTATATCCTGACTAGAGATCAGTTTTTGTATGTGCGGTAGTGATAGCTTGTCACCGAGTCCATGAATATTCCAATAACAGAATTTTATAGTTTTTATTGTTTTCCTGTTGATTTGTTGTTCAACGGAGTATGTATGCCCCTCCCCCTATGGATGATTAGGGTAAGCCAGCTTAGCCAGCCTGGTGCAAATACCTTCTTTTATGCGCAAACTAAGGTGAAGTGGGTCCCTTAAGTTGAACCCGCTGTTGTCCATGAGGCACATCTTGAAGTTGTTGGCCAGTTTGTGTTTTAGATAGGCTTCAAGGTTTTGCTTTAAGGTATTCTTGCCGTTGTTGCTATATGTTGGTAGGCCGGAGAGTATTATGTGAGAATTTGGAAATGCTTTCTCCAGGCACTGTACCAGATTGTCGGCGCTTAGGTATAGCTTCGAGATGGGGGTGTTTATGTGAACATCAATATCCATAGCTTGCACCACTATGTAGTCAGGTTTAAATTTCATTTTGGTGGCAGCCTCGGCAATTACACCCATGGATGCCCCTGGCATCACAATGCTAGTGGCATTAATATTTTTCCAACGCAGAATGCGGGCCATATCTCGTGAGTTACTGTTCCCAATGATCAGGTAGGATGGGCGGGACGTTGCTGTCGTGTTGGCCTTGGGGCCAGTAGTTGGCGCCGCAGGCAGGGCCGCAGCAGGGGGCGCCATGGGCGGAGCCGCAGCAGGGGGCGCCATGGGCGGAGCCGCAGCAGGGGGCGCCATGGGCAGAGCCGCAGCTGGGGGCGCCACAGCAGGGGGCGCCATGGGCGGAGCCGCAGCAGAGGGCGCCGCAGCAGGGGGCGCCACGGGCGGAACAGCAGGGGGCGCTATGGGCGGAGCTGCAGTAGGGGGCACCACAGCAGGGAGCGCCAGGGGTGGGGCCGCCGCAGCAGCAGCAGCCATGGCCCGAGCAGTTGCTTCCTTGCGTTTCACCTCTGTCTTCTGTATCGTCATCCATATCTCTCCCATCTTGTTTTCACCTTGCCAGTCTTTGTAATGAATGCGTAGGGTGTCCTCCTCATTATAACCAGTTCCCCAGAAGTCATCCTCAACTGCTTCGGCTAGCATAGTGTCTACATGATCTTATATCTATATGCTTTCAATGCATCTATTGTATTTTCTAAAGGAACAGGGAACCCGGAAGCAGGTGCAATGACCTTGGAGCCACCACCAATTACCTAGTATGCCCCCACCCTATACCATACCGAGGGCCCCAGACGGGTAAAATCGACAAATCGACATGAGCCTAGTGACAAGGGACAAGACCTATTTCTTAGAATCGACAAATGACATGGGTATTCCTTAAAATGGACAAGTGACATGAGACCTGGTGACATTTTTACAGTGTCAGTGACAAGTGACAAGACCCTTTTCTTAAAATCGACAAGGGACATTGGCATTTCTTAAAATTGACAAGTGATACAGCAACCCCCTGTCTGGGGCCCTATACCGACCCATACCGACCATGTCACGCACACGTGTTGCACTGGTACAACCCCCTCACCACGGGCCCTAGTTCTGGGATATACATGATACAAAGGATAATATGCTTACACCACACACTGCAACATTTTTCATAGCCTACGTGTCCCTACATGGGTCCTGTTTCCGCTTTACCCTTTCAAGGCAGAGTAATGCTTTCATGCACCCTATCCCTTTGTCGTCATGATGCACTATTCGTGCATCGATGTGCCTCTACATGGGTAAAAATCGACACGTGCGACACGGCGACACGGCCCCTTTAAAAATCGACACGTGCGACACGGCCCTTTTAAAAATCGACGGACACAGGGAAAAAGGGGATAAAAATCGACCCCCAGGGTTTTTTCTCTAAGTTCTTATGTAGCTAAAAATCGACATGGCGACACGCTCCTTTTGCTAAAAATCGACACGGCGACATGGTCAAAATATTGGGTATCCATGTAGAGGCACATCGATTCATCATGCCGACTATACAACTCGGAATACAACTACAGGGTTGATACATTATCCGATGGGTCGGCATGATGCACTGCTGCAGAGTTACTCGTTGGTGTCCCTTGGTGCATCATGCCCGCCCCCGGTACACCCACACTGTTAAAAAAGTGTTTAGAATTTAAACTCTTATTGTGTCCATTGTCAAAAGTGTTTATATTCTAAACACTTTTCAACTAAACACTTCAATAGGTGCTTAGGATTTAAACACTTAATTGCAATGTGTTTAGGCTCTAAACACTTTTTCGAAAAGTATTTAGCATTTAAAGACTTCTTACGTAAACACTGCATAAGTGTTTAGATTAAAAGTGTTTAGAACAAAAGTGTTTAGATTAAAAGTGTTTAGAACAAAAGTGTTTAGATAAGTGTTTAGATTCTAAACACTTATTCAAAAGTGTTAAGATTTTAAACACATATTAGCTAAACACTTTCAATAAGTGTTTAGGTGTTTAGATTTTAAACACATTTTACCTAAACACTTGTATATATACCTAACTATAGAAGTGTTTAGAATGACGGACATGATAGGGGCCTAAGTGTTTAGGATCTAAACACTTTTTTTTTTACAGTGCATCATAATAGGAAATGAGCAAGTGCCTGCCGTCAATAAATAAATAGTTAACAAATTGCAACATGTGGGCACAAAATAGTAATGGGGCTACAGGTAAAAAAGAAAAAAAAACACCGAGAAAAACTGCTGATTATAGGTTTACCATTCATCACCGATGGGGAATGGGATTCGTACTTTTGTAGGGATGTTGCTGATGGATCGGACATTGGAAGCAATGCTTAATGTCCCTTATAAATATTTTTTTATAGCACATGGCACCGGAAGCCTTTTCATTTGTTATGTAAACTTGATCAGTTCTTTTCTTGGTGGATATAAATGCACGTGCAAATATCCGTGAAGCGTGTTTCTCGATAGAATGGTATTAAAGTGGTCTTTAATCAGGATATTTGGATAATCCATGATACATCACAGATTAGGTAATAGATAATTGATCGGAAGGATTTGGGAACCAGCCGCGAGCTGTGTTTCGTATGTTTATAAGATTTGTACACCCTAGTGTCGCATACAGTTATATGTTTGCATTACCCCTGGTACAGAGATACCACTGTTCCTACTTTTGTATGAATTCCTACTTTTTTCACTGGGATTTCTGTATTAGATTATCTTAGTTTCCTCTGCAAATTGACCAAAATCGTAAGATTTCCGACTTTTTGTCTGCCAGGGCTCTGGCATTAATTTTGACAACATCTAGGCCCCATGCAGGCTCACAACAGCAGGCCAGACCATTACGTATAGCCACTTTTGACATCAACTCCGTTTGAAACTGTTAAATGTTCATAAAACGCAGAAACAATTTAACGTAATATAATCATAGTTCAACATAACATGCCATATGGCGTAGGCCTACACGATGTATGTAGGTTATAGGTCTTTTCACACATTGGTTCCGGAGAATCATTGCGTGATGTTCCCTGAATGGATTGTCAGAAAAAACAACTACTTTATTACTTTAGTACCACATCGATGCCAATGAATGTTTATCCAACCAAACTAATCTATCAATGAATATGATTAACCCGTTAAGGCCAGAGTGGAGGAAAGGACATATCTTTAATGCACTTTGTATTATGACCTCATGATGCATAAACACAGCACTGGTAAGTATAAGCCGCCAGTGCTGCTAATGTATCATTCCGACCCTATGGGGTTGCTGCACCTCGGAAGGGTCAGCATGATGCATGAATGCAGTGCTGACGAGTTTCTAGACTCGCCTGGGCTGCAGTTATATACACAATGCCAATAAAGGGTTTCAGATAACCCATTAAAACACAATGTGACCTTTAAAATTAATGCCCACAACTTACTGCCCCTCCATCTATAGTCGGAGGGGAATGAGGACCTGTACTCTTGGTTTCATATAGGGTGGGTGGGGGTTAAACGGGTTAGTGCCTACCACACAGGTTTCCCATACATGACCGTGGGCCTGGACAAGCATGTACATCAGTTATAGGCTATAGTGTATAAATAACACAGTGCTCTTCTCAATGCCAAACACATTTGGGAACGACGAGACTACAATGACTTGCCTGAATTATTCTGACTGAGTGAGATGAAATCATTGTAGCCTATACTTGACCGGATCGATCAGTATTAATCTTTGGCCGAACATTTAATAGTGGCACGATTGAATGAATCCATGTAGCCCACACAAGTCGATATATATCACCACAATTATTTAAATCTAGGTTAAAACTTGTTCTTATGATAGATTTAAAAACACATGTTTACGACAGACATATTAGTGTAGCTTATAACCAACCTACAAGTATAAAGCCAAAACAAACAAAAAACTGTTTAAATACATATAGCTCAAAAACCACCATTTTCCTTTAGATCTGAACACAAGAAAAATGTGTTAAGCAAAACATTTCTAAACATTATATATTCCTTTTACAGTGCGGGTGGGTGTGAATCATACATGGAGACGTGATGATATCTCCATCGTTATCTAATCAAGTATTCGGCTTCCACCCTTGTCACGTGGAATGTCTCACCATATACCTACATGTGATCTAAGTGCACTCCCTATACAGATGTGCATCCTCTCCCAAACCTTACACCACTGCACTATTCTAATTTACAAGTAGGCCCGGTGGACTGTAATAATTTAGGGTATTGTCGCCTAAACTGCAATGTTATACCACAAAGGTATATTACTTACATGGCCCTGTTGCAGCCATGCCCTATCACACCGAATACACTGTACCTGTATACATTCTGTTATGATGAATTAAAGATATTATCTCACCTGGAATCAATCTAATTTCTCTTTGTTGTGCATATTCCCAAGGGTATGAAAATCAAGGCCATTTCTTACTTTGAATAAGCGCAGGTCTTGTATAAGCGCAGGGTAAATGGTACCATCGAAATTGATAAGCGCAGATGCGCTTATTCAAGCCACTACGATAGCTTGTATTAGTTATCTTTATTGAGAAATGCTGAATCATGGGAAGAGTAGTCCTCCTCTCCCCTTTGTATCATCAGACTCCCTTATGACTCTTTGCTCTGTATATTGTTGCCTAATGTGAACTCATGTATCATATAAAGACTTGTTTGTGGTCATATTGACAGCTGTGCCTTTAGTGTACATACTTCTCATACCTCACACCATTATTTATACCTGTGATATACACGGTAAAAAGATCATGTATTCATACATTCATTTCTGTACCATGGTTTACATGGAAAATATCAACATGTATCTTTCTACCTTATTTGTATTGTAATCCGAAGTTCGCTAGTCGATGGTTGCAATAAAACAATTCGAAGAAAACTATATTGGGGGTGCAAACTACCCTTAATGGCCTGTTCAATCCCCTCATACCATGGGTTCAATGACAGGGCCAATTTAAGACCAAATGTGTGTACATTTCAGCCAGACTGGGTATATACGTACATGTATTAGAACTGACAGCATATATCACACTCCAATGTGCTATAAAATCAGGGAATCCCTGCAATCAGCTATGTAAACTAAACTAATATAAAAACAGGTAATGGAAGAACATGTGCAAACAGTATAGTAGAGTTGTCTGGACTGTGTGAGGTGCAATACTATATATCTTTAAACAAAACCCTATATCTGTCTCTATGTGTGGCTATCTGTCTTTCTGGTTCTGTGTCTTTCTCTGCCTCTGCTTGTCTCTCTATAATCTCCCTCACACGTAAGCACATGTCTTTCATGTTGCGCAGAAGCAACTTCCCATCTACATATAAATAGTGTACAAAAGAAAATGCAGAAACCAAAAATCAAACCACTCCGTACACTTTTATCGCTATTAAACTAAACTCAAGAAACTTGGAAACTTTATTTACCTGAGCAACGAGATCCTCCCACCCTAGAGCGAGGCGAGGCAATTTACCAAATGCACCTGAAAATATAAAAGACTAACGGAAGTGGGCTTTCGTGTCAGCATTTGCCGCCCTCCACGCTGCCTTCGGTATAGTCCGCCGCCTGTTGACGTGAGCTCCACTTGAAAGACAACAAAACACCACTGTTGCCACACCTACCAGGCCTTTACCCTTCATCTTACAACATTGTGACTGGAACTATCTATAAGTAAAGGGACTGTAAACGGAAGGAAGGAACACTTGGGGGAAGAATTCTTCTGATATCTTAACTCTTGTGTAGGCCTAAGCCATCACTAAACTTTTATTGTGCACTGTTACTGTCATTGGCATAAGGTTGGCCGTGCAGTCTATTCATGCGCAGTATCTAAATAAAATGAAATTTAAGTTAATTCACATTTGTTGATAACGTTTTTGTAGCTTGGAAGATATGCGTAGTATGATCCTGTTGATATCCTGCCCTGCTGAACATATAGTATATCAAAAGCCTGCCCATCCCATATATACTGTGCCCATGTAGTTTGGGATGTAAAAGAACCGTTGCCTCGGTTCAATTACTATCACTCCCCTTGAAAATACTGTTTAAAACCCAACCAACCAACCATTGCAGTAGACACCTAACGATGCATCAGCATTATATAAAAAGGGAGCAATGTTTCATATTTGATATCAGCATGCATGTAAAGTACCCAGTGATTATGACAGTGATTAATGTGACATTCATATGTGTACATTGAAAATGAGAATGTGATAACATCATAATATAGGTTCACGAAAACAACATCTGTTCATGCTTACCTCATCTTTTGAATATATACATCCACATGTTCTGTATTTCAGAAGCTCACTTTGTGGAAGAAAATACTTTATAAATTCAAAAGTATTATTCGAATAGATTCGCCATATACTGTCTTGTCCGTCGGTTATTTTCTGACCTGTCATGCAGGCGCACGTACTTTCGGCGTAAGTAGTATATGGACACAGCAGTTATTTCCAGGCAAATCATGCAAACCCACAGTGTCAGCCCCATCAGTGCTTTTCTCGCCAGTAGCAGCTCAAGTAATGGCCACGTATACTAGACAACAAGCCCGACCCCCTATATGTAGGTTAAGCACATTTAAGGTAATGGTGGATATCATGTCAAAAGTGCGTGGTTAGTGTTTGTGAGTACTTACTGTTGTCATTAAGACCGCGGGATGCAACAAAAGGACGATAAAATAAGCTATTACTCACTCTATTGGCGACTTGTAAGGCATGTATACATATACATGTACTAGTATGGCATTTGACTAAACTCGGAGGGTCACATGTGGGCTGCTAGTGTACTGTTTCTTCCCTCCGGTCACCATTAGCGCCAATCAACACGGTCTAATACATGCCTCTATAGATATAATTTATCATGGTCGCAGATGGGGATATATATGATTGTCTCAAGGCATACGTTACAAATGGCTATACCATATACCCGTATGCAATATACATTGCAATTTGCATATACTTTTATGTCCATGGGGAGTCACCATTGTTTTTGTTTTTTTTCCATTTCCTTTTTTGTTGTTGTTGAAAATATACTTTGTGATCAACCATGAACCCAAATGTGAAGGTAACAAATCTTAACGTTAATGTTACGTCCCAAACGTAATATCTTTAATGGTCGACCCACCCCCTCCTCCCCAATCCATGTATCTCAACCACTACCACAAGCCTCCCTCCAGTCCGTCACCCGCCCCGTCTTCACCCAGTACCCAACCAGGCATGGCGCGTCTACGTCACGCCCTGCGTCTACAACTACGTCACAGCCCAGCTCTTAATTCTACCGCGCCCACGGCGTGAGGACGGAGCATATAAAGATGGGACGCTGCGGGAGCGTCCCGTTAGGTGTGTGAGCGGCGCTGTAACTAGGGTATATGGCAGCACAAAGCATGGCAAGCTCTACCAGACTGTGGACTGGTGTAATATGAACCAAATTAGGATCAAGAGACAGGAACGAGGGTACAACAGACTTCTATAAACATACATTAAGGTAAGCTGGCATATTGTGTATAACGATCACCTATACATAATTACATCATTATGAACATTATTATATATTACATATGAATATGGGGACTTGCTTTAAGATCATCGTGCATTCATATGTTAAATGAATGTACCAATGATCCACTTGTCGTTATTCAGTCTTCACCTCTAATGTCACATTTGGGTTCACCATTACGTAGAGCCACAGTTTAGGTATATGGGTAGATTTCACTGGTGCGTATATAATAGCAGGATGGTGTTTCTCCACAAATTTGCGGACGTCCGCAAATTTGCGGACGTCCGCAAATATATTTATGGAGCTCCGCAAATTATGTCTTTTTGGTACTTAAGCATACAAATACGGACTTCCATATATATTTGCGGACATCCGTATATATTTGCGGAGCTCCGCAAATTTGTGGAGAAACAGGACCCTAGACGTGGATATCTGCACGAGTTGCGGATGTTTTTATATGGATCTTGTAAGTCTAGTAAAATATTGATCCTCGGCTCATTCAATTGCCTCAGTGATTGTTTCTTACCTTGAGATGTTTTCAAGAACACGATTTCAATACTTATTGGAAAGGAAGAGAAACCATTATAAGTCCCTAGTCTCAAGATACAGGTTTTCTATAGCCGTGGGCATAGTTCCGGCTATATTGGGGTTGTATATTTAAAGTATACAGGGTGTAATATTTAGATGTAGGTATACGTGGGTCTCTACCTTAAGTGACATCCCCATGTCGTGGAACTAGAGGTCAGTGGGTCAGGCTGTATGTAACAGGGGCGGAGGGAGGATACAGTTGAGGGAAGGTAGGTTGGGGTGGAGAGCAGCAATTAATGATTAAATATTAAGCACCTTTTAATGCACCTATTAATGCACCTAAGCCACATAACGAGTATCCTCTGCACAACACTTGTAGTCTCATCTTTACTGTCTGGTTACTGGGCAGATTTGTCCACCCCTAAAATCGACATAGGCATGGCGACATGGGCATTTTGAGCTTTAGTGACATGGTACATGAGAAATCTCAGTGATAGTGACATGGGACACGGCCATTTCTTAAAATCGACATGGCGACATGAATATTTCTTAAAATCGATAGGGCGACATGGGCATTTCTTAAAATCGACATGTGACATGGGGACCCCCCCCCCCCCCAACCCCCATCGAGACCCCCACCATATCCCATGACAAGTGTTGTGCAGAGGATACTAGTACTCGTGTTGTGGTGATCAGTTATATAATGGTCCTATATAAAGGGTATATATATATTTGTATGTAGCCGTATATATATAATGCCTTCCTCAACTTGATGTTCAAACTGGTATATAGTTGTGCCAGTTCAAAAATACAGAGCTCTCCACAGGCATAGCCCCACATGTACCACCTTGGGCGTGGGTCCCAAAGGGGCCCAAGTGGGTCCACAGTTCAATTCAATTCAATCCAAAACTTTATATCAGACTCAGTTGTACAAAATGTCCATAGGTAACAAAACACATTTACATGTTATACAGTACAAAAATACAGTTATGTGATACATAAAGAGCTCGAGACCAGCACCTCCATAGAAGTGTACTGAGTATCGCTTGCGGGATCTACCATGTTTTTGATTAACTCATTTTCCGTCGACATATAAAGCTGTAAATTGGTCTTCTAATTGTAGCACTATATGTTGGAAGATCACAAACAGTAAAGGTTTCTCCCACACTGGCATATCTTGGTATTTCAAGGAACATTTGAAGGGCATAGTTGTAGGCCACCATTAACTTCTGCATTGAAGCTCTGTTAAATTTGCACCGTAGCTGGGCTGCTTATAAAGGTGTACAGTAAGCCCTAAACAATTGAACTTTTACCTCCACACTGCACATATAAAACCTTTTTACAAGCATATTGCCTTGAGCATATTGCCTTGATGAGGATATAACATTCTTCTCTGCTGTAAAAAATATCATCCCTGAGTGTATTGGAAATAATATGGCCTAGGTATTTCAGATTCAGTGAGGGTTTTTAGGTATGATGCTCCCCAGCGCAATAAGACAATGATTGTCCTGACTACTTATTTTCCCAGTCTTGTCTTTTTATCACTGAGACCAGTACCACAGCCAACCTACTATCTGGGAGTCACCCATGTACTAGGAAACCAGTGAGGCGAGAGGACAGCATCTTTAACACATATTGACTAGAATATTTCAGATGCTCCGCATATATATCCCATCAGCACCACAAGATTTATTCTTGTCTAGTTGGACAATACCATGTTGTATTTCCTCCGCAGTTATTCTAATTTCATCAGAGTATACAAGATCATAGTCAACATCTTGAGCATTAGTTTTAACACTGTTGAACAAGCTTTCATAGTGCCTTTTCCATAAATTAGCAATATTTTGTTCACCAACTACTCCATCTATATTGGTAGGGAGTGGGGTTTTACAATTGTTGAGGAACTTAACTTCCTTCCAGAAGGAGTCCACATCTTTCTGCATCAGATTTTCAGCTAAGGAGTCCCGACACAAAGTGTCCTCATGTTTCTTTATAAATCTGAGAGCGTATTTGAATCTAGCGTTTGAATTTTTCTTTATATCAAATATATAACCATGGCGAGGTTTTCCAGCATCCCTCCATAAAACAAAAGCATTTCTCGCAACTTCAGGTAGCCTACTCTTATTTGATAAGAGAAAACCAGAATCCTCACAGAAAGAACGCAGGTAGCCACCAAACAGTGAGCCCCTGTTGGATAAAAGTCAGCATTGAAGTCTCCAACTACATATACACACGTAGCATTAAGACCTTCTACAGTAGCACGTTTAGCCAAACGTTCAACATATAACTCATCATTTTCACTTGACTGATAGGACATGTAAACATTTATGATAACAATCTTTCTGTTTTCATATTCGATTTCAATACCGACTCCCCAGTCCTTTTCTAATCTCAACTCAGATATGTGAGGTTCATATGCAATGTTCAATAAAATAGCAACTGCACCTGATATTATTCCTTGTAACATCACCGGCATCTGTTGTAGATTCACCTATGTCATGAAAGTTTGCATTAATGGAATTCAGTTTGTCCAGGTCTCGCTTGCACAGCCACGTCTCCTGTAGGCATATGATATCTAAATTGGAGATGTTCTTTGGATTTTGAAGTAATATTTATTAATTATTTTCAGACCGGCTCAGTCCATACCAGTATAGACCAGGCCCTCAGCAAGTCCAATATCTGTTGTGTGCTGTCCCCAGACCAAGGTCACCAACCTTGGCATGGGGTTAAAATAGAACCTAAGCCTACCCAGGACCCACCTATAGGACAAGATGTATACCATGTATAACTATGGGTGCTATTACACAAGCATTTATACCAATTTAAAATATAAAAGATACCATGATCCCCCAGATAATGACATCAGTTGTGTCTATATTATAATCATTAAGTCTATATATTCTTGATTTCCCAATTCATAATGGCAAAATCACGATTGAGCCTTTTGCAGCTTTAGGTAAGATAAGCACTTGGATACTGACTTTCTTTTCCTGATAACCAGTTACATTGTCTTTACAAGAATTGCTGTTGTATTTTCAGAGATACATTTAACAATTTACCAATTATTCTATAATATATTCATTACCTCCCACAGATGGCTTCTCTCCAATCTCCAAACATGACAGACAGCATGTCGCTGTCCCCTAACCGCTCTGACGTCATGGTAGAAGCGACGTCACCACTTGCAGTGCCAGCCTATGTGTATGGGGCCAAGGAGTACATCATCCTGAGTGGAACCCCTGTCATCATTATCATGGGCACCATCTTCAATGCATTGTCGGTGGCGGTCCTTGTTCGTCCAAGATTTGTGAAGATGTCGACCACAGTGTACCTCATCGGCCTCGCCTTCACTGACACCATTTACCTGTTCAGCAACAGCATGGCCAAGAACTTCATCAAAGTTGTTTGGTCGTTTAACTATAGCACTCAGTTCCCCATGGGCTGTGCGATCTATGTGTATTTACTCCTCGCCTCGCGCTGTATTGGCGCTTGGTTTATCGTCTCGGTCACCGCAGAAAGACTCATCGTCATCTGCATGCCAATAAAAGCCAAGGTAATCGCAACTCGGAAGAGGGCTCTCATCATAGCATCGTCTATCACGGTGGTGATCTTGTTGGCATATGGTTTCATTCTTGAAGTCATGGAAGTCTCAGTGGATGAGAAGGGTAAGAAGGGATGCGACATGAAGATGTACTACTTCGAGAAGGGCGTGGACTTTGCACAGAAGATGTTCGACATGGTCCTCTTCAGCATTCTGCCCACCATTGCCCTGTTCACAGGGAATACCATCATCATCTACAAAGTGGCACAGAGTTCTAAATTCAGGAAGGACCAGATGGCTGGGGCAGGGGACGGTGATGGTGGTGGGAAGGACGATGCAGCGCGGCGTCTCACCATCATGCTGCTCTCTGTCAGCACAGCCTTCCTGGTGTTAACCCTACCACTGGCTGCTTTCCTCACCCACTCCACATTATACTGGGTGGACAACTTTGACATTTACTACCGCTCATTCTATCTCCTTCAGATTGCCAACAGTGCTATTAACTTTATTCTGTATGCAGCGAGTGGGCCAGCATTTCGCAAGGAGCTCTTCATTATGTTCGGCTGTGGCAGTGATTCGAAGGATACCACAAGCGATACTTCACAACAGACAAGGTCCAAGGTGGTCTCTGAGACTGCTTAACTAAACCTTGAGACCACTTATCCTATTACAACCACTGAACCTAGGTCTGAGTCCACTAATAATTTAACTATTAAAGCTGATATGACTGGGAATTACCCAGTGAGCTTAAACATCTGAATAATTTTGGACGATCAACAAACATTACATTAACATGGCCCTGTTTACAAAGACTATCATATTAGTGAAATAAACATCTGATTTTACATAATTGAATATCATCGTAATGTTAGAAGAACATCTGCCAACAGAAATGACATTGCTCCAACATTTGTCAAGTAACCTTATTTGAGCTAATGTCTATCCCATGCCCATTTTTGAATGGTGGTAACCAAATTTGGAGCCTATGGTTGATATTGTTCTGATATTATAGCCATACCACAGATTAAATCAAAATCAGTTTGCCTTCGATAATAAAGGATGAAGGAGGGCAAAATCAATTTTGTGGATGATTTTGATGATGTCTACAGAACTATGTATGTGTATGTTTTAGATTATCAAATATCAAGCACAAATATCAAGCACTGGTGCCATGATCAATCCAGTGATTGTTTAGATGAAGATGAGATGAGCTGGATGAATCATTATGTAATACAAGAACATCATCACAATACATTATGTAGGAACTCAATGGTCTATGTGCACAGATATAGATTCATAATTATATAATGTTCTTGAACACCATATCACTCATTTACACTTTATACTATTTAATGATGTCCTGTAGGACTGATATTATGTTATTCCCAAGTTTAAACCCATCCAGATAATGAATTGCAAATGAAATGAATGCATTTCTCCAGCAATGAAATATGTATGGATCTCACTAACATTCCACACCTACACAAAGACAACACCAAATAAACAAATCTGAAACATCTATATTTCAACTATTCTTTGCATTATTCTAACTGTTCTAAAGACTACTGATTAAATGATAACTTGGATTGACTTCATAAACAATCATACATGTCTCTTGGGTTGATTTTCTAATAAATGATCCTTCCCATACAAGTAATAACATCTGTGGCAATTCCAAATGTAGTTAACGGAAATAATGGGGTATTATCCCTTTAATGGCATTGGAGATTTTTATTGCAATGGCTTTTATCCCTTGTCACAGTCACCATAGAGAGACTCATCCTCATTTGCCTTCCAATAGAGGCAAAAGTTATCTTGACTTGGAAGAGGGCATTATTCTTAGCATGTTCTATCTCAGTGGTGATATTGCTGGCGCACTCCTACATTCTTCTTGTCTGGGTGGATGAGAAGGGGAAGAAGGTATGTGGTATGTAAATGCACTATGTGGAGAAGGGCGTGGACTTTGCACAGAAGATGTTCGATATGGTCATCTTCAGCATTCTGCCCACCATTGCCCTGTTCACAGGGAATACCATCATCATCTACAAAGTGGCACAGAGTTCTAAATTCAGGAAGGACCAGACGGCTGGGGCAGGGGACGGTGATGGTGGTGGGAAGGACGATGCAGCGCGGCGTCTCACCATCATGCTGCTCTCTGTCAGCACAGCCTTCCTGGTGTTAACCCTACCACTGGCTGCTTTCCTCACCCACTCCACATTAGGTTCTACAATGCACTCAATCATATGTCTTCACTGTTATTATGTTTCTTCAATTTTGTATGGTATGCCACAGAATAAGATTTACTTTGGTCAGTTGACCGTGGGCCATAACCTGTTGCTGGTTGTTTACTTTAACAACTCTTACAGGCAAGGCGGGCATATTTTACAGCCGGTGCATGTTGGTATTGTTCGGTTCAATAGGCCCGTACTTGCAAATTGTTTATTGGCAATTCATGTATCTAGATCTCTGAGATTTCCATGTGCATAATAAACATATGTCAAAGATATAAGGTTCTTTCGGCTAGATACGTCTATTAAATATGACTAATATAGTTTGGTATATTGTGTAGTACATCCACTTTGGCATAATAATGTAGGGCAGTTATAACAATCACATCACCTTTTACATACTGGATGTATAAATTGCTGTCGGAAGTTGTTGTATTGGCGAGAGACGCGATCCCCACCTCATGCCAATTCATGCTATACTGTTTATCACAGTAGAAAGCACAGTATACGTCAAAACCAAACACCAACAGCAGCATTTTGCCATAGGCTCATACATATTTAACTAGCACAACTAGATTTCTAAAAAGCACATCGAGAGAGTATCCATCATATCATTACTAGTCAGTGCTAGGCATTTAAGGGACGCATAGTGTTTATTTGTACAGGTAACTAAATAGGGGTCATACTTTATTATGTATTCATTATATGTGCCCAATATTACAGTAATCTTATGGAAGTAAGAATGATATATATTTAGGTACATCATTATGGTCAAATATACTTCCAACTGTTAGGGCCATAACCCATAACCCATTAGCCGATTTGGATGTATTATTGGCCGATATACCCTCAAACAAACAGGCCAATGTAGTACTTTATGGTATGATTTTGTGGATGTATCAGCCACATAATGCATCCAAATCGGCTAATGGGTTATGGCCCTTAGGGATGGACTAGAGTTTAATTCACCTCACTAGGAGGTCCTTCACCTAAAGGTCAAATCCCACAATGCGAAAAATGGGCCAGAAAGTGTTGATTATTGACATAATAACAAGGGGCAACTGTTGCCAATATTGTAAATCGCAACACTTGTCCCATGATCTTATGCCTCTCCAAATCCCACAGTGGTCAATAATAGGCAGGCAAGTGTTGCGTGCAGGACTGGTTAAAGGATCTGTTTGAGGGGAGTTACTTCACAGTATGATTTGTCTTGACTATTCCCTCTGAACTAGCCTAAAGATATTTGGAGTGTCCCCCCTATATAAACCAAATCATTGACATATTCTAATAAGCAACATTTTCTAGGTCTTCTGGGGGAAAATATCTAACTCTATTGATCCTTGCGATTTCCCAAATCACAAGAGAAAGGCAAAACTTTTCACCGATTTGGGCCAATCTTAGCCAATGTAGGCCTCAGAATCGGCTAAGTGATCAGGATTTCATAATAAACTATGTTTTTCAAGCCTCTCTCGGGTTGTGGGATTTGACCTTAAAGTTGTTGTTGCCAACGTCCATGGTTACTCCCAATACTCAAGTAAGCAGGTGGGATGTATGTAAAGGTCAAATCCCACAACGCCAGAGAGGGTCAGAAAATGTTGTGAATTGGTCTTATTGCCGATTTTGGGCCCTATATTGGCTAAGACAGGTCCAAATCGGTAAGAAAGTGTTACCTTTGTCTTGTGATTTGGGAAATCACAAGGATCAAAGGAGTTAGATATTTTCCACCAGAAGGCATAGAAAATGTTGCTTATTGGAATATGTCAATGATTTGGCTTATATAGGGGGGACACTCCAAATATCTTTAGGCTAATTGAGAGGGAATAGTGAGGACAAATCATACTGTGAGGTAACTCCCCTCAAACAGATCCATTAACCAGTCCTGCATGCAACACTTTGCTTGCCTATCATTGACCACTGTGGGATTTGGAAAGGCACAAGATCATGGGACAAGTGTTGCGATTTACAATATTGGCAACAGTTGCCCCTTGTTTTCATGTCAATAATCAATACTTTCTGGCCAATTTTTCGCGTTGTGGGATTTGACCTTAATGCTCAATGTAGCATGAATAAATATATATGCTAGGCATGGATGTGGCCATTGAAGAGAAATGTATAATATCGGACAATATTTTGACCAAGCTATAACTGTGGACGTTGGAGACAACGAACCACAGGATTGAGTTATTCATAGGGTCAGGGTATGGGGTTCACTGTCCACCTTGGGCTAAATGATATGCAGTACATATCGCATGTTTTTTAAACAATGGGGTTAGTAACAATAGTAGCTCAGGTTTCTAATGTGTAATTCTAGAGGGCGGGACGCATGGTGATTCTACAAGACGCAAATAAAATAATAAGATGTGATTTTTGGTATCAGAAGAAGTAATAATTAGTTAACCCATGGTGGACGCCTGAGACAAAGGATTCACACCTTGGGTATATTGCATACCCGAGGGTTAAATCAGATAGACTACACCTGGACACGGTTCTTCCATATACCCACTGCCCCACAGGGTCAAGACGAGGTGTTATACACTGAGTCGACACAAACACTAACACAAATATAAAGCTGGTCTCATATTACCTGGTTCAGGTACTGGTCAGCAGGGGGCAGCACTTCCCTCCAATCTCCCTGGCCAGAGATTCCCACTCCCCCACTCACTTCCTTCTCTGCCAAAAGCTAAGAAATCTTCTGTAATGGGAGGGGCAAAAGCAGCGCTCTCCTGTGGAAAAGTCTAGAAAAGTGTACTATTTTGCTGCTTTCCTATCTGCACCACATACAGTCTGTATCCCTACTCAAAAGTAGTCCCTAGGAATATCAACAAATCCCACCACAAAAACATAACCAATATGTCTGTAACTTTCGGAGTTCCATGTTCAGGTCTTCATTCAAATATTTGAATTGAATCATAGGTGAGAAATTGGATATCTAAAGGAATGTGGGCAATGGACAGAATCTGTCCATTTGCGAGGAAGGTTTTTGCAGAGATGTAGTCCAGGCCCGTGTCCGAGCGAAATATCTGCCCCCCCCCCCCGGAGCACTTCCCTCATGAACAGATAAAATAGTCCCAACTAAGAACAGAGTTTTTGTTGATAAACAACCTGTACCTCACATATACATCATGTGAACGTCATCAAACGTTACACTTTTTTGGGCATCGCTGTAAAGGTCATGGATGTGTTCTACTTTCGTTTTCAAGGTTGGATGTGGAAAAACAAAGAAAAAGCAGAGATACACAGACTTTTGACGTTTAATAACCAGAGCATGGAGACTTTGTCAATGACCTAGTCCTCCAATAGGGCCGCATGATGATTTACTGAATTTTGCCCTGTATCGATGACTTATACTCGTGCTGCATTAACGCATTATAACGACCATATTGGGTTGATACACTCCTGAAGGTTGAAGGTTCGGCATGATGCAGGACTGCAGCACAGGCGAGTTACTCGCCAGGGCTGCAGGCTAACGCTCCTCTGTGCGAAAGGCCTCATCTGGTTTTCATATTTTCATGTTATATTTTAAGGGGGAAGCGATAATTGAAGAGTTGTTCTAATTTCGAGATGTGTCGGAATAATGCACTAACACAGATACACATAATATATGATAATGACGCCTGGTGAAGTGGTGTGTTTGTACCATACTGTACGTTCACCCATGGATAACCACTTAGTCCTACCTGGCCTACATTGCCCTAAGGGCAGAGTCATTTGTTACTAGCTGGGGGGAGGGGGGGGGGCTTTTCCCAAAACAGCAATTTTTTCCCCAAGCCCCCCATGAATAAGGCGAAAGTTATCTCGACCTCCGCCCCCCCCCCCACTACACGTTTGCAATTTGAGAAATGACCCCCATAAATCGCATGCGCCTGTGGAATTATGCGTGGTCGCGAGTATCTAAAAGGACCCCATATTCTATTATGCCCCCCTCCCCCAGCATGGAGGCTTTTCCAGTTTTGCCCCCCCCCCCCACCGAGGGCCTGTTTTCTATTATGCCCAAGCCCACCCAGCTGGCAATAAATGACTCGGCCCTAAATTCTAGTCTATGCAAAAAACAGGCCAGTCTCTGAACAGGGAGACGGGGGAGGAGTAGGGAGTGGTCATTTCCTAAGAACAGGAGGCGGAGATTAGTGAAATTTCGTATGGGGTGCCAACATTTTCCCGCCCCCCCCCCCCCCCCCCCCCCCAGGGTCCAATCGGCCGACCCCTTTTATCTATAGTGACACGCGGGCCTTTTCCCCTATACTCGGGGTTAGATTCCACATCCCTCCCTCATAATGTTGTAAAAACATGACCCCTCCCCTAAGGGGGCAGGTACGCAGGCTGCTTGCTGCAGAAGGAGCGGCAGCAGATACGTAGGAACCCTCCTCACCCTACATCCACACTCTCAACACGATCAATGTAGCATTCACACCACCACTGTAGGGTTCTTACAAAGGTCAGTCCACATCTACATCAATGCATAATATATAACATACCACACAGGACAGCAAGTCACACATGAATATTAATAATTACTAATTATGATGGCATATTACATAATATTACCAGATATTACTTCATTCTCCAAATATACTACTGGGGTAAAAAGGAAAGAGGGGTTCTATGGTGTGACAAAACCTTCTCTGGACTTTTCCGCCATGTTGGTGGCACAAATAGGTGTGTATTGGGGACTACAAATAGAAATCTTATCTAGATCAAGGGCCTCTGTTTGATTAACACCCATACTTTAAAGAGATGATATAAATATGTGTAGTGGGTAGGATGACAGCCTGCTCCCAGGCTATCCAACTGGTAGGATAGGCGCAGACCGAGGCTGAGAATGCCCATAAGGAGATGAATCTGACTGTTCACCTCGAGCTACATTACCAGCATCTGTATGACAAGTAACAGACCACAACTCTCCCTGTCAGCATTGATCCCTGGAGCCCATATGTGTTTTACTTGGGCCAGCTGGGCTCGCCCATACCTGGGTTATGGTCCTTTTTGTCCAGGGCTACCAGTGTGAGCCCAGATGTGTCAGCCCACAAAAAATACATTCATAAATGTATTGTAAATAGTTCAAAACATACTTCCCACCAGAAATTACCATTTTTTGTTTTTTTATAGTGTGTGCTAAATGTGGGCTAGGGCTGGGCACTTTGAATCTGGGCTGACCTATCTGGGTTCCAACTGGTAGCCCTGGACAAAAAGGAACATAACCCAGATATGGGCAAATCAGCTTGCCCAGGTAAACGCACATATGGGTCCCATTAAGCAATGTTGACTGGGCTATCACTTTGTTATCTGCTTGCAGACCGTCACCATGACACTACACTGGTCAGACTACCTCATCTTTGCCTTCAGTCTCCTGGGCTCCCTGGCCATCGGCCTATACTTCACTTTCACTGGCGGCAGGCAGAAAACAACCTCGGAATATCTCACCGCGGACCGGCAGCTGAACTTCTTTTCCACCTCCATCTCCCTTCTTATCACTTACTATTCAGCTATCCTGATTATTGGCGTACCTGCGGAGGGCTTTTGCTTTGGCTGGTCATACTGGCTGTATTCAATTGGGAAGATGTTTGCGGTCTTCCTCTCTATTGCTTTATTCATCCCAGTGATGTACCCTCTAAAGCTGACAAGTGTAAACACAGTAAGTGTGCCTTTTTGCTTTATTCACAAAGGATATTATGCAGATTAACACCAAGCAATTACTTAGCATAATGCCTGAGGTCAATAGACAAAGCATCATAAATAAATTAGCTATCATTATGTACAAGATAATAACTAAAATAACCCTAATAACTCTTTGCTTTTTTAATGTATGTTATGCAGATTAAACCCCATGCAATTACTCAGCATGACTCAGATACTCCCAGTATAACTAGGTCCCTCTTTGGACCACCATTCCTGCCATTCATGATGCGCTTATAGGGGTCTGTTACAGAATAATGTTAATGTCTAAACATGATGTCTTCAACACTTTGATTTGAATACATAGGTTTATGTTTATAGTCCCATTTCCTCTCATAGTATCTTGAACTGCGATACAACAAGTTTGTGATGATTCTTGGAACTCTTGCTTCCGTCACAAAGATGGTAAATACAAATCATTAATCCTATCTAGAATATCAGCTATATTGATTTAGTATCAACCAATAGAGGGCGCCACTATTCTAAGCCAACTATTACAGGTATAAAATTATTATCCAAGATCCTATAAATTGTCAATACTAACAGATACCTACAATGCCAATGCTAGCATATTTTTCAGAAAACAAAGTGTCCCTCCTTATAGGGCATATTGTTTCATTTTGAAATAATGAGGAAACAGGTTATGACTGCTAGCACAAACATGTTTATGCTTTAACCTACACAGTACTTGTCAACAGCAGTAGGATACTATGCCCCAGCTATTGCTATCAATGCTGGTAAGTATGGACTATGAATTATGGTTTTTAACCCTCTGAGGTCATAATGATGTGTCTATCATGGACGAAAATTATAACGATTTACTCCAAATGTTTTCCCAACAAAAATTACATTAATTGAAAGCTATCCCCATAAATCATTTGTGGGGGCCCATGCACAAAGCAGTTTTTTCATAACTATGGGGAAACAAAAGAAGAAGAATTGTGTTATGATTCAATTTCATTGCAGCCAAACCCTAGTATCTAGCGTAACGTGCTGGCCTTTTCACTAAAAATACGTGACAGCTCAATGCCTAAGTATCTTTGTAATTTCAGTGACAGGATTCAGCACACATGGCGCAATCGTGATAGGATCTTGTCTAGGCACGTTATACACAACACTCGTGAGCTAAATTTATGCTCTTATATTTTTGTGAAAGTATGCTGATGGGAGCTATCATGTAGACGGAATAGTTTCTAGTTTCATGTCTGTACACCGTTTTAAAGCTGGTACAAGACCTAGGATTCATCAGATTTTCACTTTATGCATATAGATGTAGGCCTATATAGTAATCCTCCTTGTTAGGGGGAGGTGGCTGTCTTTTGTCAGTTAAAACCATGCAAAATCCAGCAGAATGGAAAAGAAATCTGCTAGAAACATCCTATTTGTAAATGTAAACCAGCACATGTATACATACATGTGATTTTACCAAAATACACATTAGCATCGTTAACAGTCCCTTTGATCCCCTTGCAGGGTGGTATTAAAGGTGTCATATATGTGGACGTCTTCCAGGCCGTGCTCATGGTCATCGGGCTGATTGCTATTTGTTTTAGGGTAAGCTACAGTGCTGTTTTATATTTCGATTGCAATTTAATCCCTTAAAGAAATATCTGTCTCCATAATCCATCGGCCCCATATGTGGGCATTTAAGTTTTGCTACTATGGGTTGGCTACTAGGGACGTATAATGCTGCCCTTATATTCAGATTGATATAACATGTTGATGCTTCTCATTAGATGGCACTGTATATTGCATGTACAAACATATATTCACTGATTCAATGACTAAATAACAACGAGGTTATATTTAATTGCTGTCTGTAATCTTCTCACAACAGTACTTTACATGACTTCCCTTTTTTATTATTCTATTTTAGTCTGTTGCACTGATTGGTGGTGTTGATGTTCTTTGGAACACCGCAAAGGAATGGGGACGACTTGAAGTCAGGTCAGAGCAACAACTACACTTATCTGAAATTAAGAAATCTTCTCAGTTCTTTTTGCCGGCCCTGAAAACATATCTAAAAATAAAATAAAAGCACTCTAAGTTGGAACAGTGTGTATAGGAACACTGGACATTTTGTATCACTCGAGGGATTGAACTATTACTGTTTTAAATATCTATCTAAATATCTTACTAAATTAATCAAGCTCCATTCAACAATCTATAATTCTAAGAAATTAATATCTTCCTTCTTCTAAACAGTTTTGATCCTGATCCGAGAATTCGTTTCACCATCTGGTCGCTGTGTATCGGTGCCATATTCCACAGCCTCCACAAGTACGGCTGCCACCAGGCCACAGTACAGCGCTACTGCTCCATGCCCACCTACAGAAAGGCACAACTGTGAGTGTAGACATCTGTTTAACTCTTTTACCCTTTAGGGACGGCATAGTGCTATATCGGAATATCCTTTGTTGGCATGATGCATGAATGCAGCCTTGGTGAGTAAATCTCCATGCTGACCAACAGGGTCAACATGATTTTTGATGCATCATTGGCAAGTTGATGTATCAATGCATGTTGTCGGCGGTGTGTATAACATGATTAAGGATTCCTCACTGGTCCTGTCCTATCATGATGAATATGCAAAATTAAACTTTATATTATTATAGGTGAAATCTCAATGTTGACACAATTTTGACAGTCAATAACAATCAATTAACAATTTCACTGATGATCTCTCAACGTGAAGCTATTTTAATCCAACTCTTCCTTAATGGTTGTGACATTGTTGCAGGTCTGTCCTATTTGTGTTTCCCTGGTCATTTGTTGCCCACTTTCTTGCCATATTCTCTGGGCTTGCCATCTTTGCGTTCTACACAAACATTGGATGTGACCCCCTTAAAGGTGGATTCATCCACGATGCAAATCAGGTACATAACCACTTGATCTAATGCACGGTGCTGGTTCATTGGCATGATGCAAAATATTATATATATATATATATATATATATATATATATATATATATACATATATATGTATACATATATATATATATATATATATATATATATATATATATATATATATATATATATATATATATATATATATATATATATATATAGCTAGGTCAAGCTTTGTTGTATGACATTTACTATATTAATTATTATCTCACATACAATTTCAAAGTTGTGTTGACATTTCTGTTTGTAGGTCCTTCCTCGCTTTGTGGCAGACGTGCTTAACTTCCCAGGCATCCAAGGTGTCCTACTAGCAGCACTGGCATCCGGATCACTCAGGTGGGGACGTGTACTCACAGTCACACATACACACACTGTAAATAGTTAGTGTAGGTACACAGTAGAATCTACTCTAGATCTACAGTAGAATCTACTGTAGAATGGATTCACAGTAGAATCTACTGTAGATTTACAGTAGATTCTACTGTTTACTTACAATGAAATGTACACCTACAGTAGAATCTACTGTACACCTACAAAAATGACAACCGACTTTTTACAGTGCAGACACATTTACAACTGTTCAGGGAAATGAGTAGGCTATAGTCAGTCTGTATTTACTATACATACATTTCATTTACAAAAATGAGATAGGACTTCCATCATATTATAGAGACACTAATTATTGTCTTTAAAGCCAGCACAATGCTTCATAGGAGTAGTAGCTTTGAATTATGCTTTCAACAGCCTCCTACCCCTCCGCCCCAAACTTCATATGTCAACATGTTTATTAGTTGTCATGATATATGAACATGAAGCCTTGGGACATGATGCTTTCATTAAAAGGTTAACTATTTCAATTGCAGTATACTTTTCACCTTACTTACAGTTCTGCCTCTTCAAACCTGAATTCGGCAGCTGCAAACTTATATGAAGATGTCGTTCGCCAATTTTATCCCAACATGAGTGAGAAGAAGAATGTTATTATTACCAAACTTTTAGGTAAGATGATAGTATTCATACAGAGAGAAAGAACAAAAATGTGTCATTCTAGAGTCTGCGATGTTTCCAAAATGACCCTCTTTGGAAAGAGCAAAGGAATGATTGACTCCCACTGTTAGAACAGTGTTTCTAAGAGGAGTCGAGGCAATGCTGGTTTCTCCATCAAGAGTCCAGAATTAACCAACTCAAAATACTGGTCTCCGAGTCTAAAGGGACAGTCCAGCCTTGGCTGTCTCGAAGGCAGTCATGAATGCTAGACTGAAGGGCATGAAAAGGAGACCGGCAATGCGGACATCTCTTTCCAAAGTGGTTGTGTTTTTTCCTTCTATGTATTTTACCATCTTAGGTTCGCGGTTGGGTGCATCATGATTAGATGGCTAGTGTGGGAAAGGAATGTAGTGTTGGGAAACCCAAGTGCCTCGTCCACCACAGCTCTCTTTCCAAAGTGAGTCATTTCCACAACATGGTAATTAAATAATTAATTCAGAGGGCTGCAGTGGCGCATCGCAGCTTTTCCCAACACGTACAAGTCAAGAACACTTGCACGGCCTTTTGTAACATTTGAGATACTGATAGATCAAATACTTTAAATTGATATTACAGTGGGACTTGGAGGTATTCTATGTATGGCGTTAGGCTTCCTGGTAAAAGAGATCGGGGGAACCCTGACTCGACTCTCAATAGTGTTCACGGCCTCTGTCGGAGCACCCGTCACAGCCATGTTCCTTTTGGGGATGCTAGTACCATTTGTCAACTGGCAGGTAAGTATTAGACAAATTCAGACCTCTTTATTACTGAGAATGTCTGTCATTTTGAAAATCCACAAATCCTTTCCCCAGCCCACCTCTTTAATGGCTCCTTCAATAGATTTAATATTATTTATTCCCCCATAAAAATGTTCAATTTAAATCTGTCAACTCTTTGCAAACCACCGTAACAGATGCCATTAATAATCTGTAGACCAGGATAAAATAAACGGGATAGATGTATTTACATTTTCTCATACTCAAAAACAACCATTATTTTATCTTACTCAAGTTGACAGAGCCTGAAACTGTAAACCCCTTTGGACTCAATTCAGGGTGCAACGGCAGGAGGTTGTGGGGGCTTTCTTTTTGCTCTGTGGCTGGGAATTGGCAGCTTTGGGTTAGCAAAGAAACGCTACCTTCCGACCACCATAGCCAACTGTACGGCGTATGGAGAGAAGTACCTGGGCATAGAGCCGCACCTCCTCAACATGACCACCGTGTCCTCCATGTTGGATGAGACCACTCCTGCTGTGACAGAACTGTGAGTTCTGGATTATGCCTTTGATGGATCTGTTTGCTTTTATTTCACATTTCTCTACTAATTCTGAGATAGATTAGTCAATTAAAATTCTTTTTAAAACTATATATTAACCCATCAATTGATATGACATCACTACAGGGAGGCCATATATAATCTAGAGAATACCTTTGCACGCCGCGCCGTGGTATCTTTAACATTTACTTTATAGTTGTACACATAGTTTTACCATTGTTTGCTGTACCACCATTCATATAATTAAGACATAATATCTATCCATTTCTCTTCATTTCATATTAGGCCTGAACCAACTGATCCATCTGGTATAGTAAACTTGTACCTGGTTTCGTACCTGTGGGTAGGCTGCTTCACTATGATAGTCTCTTTTGCAATTGGTCTGACCGCCAGCCTACTCACCGGTAAGTACAGCATGTCTTGGGGATTGGTTATCTTTGAATAACGAGGGGGTGGGGAACATTTTGACCCCTTTTGGCAGGAGTGAGGGAGGGGACAAAAATGTCACCTGTTTTCATAGGTAAAAGGTCTTGCACAGGTGCAAACAATTTCTGCCCCCTATGGGGAGGGAATTCTGACCTCTTGGTGGGGGGGGGGGGTGAAAAGATTTACCTGAATCCACAGTAAGTTCAACCACCTACCTTGTTTTTCCCTGAAGCAACTTTCCTCCCAAACCTCGTATTTTCCTATCCAGAATTGACCAAAGTAGGTGTCATTTCATATAAACCATACGCTGATGCAAGAGCAGTTAGAATATCATGCTTGACTCTCTGAGGTATGTATTGTGCTTTATATGCTCACTTTTTCCATCTAGGTGGACTGAAACAGGGTAAAATAGCGGGTAACCTGCTACATCCCATAGTTAAACGGTTCTATGTCCCCGGCCCTGATGTAGACATTCATTACATGGACACACGCCGTAAAGCATTCTTTAAGAATCAAAATGAGATGAAGATCAGAGGAGATGACAAGGTTGGTACTGCATGTATTCTGTTCAATTATTCAGAACTACCGTATCATGTTATGATATATCCTTTATTGTAGTAAATCAAACTTCTTAACCAATTAAGGTCAGCATATTTATTCATTGCACTATGCCATTTTGAGAGCATGATACAGTCATGGATGTGTAGCAATGCTGTGCGTATAGGCTACATCATGCCACCCCTACGGGATCGATAAGCTCCCTAAGGGTTGATATGATACACTAATGCATCGCTGGTGAGTTACTCACTGGTAATGCATTGAGATTAATGAATGTGGTGCTCACCGGGTTTGATCATCTTAGTTCGCGACATGCACTAACATAAAAAAGCCACTTATTTTGTGATAAAGAGTAAAGGACCTGGATGGTGTTTCTCCACAAATTTGCGGAGCTCCGCAAATTTGTGGAGCTCCGCAAATTTGCTTCCATAAATTTGCGGAGCTCCGCAAATATATATGGAGCTCCGAATGTGTATGCTTAAGTACTAAAAAACCATTTCCATATATATTTGCGGACCTCCATAAATATATGGAGAGTGTATTTACGGACCTCAGCAAATTTGCGGACCTCCGCAAATTTGTGGAGAAACACCATCCTGTAACTAATACGTTCACATAATATTATTATTGATGCATTTGATACTAATTTACAGGTCCAATCAGAGAATAACCCCACACCAGAGACCGGCGATGTTGATGACATGAAGTTGGTTAGTCATGACACCCTAGCCTACATGTCCACCATCACATAAACGAACCAACTTTTTAGAACAAATCAGCAGAAACCCTATTTGTAAGAAAAACAGTCGTGCAGATTAAAAACAGTTGTGCCGAAGGCCCACATGTTGATACCCCTACAGTAACAGTTGGAGTGGAGCCGGAACAGGTACTCTCTTGAAAGGCTTTAGGGAGCGTTCATTATTTATGGCAGGGGGGGGGGCGGGCGTTTGGCAAAACGAATACGTCCAAAAAAAAAGACCCCCCCCCTCCGAATGGGTCCAAAAAAAAAGACCCCCCCCCTCCGAATGGGTCCAAAAAAAAAGACCCCCCCCCTCTGAATAGGTTGAAAAAAAAAGACCCCCCCTCACCATAGACGTTTATGAATACTTAATAATGGCATCAACGACATACAAAGTCTACATAGTCCTATACTATAACCCGCACATTTTTCTGTTTCCGTGGCACGTTTGATATTTTTGCTAAAAATTGGTGTAATTATTATGGTCCCCACCTACAAGTCCTGCAAAAACTGTTTGGTAGAAGTACCATGAAATGGCCCAGCTCAGGGGCCACGGAAGGTGGATAAAGTTGGGGAGCCCAGCTCCCAAAGCCAGCTGATGAGGGTTGGTTGGAGGGAGAAACAAATGGTTGTTTCGGGGCCACAGGCCCCAGGAAAATTTTGGAATTTGACCTTTATATTAGTGTATTTAGAGTGGTCTGAAGTCTACAATATAATCCATGGAAAATTTTGTAATTTTACATTGAAATTGATGTGTTCTGACAGACTTTGACCTGGTCATTCAAGAATATTTTAGGAATTTTACCTCAAGATTGGTGTATTTTTGTCTAGAATGTTCATGTTTCCCAAAAAGATTGGCTCCCCAACTTTACTAGGCCCCCAGGCCCCCCCCCTGTTCCGCCGCTACTGCAGCTTTAAAAACAAAGATGTTTGATGAAGGGACGCTCTGGAAATTATAATAGTGGCAAACCTGAGGAAAATTTTGAAAATATAGAGGTCAATCGCCCATTTTTATGTATCCTGGTATTATAACTTGCAGTTAAATGAACAAGATCATTATTTAAACCTAGTTTGGTTTTCCAAAGGCTAGGATCAGTAAGAAATAGGGAGCTGAGGGTGAGAATTTGAAGTTGAACAAAGAGTCACAGGGGAATGTGTCTTTGGTATATAACGGCACGGATCAATTACAATCACTTAACCCATCAATGGTATGCATGGATGTTACATGCACCATAGTTGATAACCTTTATTTGAGGAAATGCCATAAGGTACCTGCCTTCAGAGTTCTAGGGTGTGGTCAGTATGACCAAGCCATGGGAATGCATTGACTGCAAAAAAGTAAAGCTTTAAAATAGTGATGAATAACTCACTGATAACCCTGCAGAGCGTCGGAAGCAACTTGACCAGAACCAAATATAGAGCTCTAAAAATTCTGATGAGGCCAAGTAGCGATGAGTAGCAATGATTATTCAGTGCCTGATTTCTGTTGAAGCCAAAGAGGGAGATTTAGAAATTGGCGACAGAAGGAGTGGCATCCGCAGCAGAAAACTCTGGATCTGGTGGCTATTTGCTACATTTCAAGGCGTTCGGCACACCCAATTTATAGTGGGATGATCATGTTTACTCTTTGAGTCTACTGATTTTATAAGTCCTAGAATCTCTGAGAAGCAGGCAGCTATCAGGGAAATGGTGAAGGTATTCTTAAAAAATCAGAACGCTCTGCAATCAGAACGCTGTGGCTCATTTAGCAGGGTCTGGTACAAGACACCAAGGAAAAGTGTGTATCATGACTGGTGTAATCCCGCCTTTGACTGGTGGAGTGGACCTAAGCGACAATGTGTGTACAGGCAAGGGGAAAGGGATATCCAATGAAAATGTCAACTTTAAAATTTATATTATAAGCTTTCCAGTGATATATTACACAAGAAGATATCATTTCTAGTTTTTGAGAAATGACTGGATGAATATGGGTGGGCATTGCCCTATCCAAAACCCCAATAAGCTCTAAGTCCCATAGTTTCCTAGATATCTCTATGTAATTAGCATAATTAGAATAATTAGAAAATGATCATACATTTTTATCCTATAGGCCATAGATTTTGATCTAGAAATGATAATTCTATTCTGTTTTGACCATAGTAATCCCAATGAATCATTTTATCAATGAGCTACTTAATCTTTTAATTTAGAATGAAAATCACGTTTCCATGGCAACACATATCAACAAAGACACACATTTAGGCTCTAAAACGTTCTTTTTACATTCCAAATATGGAAGCTTTTCACCAAAAATGGAATGTTTTATGTAATCCTATTGAATTCTCCAGAAAAAAGTACCCAAGAGCTATTTTTAGCCTAATTCTTTCATTTTAGGCCATAGTGGCGCCCCCTGGTGGCTAAAATCGGAACTAATCCCGCGGGGACCATCCTTTCTGCTTGGCTGCTCACATGTATCAATATGCGAGGTAGATCTACATCTTGCATACCATGCATGTACTTCTCTATTGGGAAGAAAGGCAGGGTCTAGACATGTAGGCAAGTTCACCCTTGCATATGGATGCCAAAACGTGATTGGCAAGGCTAAAGTCCAATTAACCCAAACTATTTCGGATACCGTACTGTCATATTTCGGCGCCACAATAGCATTCATCTAGCTGCACAATGATAGCTTTGCTTTCTCCAGTTATTGTTGATTTAGGAAAAGAAAAGTAGTGAATCATTCAAAGTGCCGATTGGTAGGCAAGAAATTTAGCAAAGTTCTACTGTTTTTATGACCCCAATTCGGGACATGTGTCGTGAAATTTGCGTCACGTTGGGTCAAAAAATACCCCCTCCCAAATAAATACCCCTAAAAAAAATGACCCCCCCCCTCAGAATAGGTTGGAAAAAAAAGACCCCCCCCCCCTAAGAATAGGTTGAAAAAAAAAGACCCCCCCCCCTCCGAATACCCCTAAAAAAAATGACCCCCCCCCCTGATTTGCACACCCCCCCCCCTGGCATAAATAATGAACGCTCCCTTATGTCGGCTTGAAGGAAGAAGTAGGATCGAATTTAAAATGCACTACGTGACGGAGCCAGCCCTCGTGAACCAAAAGGTCCTAGAGTCCCTCTCAAATATTATGTGCAGGCATACTCAAAACACATATTTATATATTCATGTTTCAATACTACTATTTCTATTGTGACATCGTTATACTAGTCATAGTTGTCAGTACATACTGCAATTTATTAAAGTAACAAGATTGATATGAGATTAAATCTCATTTTACGAATGTAACTCTATGTTGAAAATCACTTTGTGCAATAAAATACACATATAAACTCTTTGTAAATACCCCATTGCAGCTTACTCGACTTGTTTACACCAAGTTATTGCAATTGCAGATATAAGAAAGCGGTTCTCAAATGATGCAAATGTTGTCAATAGCACATGAATAAACATGTAAATAGTTTTGATATTGGTGTCGTATAATTGTGTTCAACATACAAATGATAAAATCGTAATAGAACATGTGATGGTAATCAGGAAATAGGGATTTCCCTCACTGAGAGTATACTCAATAGGCTTGCCATACACAATTCTTGTCCCACTGCCCCACATTCTGGCCGCCTGTGGTATACACCCTCCTACCTTGCAGTAGGCATACTGTGTGGCACAGGGGTACAGTGTGCCTACCTACCAAAATGGCAGCTGAGTAAAAGGAGTTAGTGAGAGGAGTTTATACAGGATGGATAGGACACCCCATGCTGTCATGTTGTCAGTTGGATACTAACAGACTCAGGCATGGATACCTCTATTTCATGTCTGCATGCCTTGTGTATAAGGTGCAGGGATTCAGCAGATAACTGAGACAAAGCAGGACAGACCATGGAGGTTGAGTCAAGGTAAGCATGCTGGCAGATGGCCATACACTGGTGCTGCCATCTAATGTAGAGTCTGATAAACAACCTAAACTGCATGAACTGCTGCTTTTAAAATGCTTGGGAAGTGGTCATTATTGTAACTTGAACTATCATCCAAAACCCCTTCCTACTGAATGACCACTCCCTCAATGTTTTCTGGTGCAAACCCACTGGGTTCTGTTGGGTGTATCAAATTTAATTTCACATTACTGTGACAAAACATGGCATAAGGTGACATTAGGGGGGGACCCCTTTATATAAATTAGGAGCTAGGGCTATTTTGTCATTTTCAATTATTTGTTCACGATTTATAAGGTTTTGTTGTCTGAATTTGTATGAAAGTGTATGGCATTAGTTTTCTGTTAGTGTTTGATAAGTATTTAGGTATTTAATACAAACTAGTGCACCTAGTACATATTACATCAACTACACCAGAAACCGAAGACTAACCCATTCGTTTTAAAAGATTTTGTACATATTTTAAAAACCTAACTCTGTGACATTTTATACAGGAAGATGAATCAGTTGATGATGAAGCTACAAATTTATACTATTTCTCTTCTTATGGTGGTGTTATTCCCAGCTAGTCAAGGTAAGCTATTATTTTGCACTAAACCTAGTTTTTAATGTGATATAATAAACTTGAATTTAGTATTTAGAAGAGGACCTGTTGGTATTATTTATTCAAATGTTCTTGTATACTTCAATAAGTGATTTTACATGTATCACATTATCAACATGAAATGAAAATATAGAAACATCATTCTGTGGTTAAGTTACTTAGAAAGTAGGTCTCTTATAAAGTGATCATACCTTTGACAATAGGGAACCTACAGAAGGAGGGAACCTGCAACCTTCAATTGGACTCATCGAGTACTGATGGGTGTTATGCCCAGGGACATAGTGCATACCCAACCTACAGTTGTAGACCATGTGGCATTTCAGAGGGAGAAGAAGTTCACATCATCAACATGAGGCAAGGAACAGGCAGCAATGTACCGGTAAGACTTTAAGACACAGGTTTACAATAATAGTGGAAATTTGTAGGTTCTTGAGTGATTAGACTCATTGAAGCTTACCGAGATAAGCGCAGAAGGAAAGGTTGAGATTTTTTTATTCACATATTATTCTGGATAATAAAGATATGTCCAATTACACTAAAAGGATTTATTTTTTGGAAATACAAGATCTCCTATGCTTAAGCACTGGATGGCCGTATTCAATGGCACCATTGAATACAATGTGCCCGTATTCAATGGGCTAAGAAAAAGTAGTTTTCCCTTAATAAAATGGCTTCAAATAAAAAAATAAACACAAATGCCAACTACATTGATACCGCTCTGATGTATTTCACTCGTGGGGGCTGGGGCGCATCCCACTCAGCCTGTGGCTTCGTGGGATACTGCCCCAGCCCCCACTCGTGAAATACAACAGAGACGGTATCAATGGGCGTTGGCATTTGTCTATGTATTTTTCACAGCCCATGATGCACAGCCTTCCAATGGTAATAATCTGATCACTTGGTTGCCTCAAGTTATGTATGTGAAACAAAACATTCATTGTACTCTAAACCCCTGTCTGAATAGCTTTTTTCAATGATCAAAACAAATTACCACTTGTTTAATTAACTATTATTTTCATTTTATAGATTCAAATTCTTGCCATTCATCCTGTGCGAATAAAACTACTGCTGTCAAGTCATCAGATAGTCCACTGGAAGATCAACAAACCCAACTTTGTTATCATAACTGAAGTCATTCTGGTAGGTCACTTAGTTAAATCAATTCTGACTGTGTACATGTGTTGAAATTGATATCCTATAATGATATATATGGTCACAGAATGATTTCAAATTGTACATGTCTGTATGCATGGGTGTAAAATAGAATCATGTGTAATACTTGATCACATGCATGATGATGAATAGGCATAGTTAAATATGCAATATCAGTTAAAACACCCCAAAATTAAGTTATAAAATAATGTTGCAATTGCTTTCATTAACCATTTCCTTGTGTTGGACATCATTCTTTATGGTATAAATGTCTTCTTTATTATGATTTGCAAGTAGGTATAGACTAAAGGTAGGGGTTGTATACAGATTGTTGTGTTGTGATTGAAGGTTAAATCCAATGGTGTTATGATGCACCCCTAACAGGTCTTGATTTCTGCGAGCCGACAGTTATTCATTTGTGACAATATATTGTAGTTTTGATATGCTAAATGATGAAGATGAGCCTTCCAACTTTCCATACCTGATTGCAATTATATGGATCACCTAATATGGGAAAATCACCTAAAATTAGCTGACATAGTATCTTTAAAATTTAGTCCTACATTTATCCTCCATCAATAGAACAGTGTCTTCAGTGCATACTCCAGTGTGACCTTGAAGGATGGAGGTTACTTGCCCTTAACAGTGAGCACAAGGCGTTTCCATCTCCTGCCTGTAACTAGTATTAGTGAATTCGCGAGGAGCAAGCTGGGGCCAGTAACATCATTCACAGCTACTTCTAAAACATGTGGATGGTGGTTGACTGTTGGAAATTGTCAGCCTTCCTCAGCAGGTATGTTGATTTCCATAAATGATATTGTAGTATTTTACCTCTTGATTGTTAACTATAAAGATATAAATGAAATATGATTACTCAAGTTACAAATCACCATTAGAAGGCAGCTGGCTGGTTCCCATAAACGGAAAGCCTTGGCCTTTATTAGTTGAGAGGAGTTCAACTTCAAGTTCCAGTTTCAAGGGTTTTTATTGTATCTTAGTAGTTAGACATCTTACTTCCACAATTTTGGATGGTGAGTCCTACAAACATGTATGCCAATAACTAGCAATTGAATAAACATGGATCATATTCAAAAGATATTTCAGTTTAATTGGAAGAGGAGTTAAGACTTACTGAATGTGAATTAGCCATAACGTCTCCTCTATAATTGGAGGCTTACCACTACAAACTACAGGGCATTCATTTCCAACTGGGGGTGGGGTGGGAGTGGATATAGAGGGGGCATAACTGAAAAGAGGCCTTTCTGAGGAGGGAACCAAATCTTGATATACTCAAAATTCTAAAAATCCATAGTTTGAAAGGGTTAGTCAGTACATACTATCCTAGGTTCGTCATATGTATGTTAGTCACAATGATAAAGTTATATTTGAAAAATGACTGAGGTGTCAGTCAGTAGTGGCTAACCTAGGTTCATCATTGGTGTGTTGTATTTGGTGCCACCTGTAAGATATTATGATGGCCACTCAGTGGCTCCCCCTGGGAATTAAAAGACTAAGGTGTACTTAGGACGATGGGTCGCCTGCATATACAATTTCACATACACAGTTTCACTTACACAATTCCTGGGCTATTTTTTTTTTTTGGGGGGGTGGGGAGTCTTTAAATTAGCAGTTACCCTGACTTATTCTTACATATAAGCTGCCTCCGACTTTGGGCCGATCCTATGAGCCACAGAAGCCTATGGATTGATCCCTGGGGAAACTTGCATATTAGCCCCACCTCAAACTTTGGTTATCAATCAGTGTATCCGCATCATAATCATAGTTTCTCCTCCGATGTAAAAATGTATCAAATTAATATTTCTAGATAATCAGAGTGCATCCACTCAACTTCCTGATACGATATGGACACCACCTGATCTAAGTATACCTCACCATAACCCAACTTAAATTATCATAGAGATATTCACAATCATAAATGATAAGATCTCTTATCAGCCTTGACAGAAATGTATATATACCTATTATTTTACCCTGATTAGTCCTGCCAAATCTTTGTTCCATTAAGGAAGCATCTCTATTTGTTGGTTAGCTATTATATATATTTACTAGCGTCATGTAGGTTGTAACTATACATATAGTTTGAATGATGTAGGTAGAAGACAGTATTTTCACATGGCACTCCAAATAATAGACTGGGAAATTCCGAAACAACAAGCCACACATGAACTAACTCTGCTACTGTGCTCTCATTTGGCATTGACATGTTACATACATCTGGCTTAGTATGGCTGTATCTATTTCAGCTAAATGCTATGACATACTTCCATGTTGGATCCGCTATAACTTTCGTTACCCAATGAAGCGTTTAAGAAATCAATGCAATGGTGAGCAGTTTGTTACATGGTACAGAATAAAGGATACAACTTACTACATTGGGGCCATCCTATGCACAAATTCAAGGTAAAAGAATCATTCACTTGCAAGTATAGAGATTCTGTCATACAAACAGCATTTATCACAAATGCATTGACACACTTTCAAAACCAGATAGGGAAAGAAGGGAATTGTGATAGGAGAAGAAGAAGATTGACCATATGACTTGCATTGCTAGACCTCTCCTCAATCCACAATACATAATCTCAAACCATAGTATCTACAATTCAATACATGCATATGCTCAATCAAATTTAGTTCTGTAATTTAACACAGTTTCACAGAAAATAACCACAATAATCCATACACTATTTCCAATACATTGTTTTTACACTCTTTGATTTCCAACCAGGTATTCTCTTTTCATGAGTACTTCACTGCAGGACAGGTTTCTCCACATTGCAGACTCTGAATATGGAGGAGAGGACCACTGTGAATTGGTTGGAACTGACAGAGAGTACACACCTAATATCAATATTGAGTTAGAGAATACATTTTTGACTGGAGGTATGTTATCTACATGTGCTCAGCTCATTTTAAGTCAATATACACTGATGCAAGAAGAAAAGTGGAAGACTACCATGTACATGTATATCATTCATATCTAATGAGATACTAGGTTCATCAAAAAGTGTACTTCTAACATAATCTGTGGTTTGTGTACACAATGTAGAACATTTGGAGCAGTGTAAGATAATCCATCTTGTCATGATACACATATATGACATGGAGACACAATTCCTCAGAAAAATGTATTGAAATAATGGTTGCAACTCACATTACTAACTGTGTATTCTAGTTTTGTGAGACCCCTGTATAGTAATTTCTATAGAATACATACATGTTTTGTTTTATGGTGTCATACAGTGACGGCCTACAGCAGGAGTAATTGGGGACAACCCTTTAAGAAAGTTGTCATCAGGACTGAACGGAGGCCTAGATGGTACGAGTGTGGCATCACCATACCATACTCAGAGAAATCCTATTCCGAAAGCGATAGTGAGTTCTTGCCTTTTGGTTAATTTCCAGCGTTCAGCTAGATAGAAACTAAATCTAAATCTAAATCTAAATGCAGTGTAGTAATCATATATCAATAGATACTAAATTAACAGCTGAAACAATATATTTGCTCATTTACTTTTTTGCATCTTTACATAGATGTAAAGGAAATCATACATTCCTCTGGAATCAATACATGATTTTAACAGTAGGCCATATGTACACCTTGATCTTAAATTAACACGTCATATTCTATTATCGTAACATTTTCTAGCAATGTCTATTAATACAATGATTATTCATTCCTACCCAGTCAATCCAGGACCCAAGCCATTGAGTGCAGGCATAATCGTGGCCATAGTTCTTGCAGTCCTCATAGTGGTGATAATACTCGCAGTGTGCTACCGCAGACACCGGAAGAAAAGACAACCCCAGGCTACTCGTTCAGAAGCAATTCAAGATGGGGTATGGACTGTGGTGTCTCCTAATACAAATGAACATTTAGAACCATCAGCACCATCAGCATCAGCACCATCAGCACCAATGCTGCCAGACCTACCACCAACACCACCACAGGGAGACAGACTGATGGAAGAAGGTGCACCACCTGCCTATGAAGATGCTATGAACTACCCATTGGCTAAACCTAAAGAGCCAGAATCCATGCCTCCAGAATATGAAGCTATCTAACTGTTAAAAAAGACTGATTAACCATGGCATGGTTGCACAATGCAATATACCATTGCTAGCTATTTATCAAGTGGAATGGAGTCAGTATGTTTTACATGTGTATTACGATGATTCTTTATGACTAAGATTTGAATATCACTTGAACTCCTTACCTCAGAATGCCAAAGTACAACATTTGTATCATATGTAAGCCTATAATACTCAAATGTGGTATTCAAATGTACAAAGCTTTGATCTGGATATGCCTCTCATAGCAAAGTTCAGTTCTTCACCCTCATCAAATTTATTAAGATTACCATAAAGTTTTGCCTATAAGCTGCGGCTTGTTCGCAGATCAAAGGCAGCTTTAATTTGATGACATGCCTATTCAGGGTGTGGTTGGTTTAAATGAGGGTTTTATATTTTTATTATAGTACTAAATTCACCATAATCAAGGATTTATTAAAGTTGTAGGGGTACGGCCTATGCTGGGGTCCAGCTTACTGTAACTTACACACAAGACTTTATGGTATTTCCATTCATGATTCAATCTGTGTATGGTCTGAGCAACTTTGTAGGGTCTGAGAAACAAACATTTGAGTTGTGATTCAGCACAAGTTGTTGTGCCTCAAGTGCTGTGCTCGATGCCACTTGTACTATTGTTTCGAATGATCGAGAGTATTTTTATCCTAAATGAAGAGGGAAGATGCACTGTAAATTCTGGCATATACCTAGCAAACAAAAACGTTTCTCAAACATTTGCAAACGTTCTATAGGATAAGCTTTGTCATACAAACATATAAAAAAAAGTTTGCATCCAAACGTTTTAAAAACGTTTGAAAACGTTTGGAAAACGTTATTTGTTAGCTGGGTAAGCCTAACTTGCATATCAGCCGCACCTAGACTTTGGACAACATCCTTTAAGCCGCACAGAGGTTCTCATTATGGTGAATTTGGGACGGCAGTATACATCTGACAGCTCACCTACAAGGTACACCCTGACTTTGGGCCAATCCTATAAGCCACGCGATCTGACTAGCAAACTAGTCGCTTCTTCTATGGGAGAATTTACAGTATCTTGGTAACCTGTATATATACATATATATTTGAACATGAGTTTATCCATCGACAGAGTGTGCACAACAAAATTGTGCTTATCTGGTAATGAAAAATGCACCATGGTTACAGAAAGCATTGTCTCATACATGTAGTATGATAATGTTAGGACTAATATGATGATGCTATCTTGAAATGAGAGAAGTTTGTGTATTGGACCAATATATTGTGCTTTTACTTTTATACATGTCTTTTATATTAGAACAAAAGCTTAATATATGTGTTTATATTATACTGTAAACTCTGATAACGCCAGCACCGACATTTTTACAAATGTTTATGAGAATATTCTATTCTATTTAACATAAACTCTAGTCTCACAATGTGATCAGTGGTTGTATTGTGTTGCTTGCCTTATGTAGAAGAATGTCCGACTGTGGATCAGCATCTGCAGTTTTACAAGATATATATGACAATTAGTACAATTTTGACACTTTATTTGACTGTTGTTTACTAGCAGTTATCTTTCTCTGGTGTAGACCCCTACAAGTGTTAGATACTGAAAAGATGGTCAACATCTGTAATGGCTTCGTCAGCTTTAGCCAGTCATGTGACATTCCCTTGACTAATTAGAGTAAAACTATGTTGAACTTGGTTCTTTAAGCATTGGCATATACCATTGCTTTGTGTTTATTGCGTGCGACAGAATTAGAGGTGTCAATATTAACATGGACTAGTGCCTATTCTTTCTAGTGTGTACAATTCTGATCAAAGGCATGACAATTTTGTTTGCAAAGGCATGAGATTTTTTGTTGCAATAGAATATGCCAAAGAATACCCATATGCAAGTCTGTATGATACTCAAATATGACATTCAGATACGCATACACATGTTTGACTTGAATGTATCTCTCTTCTGGAAGTAAAGATCTAAGCCTTCACCAATTCACCAATGTTTTTTTATGTATCTTTCAATATTTATTTAAAAACAATCACGTTCTAGATATCATGATTTAAGTCCTCCATTCTTTAATAGCTGTACCTCATGAGATCGTAACAATTGAATAGTCTTTGACCTTAAAAAAAAGTTGTTTCTCATCACCGCGCGCATCATAAAAATTGTGATTTGAGGAACTTTTTTTAAAAAACATTTTTGATGAAAAAATGGGTTAAAATTGAGGAAATATTGGCAAAGTTGGTATCAAATTAAATCTTATGCTGTCAGTAATGCAGTCAGCTAGGAATACATTGCAAAACAACTTTTGAGGATCTATATATGAACACTGAATTTCTAAAATATGAAAATCGATCGCGAAAAGTCTACATTTTCCTATATATTTGGGCGCAATCAAAATAAGAGAAAATATCAAATAAAAAACGCCCTCGTCATATTTCTCAATGCTTGGTGATGAGAAACAACTTTTTTTTTGAGTGGCCTAAGGGTTGTCAAAGGGCCAGCCCTGTCAAAAAGGGGTCAAAATAAAATAGAGCCCCCCCCCCTTCTAGACTAGGGCAATAGAAGCAGGCGGTACATCAATGTCTAGCAATATGCAACACTTCAGTGTGGATCAAAATCGACCTTCACACTATGTACCACTATGACAGGTGAATAGACAGTTCACTTTGTATAACAGTATTCAGCTGTCAAATACCCCTCTGTTGCTGAATAAAACAAAAAGCCCAGGACAGCCTATTGATCCCTACCATGGCACACCCAGGTTTCTGGCGGTACAGTCCATAATGCAGTTCCTTACCTGTGCACCAGGTGTCGCGTCGCATGCCCCTTGACCCAGATATATTATAACTGGGTCACCTCAGGTGTGCATTTTCCCAGCTGAGAGAGTTTTGTATTTGAAGGTGAGTAAAGTATACATCTACACCTAAAACTTAGTTGGCAACCTGTCCCTATGGCTGTGTACGCTGTAATGCGCTTCTGGTCCATGGTGTATATGTAGATCGAGCTGGGGTATGATGATAACACCACAAATAACTGATTACAGGTGTCTGGGCGATAATACGATTGATTGGTAGACTAGATACTATACTATAGTACCTACATGAAGCCACCTACATGAATAACATTAAGTTAACAACATGGTAAGGCCAGCGTTACATGAGAGGGCGGTTAGATCAACTATGTACGATCCGGGGTATAATGGCACAAACGTGCCTGTGTGAGGGCCTCCAATGGCATGACATACTATATATACATAATTATAAAGGTACATAGGTGAATTAGAAATAATATATAGACAAGATTGCCCCCTTAACCAAATCCATCCATCCCCGTCCCAAAAGTTAGGCTGTGCTCATCATTCAGAAGGGTTCTTTGGTACTTAAAGTTTATTAAGTCCATCACAGCAAGATAATAGTGTTCTGTTCCTATTTAGATAAGGGCTACAGAACGTCATAATAATACCATGATATCAAAGTATCAAGAAAATTCTCTATTAATCTCTTTCAGTTGGTGCACACAATGTGTTATCTAAAAGGGAAATGAGTAAGTATCATCTATTGATTAAATTAGTAGTGTATATCAATGAATACAACCAACGGTTATAAAAGGTTTGATGATTGATAGAATGAAATATTTATTTCTGTATTACTATCGCTAGCTTTTAGCCTTAGGGGCCTTCTTCATGTGATCTATAATCGTCTATTAACGTCCGCTTAAGACCGCATAGTGTTTTAATGTGCTATGTCCCTTGCCTATTCGCCAGAGCTGCATTCATGTATCATACCACTGTCATGATGCATGAATGCAGTGCCACTGCATTCATGCATCATGACGATAAGCGGCATAATACATTTAAGTACAATGCTGCCCTTAAAGGATTAATTAGTATTATATATAGTATCGACTTGTCCTCTAAATGCATATAACTTGTACTAAAATGGTTCTAAACTTGGACTAAAAATCGGAAAACTTTATTATGTTTTAGGACAAGCACACCTGTTTGCATTGTTCAGTCTGTGCTTCGTGATAGCGGCGACCTTCGCCTTCTATAGTCTCTACCATGTAGGTAAGTAAGATCACCCACCACCTTATTACTAAACTAGAGGCATCCTATTATGGCTATTTACCAACCTGTTATAAAATGCAGTAGGGAAATTATGTTCCTTTAAGTATCTTTGATTTGAATTCACAATAGCTATAGTTATGTCATGCTAGATCAAACTTCAACATAGCTAAATATTTTCCAGATAACCTTCCCAATAAGGTAAAGGAAGTACGACCAAGGAGGGTTAGCATTGCTGAACTGGATGGACAAATCGATGATAGCGACTCAAAGGGAGATGATCCCAAAAAGTCCCCAAACACTAAACCAAATGATGACAATCCAAACCATAACCACCCACCGCAAGGCTTGGGTGGCGCGGAGAATGGTCCCAATAAAGGCACAAACATACATAAAAGTAACCCTCAACCCCCAGAGGATGAAACCGAGTTTGTGGGGGTTAATAGTGCAATTGTAAATAATGGGCCCAGCGTTCAACAACATCCAGGCCTTAAACATAATGATGGAGTCAGTGATAGGGAAGGAGGCATGCAGAGGATAAACAATGGACAAATCCCTCAGCAGCCTGTTAACACTAATGCTATACTAGGACAAGCCTCACAGCCTGTAGGTGTGGGTGTAGGTGTGGGTGTGGGTGCTAGGACTGAGACTGCTACAGTTAACACAGGACGTCCCCGTATATTCTGCATGTTGTTCACCACTATGGCTAAGTGGGAGACCAATGCCCGGGCGGTGAGGAGCACCTGGGCACCGCGCTGTGACGTCTACAGGTTCTTCTACACCGCACACAGTGACAGTAAGTAGGGTATGCTGTCATCAGTGCATCATTCTCCATTGGTACTTTATAGCACTTTAAACAAAGGGGATTATACTTATAATAGTGTCCTTTGATTCTCCATATGCATTATAATGTTAGGCTACTAATTGATAGTGCGTGCGTAATACATTGAACCTTATGTAGGATCTAAATCAACTTAAATGTATAAAATATGTCATATCTTTTACCCATTATATAAGGCCTATCTCACCAATTATTTTTTTAACTAACTGATTAACTGATTATAATCACTTATGACCTTACCAGGAGAACCCTTACCCGTGCACGAGGCAGAGGCCTTACCAGTACCGGACGGCCGGGATCACCTCACGGCCAAAACCATGACCGGGCTGCGCTGGGCGTATGAACACTTCGCTGACCAGGTCGATTGGTTCTTCAAGGCGGATGATGATACCTATGTTATCATGGAAAACCTCCGCTTTGTGGCGGCCCAGTTTAAACCGTCTGAACCGCACTATATCGGCGGGAGGTCCACAGACCTCATCAAACACGGCTACAACGGGGGCGGCGCTGGGTACCTCGTCAGTAAGGAGGCCGCACGCATTATGCTGCAGGTAAGGGGTAAATAACACGGCTACAATGGGGGTGGCACTGGGTACCTCCTCAGTAAGGGGTAAATAACACGGGTACAAGGGGGGGTGGCACTGGGTACCTCCTCAGTAAGGAGGCCGCACACATTATGCTGCAGGTAAGGGGTAAATAACATGGGTACAACGGGGGTGGCACTGGGTACCTCCTCAGTAAGGGGTTAATAACACGGGTACAAGGGGGGGGTGGCGCTGGGTACCTCCTCAGTAAGGAGGCCGCACGCGTTATGCTGCAGGTAAGGGATACATATTGTGGGAAAAGTAACGTCGTTCCCATGGCGGTGCCTGGACATCTATGTATCTCTTATAATCTTAACACTTGTCTCAGATGATCTCTAAAGAAAGAATTAAGAGATGGGCCCTTTGGATATATTAGATCTTGCTGATTTTGCCTGGACTGTCAGTATCTATCATACTATCAAAGCTACTGTATCTCTAGTAACCTTAGAGTTACGATCACAAGGCATTATCATACAATGTAATTGGAGGCTACGAGTGTTATCTAATAGTTATCAGTTTAATGGTAATCTATGATACTAAATCCCGAATGTTAGTCTGAGCATATTCATAAGGCTAGCAATATAATATATAGCTGACATCTACATTGTTATCTACAGTTTGATTTATTACATGTAAGAGCAAAACTAAACCATGATCTGATGTTATCTATGTTTATCTTTTTAGGAGGGTCGTCTTCAGCCCCGACGGTGTAAGACAGACGGAGGGATGGAAGACTTAGACATAGGAGTCTGTCTAGAAACATTCCAGGTATCTTGCACAAGTTTTTTTTCTTAGGCTATTGATAATCTAACCCTCTTTTATTCAATGGGGTGGTTTCATACACTACTTAAACCCAAACATCACTTCCCATATGCAACTTGCACTCCTAACCCCTATCAGTTGCCATATGCTACTTACACGCTCGACCCAAACATCACTTCCCATATACTACTTACACCCCTCACCCAAACATCACTTCCCTTATGCTACTTACACCCCTAACCCAAACATCACTTCCCTTATGCTACTTACACCCCTAACCCCTATCAGTTGCCATATGCTACTTACACCCCTAACCCAAACATCACTTCCCATATACTACAGTAGTATTGTATGTATCGGAACGGGACTATAGTTAAGTACTGTTTATTACTCAATCGACCTGCAGCCAATCAGAGGCCTCCCTTTTGGCGGGAAATTCAAAAGCAGCCAATGAGAGGCCTCCCTTTTGGCGGGAAATTCAAATAGGTCACGTGACCGGAAGTGACCTACTTCCGGTCACGTGACCTTTGGGCGGGAAATTCAAATAGGTCACGTGACCGGAAGTGACCTACTTAAGAGGGTCACGTGACCACCATGTTGGCGGGAAATTCAAATAGGTCACGTGACTGGAAGTGACCTACTTAAGGGGGTCACGTGACTACTAGGTTGGCGCGAATTTCAAAATAAGTCACTTGAGATTTTTATGGATAAATAAATTTTAAAAAAGAAAAAAAAGCAAGCTGAAAGCTTGCTAAAAAATAATTTAAAAATGTGGCTCTTTTTTTTAGGGGGGGGAGGGGCACTCTGGGGGGCACTCTTTAAGATGCATGGGGGGGGAGGGGGGGAGGGGGGGAGGGGAAGGGTTTTTTAAGAGTGAGACTCGCTTCTCTGCCCTCTCTTTTAGAGGGCAGAGAGGCGAGTCTACTTACAATGAAAGGTAACATGATTGCGTTTATGATGATGTGCATCATGATGTGACTATCTTACAACTTTATAAGAAATAAGCAAGACATGGGCGTACTTACACGGGCTATTTGTAAACTAATTTCTCTTGAATCTATTAACAGCTCACATTTTTTTCTTAGATGACATCTGACAGCTGCTTGCTAGGCTAAGATATTGTTAAATAAACAACTTGGAAAGCTAATTACAGTTTTCTGGCTTGAAATATAGTCTTTCAACAGACTTTTTTTCTCATCTTACACAGAGGCAAATATCAGAGACACCCAATGGCGCTTAAACTGCTCTCAGCCAAGGGTCGGGCACTGCTGGACTATAATAGACGAGTCAAGGACCGTTCTACTGTGGGTCAGGCTAGGTCGGACATTCAATAACGCGACTTTAGCAAAACTTGCTTGAAAGTCTGACCATGCGAGATCCTTATGCCCCAGTCTGTCAATGCTGTCCAGACTTTCAAGCAAGGTTGTCAAAGACCTACCTGTCATTGAATGTCCGACTTAGCCTGCCTGACCCTCAGTAGAACGGTCCTTGACTCATCTATTATAGTCCAGCAGCGCCCGACCCCTGTATGAGAGGGGTATTGACACCATTGGCTGACTCTGATAATTCGCCTGTGTGCACGGGGGGAGGAGAGGGTTTACAGCTTGTGCTTATAGAGCACTACTAGTGGAGGTTTGGATGAGGCGGCTATGACATATGATGTTTGTCTTAAAAAATAGCCATGGCACATGTCGATGTCGCTTAATTATGCTCATATCTCATGTCGATTTTAAGAATTGCTCATGTCACCTGTCACTGTGTTTTTCAAGCTTCATGTCAAATGTCACTAGGCTTCATCTCGACTTTAGTGGTCCACACCACCGCTGCTGCTGCTGCTGCTGTCGGTGCTGCTGCTTGTGCTGCTTGTGCTGCTCATGCAGCAGCTGCTGGCTGCTTGTGCTGCTGCTGCTGCTGCTGACAGATGCTACTGCTTGTGCTACTGCTCGTGCAGCAGCTGCCAGCAGCTGCTGAAGCAGCTGCCAGCAGCTGCTAGCTGCTTGTGCTGCTGACAAGGTCATGGGGCTGCTGCTGACGATGTCACGGATGCTGCTGACAAATGCTACGGCTTGTGCTGCTCGTGCTGCTTGTGCTGCTGAAGTCGCTGCCAGCTGCTTGTGCTGCACGTGCAGCTGCTGCTGAAGCCGCTGCTAGATGCTGCTGCTTGTGCTGCACGAGACTGAGTAGCCGCTATTCGGCGTTTCACTCCTTATGTACCCTGTCCTAGTTAATCCTCTTAAACGGCTGAAAAAGCTCTCTCAGCACAGAGACTCTACTCAATGTAAGAGATCAGTTAAGTAAGTTTTCACATGCCACCTGACTACTGCGGGGAGGGTTTAGACTTAAGCAGCTTAGTGCACACACGTGTCTGTTAGAAAAGCTACCTGCACACCTGCCTTCCTTTTTTCACTAGTATTTACCCCCTGCCGACTTATAAGGCACCTATACACGCCTTCTTGCTTCTAGAGCTAAGCTGACTGGCAGCTATTTTAAAAGAGAATACTGGTTACCTGTATAACGGATAAGGGGGTTATGAGATTAGCGTGTGTATACAAAAAAAAACAAAAAAAAAGCTACAGGGGGCGCGTGTCTGTCTGTGAGGTAGAGTCCATGTGGTAAGCGACTCAAGTGTAAAACAACAGCACCTCCTCTTGTCGCAGTGAGTGGTGTGGACGGCGGCTGGCTAGTTGAATTTAAGCGTCAGCTTGAAAGATAAGGCCAAATAAAAAAAAAGGTTTGTTTCAGGTCACCTGACCGACCCTAGCAAAACAGGGTCGACCCTACGTTTTTTTTTAAGCAAGTTTGAAGAAAATTTCATATTTTTATACTTTTTGGGTCATTTTTAGAATTTCCACGGAGGATGGCTAGTACTTTCATGTTAAAAAAATAAAATAAAATAAAATAAAAATCCGACCTACCGACCCCAGTCTTTCTGCCCATGTTACCTGAAACATACTTTTTTTTTTCTTTTTTTTTGGCTTAATCCGTTCACGGGCTGGCGCGTCACACCTGTCATTAATCACCCCCTGTAGTCTTTGTATACACAGGTGACTCGGCTTTATCTCTTCACCAGCTATAATCCCATATACATGTAGCGCACGTTACACTCGTTAATTCTCTTTTCATGCTGATGGATTAGGGGTGGAAGGGTTCAGGTGAAAAGCGATTTGATTCTCTCTGGAAGAGGGTTGGAGCTCTAGGTGAAAACAAGCTTAGAACATCCAGATTAGCTGCTCTCTCGGCTATATAAAGAGCCTCATTTTTTCTAATCTCTGCCCACTTCGTCTTGTTGTACACTATCAGTCACGAGGCAGACGCTGGAAGTAGCAGATGTTTGCAGTATGGTTTACACAGAGGTTACCTGCTAATAGGATTTTGTCAGAATAGGGTGAGTTGCTATTAAAATGAACATTTTAAATGGTTTGTTAATATGGTATCTGATGTTAATGAGCTAACACCTAACATTGAGGATTATGACCTCCCAGAGGGACGTCTCGCTAAATTCTCCAGTCTTGACTATAGTCTTAACTGTCTAAAGACTGTGGAGCGCGTTAATGGGGGGCCTCCTTACTAATTTCACTTGACCAGGCCAGCAGGGTCAACTAGGCTAGGTAATTACAACCACAAGGGTGGCTACTCAACATGCAAGTAGACCTACTACTACGAGATTGTCTTTTGACCACTCTGCTGCCGCCTGCTGGTCTGGCCATTACATGCTCTAGTATAGTTCTCCGCTCTTTTCGTCAGATGACGCCACAATAGGGGTTTTGTACATTTCCACGATACTCGCGAACATGTTAAACGCATAATGACCTATAATAAGCAACAAAGCACACTTCTAATATATTGAATATAAGAAACATGTCAACGCTGTGTATTTCTGATAGAATGAGGCAGATTCTTTGAAATATCAACTAAACTATAGTGAGATTGAAAATACTACACCATATCTAAAGCGATATAAAAGCTATATAAAGTCAGAACTTCTCACGGAACGGCATCTGCAACAGATCACTCAACCATTCGTCTTGAAATGCCACACAGGGTTCCCGTCCAACAGGACTCTGAGCCTTGACGCTTTTGAGGAAGGTTTGATCTCATGCTGCTTAACATGTGGTGTAATTAATCAACACCGCGGCCCCTCTTTAGGGGCCACACAATAAACAAAGAATAAAAAAGGGTAGACCTTAGGTTTAAAGTGAATCTCCCAGGATTTTGGCGAAGTCGACAAAGGGGTAGATAACAGATTAAACTGCAAGAGACTATACGCAAACCTTGATACTCTCAGAGGGGGAGTCCCATATTGCGGACTTGTGGTCAGATCTATCCCTTCTAGGGGGCAGGTTGCATGTCGTAAATGTCTACTACAGACATTGGGATATATTGTTAATCTTACTCTAGGGTCTCCATAATTAGACCCTGAATCCGTTGTTAAACGGGTGTGAGGGGGTGGTAACTTATACTTATGAGATGTTAGCTTAGTTCATAGTCTCCTTACCAATTTTCACTTGACCAGGCTGGCAGAGCCAACTAGTCTAGGTAATTATAACCACAAGGGCGGCTACTCAAGATCTAAGTAGACCTACTACTACGAGATTGTCTTTTTGGTCCTTCTGCTGCTTAGTTATTACATCCTCCAGTCTAGCTCGCCACACCCTTTGAGCAGCACCACCATTGCCTCGGTAAAAGTGTAGGGTGTGTGCTTTCCACCTTCAGGTATCCATAGATTCGATCACTATCACCTCCCTTGAAATGACTTCAGCTGTTAATTAGGGCGTAAAAGCCACCAACCAAGTCCCTGTCAAAAAGATGTGAATAACGAAACGCGCTAGTATAGTTCTCCGCTCTTTCGTCAGATGGTGCCACAATAGGGGTTTTGTACATTCCTACGATGCTCGCGAACATTTCAACGCATAATGAGCTACATAGGCAACAAAGCGCGCTTCTAATATATTAAAATATAAAAAACAATTCAATATTGTGTATTTCTGATAGAAATGAGGCGGTTTCCTTAAATACCAACTAAACTATAGCGAGATGAAAAATACCACACCATATCTAAGGCTTTATAAAAACTATAGAAAGTCAGAACCTCACACGGATCAGCATTCTGTTTGCAACGGATCACCCCTGACCCACTGGTCCTCGCATGCCACACACGGCTCTGCCGTGTTTGAGCTTTGAGGTATCACCCATCAAGTGATCCATGCCGCCCAACATGAAGCGTAATTAATAGCTGCTGTTGCATAGCACAGTAGCAGCATCTAACTAACTCTAAAGAGTTAGTCGGCCCCTCTTTAGGGGCCACACAATAAACAAAGAATACCCTGAATCTGGGACCTGCGGGCGAGGGCCCCAACTGTGAAGTCATTATTGGCCACATTGGTAATATCAATTAAAACTTTAGACAACACCCACCTTAAGTATCATTAACGGACAATATCAATGAACTCAGCATCCGCCTGGTTACCACATTTAGCACCAATTTTACAACTCACAGGGGCCACACTAGCCTCACCGCGCTTTTTATTGCTCTGCTGATTTCTCCAATCCAAAACATGGGGTATCTAGTCTAGCTGTGAGCTCATTGGGCCAAACAAAAAAATAATCCGTGTTCAGGTAACATGGCCCAAAAAAAAAATAGGGTAGGTCGGTCGATTTTTTTTTTTTAGGATTTTTTTTTTAGGGTTTTGAGATGAGTTGTATGGGAGAATCACATTGTATAGAGTTGTTATTTGATAATGTAGGACCAATATCTGTCTAATTAAGCCATTATCAGCACTGTTTTTGTCATAGAAAGGATTTCCTCCCTTCTTATCTTTCAAATGATGACAAATAGGATAGTTGAAGGTCATTAGGTACTCCTTTCCCCTTTGGTGATAACCTAGATCAGGAAAAGTCTAAAAAAAATAAAAAAATCTAAAAAGATTAGGGTCGGGGCAAAATGATAGGGTCGGTCGGGTTACCTGAACACAACTTTTTTTTGTTTGGCCTTAGGTAAGTCCTTTGTCGACCTCGCCGGCAAGTCCCGGATTCAGTATAGAAAGACTAAGGGGACGGGGGGTAGGTCTATAGGTTTAGTGCTATCTGTGTCATTAGACCATTTAAGTGACATGTGACACTAGCATTCTTAAAAATCGACATGCGACATGAATAAGAAATTCTCAATTACGGTGCCCCTACATTTTCTCCCTTAGTGACACTATTAGTATTATAGTAGTACCGAGAACTACCCTCTTTTTTTTTTTTAGAAAACTAAGTAAAAATATCCTTCTTCATGTCCAGTTACATACAATGCCGATCAATTTGACACTGTAGCAGCCTGTCTCCATATCTGTATGCTGCATAAATGCACAATACACGGTTCTGCACGCACTTAAACCAAGGCTAACATGGTTGACCTATATAGATGTGATACTCTCGTTTTCGGGGCTAGTAGAAATTAGGCGTCTAATACGGACGTTCCGGGTTCGAACCCTCACTAAGTTTTAGTCAAGACGTCTAGCCACGTCGCCTAAGGCGACGAAAGCGCGTCAAAGCGTTTACAGGGTTCGAACCCGTGAGCTGCTCCTTGGGGCTGCAAAAAACGCTTAGACACTGAAATCTCATAGGGAAAAAATTTTGGGTTTTTGGACTTTAGGCCTTAATTTGAGGGTGATCCCGGGCTGATAGAAAAATAATTCTTGGACGAGCGGATAGCTCTGGATCTCTTTTATCTAAAACAGCGAAAAATTGATTATGGTTTCGCCGCAATTCATCCGACGGGGGGTAATCAGCCCCCCCCTCTGCCAATCAAGGCAGTGAATCTTGGCGACCGTGCGATCACTCACGGCCACCGCGACGAACCGACAGAAGAGATCGGCATCTTAGTATGATTCGTGTGACCTACTTAGAGGCTCACACGGTGGAGGTGTGTCCGGCGTTCGGCGCGCTGATTGGCTACTGGTGGGAGGCGCTGTGCCGCGTCAAGAACTTCACCTATTTGGGGCGGCTGTTAAAGGCGCACTGAGTTGAGGTGCACCTTTAAGCAAGAGCGCGATCCTGCCTAGTCTTGCGGACCTCTGTTTGGAGAGTGTAGCGGGCGGCTATGTCGCGCTCTCCAACCACAGGCTTAACAGTGGTCCGCAAGACTAGAGTGCAAGACGCGTGCACACACAGACCGAACAGACACACACAGACCCACACACCCACACACTCCTATCAGTGAGACGTCTAGCAGATTCGGGAGAGGCGACCAGGGAGGTACTCTCGGCTAGCGGCCACTAATTGCCTGTTTAGATAAGGCACAGAAACAAGGGTGATGACAGACTACGTGTTCAAGCAGCCAACATGCCCTGACACTTGATAATGGGTGTGGACCGCTAAATTCGATATGGTGACATGACCATTTCTTATAATCGACAAACGACATGAGGTCTAATGACAAGTGACATGAGGCCCAAAAAATCATAGTGACAGGTGACATGAACATTTCTTAAAATCGACATGGGATATGAACATTATTAAGTGACATTGCCATGTGACATGGTCATTTTCTAAGATCGACATTCGACATGGGGACCCCCTATCCAGAGCCCCTTGATAGATGACAGCTGTTGTGTGTAAGAAAAGTGTATGCCTCACAATCAAAAGATGATAAAAGGCTTTATCCCACTCGATGTGGGTTTTGAATCAAATATCAAGGGATCAAATATCAGATCGATATTTGACGTCGTCAAGTGATATCTGACGTTGTCAATCACTTTTACTATGTAGTCAAGGTCGTAAAAACAGGGCGCCCTGATTGGTCAACAGCATGAATGAAAGTTGCATCTCAAACTTTTAATACTCGGTATGGGGCCCCGTGGGACTGGGACCAATATTTGCAATTTTCGGAAATACTGTCGAGAATTTCTAGATGGAAACACCTTGTCTGGGGTAATTTGACCTCTACTCTTCGATATTCAAGTAATACTCAAGCTATTCTGACTCTAAACATGAGTAAAACGGTCATTTACCAGCGTTATCGGCAGCGCCGACATCAACAACTGCTGATCTCCCTTGGTTACATGACCCAGTTCCGTTTCTAAGGCCCCATGGATCGGGGCCCTGAAGGGAGATCTGCAGAGACCCTATATCGGGCCCTAGATATGTACATTATATTAATATCTCATAACTTAATTTACTCTAAAATCTTTTGATGGTTCATAACCTTGACCCTTATCTCCTTTTCTCGCGGGATAAAGATAGAATTTGGTTGTTGGCGTGTCCTCTCGTGGATATCTGCTCTTCTCCACGGCACCTCTCGAGCCCCCTGCGGGGCCTCTAGGGGCTGCTAGACGTCTCTCTGCTATGTAGTGTGGGATGTAAAAGAACCCTTGTCTCGGTAAAAGGGCCAATAGATTCGATCACCATCACCGCTCTTGAAATGACCATAGCTGTTAACTAAGGCGTAAAGCAACCCACACACCCACACACCCACACACCCACACATTTTTCTGTATGAGCCTTCAGACCTCAAGCTGCTCAGTGTACGGGACTAGGTTTTGTCATAGGCCCTACGGACGCTACTCAAGGTAAAAATAAGAGAGCTGTCTCACCATGACATTGGGCTGGCTGTAGTTTTTTATGTTTCGGTACCTACAACCAAAACAGCCAGTACCCACCCCAGGGCTTCATGTCGCACGCGGGAAAAGTATAACGGTGGCGCCAACTGTCGGAATAGCGGGTACACTACGTCAGTAGTTCTTTTGTTCTCCGCTGAGTGACTGGGCGAAATGTAGTCGGTAGCTCTATTTTCTGTGCACTGTTCTGTTCATTTTCTACACTTAACACTTAAATAGACCGCGTGTTTGTACAAGCTAACTGTTTTTATCAGTGCAAAAATTAAATAAGCATCGGATAGAACACTAAAAAAATGAGAAAGTAATCCAGCACTTAGTATAAGGCACCAGTTTTATCATGAGACACCGAAAGTCTGGTTTTTTTAAGGTGGATAAGACAGTCGACTGAGAGCTCCAAACTAACCAAAAACGTACCAGAGGTCGATCTATCTCGTACCCGACAGGGCAGGGGCCTTCTACACCCCGGCTCTGATTGATGAGCAAGCGACAATTGTTACAGAGGGCCTATTCCTCTTTTGAGGTGGGCCCAAAATTGAACAAAAGAATAAACTCAAGAAAAAGCCTTAGGCTTAAAAGAGTTGTAGATACCGATTTTAACGAGGAAGTCACATTCATTAGTTTACAAATAGCCCGTGTAAGTACGCCCATGTCTTGCTTATTTCTTATAAAGTTGTAAGATAGTCACATCATGATGCACATCATCATAAACGCAATCATGTTACCTTTCATTGTAAGTAGACTCGCCTCTCTGCCCTCTAAAAGAGAGGGCAGAGAAGCGAGTCTCACTCTTAAAAAACCCTTCCCCTCCCCCCCTCCCCCCCTCCCCCCCCATGCATCTTAAAGAGTGCCCCCCAGAGTGCCCCTCCCCCCCCTAAAAAAAAGAGCCACATTTTTAAATTATTTTTTAGCAAGCTTTCAGCTTGCTTTTTTTTCTTTTTTAAAATTTATTTATCCATAAAAATCTCAAGTGACTTATTTTGAAATTCGCGCCAACCTAGTAGTCACGTGACCCCCTTAAGTAGGTCACTTCCAGTCACGTGACCTATTTGAATTTCCCGCCAACATGGTGGTCACGTGACCCTCTTAAGTAGGTCACTTCCGGTCACGTGACCTATTTGAATTTCCCGCCCAAAGGTCACGTGACCGGAAGTAGGTCACTTCCGGTCAAGTGACCTATTTGAATTTCCCGCCAAAAGGGAGGCCTCTCATTGGCTGCTTTTGAATTTCCCGCCAAAAGGGAGGCCTCTGATTGGCTGCAGGTCGATTGAGTAATAAACAGTACTTAACTATAGTCCCGTTCCGATACATACAATACTACTTACTACTTACACCCCTAACCCAAACATCACTTCCCATATACTTCTTACACCCCTAACCCAAACATCACTTCCCATATACTTCTTACACCCCTAACCCAAACACCACTTGCCATATACTACTTACACCCCTAACCCAAACATCACTTCCCATATACTTCTTACACCCCTAACCCAAACATCACTTCCCATATACTACTTACACCCCAAACCCAAACATCACTTCCCATATACTACTTACACCCCTAACCCAAACATCACTTCCCATATACTTCTTACACCCCTAACCCAAACATCACTTCCCATATACTACTTACACCCCTAACCCAAACACCACTTGCCATATACTACTTACACCCCTAACCCAAACATCGCGACCCATATACTTCTTACACCCCTAACCCAAACATCACTCCCCATATACTACTTACACCCCTAACCCAAACATCACTTCCCATATACTTCTTACACCCCTAACCCAAACATCACTTCCCATATACTACTTACACCCATAACCCAAACATCACTTCCCTTATACTACTTAACCCCTAACCCAAACATCACTTCCCATATACTACTTACACTCTTGACCCAAGCATACTTTCCCCCTACTTCATTAAACACACCACTTCCCATATAACTATAAGTGTGAGGAGACAGTTAAAGTAAAGATTTCTTTCTGAACAGATTTTCCCGATAAGCACGCGGGACAGTGCAGGGCGTCTCACCTTCCATCCTGATCATCCTTATAAGATATTTGCCAAACTAGGAGACAATGCACGGGTGTACACCTACCGAGTCAGAGACAAAAACTTCGGAAACCCAAGGGTAATGACACATTTTCAATTATTCATTCGTTTCATCATTCCCGTTGACGTCATGGTACATATAATGCTAATCTCAAGAGAAGTTATCAAAGCAGAACTAGGCCTGCAAATCAAACGGGAATGTACTGGTAGCTCATTAATTATCTGTTATCGTGGATAGACATTGAAATCTCGTCATGAGGAGGACTGGTATACTAAAGGAACTTCCTGTTATAAGGAGCATGTTTCCATGGCCTCAGTTTCCCTTTCACTATGCCCATATCTTTAGTATTGGACATTAAATAAGCATCAGTCATTAAAGTATCACCGCTGTTAAGGCGTCGCAGGGTTGCATTCAGGCATCATGCCGACCCTTCTATAGTGTATCGACCTCGTAGGATCGGCATGATGCCTGAATGCAGCACTGGCGAGTTACTCCCCGGGGCTGCATTAATGCAGCATGAACAGAAAGGGCATAACGCAATATAGCACTGTACGGCCCGTGTATGTGCATGTGCTAACGTTACTTTTTAAGAAACAATATATTGTGATTTTGAAGAACGTCCAAAAATACGTCACCGGCTATAGATGGCGGGGTAGGGCGTCTTTGGGCGTATAGTGACGAAACGTGACCCGCTCCATACATTTCTATACACGAATTTGCCCCAAATAGTGACAGACCTGAGGGATTAGGGGTCTTAAAACAGTTCCCAAAACAAATGACTTAATTTGTGACTGTTCCCCTGTGTTTGTGCTGCAGGGTATCCGCACCATGAGCCCACACACGGTGAGCTTCCACTACGTGCCGCCAGAGTTCATGTACATGTACGACTTCCTCCTCTACCATCTCGTCAGACATCGCGAGACCGGCGAGCCGGGACAAGCGGCACCTCCGTAACACTGACCACAAGCTTCAATTTTATATGTATAATTATACAAACAAAAAATGTCTATACTAAATGCAATGTGTACATAGTGGTTGTTGGTATGGATGAAAAGTGCAGTGTTATCAGGATAACGAAGTGTATACCTGTTGGATGTGTGATCTCAAGAACTCTAGATCTGTCTACTGAGTCCTTCACTTGTTATGACCATTAAACAATTCAATGACAGCACATTGGTTAAAAATTGCCCTTTGCCGGCAGGATGCATCAATGTATTCCTGGCGAGTAACTCGCTGGTGCTATGTTGGTATATCGTGGCGACAAATGAATATGAATGCAGCATCTGGGGTCCTAAGGTTATTCTGAGTTTTTACAACAAGACTACTTGTGATGTTGTCGCTGTATAGCGTCTGTAGTTAAATGTGCATACATGAACATAGTCGGGGTGTGTAAATGCGTTTGATAAAAGAGTTTATATACCGGTGCTACAAAATGTATTTGTATTGGGTAAATTTTCATCACACAGCCATCTTGTTCAGAAGTACATGTACAACATTTATTATGGCATAGGCTACGGAAGAACTACATTTAAATTTCACCACCCAGTTATATAAATTACTTTTTATTTCAAAACATCATAATTTAGTCTTTATAAAGATACTAAATGATCTTCCGGGAAAAAAACAGAGCGTATATAGTTGTATGTACCGGTTTTATACTAATGTGTCTTGGAAATATCAGGTGGACCAATATTGTATATAGGTTAGAAAGGTTCCCCACCTGAAGCCAACTGTTGCCAACGCTTGCCGATATAATTATTAGTGTCAAGAAAGTCTTGGCTATTTGCTCATGTTCACCAGGTCATAATCCAATGTTGATCCCTTTGAAACAACACAGATCTGTGTGTATATTAGGGGAGATATACAGCGGTCCCGACAGCGGCATTTTTATCCGTTGTGTGCTTGTGCATGTCCATGTATAGCAGAGGATCCACTGCAGCGACAATCTACTGTGACAATTGTCACGAGGGACGTGCGATGACGTTCAAATGTATTCGCAGAAGTCAAGAATATGTGATATCTATGAATGCAGTGGATCTCCAATTAATTAAATGATATGCAATAAAGAGATTTTATAAATATTAACATGTACAGCTTTTATATTTTTCTTGGTTGTTGTTCTGTATCACTATCGCTAGTATCGGGCCCCCGCCTACCATATGGCATAGACCTAGACCTTCCCCCCCTTTTTTTTTGTTTAAACACAGTCATGTATTCTGCTATTCATCTTCATGATATTTGTCACACCGCAGAACCCCTCTTTCCTTCCACATCAATTGTATATTGCATGATTACGTAACATTACATAACATTATGTCATACTAATGAATTATTAATAATGATGATTCATAACTCACTATTACTTTATTATTTATGAATATATGCGTGTTATGAAGCCAACATAAGTTTAATATTAATGGGAGAGGAGGGTAACAGAGGACGGGCAGGAAGGTCACTATTCATGGACTAGAAACTGAATAAAACCAAGACCATATCAAGACTACATCTGTGTCTCATTGATAACTCATCCAATAAGGGTATTTCCACACCCACAGAGTGGTGCAGAAACCTGGCAACGAATACTTTTTAAGGATGAAGTTTTTCAATGAGCAAGCGCGCGCCAACCACTGGACACTCCAGCTAGGAGCACAAGAAGTAGTGGACCTCCTGAACCGCACGAACCCCTCAACACTACAAGAAGCAACAAGAAGAAATACGACACAAGTCAACATATTAAAGTGAGTTCTCTTATACCAATCCTAGAGGATTTTCACGATATTACTTTGATGATAATTCATCGTTTGAAGAAATGTAAACTATGACGCAGTGCAAGATGTAGCCTATGTATGATAGATGATCAGGGGCGGAATCAGGCATTTGAAAGGGGGGGGGGGTCACCAGACACCAAAGTACCAAAAGCATCCCGTCGCGGATCAAAATATCCAAAGATAAAAAGATATTCATAACATAAGGGGCCATTCAAATATTGCGTAACAGCATAGGGGGGGAGGGGGGGTCATGAAGTTTGTTACAAAGTGTTACAGGGGGGAGGGGGGGGGGGTCTAGCCAAGTGTTACATAACAATTCTCAAAAAAATATATATACAAGAAAGAAATATCAATAGATGTCACTAGTATAGGCCTGGTGATTGGTCTGGGAACTAGCTGTATGTAGTGTTTGGTCACGTGGTCACCGAGATGACCGGACCACCACAGTGTCAGACCTTTACACTAATACTACCAACCCTCTACCGACGATCTCCACCACAGCACAGTGTAGGCCTGTGATCAGAACTACATCGACGCACTTTTCTGGCACTTGTGCCCGGGGGGGGGGGGGGGGGGCACTCCCTCAGATTTGAATACCATGTGTGAACACGATTCCAAGGGAAAGGGTCCGTTTTTTGGGTCCTAGGCACGGGCCCGTGAGGGCCCTTGATAAGGAGTGCAATTTAGGAAAATTTTGGGAGAAAGGGGTACATTTCCAGAGCTTTATTTAAAGGGTAATTTTTACTTTTTTCCCTATATCATTTCTTGGTCACCCTTGAGAAGGGGATTTTTTTTCAGGGTCACCCGTAATTAGGGTATATTTTTCAGGGTCATCTGTGATTTAGGTCTGTTTTCTTGCTTATTTCTCCTTGAAAAGGGTATGATTTTTGAAAATTTCCCCCTTTGATAAGGGTACCAGATTTGAGGTGATGTTCACACATAGTGACTATAGAAAAGATAGGGAGTGCCCCCCCCCCCCGGCACTTGGGTCATCAGGTTATCAGGCAAACGCCTGCTTTCGGCGCGCGGGAAAACACAGAGATGCCACCTGGTGTGAAAATATCCCACGTTGCAACGGGTATGGTGGAATTGCGGGCTGCAATGTTTACACATCCCTCACATGGCGGTCGGGCGCGAAGGTTGAACAATCCATCAACAAATGATAAAATATGAGCTGTTCTTGACATTAGTGTTGTTAGTTTAAGGTATGTATAGTAGATGGGAGTTAGTTGGCTATTTCAGAGCACTCTAAAACCACTGTTATGGCCTGTTTACGCTGCTTGCGACAGTAATCCTTCATTATCGCCCAAAACAAACGTGCACACTCTGATACTGACTGACAGTAGGCATGGCAGGGCTTTCTGGAAATATTCCCGAAAAATTTCAAAAATGGCATAGATAGATGCCATGGGGTGTGAGCATTGTGAGAAATGTGTTTTTATTTTAATTTGACATCATTTTGATTGTATAATCGAGATGTTTGAAAAGCTGTCTGACAGAGCTTTTGTACTGCAGAGAGGCCTGTTCCTGGGGTTCAGGTCAAAAGAGGATAACATTAGAATTCAACCTATGGCTATAAATGACCCCTCATATTAAAGCCTAATATTTTCCCTTCATGAATCAGGTGGAATTAGCACATTAGAGTAAATAGTCTTTGCGCAAGAGACATTTGTGTAGAGGATGTCCCAGTCTTTTTTCCCTGACACTGATAAAAAGGCACCCCTGCCACTTTCATTTCAGATTGAACAATTCTGGACCGATTTCAGTGAAAATAAGTTTGTCATGATGGGAAATAATTATACTATTGAGTAACCATTAATTTTTTTTAATGTCATCAATCTTTCCTAATTTCTATGACCAGGGGGGGGGGGGTAAAAAATTTCGACCCCTCTAGCGGGGGGGGTGAAAAAATTTCGCACGCTCCGCGCGAAATCTCACCGCCCCCCCCCTGTTGTTAAAAAATGAGCACTCCCTAAAGTGGACATAAGGGAGTGCTCATTTTTTAACAACAGGGGGGGGGGTAAAAAATTTGGACCCCTTGACCGGGGGGGGGTAAAAAATTTAGACCCCTCTTGGGGGGGGGGTGAAAAAAATTCAACCTGTTTTGAGGGAAAAAGCCCGCGCGTTACTATGCTACAAAGGGGCGCGAACGCGCGCGATTTTCGGCCTGCCGGGGGGGGGGGGGGGGTAAAAAATTTCGACCCCCCTCTGGCGGGGGGGGGTGAAAAAATTTCGCACGCTCCGCGCGAAATCTCACCACCCCCCCCCTGTTGTTAAAAAATGAGCACTCCCTAACCAATATTTCGGTACCAACCTTGGGCTAAAGATCACCTACCCACCACCACTGCCATGGATGAATTTATTCATTTTATGCTGATTTCCACAGCCAAATATCTGCTTTACATTGTGCATATAGGCATTAGGTGGTATCTTTTTTGTTGTTAATTTCCTAGCATAACTCACACTTAGGACAGCCGAAAATGTACAATTTAATGTGTAATCGATAATATTATGACCTGATACCAAAACTAGAGGTGTTCTAGAACATCATAGCACTTGGAATTGTGTAAATATCTCTACTGGTTCTCCTCCAGGGGGGTGGCAAAGTTGAGCATACCACCTCGGGCAGAAATGGCTGCACAGCAGCCACAGCGCCCTTCACGCCCTCTCACGGCCACTGCCATGCCTACTGACAGGCCCTTAAACCCGCAGAACTTACTGCCCGTCCAGTAAGGTCCAGGGGAGTGGCTTGTAAGGTGACGGACAGGTGCTGTGTATAACAATCCACAGTGGGGCAGTGGGAGGGGAGGTCCTAATGGTCTTTAGTGCCATAATTCCCCACAGAGGGCAGACCTGTACAGTGACAATATCAGTAACCTACAGGTCATAAGGCCTCCCCAGGTGTGGGTCCTGGCCTGTAAGGTGTACTCAGACCTCAGCCCCATGTGTTCTGTGCCCTAGGTATACACAAACAACACAAGGTACCTCACACAGCCCCATCCACCCACTCAGCACATACACTTGGAATTGTATCCCATTATTCTACTGATTCAAGTTTCATGTGTATAATTCCTTTGGAATAGCTTGCTCTGGGAAACATTCATAAGTTACCATGACAAAATATAGAGGTGGTAAGTATCTATATTCTAGTCAATACACAAATATGTCATCTCCCTCTGACAAACCATGGTCTGACAGGTCATTTGCATATGCCCAAGCTGAATGCTATTTACCGGTATATGGGAGCTGGGGGTTTAATACACTAGCGGCACTTGCTGCGCTGCATCTGCCGCACAGCTTGCCGCAGGAAAGCCAACACTGGTAGCTTTTGCTGCGGCAAGCTGTGCAGCAAATTTGCAGCAAGCAGCAACCTTGTTACACTGGCTGAATCAAATAGTGAAAGAGCACAACCCTACTGTGGGGTCGGGGCAGATAAGTTAGACGAGATCAAACGTTTAATAGACAGCAGTAGATGTTGAGAGTATGGGCGCCTTTAATACTAGGGCAGATGGACCCCTCACATGACAATTTAATTGAGCTTTCAACCTCAACTACCTTACTAAGACGCCTAGCCACACAGCTAATGTCAGTAATGACAATTATACTTCTTGTGAGGTATCAACTATCATATCTCAATTTTTTGCTTTTCAGAATAGTAACTGCAAGGTTATCATACTCAACGTCATGACCAGATAGCGACATGTTTAACGCACTGCCATGTTTCCGGGCGGTTATGCGTCCACAAAATGTTGTGGACATCCATGCGCTTGTCACTGCCAGACAGTCGCTCACCGCACCCAGCCCGGCGCGAAGACACTGCACAGCCTGCACACAACGACAAAAGCACACCCTATCTCCACAGCTCAGCCTCACTAGAGCTCCACGTCCAAGAGCTAGGGGATCATCATTGCAAAACTCTATCTTATTAAGCCTACGACATGGTTCTACTTTAGCAGGATGTCGACTTAAGAGCCCGATCTTGGTGACCAATAGATTAAGTTTGCATGGTGGCGGAAATTGTCGCGTATCGAGTAGCAGCGCTAGTAGCAGTAGTACGAAGGGAGGAGCAGTGCCTGGACTTGTAGAGATGGAAGCAGTTGAAGCAGCAAAGATTAAAGAGTTCTTGTCAGAGAATGATATGGTACATACGCAAGGACACACATGCTACATTACAACGTGCCCTCGGCTAACGGCGCGCCGCATGAAACTCGCTGATGTCGACCGCCTCTTTGTCAATATGACTACAGGTAGAGAAATATTGCTGCAATCAAAACACATTGAAGGCTCATATGAAATAAGATTTTCAATGCCATCATAGACGTTCCCTTTTACATGAATTATCAAACAAGGTGTGTGGCGGTATTGTAATGGTGGTTTAAAAATTATGTCTTTGAATTTCAGGATATTTCACATGCCATGCTTGTAAGCGTTGTGGAACCTGGGATCAACTTCAAGACAACGTAAAAATGATTCAACATACTAGAGCAAGGAAGATTAAGTAAGACTTCAAATTACCGTTTGTTAAACATGAATGTGCTCGATAGCAGACCTACCAAACCATAGTTACCTTCTCAGTCATAGATATAGTAATTCCCATATATGTTTTATAGAATGGGCCATAATCATTTGATATGAATATATCTTAATTCATATACATTTCTAAATTTGCTTTTTGCATTTTTCAAAGGAAACAGAGCCAGTGTTTCTCTGGTGTAGATATGGATGCGGGTGAAGAAGTGGATAAAGCGCAAGCATTCTGGAAGACGACTGTACCCCTTGATACTCTGGAAGCAGATGACCTGGAAGACCTAAGAATAGCCTTCAAAATAGAGGTATACTAACTTCTAAATGCACTACCCTCAAGATAAAAAAATCGTGAAGAAAAAGAGGAGGCCCCATGTCTTATGAATTAAGTTTGGAGAAGGAGTATGCTATCCCATGTGCTAATTTGGGGTCAATGTGACATCATCTCAAGCTATTGAAAGCATTCATTAGATATTATCATTACATTATTAAATTACATATTAAATTAAATTACATATTAGATTACATTAAGACTTAATATACCGCGAAGACGTCCCTTTTCCACACACTATTCCATGCACATTACATGATAACTTTCTGTGTACCTCATGTTATAGGATCTTACTCTGGATACACTGAACAAGTACCATGTCCACACGGTACCAGGTTCTGAGACACTCGTCTTCCCCACCTTCGCCATTGATGGCAGCGTCAGCGGGGTCCGCATCATGACACACCGCCCCGCAGACCATGAAGCCAAGGTCAAGAGCAAGGTCACCACAAGGACAATACCAAGGTAAAAAATATAATCTGATTCAACCAATTATCGTACCTGCCACCTTTCCTAATTTTGTAGAATTTAAACTATTTTGATTTATTAACTCATCTATGCATATCAATATTTCGTTTTATTAACTTATGTATGCATATCAAAAATTTAAATTTTTCATACCCTTTGCTAGCCATTGGATTGAATCTCGACAGTGTTGATATGGATATTGTAAAAACAGTAGGTCCCTGCCCCCTCACACCCAAGGAGTCAAGAACCCCCCCCCCCCCCCCCCCAACCCATAATACACCGCCTGTTACCAAATTATGACCACTTGACGGTCATAGTTGAAGTGAGGCCAAAAGCACTTTTAGATATACCGTAGTTCAGTTTTCATCCACAAGAAGACTCTTCAGGGCTAGGAGCTCAGCTCTTACAGGCACAAGATAGGGTGAATATGTTGTAGCTGGACAATGCTCACGGTCCCCTGTCCAAATACTGCTGCCCTCTGGTGGAACTGTTATTTTAGTCTATGTATGGAAAATGCTGAACTTATTCCCTGACGGCCCAGCTTTAACTTGCATTTACCAGGGTGGACTTCCAAGGCCTGTTTGGTTACAACACGGTACGGGCAGGCAGCACGGAGGTCGTACTGACGTCATCAGAGGTGGACGCTATGGCCGTACACCAGTCTACAAGGGCTACAGTACTCTCCCTGCCCAAGGGTATATCCACCCTCCCACAGAAGGTTGGTGCTAGTCAGGAATCTATGTTCTGGAGGTGTGGGAGGGCCTTTTTCTTTTTTCTAGAACATTGATGGTCTGCAGGTTGGAATAAGGTTTAAAATGTATTTTATTAAATTAAGTTTCTATCCCAATTAACAGATGAGATATTCAACATTTTGCAACTTGTATTCATTTTTTTGATGCACCCTTTTTTTCTCAAAGGATGAAAAAAACGTGCAATGTGGCCCTTTTTAAAGGATGCGTGCGGTATTCGCAAAGCTGATAATCGACTTTAAGTGGCCAGACATGTACATGAATATCTTTTTTTTTTAAATCGAAATTGAACTAACAGTACATTAACAAGATCGTTATTGACGGAGGTTAAACTGCAACTATATTGTAAAACTCATTGCTATAATTCATGAATCTGATATGAACTAAGGTTTTTTTAGAAATAGAAATTCTTTAATTGAAAGAATATGACCCTATTTATTCATTATCCCGGTGTCAGGTGCTGCCACTACTGGAGCAGTGCACCACCATCAGGCTGTGGCTCGGGGACGACGTCCAGTCCTGGGCTGCTGCGAAACAATTTGCACGTAAACTTAATGAACCGCGCTGCTACCTTATAAGGTATTGTAAAAATGTCTGATCAATCTTTAGTAACATTTTAAACGCCAATGCTGTCACTAAGTACTTGTACATCAAATCCAACTCTTTGCCGGGATGCAGTATTAAGAATCCAAAATTGTGATTAAGTACAACTATTTTCACTCAAAGGATTAACATATTGAGCTTAAATTCCTTCCCAGAGTTTTTTTGTGTATCAAAGAGTGGCATCTCTAGATATAGTTCTCTATATAATAAATTAACATATTGAGCTTCCATTCTTTCCCTGAGTCTACTTCACCTAATGCTACATGTGTGGTTACAGACCGGACAGTAACCAGCCGGCCCCCCTGGTGGCGCTGCAGCGTAACCTGAGTCTGTCTGGGATCCTGACGGCAGCGCGTCCCGTGGTACACAAGTCTATCATCACCTTCCGTCAGCTGCGGCAAGACGTCCTCACCGAGATAGCACAGGCCGAGCAGATGGCTGGCATTAAGGTACGCCACGAAAGATATCCTCCTATTTTTTACTTGATTTTTACATTTGTATTGTCTTCACAATAGAAGATGGGCTCGTGAAATACGGTCCCATCCTCAACGCCTGAAATAACGCACTCCCCTTCGTTAAACTTGTTGACCTTTTTCTGTACATGTACAATATACAAATTTCATTGAACTTATTTCTTTTGTACTATGTCCTCTTAGTCATTGCCTTTATCCCCTCATAAACAGTATATTCTTTCCTTTTAACTGGGATTACAGTTTGTTTAATGCATACATTTCCTATAGAAAAACATGCAATGAGCTAGGAATAAGTCCTTTAATTGGCAGTGTATCAGTTTAAACCTTCTCTAATGTCCTCCTATACCCTTACAGTGGCAGCGGTACCCACGGCTGAATGAGGTCCTCAAAGGGCACCGGCGCGGGGAGCTGACCGTCTTCACGGGACCCACCGGGTCGGGCAAAACCACCTTCATCTCCGACTACTCGCTAGATCTCTGTACACAAGGGGTGAGTTATAATGAGGCATAGACTTAAATTTCCTAAAAGAATAACCACTGACAATGTCGCTAAAACTTAAAGGTTTGGACAGAAGAATAGGGGGTCAATGATCCAAGTACAAACGTTGTGAACATATGAAACGCACAATGTGGACGCTAACTATTTAGCGTTAATCTGTGTTTGTTGTCAATTAAAAAACATTTATGTGTAGTTGTGTAAGTATTAGCCCTTTATATCCTAAATTGTCTGCTCTGCCTCCACAATATGAAACTGAACTGTGAATTGAGTATCATTTACAATTCTCTATCTTCTAGGTGAATACCCTGTGGGGAAGCTTCGAGATCAACAATGTCAGACTCCTCAAGACGATGTTATCCCAGTTTGCAAGGTACGAACTAGTTCCCAATAGTTCATTCTCCATTTGTTCATTTCTCAGAATCAAAGATACTTCTGGTTATGACTTACATTCCGTTTAAGCCAGTTGGCGATAGCAAAAACTTTGAATTATGTAAGCTGCAACAGACCGTTAAATATAGCTATTTTTTGTAGGGCAAACCTGACAAAGAACTTAGCGAACTTCGACACGTGGGCGAACCGGTTCGAGCTGCTGCCCATGTACTTCATGACCTTCCACGGGGAGGAGAACATCGGCAAAGTCATCGAGGTAACTCTCATACAGTATTAACAAATAGCTACAAAATGAAAACCTACTTTATTTTCCAAGGTATTCTTCTTGTCTACAAAATGCGTATTAAGGGGTTGAGAGGTTGTAAAAATGCTTTGGTCGAAATGTCATATCATATGTATCTACTATATTGCAGTTGTTTACATTTGGTTTTAAATTAAAGCCCAGGCGAATCTATGGTCCCTACCGGTGTAATTTTCACTCAAAATTTAAAAGAAAATCCTTCTATAACCCACTAGTTTAAAACATCGCTTTCCGCTCTCCCGCACAGACCATGTCCCACGCGGTGTATGTCCACGACATCACGCACGTCATCGTGGACAACCTGCAGTTCATGATGGGGTCGGCCGGCATGTACACCAACGACAAGTACAGCAAACAGGACCTCATCATCTCCGCCTTCAGGAAGTTTGCCACCCAGAAAAACTGCCACGTCACCCTCGTCATACACCCCCGAAAGGTAGGATTGCTGCATGGAGAAAGTTTCGCTGTCACATATAGTTTCCATTACACCCCAGCTATAAGCCAAATGATAGTTAGTTTAATTTAAGGCAATTACACCACCGTTGGCTGAGAGGACATAAGAAATGGCCTTACTGTATTTTACACACATTGCATTATATGAATGCGGTCCATTGAGCACACTCTCCCACTGTGAGTGTAAGTTAGATGTGATATGTGTGACAAGCTGCATTATAAGCCTTGGACAATGGCTTATAACACTTACACAGCAAGTCACTTGTACTATATCTATTACACACACATATATATATAGAGAGAGAGAACTAAGCATTGCATTTTGTTAATTTATAATCTGTCATAGTAAGCCCCTGACCAAATTTGACTGAAAAATAGTTCCACTGTTTTCTGTTAACATTATGAACATAGTGAGATGTATTCTGATGTGACCCCAACAGGAGCGGGACACCGATGAGTTGACGCTGTCGTCTATATTCGGCTCGGCTAAAGCTACGCAGGAGGCGGACAATGTCCTTATCATCCAGGACCGACGACTCACCTCCGTACGGGCACGCAAGTACCTCCAGGTGAGCTGCTCCAGGGTGCTGGTGTTAGGGTGTAAAGGGTTAAGGACCTCCAGGTGAGCTGCTCCATAGTGCTGGTGTTAGGGTGTAAAGGGTTAAGGACCTCCAGGTGAGCTGCTCCATAGTGCTGGTGTTAGGGTGTAAAGGGTTAAGGACCTCCAGGTGAGCTGCTCCATAGTGCTGGTGTTAGGGTGTAAAGGGTTAAGTACCTCCAGGTGAGCTGCTCCATAGTGCTGGTGTTAGGGTGTGAAGGGTTAAGTACCTCCAGGTGAGCTGCTCCATAGTGCTGGTGTTAGGGTGTGAAGGGTTAAGTACCTCCAGGTGAGCTGCTCCATAGTGCTGGTGTTAGGGTGTAAAGGGTTAAGTACCTCCAGGTGAGCTGCTCCATAGTGCTGGTGTTAGGGTGTAAAGGGTTAAGTACCTCCAGGTGAGCTGCTCCATAGTACTGGTGTCAGGGTGTAAAGGGTTAAGTACCTCCGGGTGGGCTGCTCCATAGTGCTGGTGTTAGGGTGTAAAGGGTTAAGTACCTCCAGGTGAGCTGCTCCATAGTGCTGGTGTTAGGGTGTAAAGGGTTAAGTACCTCCAGGTGAGCTGCTCCATAGTGCTGGTGTCAGGGTGTAAAGGGTTAAGTACCTCCAGGTGAGCTGCTCCGTAGTGCTGGTGTTAGGGTGTAAAGGGTTAAGTACCTCCAGGTGAGCTGCTCCATAGTGCTGGTGTTAGGGTGTAAAGGGTTAAGTACCTCCAGGTGAGCTGCTCCATAGTGCTGGTGTTAGTGTGTAAAGGGTTAAGTACCTCCAGGTGAGCTGCTCCATAGTACTGGTGTTAGGGTGTAAAGGGTTAAGTACCTCCAGGTGAGCTGCTCCATAGTGCTGGTGTTAGGGTGTAAAGGGTTAAGTACCTCCCGGTGAGCTGCCCCTGGGTGTAAACCTTCTAGGGCAGCATTGTGTCTTAAAGGAGCAATATCACCACTCGTGGTGCTACCCCAAAATAGACTAGAACAGTATTGGAATTTAGAATGGGGCACTCTTTAATGTACTATTCCCAACTTACAACTGCGTCATTCATGGAGGGTTAATTTGTACGCTCAAAGGGTCGTCATGATGCACCAACATAGCGTCTGTGAGTTACTGGCTTGGTGTTTTATGATGACAAATGAACATGAAAAATATGATGTCTTCCTTAAGGGTTCGTGGGTTGAGCATTTATTTCTGTATTTAAACCAGAAAGAATTCTCATGAACTACCTGGCAGATGAAAAATATAGTAGCCTGTTACTCCACATTAATGTTGAGAACCATATTTACTTAATACTGCAAACCAAATCTTAAAATACTTTTCAGATTGTCAAGAATCGGTTCGACGGGGACCTCGGTGTCGTCTCTCTAAGATTTGACAAAGACTCACTAAGTTTTGCTCCACACCCCAAAGTGGTTGGAGAACGGAAATCCCTGTCAGGTTCCACGAAGAAACTACCGGAGGAATCATCTGATACTGAAATACCAGAGTCATAGCGTATCTAGTCTGCCATATCTATGACTACCGGGTACTTCTATTTAGGTCCCCAGCTCCAAAAATGTATTTTCTTGTCCCTTTAACATGGTCCGAAAATCTAAGTTAGGTTGGTCAAATTCCTTTTTTTCCTTATTATACCGCGGCCTCGAAAGTTCCCATAAATTACCTTGAATAAATTGAATAAAATTCGATGGTTGGCCCTGTTCTGCTACGTAGTGTCGGGCAATATGAAACACTTTTTTGGCCCCACTGCCGATTGATCACTAGCATGTAGATACTCTGAAAGAATGCGCGAACTACTTGCTTTAAAATCCAATCATGTGACTTCACAAATGAGTTTTTTTATTTAAAAAAAAAACGCCTCAGGAGATTTAGCTACGCATTGTGAAGGTCGATTAAAGTATTTGCACTGATAAACGCTACAGACTTACAGGTGATATAATACTAATCCATTGGTTCATTTAGGTCTCTTGCCAAAAGCATTGCTATATTATATACTGTTACGATGTACTTGAGTAAGCGTGACGAGAAAGAGCTCTTCTTTTGATGCTGTTGACATCAGTCCCAGATATACCGGTAATATATGATGTTAAAAGATACTATATATAATAGAAGTAAGATATGTAGAGTATTAAACTGTTTATTGTCATCTCTGCACATGTTATAAGGCACAGTTCTTGAAGAACAAATACATATATATTTATGTACATGTTTGTAATAATAAATATAAAACAACTATCACAGGCAATTTGTTCATTGTATAACGAATACACAGGGAATATATCCCAATGTTGCCCGGCAACATTGGCGCCATATAATATAGCCGATACAATTACCATCTGAATATAACAAGTTAAGAACAGACAAAAAACAGACAGAATTTGTATCATGTGCAAAGGTTTTTTCCTGTGCAGACACCAACATTAACTTGCCTATAGAGATTTAACCCACGGTGGACGGCTGAGACAAAGGCTTCACACTTTGGGTATATTGTATACCTAAGATAACCGAGGGTTAAGTCAGATAGCCGACACCTGGCCAGGGTTCTTCCACATAACCACTGCCCACTGGTCATGGACTTGGTGTTTAACACCTCGTCTCGACCTTGTGGGGCAGCAGTGGTATTTGGAAGAACCATGTCCAGGTGCGGGCTAACTAACACATAGCATGACAGCGTTCACAACGCCTTAAGGGTCCCTTTTGTTATGATGCATGCATGTAGCCTTGATGAGTAACTTGTCAGGCCTGCATTCATTGATCATGTCGACCTTGCAGTGTTGAACTTGATGCAGTCTTGAAGTGTCAGAATGATGCAACATCAGCGAGTTACTCGCCGACGCTGCATTTGTGCATTATGACAAATAACATGAGACTACAGAAGAACACCTACATCCTAGAACTTGACTAGTAGCCACACTTTTAGACCATTTTTCCAACACCCACTTCATAGCCAATTATAGCATACATAAATTAAATGTATTTTTTCCATCAACATCAACATTATGATTCAAGCTTAACCCATTACCCTTTCCAACTTTAACTTACAATGCCAAAGTACACAGCATCATCTTAAAACTCCATATTCAACAGTTATTAAATCATCCTTCAACAATGCAGCACCATGAAAGAATACTTTCCGGTTGTCAGGTTGATGTGAGAAGGCACGCTCAGTGTCTGAGGGTGGAGACTATGTAAACAGATAACATGGATAGCTCCCACCCACCTGAACTGAGCCAGTCAATGTCCTTTACTAGTGAGTTGCTCCTATCAGCGTTCAAGTTTCTGCCAATAACTTAAATTTGGGCATAGGCGATAGCATATAGGAATTGGTATCACAGCACTTTTTCCATTTCACCAAATTGGCACAAGGGAGTTGTCTTTACTAATACTTTATAAAAGTCGGGGGGGGGGGGGGAGGCAGTTTGACACCTTTTACCTTTTCATGAGATCAAGAGGAGAGCCAGAAACTTCTCTAGCGCGAGCCAAACTTTTTGTGCATTCGCACAAAAGTCGAACCCCCTCCCCCTGATGTTGAATGATGACAAATTCTGGTATGATAATTGAAGGCACGACAGGCATTCTCCTTTTACCATGTGCTGTATTTGGGCGTGCTTTTTATGCGTTATGTCTGTCCAGTCTGAGACGCGAGGCAGCACTTTTATATCAATTATTTTCTCGGTCTCCAGATCAATTCACGACTACTTGAACTGAGAGCCAAGTACGAATATTTGACATATAAAACAAAAACAAGCGATTATAGCTTGCTGCTCGCACTATAGTCTTATGTATACAAATATGTACACACGTAATTGCACCATACTGTAAAGCTAGTTGAGCACAATGCGCTCAATTATTGTCATTTTCCGTTTTGTAATTTTACTAAGTTTTCCTTCTGAGTCAGTTGCTTTTCGAACCGGGCACTGATTCCCTTGAGGTCGCGTATAATTTTGTCCTTTTCTGTGATTGTGCGTTCTAAATGTTGAATCCGGGAACCTAGAGCATCACAGTTGGCGCAGCCAGCGACTCCCTGCAATAGAACAAAGCTATTTGTTAAAGGCATATTTATTGTTCAGGTGGGCCAGTGCAAGATTCATGGTCATGATGTGTAATTGGTGTTTGATGCGCTATCCATGGATACTGTGGCATTTAGGATTTCCCTATGTCCTTGACCATTGCCAGACCACTCAACATGCGGGACAACAGTTAATTGGCCGACTATAAGCTGTGTAGGTAGTGACAGTGCACGTCATCAGTGTCAATTACTAACTGTCCATCAGTCATATAATGATCACAGGTTATGATTGATAGCAATATGTATACAAGTATTCAGTTTGGCTGCTCAGTGTTGCCTTTAGGCCAAAAAACAAAAGTTGTGTTCAGGTATCCCTAGCGACCCAAATTTTTTGGCCCTACCCAATTTTTATTTTTTTTGGGAAGGCATTTTCGTGGGTTTTTTTCTACCAAAATTAGGTTTTTTTTACTCAAATTATGCGAAAAAGGGGAAGATTTTGGTCTCATAATCCTTAACAAAATTTAGTAAAAAAAAAAAATCGACCTACCTACCCTATTTTTTTGGGGCCATGTTACCTGAACACAACTTTGTTTTTGGCCTTATTAAAAAAAAAGGTGCCCCCCCAAATCCAATACAAGTATATCCCTGTCTGATCATCCACAGTTAAATACCATGGACATACGCAGTACGCTATATGCCGTAAATTCTGGCGTATAAGCCTAACTCGCGTATAAGCCGCAGCCTGACTTTGGGTCGATCCTATAAGCCGCCCTGGCTATCTGATTATGGGGAGTTTAGTACTGTTCCATAGCGGCAAAAACTCGCATATAAGCCGGACCCTGACACTGTGCCGATCCTATGGATGAATTTCTTATCAGTCCCTTTGTTCTAGGTGTAAGGGGAGGGGATTAGCCTGATAAGAGATAGGGGGTTAGCCCCCGACTACCTGAGGTACCAGGATGTGCTAGTCCCGTATAAGTCACACTCGGATACAAGCCGCGGCCTATACGAGAGAATTTACGGGTGATAGCCAAGGTTCTGCTGAGAGTAAATTGTTAATATAAGATTAATCGAGTACTTACCATTTATATAAGTATGAAGATTAATCGTTGTTCTTCGAGAGACAGATAAACATATCTGTTGAGTACACAGGAGAGGGTGACGTCACATCCGGTGGTCAGATTAGCGCCCACATGCAGTGAATCTTTTGCTGAAAGTAAAACATCTGGAAATAGTACACAGTAGTGCTCTTTTTACTTTGTCTAAATAGCACCCTCATGAGTAGGTGAGAGATTATACCGCTAGTAGTAATCTTCTTCATCCTAGGGATGGATGGGTGGGCCTGTGTACTCAACAGATATGTTTATCTGTCTCTCGAAGAACAACGATTAATCTTCATACTTATATAAATGGTAAGTACTCGATTAATCTTATATTCTTCTTCGCGACAGAAAACATTCTGGTGACACAGGAGACTTCAAAGTTCAGCTAGATTCACTGCTTATTTCCCATAATGTTACTCTCCCATAAAGGACTGTAACTTCTCATATAGGATAACGGAAAATAGATACTTTATTTCACCTAAAGGTGATGTTCTATTGCCTTGTGATATGGTTTTGACTAGGTTGCATGACATTTTGCTATATAGCAAAGAAGGCATAACTGCCATACAGTTCACCACAGCTGTGGCAGTGTTATTGTCCAACATAGAAAAAGTGTTTATCACATACAGATAACTGCTGCCTCTAGTAAGGCTTATGACTATGATCAGCCAATAGAGTTCATACAAACTATCGTTACGGCAAAAGGGCCAAAATTCTCCCCTTTTGAGGTGTGTCTTTTCCCCCAAAAAGGCTCTGAAAATTTTGTTCCCAGCTACTCGATTGAGTCCTCCAGGAGGATCCTGGCTAGCGTCTTGGGAGGCTTGGGGTTCTCGATAGGCTTGTTGTAGTGCTTAGCCATGGTCTTGGCACCTTTCCAAGACCCATGCCTAAGCAAAACAGCAGTCGATACACCGAGTCTCCCTCCCGCAGAGGTGCTGGCACCCCTGGTGGAGTGAGCTCGGTATACCCTGGTGTCCACCCCAGCTGCGGAAAACACCGCAAGGACCCATCGCTTTGATGAGTCCTGCCCAATCTCGCCAAATGGCTTGCGGAAGGACAAGAAGAGCGAGTGTTTCCTTCCCCCTTCCTTGTCCAACCTGGCTGGCTCCGTGACCCGCACGTAACGTTTCAGGGCACAGACGACGCACAGAGTCTCCTCCTCGTGGAACGGTTCCAGGACCAGTTCTTTGAGGGGTTCCCCCCGTATGCGCTGTTTTCATCAGACCCTTCAGAACGAAATGCGCAGACCCCGAATCCAGCCAAGTCAGATTGCGGAGATCAAGTGCAGGGATGACCTGGCCTCTTTGGCCCGACACCAGCAGAATCAGTATCGTTAGCTTGAATCCCAAGAACTGGGTGGACAAGCCTTCATTGGCACCCCAACGCTGGAACATGCTGAACACCAGTATAATGTCTCAGAACTTGTTATATCTGGGAGAAGGAGGATTCCTTCGATAGTCGGTGCGGACGGCCCTGCACACCCAATAGTGGGTGCCCATGGTCTTCCCGTTGTCAAGGTTTTTCACTAAAACCTACAACGCACATCTGGCAGCGTTAACAGTGCCAAAAGCCCTGCCCTTTTCCGAAAGCAAGCGGTGGAAACGACAAACCTCCAAAGTCGTGGTTGACAGCTGCAACGTGTACGTCATGATTGACAGCTGCAACGTGTACAACGTGGTTGACAGCTGCAACGTGTCGGCATGTTTGACAGCTGCAAGGTCTATGACGTGTTTAACAGCTGCAACATCTACATCGTTATAGACTGATGCAACATCCTGGTTGACGGCTGCAACTTCTAAGACGTGATTGACAGCTGCAACGTCTAAGATGTGATTGACAGCTGCAACGTGTACGACGTGATTGACAGCTGACGTGTTTACAATATAAATGTCATCTGCAACGTCTACTACTTGATTGACATCACATGTTTGCCGGCGGATTGACAGCTGCAACGTCTAGGACGTTATTGACAGATGAAATGTCTACGACATGGTTGACATCTGCAACGTCTATGACATGGTTGACATCTGCAACATCTTCTACGTGATTGACAGCTGCAACGTGTACAACATGATTGGCAGCTGCAACGTGTTCGATGTGATTGACACCTGCAACATGTATGACGTGATTGACCGCTGCAACGTGTACGACATGTTTGACAGCTGCAAGGTCTACGTGTTTGACAGCTGCAACGTCTACGACGTGATTGACAGCTGTAATATCTACGCCATAGAATGCCGTCTGCAATATCTACAACATGATTGACAGCTTCAATGTCTGCCACGTAATTTACAGCTGTAGCGTTTACAACATGAGAGAGAGCTGCATCATCAACAAATGTGATTCACAGCTGCTACATTTACCACGTGATTGACATCTGCAACATGTGCGACTTACAGCTGCAACGTCTACAACATGATTGGCAGTTGCAATAGCTACTACCTGAGTGACACCTATATCATCTACAACATAATTGACAGCTGCAACTTGCTTGACAGCTGCAAATGTCTTTATCGTGAGTGATAGCGGTAAAGTCTACAACATGATTGGCAGCTGCAACGTCTATGACGTGATTGACAGCTGCAATGTCTACAATGTTATTGACACCTGCAACATCTGCGACTTGCTTGACAGGTGCAAACGTCTACTTCATGAATGACAGCGGCAACGTCTACAACATGATTGACAGCTGCAACTGAATGATACCCTAAAACAAAGAGGTACAAAACCCTAACCAGGTAAAGTGCACTCAAGTATCCACAACTCTTAAGTGATCCAAATTTGTGGGTCTTTTCTTTTCGGAAACTAGTCCAAACCAAATACAAAAGCGGACAGCGGCTACGTCTGTGACGTGGATGAGGGCTTAGACAATTGGATACTTAAGAGTATATTGTCAACTGTAACATCTACGACGTGATGGGCAGCTGCAACGTCTACGACCTGATTGTCAGCTGCAACGTCTACAACCTGATGGCCAGCTGCAACGTCTACGGCCTGATTGTCAGCTGCAACGTCTAAGACGTGATTGACAGCTGCACCTTCTACGACGTGATTGTCAGCGGCAACATCTACGACGTGATTGACAGCTGCAACGTCTACGACGATTTGACATGCAATCGTCTATGACGTGATTGACAGCTGCTATGTCTACGATATGATTGACAGCTGTAACGTCTATGACGTGATTGACAGCTGCAAATTCTACAACATAATTTACAGCTGCAACGTCTATGACGTGATTGACAGCTGCAAAGTCTACAACGTGAATGACAGCTGCAACGTCTACGACGTGATTGACAGCTGCAACGTCTACGACTTGAAAGACAGCTGCAACGTCTACAACTTGAAAGACAGCTGCAACGTCTACGACGTGATTGACAGCTGCAACGTCTACGACTTGAAAGACAGCTGCAACGTCTATGACCTTATTGACAGCTGCAACGTCTACAGCGTGATTGGCAGCTGCAACGTCTACAACGTGATTGACAGCTGCAATGTCTACAACGTGATTGACAGCTGGAACGTCTAAAACTTGCGCACCAGTGGCTACAACTCTCTTGAGCGCCAGCGGCTATGTATTTTATGTGAGCGTCAGCGGCTACGCCTCAGACGTGAGCGCCAGCAGCTACATCTGCGAAGTCCTAGAAGAACATAGTCTTAATGTGCGCCAGCTGATATCGAGGCCAGCATCTATGCCTCCAACATGAGCGCCAGCAGCTATGTCTGCAACCTCCCTAACATAGACTGGATGTGCGCCAGCTAGTATCAAGCGTCAGTGGCTAGATCTAGGGCATGATTGGCATCAACAAGAACGCCATCAATGTGAGCATCATTAACGTGAGACCATTAATGTGAGCAACAGCTGCCACATCTGGGATGCGAGCAACATCGCCTGCTTCTGGGACGCGAGCGCCAGCGGCCACGTCTGGAACGAGAGCGCCAGCGGCCACGTCTGGGATGCGAGCTGCTATGTCTACAACATGATTGACAGCTGCAACGTCTACGACGTGATTGACAGCTGCAAAGTCTACAACTTGATTGACAGCTGCAACGCCTACAACGTGATTGACTGCTGCAAAGCCTACAATGTGATTGACAGCTGCAACGTCTACAACGTGAGTGACAGCTGCAACGTCTACGACGTGATGGACAGCTGCAGCATCTACGACGTGATTATCCGCTGCAACGTCTACGATGTGAAAGCCATCTGCAACATCTACAACGTGATTGACAGCTGCAGCATCTACAACGTGATTGACAGCTGCAACGTTTACAACGTGATTGACATCTGCAACGTCTACGACGTGATTGACAGCTGCAACGTCTACGACGTGAAAGACAGCTGCAACGTCTATGACCTTATTGACAGCTGCAACGTCTTCAACGTGATTGGCAGCTGCAAGTTCTACAACGTGATTGACAGCTGCAACGTCTACAACGTGATTGACAGCTGCAACGTCTACAACGTGCGCACCAGCGCCTACAACTCTCTTGAGCGACAGCGGCTATGTCTGCGACATCCCTAACATAGACTGAATGTGCGCCAGCTAGTATCAAGTGTCAGCGGCTAGGTCTAGGGCATGATTGGCATCAACAAGATCGCCATCAATGAGAGCATCATTAACGTGAGACCATTAATGTGATCAACATCGCCTACGTCTGGGATGCGAGCAACATCGCCTACGTCAGGGATGCGAGCGCCAGCGGCCACGTCTGGGACGCGAGCGCCAGCGGCCACATCTGGAACGAGAGCGCCAGCGGCCACGTCTGGGACGCGAGCGCCAGTGGCCACGTCTGGGACGCTAGCGCCAGCGGCCACGTCTGCGACGCGAGCGTCTCCTACATGAGGATCAGCTGCAACGTCTACGCCGTGATTGACAGCTGCAACGTCTACGCCGTGATTGACAGCAGCAACGTTTATGCCGTGATTGACAGCTACAACATCTATGACGTGATTGACAGCCGCAACGTCTATGATGTGATTGACAGAAGCAACGTCTATGACAAGATTGACAGCTGCAACGTCTACGCCGTGATTGACAGAGGCAACGTCTATGACGTGACTGACAGCGACGTCTGTGACGTGAAACCCAGGAATTTTTGGGCATAAGGTGTGGGTCTTTTTGGAAACTAGTCCAAACCCAAGGTACCTCCACATGAGTTAAGTCATCTTGATGTTCAAATCAAAGAGACATGTGTGCTAATAGTGTTTTAAGGTGGGGATTAAAACACAAGGCCAAAGAAATTTTCGGCATAAGGTATAGGTATTTTGTGTTACCAGTCACAAACCCTAAGCACATAATTGAGACCCTAAAAAAGGTGGACCAGTTAAGTCTCTTTGTGTTTTCATTTCACAACAACACAAACTTCTTAAATGCCTAACTCAAGGAATTTTTCGGCATAAGGTATGGGTAAACTTGTGTATTCAACACAAGCACTCAGTGTGGATCTGTATCAACACAACTGAGTTATTTAATGCCTCAAAGAAATTTTGGGCATAAGGTATATGTCTTGGTAAGGACTGGTCCAAACATGTACAAAGTACAACAAGACACACCTGACACTGACTTGACAGTTCACCTCACTCAAGTCTGTATGAGTGGAGAACAACCTCAAATGTCATTCTTCTATAACTGAGTTATAAAGGAATAACTGAGGTGTCAACTACAAAGTAGCAAGCAAAGCTTTAAGTGTCTTGACTTCAACCAATATCTAGAGTCTGCCAAGCTGTTATGACAGGTAGTAGTTGATATTATTCTGTCTTTGACCATGCATAAGACAGTGGTAAGTCCTTCCTGGTTCTTTATTTTAAAAGTGTATTCACTAATAAAACAGAGATCTACAGTGTATAATAGGATAAATTTCTATCTCTGCAGATATGAGTTTATCCCATCACAATTTTATTCCTTATGAAGGCTCGTTTCGCTATTGAAACATTCCTCAACAAATGAAGCAGCAGTACTGCACTGTGAGCCAACATAACAAATAAAAAGCCAACATAAATCAGTGACTCAGTCAGAAATCCAAGATGGATGACTGGTCTTGCTGAATCATGCCAGCCCCTAACAGCAACTAAGCTCTACACAATCTAAACTCCAATTTTCCACTATAACTGGATGACAAAATCCATATTATTGTGAAAACTGAACTATAATTGCACATTTGAGAAATTAGAAACATGTGGATGACCATTCATCCCAATTTCCGAAAATCCCCAATTTTCGCCCACCGGCGGATTTTCGGTCACATTTTCGGTCACATTTTCGGCCATCTGAAGGAAAATTTTCAATATCAATGGTTAGATATTTCTCAACTGTGCAAATATGTGTAAAATAAATCATATATAAAGTATCCTTACCTGTTAGATTCCTCCAAATATGATTGAGAGCTGCTGTTGTGGGCGCTGTGCTTCTTCTCCATTCGAATTTGGCGCCGAATCTGGCCACCGGATGTGACGTCACCCTCTCCTGTGTCACCAGAATGTTTTCTGTCGCGAAGAAGAATCTGACTATTGTTACTAGTGTGGGAATCCTTAGTTTCCTTGTGTGCAGGTAAAATGGTATGTTAAATTTGTTACTGGGGACGTGTTGCTTGATCCTTACTAGCTATACAAAACACACATCATGCATTTGAGAACAGACATCCAACTAGCTATTGGACACTTTTAGTAAAACCTTGAGAATAGACAAACATATTATGACTATCAAATTGTTAGTCTTTCGTTTATCATTCTACAATTATATTACGAACATAGTAGATTAATTAATTTGATGAACATAAAAAAAATGCAAATAATAGGTTTGAGCGTCGCTCAATTACAAACCTTCTTTGCTGATGAGGGTGACTGAAGAAACAACATTTCAAAATCAATCTTTGATGACCTATGACCTATAATTATGAAAGTTATCATAGTGCCTTTAATGCATTATGTCCTTTATCGTCATGATACATGGAAGCATTCTTGGAGAGTAACTCGCCAGTGCTGCATGATGCCAACCATACGGAGGTGATGCACCCCTGAAAGGCTACCATGATGCATGAATGTACAGGGTTGCCACTGACAAGGCAGTTTTAAATTCCCTGACTTTTCCCTTACATTATATCAAATTTCCCTGACAATCGCGACATAAAACCAATGTTTTTAAATGCCCTCCAACTATGAATATGCACTCGTTTTTTTTTAGTTAGTGAGTGGTCATTATTTAACAATGAGTTTTGTGTATCGCATGCGTGCACACATTTTACCCCCTTCTTTTTGAGGATTTAGACATTTTTCTCCCTTAAAATCATAGTGAAATACAGGCTTTTCAAAGAAAACAGGTTAGTTTGTTTGGTATTTCAAAGATTTTCCATGACAAAATATTTTCCCTGAGATTTTGCCAAAAAATCTGCAATTCCCTGACATTTCCCTGACCTGGAACAAAAAATATTTCCCCTGACAGTGTCAACCCTGATGTATCATGTATCATGACGTCAAAGGGCATAGCACATGTATATTAAAGCACTATGCGGCCCTTTAACAGCTACGGTCCTCGGTTGCTGATGTCTACAAATGGAGACTACTACATTGTAATGCAATCACAATTTCAGTAAGCAACATTGACATCCCACGATTGTACACTTCATAAAAGCGCATTTGCCGTAAAAAAATCCAATATTTAGAATACACTTACAGTTTTAGCACCATTTCTAGCCATCGCTTTCATTTTCATGCGCAGCATATCTGCCTCCTCCTGAGCCCGGGTCAGCTCTTTACTCAACTCGTCCAACTGTTGTTGCCTCTCCCTGTAGGAAATAGGGGAGTCAAGTCATTATGGTAATACATTTCTTGTACCAATAAATGTTTATTTATCATTATACCTGTAAGTTTTTTTTCTGTAGTACACTTTGATCTTTGATACAAGATGACTTTTAAAGAAAAAAAGGTTTTCTTAATATCAAGTTGATAGTGATATATACGATACTAGAGTTTAAGATTTTAGGAAAGTGAACTTCTATGTACCAGGAATTTCCTCGCAATGCATCGGCCATTTGGCTTTTTAATCGCTTCAACTTTTCGTCCCTTGTAGCAATTTCTGCGTCCTTTGCTTTCTCAACTTCTAACACTCGCTTTTCCATCTGAAAGTAGACGAAGTGTAATTTCAATCTCTGGTATTTCTTGTATTCAGTTTTACATGTATTCAGGATCAATGGCAGAAGAACAACATCATAGTTATATTAATGGCACATTTCCCTATTCTGCTTAAGGACACAGACTAACAGAAAAGTCTCGTTTCTTTCGGATAGGAATGAGAGAGTTGAGGTCTCACCTTGATATTCAATTCTTTGACCTTCTCTTCGTGTGCCAGCTTGAGTTGAGATATCTCCCGGTCTCGTGCGAAGACCAAGTCTTCACTGTTGGAGAGTTGTTCCTTCGTTTTTTTATGTTCAATGACCTCCTTCTCATAGAGCTCCTTGTAATGGGCTTCCTGAAAGACATCGTACATATGTCTTTACTTTTCTGCAATTTACTTTTTATAAGTAGGCAGATGAAGGCATGACAAGTGTATATATCACTAAGAGTGATTTCTAGCTCAAGTTTTATATGTCTTCCAGGCTAAAAAAAAGACATCTTGCAGAGTTGATCTTCCAATACACCTTTTCTGTTTCCTTCCTCTTGCACATTACAGAATCTAAATTCTGGTCAACGCTCCCAGGGCGCTCTCTAGGTGTCACGGTACTAATTGGCACGGTGATGTTCTAATATTTTCCTCTTTTTCACTATCAAGTGGCTCCAAATGTGGTTCAAAATTTGATGGCGTTCATAAATGACGCCTTAAACAAAAGCTGACGTCATTTCCGATCTTTTAAAAATGTCCGTCAATATGGGAGTCAGATTAGATTTTGCGCTAGTTGCCATGGAAAAAGCATGGTCTGAATATGATCAATTTTTCAAGTGCCGCACCGACCTGCGACCTTGACTTTGACCTCAAAGCGTGACCCCTTGGTTACCATGGATACCAAAAACTTTTTAAAACTTTTTTTAAACCAGGCATTGCCCATCTTCTGGTATGCCTATTATTACTCCCAGTCAAAAATAAGGTCTCCTAGCACTGATTATATCCACTAGAATTCCGTTTTTAGTAGGGACTATTTGGCTGTCCTAGGTTTTCTGGGCCGATTAGTACCGTGACACCTCTAGTGGACACAATGCCAAGCGGATGGCACCGCCAAAGCCACCAAAACTGAACAACTGAAACCTGAGACACATCTTCATAATACTACCATATTACCTTACCTGGGCTATGAGTTTCTCTATCTGCTCCTGAAGTGCCTGGTTGGCGCGTGCCTTTTCCTCTAGTTCAGTCTTCAGACCTTCTATCGCGGTCTGTAACGCCGCCAGCTGTGCCTTCAGCTGCTTCTCACGAGACTGAAAGATTTAAGATTATCTATATTAATTTCATTTAGACATTTGATGAGGAGATTCAGTTGCAATTGGGGTTTGAACATACACGTATGTACCAAGATATGAATAATATATATTGATATACAATTCGTTGAAAAATATACAATATTCTGATCTAGAAAATGTCCATAATAGGTCCCTTAGTCATGGCAGTGTAGGATATCACATCATGTCACAGTTATAAACCTTACAGTACAAATGAGTTACCACACAATGGCATTCCTTAACTCAGTCCTGACAGAATGTGTTACAGGGGACACTCTTGAATTCATATTGGAAATCAGCACAATATGATTATTGACCAAGGATCGGTTAATATTTGATTCAGAATCCACATCAGACCAGGAATCATGTTGATAACAATTTCAACACGTATGAGCAACCACGCAGGAAGGTAGTTCCATGCATCTCATGCAGAGCATCCTTTGTGTGTGGCTTTTTCAAACACAGTAAGTTGAGGAACATACTTTAGGCATTCTGAATTGTTTGAGTCGAAGTTAGGACCACAGGGATGATACAGGAATGGTTAAGGATGAGCAGGATAATTTGGACATTTGGATCTACTTGAGGTTTTTTAATTAAATGAATATAAAGAAACATTTGTAAGTGTTGGATGTATGGTGTAGGAGATGGGAAATTCACACAATCCATTGTGACCTACCGTTAATTCTGTATCTCCATTCTACAATAAATAATACCTTCTTAATGACTCACTATCATACTGTTTGTCTTCAACGGAGCCAGGGACGTACTCTCATTCAACGCTTTGTTCATAGTAGGCAGGCTTTTTATGATAAGATATAAATATATGTTATACTCACAGAATGAAATGAAACACTTTAGATATGAATAATGTGAAGGCGAAAACAAGATTAATCTCATACATTCTTTAGTTTGTTCTAATAGCTGCGATTCTTGGGTTAAAAACGGCACTTCCTGGGTAACCTTTATCATAATAAGTTTTCTGAGGAAAATGCTGCAATTAGGGATTTCCCAGGTCTGAAACCATTTTAGCCATAATCCATAACACAAATAGGGTCAACCAATGTCAATAATGCAAACAAAACACGACACCTATCAAGTGTAATTACTTGATACTGTAAATATAACGACAGGTTTATCTACTAGTCACGATCTCATTTATTCCGGTCAAAGTGCCCACGGGCAGCGGGGGGACTCGCCTTATCTGTGGTAACTTACGGCGATCTGCATTGTGTCGCTCACTGCGAGTAATCCCTCGTTTAGCTGGATTAGGACTATCAAGTTAACTACATGTACTTGTGCAACTATATCCAACAATATGCTCTCCATGAGTATGGAACTGAAACAGGGTGCTCCCACAAAATACAATACCCAATACATTTGATAGTTATGGACACTGAAAAATGCTCCTTATTTAAGATAAATGTCATGCATGCTAGTTTATGATAGAAGCTACAAAAATGTCTTTGATAAGGAGCAACGTCATTGCTTACCATGATTTCAATTGTGGTAAACATTCCATGCTTTTGCTGTGGCTTCTAAAACTAAGCTACATCATGATTCAATTGTGGATTACATTATAAAGGAATCCACTTCATGGCTTCAATGTGTGTGTTAGATTAGACGTCTTAAATCATCATAGCTTAAATATGGGCTCTCCAATATGTGTCCTAACAGAAGGCATATCACTGCTTCAACATGGGCTTTCAAAGAAGCCACATCACAGCTTCAACATGGACTCAAAAAGAAGCCACATCACAGCTTCAACATGGACTCAAAAAGAAGCCACATCACAGCATCAACATGGTCTCTACAAGAAGCCACATCACAGCTTCAACATGGGCTCTACAAGAAGCCACATCACAGCTTCAACACGGACTCTACAAGAAGCCACACCACAGCTTCAACATGGACTCAAAAAGAAGCCACATCACAGCTTCAACATGGACTCAAAAAGAAGCCACATCACAGCTTCAACATTAGCTCCACAAGAACCCACACCACCGCTTCAACATGGGCTCAAAAAGAAGCCACATCACAGCTTCAATGTGGACTCAAAAGGAAGACATATCACAGCTTCAATATGGGCTCTACAAGAAGCCATATCACAGCTTCAACATGGGATCTACAAGAAGCCACATCACAGCTTCAACATGGACTCAAAAAGAAGCCACATCACAGCTTCAACATGGACTCAAAAAGAAGCCACATCACAGCTTCAACATGGACTCAAAAAGAAGCCACATCACAGCTTCAACATGGACTCAAAAAGAAGCCACATCACAGCTTCAACACGGACTCTACAAGAAGCCATATCACAGCTTCAACATGTGCTCTACAAGAAGCCATATTACTGCTTCAACATGGTCTCTACAAGAAGCCACATCACAGCTTCAACATGGTCTCTACAAGAAGCCACATCACAGCTTCAACATGGTCTCTACAAGAAGCCACATCACAGCTTCAACATGGTCTCTACAAGAAGCTATATCATGGCGTCAACATGTGCCCTACAAGAAGCCACGTCACAGCTTCAACATGAGCTTTCAAAGAAGCAACATCACTGCTTCAACATGGGTCCTACAAGAAGCCACATCACTGCTTCAGCATGAGCTCTAACACAAGCTACGTCATGGCCTCAACATGGACTCTAACAGAAGCCATATCATGGCTTTAATATGGAGACCAACAGGTGTCACATCATAGCTTCGTAATGGGCTCAAAAAGAAGTCACGTAATGGCTTCAACATGGGCTCTCAAAGAAGCCACATCCAGGATGGGATCTAACAGTAAACATGAATCTCCATAGTTGCTTTATCTGTGCCTTATACACGTAGAGGTTATTTGGGAACTGATCGGTAGAGTCGTAGCATGGATTAGTTCTACTTAAGTAAGATGGCGCAACCAAGAGTGGATAGTATAATGCTGCTATATACCATTTATTACAACAATCTTTAGACACAAACAGTGCAGCGGCCATACCTCCCTATTTTTTATAGGAAATCCCTTGAGCAAGACTTTTGAAGGAAGGTGTAAGACAAATACATTGCATGATCTAGACTAGATGTGTTTGTTAGAATCATCCTATATCTGAATCTGAACTCCTGATAAAGAATAATCGCTCCGGCATTGAATTAGTAAATTGACATGGCTTCTCCTGAATTTGCTTTTAAACATTTATTCAATAAGTCTATAGGCTATCATGTTTCTTTTCATTCATATAGGCTCTCTGTGTGGTGTGACCTGGTGTCGGCCCAAAGTATACACTACCCAGTCCAACATGAGCCTCATTAATACTGTGAGGGCTACATAGTACTTTCATGTACCATGTCCCTTATCGTCATGATACATGAAATTAGAATGTAGCCTTGGAGAATCTACTTGTTAGGGTAGCGTTCATGTGTAATGCAAACCCTTCGGTAGTGTATCAACTCTGTAGATTTGGCATGATGATTGAATCCACCACTGTTGAGTTACTCGCAAGGACGACATTCATTCATCACTGCGCCAAAGGACATGATACATTAAAGGGCATTACACACTATGCGGCCCTTAAAGGGTTAACTCAAAGAGTCCGGTCAGGGTTCTGGCGGGAGAAAACATGGAAAGCCACACACTATGTCAACAAGACCATTAAGAATAGTCCAGGCCTGCCAACACCTCCTGGGTTTAAGCTTTGCACAAAGGGCTTAAGGAAAGTTAACCCTTCCTAGGTAACACCTTCCAGCATATGGCTTAACCTTCTAGCCAATTACTAGTCTATATACAGGTAGGCTATATGTGGATGGCTTCTCTAGGTCAGCACATTCTATAGATCATGGGGATTGGCACATGATACATATTAAACGTGGGTTTATTAGGAAATATTAACCCTTTAAGGACTAGATGATGCCTCAAAGTGCTTGGCATCGTGATGCACCAACATGCTGTCACAGTGCTACAGAGTAACCTGTTCGCTTTGCATTGCTGCATCATATATTTTATTTTATTTTTAAAATTTAAATTCACTGCCTTTCTAGGGTGCAGAGAGTCAGTGTATCAAGCATGTAGAGTCAGCAGGATACGTGAATGCACCACTGATGAGTTACTCACCAGTACTACAATCCTGAATCAAAACGACATAAGACCTTACTACATTAAAGCAGTACCCTGTCCTTAAAGGACTAGCCCACCCCCACACCCCTACCATGGCTGCTTTATATGGTTGTGTGCCCCGGCAATGCCGTTGTTTGATCTCTGCCCCCAGGCCCCATGGCGCCAGTGTTTGAGCACTTAACAAAAGTTGCTATATTCACTGCCTACCAAAACATGGTTAGCAATTAGTATTAGCCTTTGACGTGGGGGAGTTGGATTTCCCATGTCTATAACAAGTTTCCACCGAACCCGATATCAGGGGGAGGTGGGGGGGGGGAGGGGTAGAAATGCCAAAATTATTATTCATCCACGCAAAATGCTCCGTAATTTTTTCCTCAATGAAACATATTTTTGTGGGTACAGCGGGTAGGATTGATTTGTTCCTTTTCTGAAAACTACCTGTATTGTTACAATTGAACAGTAAGGGATAATGTGTATCAAAATATGGTCTTTTTAAGCATACAAGCATACAAACATGGCGAGGACAATACAGTAGCATGAGACTACAATCTGATAACTAAGTGCTCAATGTTCTTTATACTCTTTTGGGCATCTTATTATTTATGTCTATCAGTTGTTGATATTACATAAAATCATTTATATAAACCATTTCAACGATTATTTCTCCACACACCTAAAAGCAATTCCAAGTAGTGCGACAAGGCTCGATTATTTCTGCATGAGTCCAGCAAATCCTTATTGACTGGGCATTCAAAGGGCCAAGATAATATATCCATTTGGTATGTACTCTGTCTCCCCCTTATACACACATTGACATGCGGTCCTCATTACGTCTCCCTACACACTCCCCATTAGACTAGGTCGGTACACCAATGGTGGTACTTGATTTTCCTACAGTTAACCATTTACTGATTTAATTAATATGCTATGTTCTTTGTCGTCATGATGTATGAATGCAGCCATTTGGGGTGGTTATATGCAACGCTGATACACTCTCAAAGGGTCGGCATGATGCAGCCTTGGCGAGTAGACTGGCCATGGCTGCATTTCTGCATCATGATGACCAAGGACATATCCCATTTAAGCCCTATGCAGCTCTAAACGGGTTAATATATGTGTACATGTATATACATTAGGCGAGGTCTATTTATATGGTTCTATAAATTCCTGACTAACATTTACTCCATCGATCAACGCCCTATTGCTTTATCAAACATGGGGATCAATGGCTAAAGTCCTATATACAGCAATAGAAGTAGCAATTAAGACCTAATGCTATGATATGGATGATACACTATGGGCGTGTATTCATATGATAAATCTTTAAAGATTGAAGGTATGATGTCCATTGGTCATTATAATGCACCAATGCAATGCCCGCAAGTAATTTGCCGGTACTTTATCATGCCAACCATTCGGGGTGCATCAGCCCCATCGCGATGGTATGATGCATGAATGCAGTTTGGCCAATTTACCCACCAGGGTGCATAGTGCAGTAAACACTCAGCTGTCCCCAAAGGGATACATATTGGTTACAGACTGCCAATGAAGCTCCATGAAGTACCACTACCAGTATATTTATCAATACACGTGCATCATCTATATTGGTATTTTCCCCAAGCAAATATCAATAGATTGTAGACGATGTAAATATTTTCTTTGTGCCATCAAAAAAATGTAATGACTCAATCTCTACCAGAAATAAGCCACATGATGCTATATTACCGATTACATTTGTCACAGACAGTAGACAGATACCACAGGTCATGCAGATACAAAGTACACCATACTTTTTTTGTTTTTTAAAGACACCAAAAGGGACATTTGAGCAATCCAAAGACACACTCGGTTGAAAGTTGAATAAGATCATGAGTCTAAGTGAAATGGCAGTGCATCACAATATTAAGTCATCCATTCTCAAATAAGGTGAGATTCTTTCCCACTGTGGAATACGTATATATCATTCTGTGATACATGCTTACTGCTTGTAGGGCAATACATCAAGTGAGCTGTCTATTCAAACGATAAATCTGTAGGTTTTTGTATATAAACTCAGAATATATCTTCATGCAGCATGCTCATGACTTACTTCATATATTCATCTTCAGTGGGTCCCTTGTTTGATTAGAACATCATGGAAAGGGGATAATGAGCTTATTGTATAATCTGTAGGAGTAATGGGGGGAGTAGGGCAATCTCCCTTCTTTCTTTTCATTTTTTAAAAACTTTCTTTTTCGGGTTACGACAGCTTTAAACAAGGTCATACTATTGGAAACATATGATAATATCAGTAAAAATGTTCCCATCTTTTTGTTTGTTTCAGTGGTTAATAAATGAGACATATCAGTAGTACATACCAGAGCCTCCCGCAGGTCCTTCTTCAGTTCCAGGTTGGCGCTGTCGTCACTCTTACTGCCCGCGGACCGTGACGACGACGTCTGACGTCCCGACAACAGCGGCGTCTTGGTCTTCGGTGGCTCTTCCCGCTCTGCCCGCTCTGCCCTCTCCGGGCTGGCCCTGGGTGGTGGCACTGATAAGGCATTACCACTGATACCCTGGTAGGACCTGTCTATACTGTGTGAGGGTGATGTCAGAGGGGGCAGCTTAAGGATACTTTCATTTCCCGATAGTGACCGGCGTACCGACCCCAGAGGGCGTGACCGGCGCCCTCGTTGTGACATCTTGGATGGATGATGATTTCTTCTACGTCGGTCTTCACAAATATATCCTGGTCTGTCTGTTTGGGAAATGTCTGGTTACCTTTGGGTGAAGAAGCTTTGATATTGTGTTATGCAGTACAACTATTAGATAATCCAAAGGCATGGCACCTGTGTCTTTACTATAGTAACTTCCAGTGTAGCCCTCAGGTTCTTAGTCACATGTCTATGTTTGTAAGGTGCCCTTGGTTCTTTGACTGGGGTAAGTTGATTGAAGAGGCCTGATATTCTCCAGTCTGTGAAATATAAATAGCCTCACTCCTCTCATGCTTATGGGCCTTCCTTCTAATGACCGACCCTCATCTGAAATGTATAAAAAGCATGCTATTTTAGACTGCTCCACACATATATATATATTCACAAAGAATAATACCACATGCCATGAACTACTAGTCCATTATTAAAGCTATAACGGTCAAGTGCACAGGGCATTTAAGCGTCCTCCAGTTGGTCATTACCCCAGAGTTTGAGCAGTAAGTGTACACCATAACAGCTCTTCACACGAGTGCTTAATGACCACACACAATAAAACCACAGCCCATATGGACTGATGTAGTGTGAGAAATGGCGGTCTGCCAAACACTGTCTGATAGCAGAGAGGGAGAGAGAAACACGGAGATAGACAGACACAGCGATCAGATAGAGTGATATACATGAAGTAATTATTGCCCTATAAGTTATATAATTGTACATGGCATTCATACTCCAAGAGGCTTAGCGTTCATTATATCCCTGACGCATGATAATTGAATGTAGTCCAGAACACAGTTCTCACAGAGCAGCGTCCCATATGTGCCCCTACCTGAAATGTGCTGAATCATTGTGCTAGGACAAATACAAACTGTAGGCCTATAGGCTGGTCACTACTCAGGCCAACACAGCAGGCAAATAGCCAGTCTTACCGCAGCAATATATTGATATTCTGCTATACAGCCCCAACTTGTGGGACCCTAGATTGATAAAGTAGTGTGTTAATAGCCGCTGTATTGATGCTGGCCAGTCAGTGAGTGCTATAGGCATTCTAAGGCCTCCTAAGGACGTCAATATGCAGCATAAACTGGCCAATAACGGAGGTGAACGGGGCCCAAAGTGGACGCAGAGCTGATGGTTAATATACACACATCAATAAGACGTTCTGTTAACCCTTTAAGGGCAGCATACTATGTCAATGCATCATTATAGGGCCGTTTTATTTTGATTAACTTGGTTTACGGATCCGCCGCCAAGATTTTTGGCATTTTCCCTCCGAGAAATTTTGATAAATTTTCAAAAAAAAGAGTTGGAGCCAAAAGGTGGCCTAATGCACTGCCACTCAGAAACTCCCCCAGATGTAAAATGTTCTTTGGATCATGTTTAAACAACCCTTTAATCATATATCCCTGCTTTAATACACCAATTTGAAAGTCTAATTCTCCAAAAACAAAGTACAATGAACACCCTCTGGCTTTTGGGAGCTGTCTCCCCAACTTTATCGACGTTCAGCCACTCCTGCATGGTAACTGAATGATTGATTGATTTGTTTAATGTGTAGGCATTGTCCCCCAGTGTTGCCGAAAACTTTTTTTGCACACAGGCCAATCTGGCCTGTTTCGCAAGATCTTACACAGGCCATTTGCCTTTTACACAGGCCACATGGGCCCTCTTTTCATATAAATGAATACAGATTGTGATGATTCCTTAATAACAGCTTACAAAATCGATTGGAAAATGATTAAATTCACTGAAAAAAATGCTTGCAAGTTGGATCTACCTAACTCAGCTTCTAGTAGGAATATTTGAAAAATTTATTCACTGTTGGAAAGCTGAGATCATGGCCGGCCATTATGGCTGCCATCGGCCATTACGATTCTACATCGGCAAAAGCCGATGTGCCAATGTCATCTCGGCAACACTGGTCCCCCCCCCCCCCATCTTTCCAAAGAGGGGTAGGCCCTACGTTGTCTCGGGGGTCGAAATTCCGCAAACCCCGCAAGAAAGAAAGCAAACCCATCACTATTAGAGAGACTGACCAGCCCCCACCAGTCACTGTCAGTCACAGAGTGGTGGGGGGGGGGGGGGGGATATGTCCCCCTCCCCCCGCCCACCCAATTTGTTTTTGTTTTTTTGCCAAGAGTTAGACCTTAAATATCATAGATCTATCTATTAAATACACATAATTTCCAAACGTTATACCTCTCCAGAGACATGGCTTCTAGGCCCTGACCTCTCCCACATAGGAAAAAGTGGGGCCCTAGGGGAAAAGCACGGATTTTCAACCCATGGCCGGGCATTATTGAGGGGGGGGGGGATGTTAACCCCTTGAGTCTTGACTGCAGGTTTGAGTCTGCCCCCCCCCCTTAGGCCAAAAAAAAAGAAGGTTCGTTTCCGGTAACATCATGAGAAAAACTAGGTAGGTAGGGTCGGATTTTTTTTTTTTTTTTTTTTTTTTGATCGGGTCTGAGAATTGCAACCTAAACGACCGTGGGTAGTACCGTAAAATCTTGCGTATAAGCCTAACTAATTGAGAAATATTCCCAATTTTGAAAGCCTAATTCTGGGTGCCTGCCAGTCAGCATGTACTTTTTTTCCTTTTTTTTTGCTAAAATTCTCAAAAAATCCCAACAGAGGGGGGTAGAAAAAAAGCCTAAACTTCCATCTGCGGATCCGTAATCCAAGTTATCAGAATAAAACAGCCTAATCTGATAATGGTGATTTTGTACTGTATTAAAATAGCCCAAGGCTTAGGCTAATAACTTAGCCGCCGACATCCAGGATGCCAGCCTCTCTCTGAAAAACACCCAGACAAAAGACAGTAGTTGCAAACTTAAATCGACTAAGGGAGTGATCATTTAGTATCAACAGGGGTGGGGTGGTGGGTTTGGGGAGGGTTGAAAAAAATTTGGACCCCTTGACCGGGGGGGGGGGGGGCAAAAGAAATGAACCTGTTTTGAGCAAAAAAACCTGCGCGTTACTACCGTAAAACCTCGCGAGTTAGCCTAACTCTCGTATTAGCCGCACCCCGACTTTGGACAGATCCTATAAGCCGCACCAGCGATCTGATAGTAGTAAAAACTCGCGTATAAGCCGCACCCTGACCATGGGCCGATCCTATAAGCCGCACTGCCGATCTGATTCGTGCATAAGCCGCGGCTTATACGCGAGGTTTTACGGTATGCCTTAAAGGGCCCGCGCACCCGCCAATTTTCGACCTGTAAGGGGGGTAAAACATTTTGACCCTTTGACCGGGGGGGGGGGGGGGGTGTAAAAGATTTTGCATTTCAAACTTTGCATACCGTATCGTCGCATATAGGTGCCCGGGCAGCTATTTATTTGGATACCCTTGTACCCCCGGCTCCTATTCAAAGCAGGCAGCTATTCAAGGCCCGGCAGCTATTGTTTGAAGGACACTTACCCCCCCCCCCCCCCTTGAAGAAAAGAAAAGAGAAAATAGCATCTAACAGCCCCTCAGACCTCTAATAACAAAACCAACTCGCATTGGTGGCCATTATTTTAATTTCAGGCTTATATTTGATGTATGGGAAACACACTAATTGATCAAAGATAGTTAATTTCAAAGCAAACACTACCTGCAATACACCATGTGCCATTAGATACTATCCCCTGATGGAGAGAACCCTATCCTAGGTTACTCTTGTACTAATCTCTTAGAAAACAAGGAGACCCCGGCACCTATTCAAGGCCCGGCACCTATTGATTTCAAAGCCCTATTACCCCCGGCTCTTATTCAAAACAGGCATCTATTCAAAACCCGGCACCGATATGCGACGATACGGTAAGACACGACGACCGCACAATTTGTTCCTTGAAGATCATTGCTATGTGAAAGCAGAAAATGAGGTTGCAATAAAAAAATATATATAATTAAAAAATAGCTAGCAAAATCTCACGTACCGGTATATGCCACACCCTGACTATGCCAATCCTTTAAGCCTCTTGCCACAATTTTTGTTCAGCCAGCCTCTGACAAAGGTGGACCACTACATGAAAAAATAATTTTCAATTTTGAATAATTCCCAATTTTGAAAAAAAAATGAGGCAAGCAAAATAAAAAATCCATTACAGAAAATAAGGTCTACAAACTTTTGTTTGGTCTGGCCTTAGGCCTTTCAAATTGGGGATATTCATTTGTTAGCCCTACAAAAGAGGAATTTTTCATGCTTCTTCTCTTTTTTTTTTGCCCCTGCCCCCTGGGAAATTTTTGGACCCCTCCCCCCTCCCTGTGTGGCCACACCAAAAAAGAGAAGTTGGTCAACGGACAATGGGTTTCACTTTTGAAAAAATGGTGCGACTCGAGTGACGAAGCGAGTGAAATTTATTTGACTGTAAATCCAAGCATAGATCCTGCATCTGACATATAACTCGCACCCAGACCCAGATTCTTGTATAACTTTTGAACTAATAATGATATTAATTAGCTTTAAAAACTGGTAGATTCCTCTTCACTAGCTATGAGGTATACCTATCATTTGTGGCTTTGAAATAAGAATATTAAAGAGAATTAGTTGAATGAAAATTAAAAAAAATATATACATCAAAAAAAAAAAAAAATCCTAAAATGTCCAAAAAAAATTAGGGTCGGCCCTGTTTTGCTAGGTAGGGTCGGGTGACCGGAAACACAACTTTTTTTTTGGCCTTACTAAGGGAGTGTTCATTTATTGATTACAGTGGGGTGGTGAGATTTCCCGCAGAGGCGCAGAATTTTTTTACGCTCCCCCCTTTGAGAGCACATGGAAAGTTTTATGTCCCCCCTCGCCGACATTTTTTCGTCCCATAGACTACCGGGTACCCCCTTTGAACTATAGTAACACGCGGGCCTTTTTGCTAAAAAAGGGGCTAACATTTTTACGTCCCCCCCCCCATCATGAGGGGTCGGAAATTTGTACGCCCCCACCAGCCCCCTGTAACTAAAAAAATGAACACTCCCGAAAGAGGGATCGACCCCCCCCCCCCCCCTCTGGCCCCTCCCCCAACGAAAAAAATAAAATAACATACAATGATACAGTGCTTGGTGATATTCCCGATACACACACCATGCTATGCTATATAGAACTCATGGACATGGACTACCAAATGTGGTATTGAGGTAGGGATCTAGACGGTTTTTTAGCCACTTCAACAAGGTTTGTGTGGCGGCAGTGAGAGCGCGACAAGTTTCGACAACAACCACTGCCTGACTGGGTTCACATGTTGGCCCTTATCGTTTCTACACATTGGCTTCCCTAAAACTCTGTATATTATTCCACGATCGTATAAATGAGATGATAGTACTATTTGCAATATGTAACCTGAAAATACAGCTTTCAGTTATGAAAGAAATGGAGAATACTGACCCAGAACGTCCAAACAGCCCGAAAGCGTCGTCCGTTTCTAAGCTCTGCTACTTCCGCTATCGGCGGCAGTGAAGAAAATCGAGTTATCTGATTGGTTGATATTCTGCTCTGCAAGCACGTGTCAATGTTTACAATTTGTGGGCGGGGCCAAATGCATGGTCAATTGCTGTGTTGGTGCCGCCAGTGCTCGGTGGCTGTGAATCTTGATTGCACAGAAACCGTGTAATATAGTGACACAGGCTATCTTTTATTGTTCTGCAGAAGCCTACAATAGTACAAATAGCGTTGTCCCCATAGGCATAGGCCTATTCCATGGTAAAGAGGTTTATTTAGGAATAGATTGACGGGGGGGAGGGGGGGGGGGGCAAAGGCTACAGGCACGTAGCTGGATGCATTATCAACAAATGAGATAACTCCCTGGCCTTCACTGTGGAATTCTTAGGGTGCATTATGTAACAGCTTGTACCCATGTGACCGCTGGTACCAGTGCTTATCTCGCCAGTTACAGGCTTAAGTAATGGATGCGCCCACAGGACGTCCAGCTTGACCCCTATAGGCATGTAGCTGGATGAATTATCAACCAATGAGATAATTCCCTGGCCTTCACTGCAGATTTCTTAGGGGGCATTATGTAACAGCTTGTACCCATTGTGATTGCTGCATCAGTGCTTATCTCGCCAGTTACCAGATCAAGCAATGGTGCCCCCTACTAAGGAACCTGCAACCTCGGTATTGAATTAGCTACTTTCGTAAGGCCATCAGAATGAAAGTGAGAGTTTACCGTCCACCGCGCGCATGCCTTCAAAGGGGCCGCATAAAAAGGTCATTATTAATGTAAATTTTCATTATTTTCATTTCTTCGAAGAGCCAACCAGTTGGAGCATACAAGCTGTGAGTCAGAGTTATGTTGGACTTCTTTATTATCAGTTGAGTTACCAGTAGATCTACATCAATACATGTTGGGACACTGTCTGCCATGTGCGCTCAAGTCCGCCATCTTGGATTCTGGTGTCGCACGTCCGATGCGCCCCCCACCATCTCCCTTTTATTAAAAGATTTTTTTATTTTTTTTATATATATATATTTTTTTTTTTAAAGAATTAAACATCCCCGCAGACATGTATAGTCCAAATCATTAGAAACACAATAGTGACGACCTCCATAGTCATATTATCCCATGATAGCAGTACTTTGCTGGAAAGAAACTGGGAACAATGAGGCATAAAATAATGTCACAGGGTTTAACATAGCAGGTAGACCGGGAATGAAGTCACAAAGTTCGTTTTATGTGAGGTCGTAGTCATCATATTTTGTTGGTCGATATATGTCTCTCGTCCTTGTACGACGAGCAGGTGAAGGGCTTGGTGCGAGGGCCAGTTTATTGCTCATAACTGGGCCACTACCAGCACCAGGCCGAGATGCACCAACACTTGGAGTAGACGGTGCGGGACCCATTGGGGACCGCACTGGAGAGCGAGGTGCTGTCACCCCAGGTTGCGACTCAAGCTGGTTGTCTTGTAGGTCTGGCTGATCTGGGGCCCTCACCAGAGGTGGGCCACCAGGTACCAGTACCTGTGGCACTTGTACGCATCCAAGGTCCTTTTGTGGGGGAGCAGCTGGTCGCACATGAACCCGGTTACGGCTAGCTGTCCCACGGTCGGTCTGAAGGGTGTATGATCTAGGTCCTTTGCAGTCCACTACCTGCCCATAAGCCCATGGCTGACCACGCTTGTTCGGAGGGGGCTTTAAGTAGGCATAGTCCCCAATTGAGAGTGGGGAATGGTGGACCACATTCCTGTCATACAATGTCTTGCTGGCCACTCTCCGAGCCTCAATCTCTTCCTGAACCACACGAGTGTCCACCACCTCAGGGTCCAACAGTCTGTCTGAGGTCGGCAGACGGGTGCGTGTTTGGCGACACAACATGCGCTGCGCAGGTGAGTATGTGTAGCCAGATTGAGGGGTGTTCCGATGAAGGAGTAGGGCCAGGCTGATGTTCATGGATTTCTTTAGTAGGCCTTTGGCTACCTTCACAGCCGCCTCTGCTCGGCCATTTCCCTTGGGGTAATAAGGAGATGACGTTGTGTGGTTGAAGTTATACCTGATCGCGAAATCTGCATAGTCCTTACTTATAAATTGAGGGCCATTGTCTGTGTGTATTCTTGCTGGGGCGCCAAAAGTGGCTAGATGGGCCTCGGTCTTGGCTACAACTGTGGAGGCTAGAGTGTCCCCCAGCTCATCTACCTCAATCCAGTCTGAGAAATGGCACACGGTTACTAGGTAGTCCTTACCCTCAAAGGCACACAAGTCCTGGCTGAGTAGCTCCCAAGCCCTGGTTGGTATCGGTAGTGACATCATGGGCTCCTTTTGTGAGGCTGAGCCATACAATGCACAGGTCCCACAAGCCTCACACATGTCCTTGATTGCCGCTCTCATTCCAGGCCAGAACAATACCTGCTTTGCCATTCTGTAGTTTGACTCAGCCCCAAGGTGATTTGCATGGATCTTGCCTAACATTTTGGCCCGGAGCTGTTGAGGCACCAACACAGTCTCCCCCTTATATATAGCCTCATTCAGTACAGACAGTTCATCCCTGTATCCCCAAAATGGCCTAAGATCCTTGGGCAACAGGGTACGATCGTCGGGCCATCCATTGATGATTGTGTCCCGAAGAGCACTGAGGGTCTCGTCAGCATTGGTGAGTAGGACTATCTCCTTCTCGGTCTCTCCAGTCAGCCTGGGGCTCCGGCAGATAGATTCACATTCCAGCCTGAACACCTCAAACCCATTTACAGGCGTGTCGACTGGGGTGTGCAGGGCCGCTCTAGAGAGCGTGTCCACAATGAGCAGGGTAGTGCCTTTCTTGTACTCAAGTGCGAAGCGATAGCGCTGCAGGGTCATTAGCATCCGCTGCAATCTGGCAGGCGCCTTGTGTAGTGGTTTTGACATAATCGGGACAAGTGGTTTATGATCTGTGTGAACTGTAATGTCAGCTTTCCCGTATAGCCACTGGTCAAACTTGTGTAGTCCCTGGCATATTGCCAGACATTCTTTCTCCATCTGAGAGTAGCATTGTTCTGTCGCACTGAGGTGACATGAGCTGAATGCTACGGGCTGTAACTCACCCTTGGCATTTGGTTGAAGGAGCGCTGCACTGTAAAAAATAGATGTAAAACGCTACGGTGATTCACCGTTATCCTGAAAACATTGAAGCATTGTAAAAAGCAAATAGTTTACGGTGAATCAGTGTAATGTGGCTACATCTTGTATAGGAGATTCAAATAACCGGGATTCAACGTAGTTTGCGTTTTTTGCGTATACCATCAGGTGGAGCCACATAAGTTATATTCTGCCACAGATTTTGATTTGGGAATCCCCTACACAGGAAGTGATGTCATCAACTTAGGGAATCCTCTCAGGCAGCAATGGACATGGGCTATTAAAATAAAGCAGGTAAGTAAATCTGCATGCATCCATGAATGTATGGCTTATTTTGAACCAGAAATATTCTGCAATGGAAGTTAGGTTCTTGAAGATTATGTTGAGTGAAGAATTATGTAGAATCTGCCTAACAGGAGACCATTGGAGGGCAAATTATATTTGGGTTTCCCTGAGTATAGGTCCCCCACTGAACAGTGCACAGGTGTAAGGGTGGGAGGAGGGAGGTGGCATTTGTACTAAACCTGGAGATCTCAATGTACAGCCAGAGCAGTACATGTGCATGTCTAATGGATACGACCCCCTCTCCCAATGGGGGGAGTATAGGGAAGTGGGAATATTTGTCTGAAAAAAAAAATTTGCGAGAAAAAAGTTTGAAATTGCAAAAAAGTGAAATTTCCCTGAAAACCCCCTATTTGGCGAGAAAAAAGTTCGAAATTGCAAAAAAGTGAAATTTCCCTAAAAACCCCCTATTTGGCGAGAAAAAAGTTCAAAATCACAAATAAGTGAAATTTCCCTAAAAACCCCTTATTTGGCGAGAAAAAAGTTCAAAATCGCAAAAAAGTGAAATTTCCCTAAAAACCCCCTATTTGACGAGAAAAAAGTTAGAAATTGCAAAAAAGTGAAATTTCCCTAAAAACCCCCTATTTGGCGAGAAAAACGTTCAAAATCGCAAAAAAGTGAAATTTCCCTAAAAACCCCCTATTTGACGAGAAAAAAGTTCGAAATCGCAAAAAAGTGAAATTTCCCTAAAAAACCCCTATTTGACGAGAAAAAAGTTCAAAATCGCCAAAAAGTGAAATTTCCCTAAAAACCCCCTATTTGACGAGAAAAAAGTTCAAAATCGCAAGAAAGTGAAATTTCCCCCAAAATGGGTAGTTTGGCGAGAAAAAATTCAAAAACGGAAAAAAGGGAAATTTCCTTAAAAATGGCTAGTTTGGCGAGAAAAGAGTTTGAAAACGTGAGAAAATGAAATTTCCCTAAGAATGGCTGGTTTGGCGAGAAAACTGTTCGAAGACCTGAAAACTGTGAAATTTCCCTAAAAAGTGGAGGGGTGGGGGTTATCTAGGGTGTAGAAGTGCATTAGGTACTCATAGTATAGTGTAGGAGACATGGCTATAGGAGTGTATCAGGTTAGTGGTACATAGATGGAATATACCAGTTAAGGTGGCTATATCAGATTTTTTTTTCTGAATTCCAAATCTTACTTATAATGTGTTGCAAGTCATGTATCATGGTCCCCCATGCACTTCCCATTTAAACAGTGGACCAACAGCCACTGTCAATATAATGTTGCCCTATTATTGGCTTCATGCTGGGCAAACTCCAGGTATATGAGGTGATAATAATGATAATGATCATAATGGATAAGTCTATTCTGTTGCAGGAGAGGTCTTGACTGCAAGTCAGTTCATGGCGGCCACCGATGCAGTGGTCACCATGCAGGTGGCCACTTTCAAACAGCATTGGGGATGCTCTGTGCACTGCTCTACAATCTAAATATCCATTACCCAGAGAATGTGGCTGTCACACTTGAAGTCATCCGAAGGTATTAGTTAAAAGATGCTTTGACATAAGAAACTTTACTAATAGTTTAATTAGATAAAGAGAAACATCATATAAATGACTGTGTGCTGACCATTTCCTTATCTTTAACTATCTTTATGCATGACTTTTTTGCTCCATTAATGGTATATCATAATTGTCATAACATATCAATATCAATATATAAAATAGAACATTAGCAAAAGCTCTAAGGGAGTGGTCATTTTTTAACAACAGGGGGGGGTCGGTGGATTTTCGCGCGAGCGGGTCGAAAATTTTTTGGTCCCCCCCGCGGAAGGGGTCACAAATTTTTCGGTCCCCCCCCTAGGCAGGTTGAAAATGAGCGCGGCCGACCCCTTTGAGCTATAGTAACGCGCGGGCTTTTTCGCTAAAAAGGGGTGTAATTTTTTTGGTCCCCCCCTCAAGAGGGGTCCAAATTTTTTTGGTCCCCCCCCTTCAAGGGGTCCAAATTTTTTTGGTCCCCCCCCCAAATCCACCAACCCCCCCTGTTGTTAAAAAATGACCACTCCCTAAGATCAAACTCTATATCAACAGTAAATACAGTTCAATATGTGAATAGAATATACATAGATTGCAAACATATATCTCAATATTCTTATAGTCCATTTTAAGTAAATTAGCAATGCGAAAGTTACAAATAATCAAATTAATTGATAATGGCATGCTTCTTCAGTGGACTGCTTGGTTCGTAAATTATAACTAATGTTCTGTCCATGATCCAAGCTCAATGAATCATACCTCACACTCATTTCATTTTCAGATGTTTCCTGAGAATTAGCCTGACGGGTGGATCAAAATCTGCCAAGAAGAAGGCAGTGGCAGGGCCTCACCATTGGATTCTTACCTTTAATAACAATGTTTAATAACCGTAAAGATGTGGACTATTAAAGTAAAGGGTTATTCAGTCCACATCTTTCTTAAAGGGTCCCGATAGGTAGAATCAAAGAGACACTTTAGGCTCAGTCTCATGACCTTGGGCCAATGTTTTCGTCTCTGACCGGGTGCCAGCTCTGACTGGGTGCCAGCTCTGACCGAAAACATTGGCCCAAGGTCGTGAGACTGAGCCTTTCGCATCTATAGTGCAGAAGATATGTATTAAGTATGTACATATTATACATCTGCTTAAGGCCACTCAAAAAAACGTTTTAATTCATTACCGTGCACATCATAAAAGTTGTGATTTGGGGAAAACTAGTTTTTTTACAATTTTGATAAAAAATATGCTAGAATTGACGAAATATTGGCAAGTTTGGTACCAATAAAAGCTTATGCTGTCTGTAATGCAGTCAGCTAGGAATAAATTGCATTGTAACAACCTTTGGGGATCTATAAACACTGAATTACTAAAATATAAAAATTTATCATGAAAAGTCTTAATTTTCCTATATATCTAGGCCCCAAGCAAAAATATTAAGCACATTATGAGTGGATTATTAGATTTAGTATTGAATTGATATCAAATCATTGCTTTGATAAAATCAGACATATTAGGCATCATTGGATCAGAACAATTTTATTCAACAGGTTTATTGATACAATAGTCTAGCTGTAGTATTATGGAATGCAAATATCATGAGAATAGTACAAGAACATTCTTTTTAAGGTTTTTGAATTATAAACAGACAATTTTCATATAAAGGGTACATAATATGTTTTTTAAAATTCCCACTTAATACTTATGTCAATACCTTATTGGATTTCATCATATATGGAGGCAATAAGGTAGCCATATGTCAGTCAAAATCCTTAAAAAAATGTTTTTGATCTATTTTCACCCCACTTCATTCCATTACACCAATATCCAAAGATCCTACCCAGAAATCTGTTAAATGAAAAGAATCCAAACTAATTATGTCTTATATGTGAAAATCTCTTAAGGCAATGATTAAATACTAAATTAATACCAAAATTGATTGTTATTTACCCTAAAACCTTACCTTAAAAAGGGCCCCAAATATCTGTTGGTTCCCCCCCCTCAAATCCGCCAATGATCCCCCCACCCCTGTTGTTGAAAAAAGAAGCACTCCCATAGTGCCACCCCAAAAATATTTGTCAAACAAATGGATTACTGGGATATACGAGAGAGCACCAGCCAATCTATATATTATTACATATATGCGTGTGTGCTAAAATTGGAATAAACTGTTGCATAAGTTATACACTGTGTTCTTTTTTGGTGAATTCTTTTCTATATATCTTCACCTGAAGAAGGCCCATCCGGCCGAAACTGTAGTGACGGTTTATCTGAATAAAATGTTTACTCCTGTCATCCTGAAAACTAGTTTTCCTGTTTATTGAACAATTCATCATAGGTATAATAAATTTATCTCTCTATATTTTCTATATAGCCTTTTCACACATTGAATACTAATTGATCATCAGCCAGAATATAAATAATTCAGCAATATATGTGACATGGTCCAGGAAAAAGGAAACTTAATGAACCCTGTAATAAGGCCCCTTTTCACATAACATCCCACATATGGCTAGCAAGGAAAGTGGATAATTGTCTGGTAAACAACAAGGAAAAATCATACAAATAACGGTGAATAACGGGACCTCGTTGAACAGACATGGATTTACCGTAAAATCATGTTGAATATTAGTCACATCATGTGGAAACAAAAGGCTGATTCATTGTAGTTTTTCGATAAAACAGTGAATAACCGTATATTAAAACATTAAGTTACCGTAATACCACTGCTAAATAAACACAGAATCTCTGTAAATTGAGAACGCTGAATCTCCGTCAAATTAACGGTGACAGTTCCCCGTAAAAAAAACGCTGAAAGCGATGTCCCGAAAGTTGCCGGTGATTCACCGTCATTTTGACGACATTTTTTTTACAGTGTGCACCCAGTCCTGACTCACTAGCATCCACCTGTAAGGTGACAGGCTTGTCCAAGCAATATAGTACAGGAGTGTGGGTGCTGATGTGATGAGGGCCTTGGCGCTCTGGAAGGCTTGCTCTTGTGTGTCTGACCATATGAAGCTTGCACCATCCTTCGTTAGCATCCGAAGTGGCTGTAGGGTTGAGCTCAAATTCTCGCAGAACTGTGACAAATATGTGGCCATGCCTATAAACCTGAGCAACCCAGCTTTGTTGGTCTGGGTCGGCATCCCAACGATGGCTGCCACCTTGTCCGGGTCAGGTTGCATACCAATGTCTGTAATAATGTTGCCCATGAACTTGAGTTCCTTGAGAGCAAACTTGAATTTGTCTGGGTTCCGTCTGATATCTTTGGCCACACAGCGCTCCATTAAAGCCACTAGTCTCCTGTCATGGTTGACCTTTGCCACATCATAGCTCTCACCCTCGCCATACACTAGAATATCATCCGCTATGCATATCGTGCCCTCAAGCCCTTCAAGGGCATCCAAGAGCCTCTTCTGAAACTCCTCTGGTGCACTCGATATGCCGAAAGGCAGCCACAGCCATCTGTATCTGCCATAGGATGTGTGCATAGTGGTTTGCAGTGAAGACTCCTCATCAAGAGGTATGTGTAAGAATCCTTCACGGACATCAAGGAGGGAAAAACACTTGGCGTCACCCAACTTGTGCAAGTGCTCCTTCAGTGTGGGGATCTGGAAGAAAGGCCTCATAATCGCCTTATTAACTGTCTGACTTGGGTCGATACACACCCGGAATTTCTTCGGGGTTTCCCTGATGAGGGCATTTGAGCACCATGGGGTGGGTTCATCCACCTTCTCCATTATCCCTAGGGCCACATACCTGTCCAATGCTTCCTTCTCCTTTTCCCTCTTGGCGACTGGTACCCGGTGATTGGGCATCTGAACTGGCATGACGTCTGCCTTCATTTGAAAATGTACAGTGGGGCCAAGGTATCCGAGGCCCTGAAAGCTGCTCTTGTACTCACGTAAGATGGCATCTTTAGTTAGCTTGCCAGCGGGTGGTAGGCGTCTGGAGAGTGGAATCTGGATAGTCTTTGCAGATGGTGGGCATTGCCCCTGATCTGCTGCATCTACCACATCTGGGGAAAGAGACAGGACCTCATCTGCCATGATCTTGATGAGACCTAAACTCTCACTGTCCTCACCAGAAAGCAGTGCAGGCTTGTCACCAATGTCACTGTCTGCTAGCACCTGGAATACTAGATCATAGTATCAATTCCCGCGGTCACACAGGAGGTTGATCTGACCAAGCGGTTTCACAGGTGAGGTCTTTTTGTATGGGAAAAGTTGATATGGTGAGCGTGACATGGTGATGGTGGGAAACAGACTCTTAGCTAGGCGCTCAGGCATCGTGTTGATCCCTGCTGCAGAGTCAATCTGTACCGGGGTTCTGACAAAGCTGTCCCCCTTGTCTGATAAGAGAAGGTGTGCAAAATACTTACGACCCTTCCTTGCACCGGCCTGAAATGCATCCACATCACCAAGTGAGTAACACTGTTCGTCGTACTGATCATGAGGGTAGGCACTCTCAGGTGCGCAAGCCTGGTCGCCATCAGCTTGAACTGCATGGCTACTGTGTTACCGGGCTCGATCATCGGTCGGAGGTTTGTTCGGAGTTCCATGATAACCTCCCCTCCCTCGGCGGTTCCTACGTGACTGGCCAGCACCACGGCCCTGGGACTGTGGACGGCGGTTATCCCCCTGTGTCTCGAGACAGACGCGGGAGAAGTGATCATTACCGCCACACTTGTCGCAAGTCTTTCCCTTGGCAGGACAGTTCGACCAGGGATGTGGCCCACGTTTGTCACCACACCAGTGGCATGTGCCGCTCTCACGCTTCAACTGCATGTCCTTGTGGGCCTTTCCCTGGGCCGCCCAGTTGACCGTCTCGTCCGTTCTGCCACTCGCCTCGCCAATGAGCTGATTCGCTCTTTTAGCCGCCTCAAGTGTCTTGGCCTCCACCACCACGTCACTCAGGGTCTTCTTTGTGTCGTCGGCTTTGACATGGCATTTTAGTAGATCGGCCCGTATGTCACTGTTCCGGAGTCCGAAGATAAATTTGTCGCGACTCATCTCATCCGTCAAGGCATCATAGCCACAAAGGCTGCAGTCACGTCGTACATGGGTCTCCCAGTCTTGAGCACCTTGTGTGGCCAACCAGAAGGTGAATCTGTCCGTCAATAGCGAGGAAGTGGCTGTGCCGGTGTAATGTATTCTGAGCCGTTCCATCCAGACCCATGGCTTTGCCTTGTCTGCAACCGGGATCTGGGGCTCTATGCTGTACCGGATGACCTGTAGTGCCTCATCCGGCATGGACGATCGGAGCGCCGCGATCTCCATCAGTGGCTTGGCATAATACTCGACCCTATGAGTCGCCGGGTCCTTGGCCAAATCTCTGTATTCGGCCTCTGTACAATAGTCATGGAACCTCATCTCAAAATTTTTAAAGTTCTCTGAGATGTTCCCTGACAGGCTAAGTTCTGGTTTTCTAGGCCTAGACATAGTGTAGATGAAGGTGGGTCCTGATCTGAGTTGGAACAATTAGGGCTACTAGTGTGCTAATTACTATTAGATCTGGTGCAATTAGGCCTACACTATAATTTCCACTTCCAGACAGTCTGAATGAAAATTGAAGGTGATACCCACTTGTGACTTGCTGGTGACTCTGGCTCTTGACAGCTCCTGTGTTTGAAACTGACCCCACTTCTGACACCAAGTTGGAGCATACAAGCTGTGAGTCAGAGTGATGTTAGACTTCTTTATTATCAGTTGAGTTACCAGTAGATCTACATCAATACATGTTGGGACACTGTCTGCCATGTGCGCTCAAGTCCGCCATCTTGGATTCTGGTGTCGCACGTCCGATGCGCCCCCCAACAAACCTAACGTTTTGCTTTTTGATTTCTTGAAAGATCTGAAAAATATTTTACAGTTTTCAAAAAAGTTCAGCTTTTTAAGGAAATCCCTAATAATGAAAAATGAATAATGAAAAAAGGTCGCATCTGTTTTCCAAAAGTCCCAGACGGTAAACTCTTACTTTCATTCCCATGGCCTAACCCCAATAGGCCTCCCGTTCCTCGAATTATGGTACTAAGGGAGTGCTCATTTATTAGTTACGGGGGGGGGGTGTGGGTTGGGGGGGGGGGCGCAAACATTTCCGACCCCTCCTGAGGGGGGGGGCCTAAAAAATTCTGACCCCCTCTTGAAGGGGGGGGGGGGTAACAATTTAAGCCCCTTTTTAGCAAAAAAAAAGCCCGCAGGTTACTACAGTTCAAAGGGGGGTGGGCGAACAATTTTCGGCACTTTTGGCGAGGGGGGGACACAAAACGTTCCACATGCTCTCGAGGGGGGGAGGGCATAAAAAAGGTTTGCCCCTCCGCACGAAATTTCACCACCACCCCCTGTATTCAATAAATGAACACCCCCTAATATTCGCATTTTAGAAACAGCTTCTATAGTGCTCATAGAGTGAATAGCAAAGGAGATCTTGTCGATTGAAATCACCTCACCCTGATACACCCCCTGACAGGTTTTCAACCTTTTTAAAGTCCCCACACAAGGGGGGGGGGGGAGAACGCCGCAACGAGGACACCTGGTGGTGAAATTGTGAACTAGAGGGCACAAGTGTTGGTCTCCAGCTCAGCATAGGGGAGAGAGGGGCATGTTGAACCACTTCTGCACATTAATTTTTTTCCTGGCCTTATTAAAGTCACCTGAACTTTAATTTTGTATCTGGCAGTTACCTCATATCATTGCAACATATGACGACCTATGGCAACACAAGTGTGATCATTTTTTGTATTTCTTTTGAATTTTTGAAAATAAAATCTTGGGGTGGTTCAATGAGCCCCATGCCCTGGGCAGGTTGAGCCACCCACTGAGGCACCTTGAACCACATAAATAAAATGGTTCAAATAACCAGCAATATAGATCTATTATTGACAGTTTAGATGAAATTAATTGCTTCTGTTCCTTTTGCATCAGGTTGAATATAAAATATACATACCGTAAATTCTCGCGTAGAAGCCTCGGCTTGTACGCGAGTCAGACTCAGCTTTTTTTTGATACCAAACATGCCTATATAGGGTGCGGCTTATACGAGAGTTTTTATTAGTATACTACAGTACCAAAATCGCAATATTCAGACCCCCTCTGCGGCTTATATAATTTGTCAAAGTTAGGGGTGCTGCTTATACGCGAGTTAGGCTTATACGCGAGAATTTACGGTATTTAATGCACACAAGTCTGCCAATTATAGTTTCTAGAGTAGTGACTGGGTAAGAGCCTTTCATATTTCCCTTTAGGTCAATATGAACCATTTTAAGAGCATTGCTGCTATTTGCAAAGTCTATATAAATCTCTGATTACATTCTTTTATGATGTAACAGGCTGTTCTGCTTGAAAGAAACAATATTTCTTGGAATAAAGACACTGTGAAATTGCCCCTAATGAATTTACCATTACAATTGGCAAACTATGTATTCTATCATAATTGTTTAACCAAATTGTATCTTATATGTCTGTGTCTTTGTGTGTACCTCAACTCTAATAAACTATGTGTTTTCAAATATGTAGGCCTACTTGTTAGGCTAGCCTATTGTAGCCCCAGAGTTTGAAGTGAGTTATATCATCTCATCACTCACCTACAAGCTGACCAGGAGACCTTGTAAATATTGCTGCCCTCTGGTGAGGAGCAGTCATACCTTGTCCTTCTATACACTACAATGCATAGGTGCATATGTGTTAAATAATGGAACTATTCCTTCAAGAGCATGGTTCAAGGTGCCCCAAATCTTATGGCTCAATGTACCCCATGCGGGCCATCATAATTAAGCTTGATGTAATTCAGATTACATAATACACTCAGGAGTAAAATCAGGTTCTATTCAAGCGTTCATATGCTTATTTTGATCTCCATACAGATGTTAGGCCAGCAATGTTTCATAACAACATGAGAACAAAAGTTTAACAATTTCAAATATTTACTTTCAGGAGCATAAATTCTTTAATATTGTCTGGGTTTCTTCTCAGCATCCCAAACTAAACATTATGCTGCTGCTCTGAACTGTCTTTATAAGGGGGTTATGTGGTAGGCAAACTGCTGGAAAATTCCCAAAGGAATAGCAAAGAGAGCGAGTGGTTGAATGTGCCCAGGTGGTCAATGTGCCCCTCTCTCCCCTACTTTAGGGAATTCCAAATTACAGTAATATTACAGCATGTGGCTATCAATCAATGTTACAACAACATTAAATACACTCTCCTCCTCATGTCTGATACATTCTGAAGGGATGTATATGCATGAGAAAGGAGAATTCAACCGATTCAGTTGACATTGTGTTTTTTCTGAGATCAGTAATTATCTAACTTTGAGCAGTTGATACACATAGTTGTGTAGAAGTCTATTGAACCTGTTATAACTAATACACATAATGGATCATGTCCTTGTCGGTGAACAAAATGTTTCCATCAACTACTCTCGGTCATCCTCTTCCAGCAGGCAGCACTGTGCAGCACTTGTACCAGCACCTCTCTGAGCTGACATAGGTATCCGTTAAAGCCACCAGAGGGCCCTGGTATTCAACTGCTAACCTGGTAGCCCAGTCTAGGCTACATAGCCTTGCCAAGGGAGCAAGGAATACGGCTGTAACGTTTGCGCATGTTTGTTTATAAATAACACATCAAAAATCGTTTTAAAACCATTCTATAATGTACCCACTTCTGAACGTATATTTCCAGAACCCTTTTCATGAATATTTCTGAACTTTAAAATCAATTTCTCTCTGAAAACTTTTTCATACAAACGTTTCCATACGATATAAGCTTCATCATATTTTATTTTAGTAGCCTATAACACACAGTGACTTATGCTCCTGCAAGCTTCATACAGTGCCTACGACTCTACCAGGTAGATGGAGCCAAAGTGTGTATATATACAGAAAGACACAGACACAGACACAGACACAGAGAGACAAAGACGAAAAGACAGACAGCTGAAGAGAAACTCCCTAGTACCCTCTTGTCTAGCGTTTCCCCTAATAAGGCTATACACCTATCAGGGTTAGCCAACACACAGCCTTACCCTCTTGCATGACATGTTTTATGAATGGCCCCTCGATAGCGATATTAGAGGGGCCATTAGAGATAACGTCCTAATTCATTGCATTGTAAGGATTAACTGCATGGCCTGTGCATACTTAATGAAATGTCTTAATCTATATGGGTGATTGGCAACTGATAACGTATGAGGATTATATAAATGCTCCTCAGAATGGTAGATATGTGACTTATCTCTGAAGTGGGTTGGCCTGGCGATCACTCTTCCAGAGTTAAGATAACCAGTCATATCATAGAGCACTTGGGGGTGTAGACTTTCCCCACGTCGGGAATTTTTAATACTGGCCTGGGATAAAAATATAGCCATATTATACACTCTTGCATAGAATTATGAGGATATCTTAATTATGATTATAGTGTAATGCCTGGTGATTATTTTATTGCTAAACTCATATGTGATAATTCTTTATAAATGGTTAAAGGTACATATACCTATGTGGTGTATACTGTAAATAGTTAGTGTATGTACACGATAGAATCTACTGTACAATCTACAGTACCATCTACTGTAGAATGGATTTACAGTAGAATTTACTGCAGGTTTACTGTGGATTCTACTGTTTACCTACAATAAACTGTACACCTACGGTAAAATCTCCTGTACACCTACACAAATGGCAACCAACCGTTAACAGTGTATACATTTGTATCTACTGCGTCTTAAATTAATTTACAAATCCTGTGGCATATAATTATATAAAGGTTTAACGTGCTGTATGATAAAATGTCCATCGATCCACATTATAACCTAATTCACAGGACTCTAACAGGGGTCATAGTTCAGCGTAGGCCTATTTGTACAGTGATATCCTAATAAATGATATAATTATGGCTAACTGACCTCACCCAAACTGGGCCATGATCTATAAATAAGGCCCAAACAGTAATCATCCAAGATAGTGGCGGACGTGTTTCTTGGCATTAATATTAAAGATGTTGTTACTGGTCCCAGCAGAAACTGCCCTAGATTAGATTGAGGAAGAAACATCGATTTCTCAGGGTACCATTATTTATTGACCCGTATCGATTTGACTAACAAGAGGAGAGAGATACCCCCACGCTGATATCGATTGCTCTTATTATTCAGAATAAGGGCAAGTAGGCCTTACGAGGATTCAGTGATTATTCTATTCATATAATTCATTTCGGTTATTCAGGTCCATGCTTGTAGCTTCATGTGCGGGTATTCCGCATTAGCGAGATACAGTGGCTCCACCTTTTGGACCACTGTTAAAGTGATAACATATTCGCACTGACCAAGACCAGAGGGCGCCCATGTGCCTCTACTCTTGCCCCTCCCCCTTTGGCTGCCCTAATACTATGTACCATATAAGGGATTTCTCATTCAAACGTGTTATTATAGCTATCACTACACTGCCTACTACTGCTCACCAACAACTGGGAGGTACCAATATAGCACACACCACAGCCCCCTCTAACCCCACCCCCTCCCCCACTGTATCTGTAACTGCATAGGTGTGTGTTGGGTGGGGAGGGGGGGGGGTGTCGGAATATAGGCCACCAACATTACTCCATAATAGCTATCACCTATAGACTTGATCAGTCGGTATGCCCAAGCACCTTATGGGGATCAAACAATGCACAAGGCAGTTTCACATCCATGGGGATCATACAAGTGGCTCTAGATGGGTCAAAAGCGACCTGGCGACCTTGGTGTTTTCCAGGCGACCTGCAAGGCCCTTTCTTAAGTCCGACATGCAACATGAGGACCCCCCCCCCCCCCATCAAGGACCCCACCTGGCGACATGGCACAATGATATAAGTGACCTGGCGACTTTTGGAAAATTTTGACTATAGCATACATGGTCTAAAAAGGCGACTTTGTGACCTGAGGCCCTTAATTTCGACGACTGTCCGACCTGAGTGGGGGGACCCCTCTGCACCCCCATACAAACCAACAGTATTCCCTGGGTATGGCCCTAGACCCTTAAATTTGACACGGCAACATGGACCTTTTTTGGCCCTAGTGACATGGGACATGAGGAGAAATTAGATAGTGACATGGGACAGGAGGAAAAAATAGATAGTGACATGGATCTTAAGATCGATATGGCGACATGAGCATTTCTTAAGATCAACACGAGACATGGGGGGGGGGACTTGGGGTAAGGGAGCATTTTAGTTCCTCACTAGTAGGTTCTACTTGAATCTACCTGTCTGCTATGCTTTGTTTGATCCCAAATCACCCATAAATAGCACTGACTGGTAACCCCTATAGCAGAGGTTAGAGTTTCCTGTACTACTACGTCACAGGGTGGTGATTTGGGGGCAAACAGAGGCCTCCACGTGGTTAGGTACATGTACCATGATAGGATCATTAGACTAAACTCTTTTATAATTACTTATCTGAGTCATAGCATGGGGGCCTATAGTCTGCAGTTTTTACTATTGTTATACTTGTGGTATATAAGGGGGTGCAGAGGGCCCCCCCCCCCCCCATGAGGTCGGAAAGTCGCCGAAATTAAGGGGTCCAGGTCGGAAAGTCGCTTTTTTGGACCCTCTAATGTATTGTCAATTTTGTTCAAAGGTCGCCAGGTCGCTTTTATTATTGCCTTAGGTCGAAAGTCGCCTCGCCTCGCTTTTGACCCATCTGCAGCCACATATAAGAGAGTACCGAAACATATATGTATTTTATAACAATTTATAATGCATTTATGTGACCGTTTCTGTGTGAGATATGGTTCATATACCCTATACAGTTTCACCCACGTGGCTTTTATTTGCCCCCCACTGTTCTATTATTGGGTGCAATCTACAACTCTAACCTCTGCTATTGGTATTTTGTGTCCATGGTCAAAGGCATTCTGTAACCATAATGACCCTCCTGCACTCGCCTAGGCCGTAGCATCAGGCCCCACTGCAGGGGAGTCAGTACAGGGGTGAGTGGTGCTTGTACTCGTGGTATGTGAGAGACCAGACATCACGTTAGAGCCAGGGGATAGGGGGGGGGGGGAGGGGGGCTGGTGGATATAGTGGGAAGGGGCATGATAAATAAATAGACAAATGCCAACGCCCATTGATACCATTTCATGAGTGGGGGCTGGGCCAGTATCCCACGAAGCCGCAGGCTGAGGGGGATGCGCCCCAGCCCCCAGGAGTCATTTAATGAAGGAAAAACAACATTTTCTTAGCCCATTCAATACGGCCACATTGTATTCCATAGGGGGGCATTGAATACGGCCTTCCAGTGCCTAAGCATAGGAGATCTTGTATTTCCAAAAAAAAACGGGAAAAGCCTCTATGCTGGGCGGTGGACAAAACAAAATAGTCCATTTAGATATTTATCACCACGAGTGCATGCAATGATTTTTTTTTTTTGGGGGGGGGGGGAGGGGGGTTAATTTTTGAAAATTCGAATGTAGTAGGAGAGGGGGGTTGAGTTTACCACCAACAAATTGGTCGGGAGCCCCCCCCCCCCCCCCCCCAGCTAGTAATAAATGACTGGGCCCTTATGCAGGATACCTTGTGCGGGTATGCAAGTTGGTGGTTGTGGGCAGTGCAGCTTGGAGCTATACCTGTATGTATGTTAATTGCCCCCCCCCCCCACACACACACACTCCATTATAGTCAAGGGTGTGATGTAATTATAATGACCCTTGGACCTGTGGGCGGGTCCTAGTCTGTGTCAATCAAAAAGATAGGCTGAAAAATGGATGCAAGCCAACGTATACATAGACACTTTAACAGTCATAACCCTTTGCTCTGCAAGGACCAGCTCAGCCAAATCTCGTGGCCGAGATTAGGGTACAAGCAGGGTGCAGGTATTGTGAATAGGTTGTTACTGGACAATGCTTGTATCACCTTGTCCAGGATAGTGTAGTGGTTAGCACTGTGGACTCATAATGCTGGGAGCCCAAGTTCAAATCCCTACCAGGCCAAATAGCAGTATGTCCTTTAAATATATATTTCTAAATTTTCTTTAGTATTGTGAATAATGTATTCTGTTTCCAAAATTGCTTTACTTATGAATTTGATTACCAGGCATTGCCTGGAAGAGAATTGAACTCAGGTACTCTGCATCATAAATCCACAGTGCTAACCACTACACTATACTGGACACAGGTGACATTAGGAGTGTCCAGGTACAACCTATTCACAATACCTGCACCCTGCTTGTACCCTAATCTCGGCCACGAGATTTGGCTAAGCTGGTTGCTGTGAGTACTGGGAATAGACCTAGGACCAGTGGAAATGGCGCTGCCCACTGATCATCTCGCTAATGCCCTATAGTATACGTATCATCAGAACCCCCCTACATTTGTGCACGTCACAGAGCAACGTTATTTTATCTATTCATATACAAATTATACGATTCAACTTCATCAATCATCCCAATATTGAATATGTGACATAAGGATTACACACTTGCTGATCTAACCCAGACACACTACCAGCCATGTCAATAAAAAAAAATTGACTTTTAGAAAATCCCAAAATGTTTGCCTCACCCTGTATGTGGATAAGGTATAGGCTGGGATGAGAAGTGGGATGAAGACAGAGCAGCTTGTCCACACGGGAGTAAGGCAGATACCCCAGCACCGGGACTCACCACGGCCAGAGGTCAGTCCTATTTCTATATTGTTTCCACAAAATGTTTCAGAAATACGAACAATACTGTATATTTTCTATAGCTAAGACCTTATCACGACAGATCATTTCTTTATACATAAGATAGGAAAATGTAGGTGTTATAAGACCATTAGGGATACAACAGTTATCCATACACTATATATATATATATATATATATATATATATATATATATATATATATATATATATATATATATGTATATATATATATATATATATATATATATATATATATATATATATATATATATTATTGTACCATCGGAACGCGTCCCTTCTCTGAGGAAAGGGACATACTATACCAAAATATAAAGTATAGTACAAAGTAACAGTGTTGACATACATTTAACTTGAATAAAGAAATATTCCAGTAATATCATACGCATTATATCGAACCTCTGAATATGTCAGCACCCCAGGAATAAAAGCATTTACAACACTAGGCAATGACTAAATCCGTTAGTAATCATTATGATGACAATATAATGTATATATGATTGTACATGTGCAGACAAACAATAGTTGACATGTGTGCAAGACATTATCAGTCTTCATGATTAATGACTCATTTGCTAGGAGTGGGGTGGGGGGGGGGGCACTCACTGAGCTTTAGTTGCCATGTGTGACTCAAGGTATAAGAGTATGTAGGGCCCTTGAAAAGGAGTGAGTTTGAGCTCATGATAATGCAGGAGTAAAAATGGTGCCTCTGTAAACCTTACACACCACACCTTATCGTAATAATTGAACAACTTTCCAACATTTCCCTTGATCCAAGCGTATTCTTACGTTTTCTGACCAAAATTGATGTGATGTTCACACATCACTATTATAGCCCTAGAAATGAAGAGGAGTGCCTCCTACACAAGCTGGTTCATTTGTTGTCCCAAAGGCCTATCCTGAATGTGTTCAATACTATTACTACTTATAAATGCCAGGAACAGTTAAGACTATTTGAGGGCTACTGTCAATATCACATACCGAGATAACCCTGACAGATAGACTCTGGTATGGCTGTGAGGGGTATCATATGGGTCAGTTCATTATGCTTTGATATATATAGACCATTATTTATTTCATAGGCCCTATACCAGAGGTATTATAACTCATATCTTTTTCGAGCACCTATCTGGCTCTTAATTGTAGCCCTCATCACATTCATCATATTTAACTCCCCAACCTGTACCCACTGTGTAAATATAGTCACATCTTTGGGTACTAAGTCATAGGCCTCTCAACGAGACTAACCTACACACTAGTAGACTACACACAATGACATAATCTGTAGATCTAGGTTCACCACCATTGCATGGACGGTACACCACTGGCATGCCATTCTCTGTAGTGCATAACCATCACCAACCTTCCTGGACCAGAATACCACCACAGACTGTTTCCACACACACTCAGATTCCTTACCTGTGAATGAAGCCTCCCACCCCCTCCCTGTCCCAGGTGTACACCATATAAGGACAGTAGGTCCACATCTCAGGCACCTGACTCCCCCATGACTAGGCCCATGTTTACCTCCCACCCATCACTATAGCGACCACAAACGGTAACTGCTGCCTTCCGTGTGATGCCGCGCCCATCGGGCCATGTTGTGGGGAATTATATATGGGTTTTTTATATTTATTGTTGGAAAATACACTAGGAGCCACTAAGGATTCAGCACGGTGCATTTGGTAACAGAAATGGTCTCTTTGTATCTGTATGTGGCAGCTCTTCTGCACATCTCAGTATGTCTGTTCTCTCTCTCCCCCTCTTTACCTATACTATAGAAAAGAGGAGTATACATACATTACGTCACTCAGTCCTTTCAGTTGTCTTTGACACCTCCTTACATACGTGCCCACGTCGTCAAACAGGTAATACTATATATGTACACAGTCTCACTCTCAGATGTATAGACCCTGCACACTATTTTCTTTACTATTCAGACCAGGTTTTGGTTGGTCAGGCCATATTGGTGGACCAGAGAACAGTCAACACCTGGGACTGAATGTTGGGAATCAAACATTTTAAAAATTCAGCAAGTTAAAAAGTTAACATAATATATCATCTGCATTTTTATGACAGCAACCATGCACTGTACTTGCATCTGAATCTCTTATCTTAAGTGCATATACCATTTTAAAGGTTTACCCGCAATATATATAGCAATGTAAGGGTACCAGCCCTTCCTATGTTGTACAGCCTAGCTGCATAGCAAATTAATTCCCCTATCTAGGACCAGCTTTTTATGTCAGTAGCCCTGGGCAGAGGTTGCATCTGGGAACTGCCCCTATATTTATAGTTTATACAGGGAGCTTTGATGTATAACTCACCCTCTGGGGTATCTAGTGCAGTCACCCTCTGTCGATTATACCTGCCTTCAGTGAGCAAATTATGGATCATATAAAATTAGCCAGGCATTGCTAATGGAAGATTTCAGCCACCACTTTACCATACATACCAGCAGGGCACCCCAGTAGTTACTAGCATATTAATCCACACACACACACACACACACACACACACACACACACACACACACACACGCACACACATATATATATATATATATATATATATATATATATATATATATATATATATATATATAAATATATATATATATATATATACTTAATTAAGGCAAAGCAGGGTAAATGGTTGGTTTATCATAAAGCAAACACGAATGACATATGAAGAATATACTATGAAGATAGATTTCCTCATCATAGTCAGCTATGCATATAGGCCAATAGATGTCAGTAATAGAATGACCGCTCAATGAAAGTACCAAATTGAATGAGTGAGTGCCCAAACAGCACATTAAAAGTATTCCAGGTCTTGGTATAATATATTGCTGCTCAATGCTAAATTGCATTCCAAACGGTCTATACCACTGTAACCAGAAAAGCCAATTCATTTAGGTATTTCAAAGTACCCCTGTCCCTGTACACTTTCTGCATGCCAAAGAGTAGGCTAATCAGTTGTTGGCTTTTCGCTGGGTGCTGTATGCATCTACAAGCAGGCTATGAGGGCTGTGAGGAGCAGACTTAGATTCAGTACCACAGAGAGATGCATCCCTGGGGTACCATATTCACAGCAGGCTTCACTGGCAGGTGGAAGCTGCTGGTACGGAAAGTCAGCTTAAACCTTGTCTTTGTCTAAGGTTAGGTAGCATAAAAACCTGTTTCAAAGTAGCATGAACCTGTCTGGAGGATAAGCTATACACTGTATATATTTGGAAGTAGGTTAAGCAACAGGAGGAACACAGGGTCTTGGAGAATGGTGTACACTGATTGACAGCGACACATTCTGAAACTAAACAAAATGAAACAGCTTTGAAAAGTTGTCATTGATGGACGATTGTATAAACTGAAAGTAATATTTCAATGTTAAGCAACCCCGGCTGGGAGGCTTATTCAGGGCATGTAGGACCACATTCTGCATGCCAATGGTAGGTATCCAGTTAGTGAGCATATCCAGCTACTTACACATGTGCCTTAAGGTATAGATGAAGAATCAGAAGGATATAGAGGAGAAAGGGGATGCATGAAGATCTATGTTGGAAGTAGGGGGTAGGAGCAGGGAGCAGGGTGCCTCCTAAGTGTGGTAAAGTATAGTAATGAAGGCAGAGTAGGGAACGGCTGAAATAACTAACCCGGACTATCCGGTACCAGGATGCTGCTTGTCCTAGGAGCTCTGTGGTTCACCCAATGGCAGAAGTGTAGGCAAAAAGTCTGAACTTGTACTATACCAACAATTGAAGAAGGAAATTCATTTGTACTCAAAAAAAACTTTTCTAATTCCAAAGGGACTTAGCTATTTCCATTTAAATCATCACATCGCACCTGGTGGCATGGGGAATGTTCATGGTGTTTTAACGCAGTCACACCTTTGACATTTTGGTCAAGTCTCACAGTATAAATGAATTGGTGGGGGTTTCACAGTGTAAAATGATAACTCATAATAAATCAGAACACAACTTTTGTAAAGCTCCTCTATTTTCATATAGTTATTTAACATTGCCTGGTTTGATCCATTGATACCTGGTGGTAGGGTGTACGTTTATCACACATCCAAAAAGAAATACTTATCACATTTGTAGCATATACAGAGACAAATATTGTATCATCCACATACCTAAGGGCACTGCCTAATTGATACATTCAAATCTGCAGTGGGAAAAAAAGAGTCCAATGTGTACCCAGCGCTATTGTGGATCCCCCTTCTTTTTGCTCATTCATCACTCAAGTTTGAAAAAGAAGTCTACACACACAACCCACACACACTGACAGTGTATGCACACAGAGCCACATACCTGGACACATATATATGTCTTCCCACTGTGGTTATCATATAAGAACATAATGGTGGCAAGATTTCTTGGTATAACACCAAGGCGTTAAAATGCAGAATGATTCAATCAAAAGGAAGATTTAGTTTCTATACCAGGCCGATTACGTCTATTTTACTCTTGTATATGTCCTAAATCCCCTATACCATACTATTAACAACCATTTTAAGATGGCATGATGCCCCAAGGAGCTATGTCCATTTGTTGTCATGATGCATCAACGTAGTGCCCTAAATTATGAATAGCTGAAGTGAAGGTAGAAATCCTGCACCTATATTTGACAGAAGCAAGGGCTATCTTACATCACATACTACATAGTATGACACTGTATGGAATAGTATATGATGTCGACAGGAATTCATTTCTACTATGCTATATGTCCTATAGGTGAAGTAGTGCACTGGTGGGGATTCAGGCCCATAGGGCCAGTGGGTCCGAAATTAGATGACCTACCACCTGAGCTCACCCCTAACCCTGGTGAGCTATACTAGTACCTATACACCAACTCGGCCGTACTTCGTTGGCATATTTGTCATTCGTGCAATGGTCATCTAGTTCTGCACAATCAATTAGACCCTACCTACATAGTGATGCACTGACAGAACCCTCTCCATCTAGGCACTGTCCTCTAGATTGTAGTCAACATTATGTATCCTCTACCAGCTTGCATGTTGTCTTACAATCCTTTGCCACCCTCCCCCACATGATGCTGCCTATAGCTGCATAGTAAATTAATTATCCTGTCTAGGACCAGCTTTTTAAGTCAGTAGCCCCAGGCAAGAGTTACATTTGGAAACTACCTCTATATTTATAGTTCATACACAGGGCATTGACGTATAACCCACCCTCTAGGGTATCTAGTGCAGCCGCCTTCTGTCCATTATACCCGCCAACACCGGACACATTATGGATCATAAAAAGTTAGCCAGGCATTCCTAATGGAACAGTACAACCATTAGAGTCTGGAATGTTCTACTGGGACCTTATCACACAGTAAAGTGGGGTCCAGTTTAGTCACAAGCATATATCAACGTTAGTTTAGGCAAAATAAGGGTGCATGATCAGGACCATCGTAATTCAAATATATAACATTGAATGCATGCAGTAAACAATGAAGATCAATGTGCCTCTCAATATTGTTCAATGAATGAAGGCAATGACCACTTGATCAAAGCACCAACAGGAAACCAATCAGCTGGCTGCCCTAAATCACCTTGTAAACTGTCGGATTTCCTGCTGAAAATTGATGAGGGGAAAATTGAAATAGTGTTTCTCATCGATCTATACCTCTCTGAACAGAAGACCAGATTTGTTAAGGTTTTAGAAAGTATCCCTGTCCCTGTACACTTGCTAATTAGAATAGGCTAATCAGCTTTTGACTGTTGACTGGTCTGTATGCATCTGCAACAAGGCAGTGAGGGTTGAACTCCAGACTTGGATTCAGTACCACAGAGAGATGCATCCCCGGGGTACCATATTCATGGCAGGCTTCACTGACAGGTGGAAGCTGCTGGTACGGAAAGTCAGCTTAAACCTTGTCTATGTCCAAGGTTAGATACTATACAGGTTGTGATTGAAAGAATATGCAGCCTTTTTTATGGTAAAAAGCTTACCAATGTTGCATTCATGGAGCCTATGGGGTCAGCATGATTTACTCCAGAAAGGTCAAGCACGGCAATAAATGTACATGGACCTCAAGGCAATCATCTGGAGCTACAGGGGTGTAAAATTAGTGGTTAATAACTACATTAAATTATTCCCCATTAAGCTTTGAGACAACTGTATAGTGATCCATGGGGGTACATTCGATTCTATATGAATACAAAGTTAAGTCCCACAAAGTTGTGCCACCTTAGATCTAGATTGAAGACCTAGAGGGATGTAAAAGGGAATGGGGCTACATGAAGATATGTTAGCACTGGGGGTGGGGGAGGGAGCAGTATGCCTTCTAAGTGTAGTAAAATATAGTAATGAAGCAGAGTACAGAAGGGCTGGAATAACTAACCTGGACACCACGAGTCAGGATACTGCTTTTACTGGGAGTTCTGTGGCTCACCCAGTAGCAGAAGTTTAGGAGAGGGATATTGCCTTTAGACCAAACAATAGGGAGGAAATTTCTTTTTCCACTCCGACTAAGGTATTTCAAGTTGGTGACATGTGGTATGTTAAACATCTGTGGTATATTACTCTTTTAATTCCATTGACATTTTGGTATAATAAGTTACTTACAGCATACATGAATCAGTGAATCTCTCAAATATCTATGGCAAATGATAGTTAAGGCTATTAACCTATCTTTTCTCAAAGTACATGTACTGGTAGTTATTTAAGCTTGCCTGGGTTGGTCCATTTCACACTACCTGTACCCCCCCTCCAAATAAAAAGAAGAATATTTCAATTTGTACACAGACCAATACTGCATAATTCACACACCTATCATCACTTACTAATTGGCAATTTATGTCTGCAGTGTAGGAACTGGGGTTGCAGAGGAAGATAGAAAAGGAAGAGAACTGTACCAAGGGCTACTAGGGTCTCACGTCCTTTTGCTCATTCATCACTCAGTCTTTTTTAATGAAAGTCTATACACACAGACAACCCCACGCTCCCCTAGTGTGTGCACACAGTGACACATACCATGCCACTGTAGAAACCCCGTACGTCTTCTTACTTGTGGCTATAAGGAAGAATAGTGGCAAGATTTCTTGGTATAATATAATGACTGTTCAAATGACAAAAGATTCAGCCAAAAGAAAGCTATTGGATAAGTTTCTATTCAGACTATTGGTGATAGGATGTTATTGAGGCAAAGAATATTTCCATTGCTGTAGCATATGTCCTATACATCCCCTGTAAGACACTATTGATACTAACCCTTTAGGTACAGCATAATGTTCCAGAGGCTTCATGTTCATACGTTGCCATCATACTTCATGTCGATCTTTCAGGAGAATCTTAACCCTGTAAGGACAACATGAGAGTTTTCATGCTGCATTAATGAATAGGTTGCTCACAGATACTACACTTGTGCATCATTCCGACAAAAAGGCATAATGAATTACAGCTCGATCCCGCCCTTATAAATGGTTAATAACTGCACACGTGGTAGTCCTGATAGAGGAGGACGGGTTGGAAATTATGGCGGACAACCCTTTTCTATTTACTACAGAACAGACAACATTAGTCACAGAGAGACAGGACAGGAGAAAACTAGAGATGCCTTTTAGTGATGGCTATATCTTATATGGATGGTTGGTTTGACAGGATCTACTGGGGAGGGAAGGGGCTGGGGGCAAGATACAACCTTTGCCCCCTGCAGCGGATGGGGATATGGTGTAAAAATGTCATCACTGTGAGTTTATGACTCACTCTCACCAAATCAGTGCAACTAAAAAAGTGACGTACATGATCAGTGGACGTACATGATCGGTGGACGTACATGATCGGTGACGTACATGATCGGTGACGTACATGATCGGTGACGTACATGATCGGTGATCTATTGACTTCCTAACCCTTTCTGACCATGTTAAAACATAAATAAATCTGACCAAGGTGTACATATGATGTGTGTCTTGACATGTAATATGTTAGAAATGTGTAGATGTGACTTTTAAGATAATTTTATTTGACATTTCAATACCGATCATGTACGTCATGTGACGTACATGATCAGTGACGTACATGATCGGTGATCTATTGACTGCCCTACTCTTTCTGACCATAATAAAACATTTATAAACCTTACCAAGGTGTACATATAATGTCTGTCTTGGTATTTCAAATGGTTTAAATGTGTAGATGAGTCTAGTAAGAGTATTTTACATGACATTTCAATACCGATCATGTACGTCATGTGACGTACATGATCGGCCATTATTTATTGACTGCTTTAATTACCTTTTCTGACCATATTTAAAACATAAATAAATCATAGTGAGGTGTACATATGATGTAGGTCTAAATATGTGTAATCATAGACAGGTCAAGCAGTGGGTAAATAGGAAATTTTACATGACATTCCAAGCCGATCATGTACGTCATGTGACGTACATGATCGGTTACACATTGAGCCCCCCCCTCCGGCCCCTATACATATTTTGGGAGGTTTTTTTTTCTAATAAACTCCCCAAAGATACATTACAGCCTGTAGGTATGGTTGGGAGAGTTAAACATCGTAGTGCAGGGGGTAAAAGACGGATTTTGGACTCCGCCGATCATGTACGTCCGCCGATCATGTACGTCCGCCGATCATGTACGTCACTTTTTTAGTTGCACTGATTTGGTGAGAGTGAGCCATATGTCCTACCATAGCAGTAATAACTTTCAGTGTTGGCAGCAATAGCTAGAGGGCACTCTTCTTTACTTCAAAAATCCACACAAATATAACTGTACAGTAAAACACTAAAAAGACATAATTGATAATATTGTCCAGGATCGGTGTAGAATCGTGATTTTACAGATATCAGTTAGATTGTGAGAGGGGAAAATTCCACATTTGGATAAAAATGTCTTCAAATAATATAGCTTTCTTCATAACACATATCTACATTTATCATGGCTGAGGGTCACCGTCCACAGAGCATAAGTCGGACGTATAGGTCCGTTCTATAAATAATTTACATAGGGAATGTATGGCAATTCTATCCATATGCGGCCGATTTATGTTCTGTGGACGGTGGCCATAATGCATGTATATCAATGAAATAACACTCATTTAAAAATAATTCGCCGTATGGAGATCAAATTGTGCGCATTCTCAAATGTGAATTGTAGTGTTGTCAGTGCAACATAGCACATACAAGTATCCTGAGTCTTACTGGAATGAAACATTCCCACAGTGTTCTTCACCACTAACGCATATGACGTATGACGTCTATATAACTGTCATTGACTGTCATGCTGGTGGTGTATGATGACGTATACATGACACATAGCAGACACCTGAACCAAGGGGTTTGCCTGCAGGTGGCGATCTTTAGTTAGAGGTATGCACGTTTATATGTCTTCTACTTCGAGGTTCTATGTTCTATGTACACTGTATATTCCTTTGGGTTTAACAAGGAAATTTACTTTATCATTACTCTTTTATTATAGCAAAATGTGATAATTAAGAAGGAAAATTCAAACACTTATGTAATATACCCGCACTTGTGTACGTCATACCGTATTTCTGAGAAATTTTTGTTATTGCAGCATGATCAGGGGCCCTAACGGAGGTAATGCAATGAGCACATGCTACGTTGATGCATAATTTACTTTTGTATCTGTTATCTTTTACCCGAATAAAACACTTTAAAAAAAATCTCATTCAGATGTAATCTCTGAGAATCCCTGAGATACAACTAGGCATAATTCAAAGGTGTTGGGACTGTACTTCATAACGCTACATCTATTCAAGCCCCATTAATAAATTTGACGGTAACATTGTTAAAAATGGAAAGGGAAATAACTGCAATATCAACAAGGGATACTGCCCATATACATGTCCGAAAAAGGCTATATCACAGACACCCCTGAATGAATATTTGAATATAATTGTATTTTAAAAGACATCTCCGGGTGGGCAGCCTTTTTGTAAGGATGTCATACGTTGTCATGGTGGTAATGGATACCTGACTTGTAAACTTACCCTCTTCAAAGAAGGCATAAAACCCAACAGAGAGAGACATAAATCATGTGAATTATATAGGGCGGGGTAGGAGGGCTAAAACTAGGTAGGAGAAAGCCGACGGTTTATATTGCATATTTATGAACAGACCAAACCGGATTGTACTCAGAGAGGAAGTTTCCTATTCAGTTGTGTTGTACTGGGGGATTTAACTCTTAAAGAAAACCAAGTATGGCGTCAATAGGGAAGAAAATACCTGCATAGGAAATACAACACCAGGAAACGTTTTGATACCCTGTTTTATGTGTCAAGCAAAGTGATCCAGTATGATGAATGGACATATTGTTGAGTGTGATATATGTGACCATACATCAAAGCAAGGCTTTAAAAAATACTAAGAATAGGCCTAGATGTAAGTGTTCACTTCTGAATTTGTGGATGAGGATCCATCAGGTCAAATCACCATCTGTTAGGTAAATTATAAGCCTCTAAAATCACCACATACTCAGGGACCATTAAACAGTTACAATTGGTGTGTTCTAATCTCAACAATACTAGTTATGATAAAACTCGTAAAAATGTTTCATCTTATTCCAAGTAATGGCCTAACCAGCTGTGAAAAATAGACCTGGCGTCATGATTGTTAAAAGGTATAATTTAGATCTGAAACTTATATACATTTGTACGTGACTTCCTGTAGGTCTATGGCTAACTATTTTATATTCTATACTTACTTACACGATTCTTGTGTGTATTGAAAACCTAGGCATGTATAAAGGTCATCAGTGCAGATGGAATTAATGAACAATATCATAACCTTAAAAACCTATGCAATTTGGAGGAACGTTTTGGGTGAATTTATTAAACACAAAATGTATGTGTACATAAAGAGACCTATTTTTCATTGTGAGGGTAGGATGTTATTTGTTATACAAACATATATATGCCTTCGTGGGCCGTTGTTTACTAGTGCTTACTAGTGGTTTCAAAAAAGGCTTCGTTAAAATACTTGAAAATGATACAGTGTTTAAATACATAAGAATGTATGATAGATAAATGCAAATTTATTTTCAAAGTCATCAATTCGGTAACCTGTGCAGGGTCATCACCCTGTATATCCCATCCCCCTAAAAGATCTCTAATCATGTCAAATCGTGATGGCTCTAGTAATGGCAGGAGCTCCCCCCCCCCCCCAAAAAAAGATCCCCCTTCAAAGGTCATTACTAGTGATGTCCCTTTATGCCCATAAAGTTCTCAGTGTGCCTCTGGGGGGGGGGGGCTATGAAGTAGCCTCAATGCTGTAGGTTTCTATTCAATGTTTTTGATAACTTGATCACGCACACCAGCTGTTACAATAGACGGCTTAGAAACCAAAACCACTCGGGGTAAAGAAATAGCAGGAAATGTAAAGAACATTAACACAATGAGGCTCCAACTTCTATTGTAATTACATCTAGTTTCATTCTCTTTGTGTGACATTAATGTAATAATTGGTCTGGATCAGTTCGATAATGCATGAAAAAAAAGAGAGCCACATTGCAATTATAATACATGTTGAGTACCCATTCATTCATATCATATTGCGATTCACAGTGTAGATTATCTACAGATAGCCTTCATTCTCTGTATACATGTTCAGTTAGTATTAAAGCTGACCCATATTATTGTTGTTTCTTACATGCTCTGGTTCCCACGACCTCCCACCGACTTACCCCCTGGTCAATCTGTCTGGTATGTGTATGGACACATATAGTAGTAAACTCGCCTCAATCCTTAACCCTCTAAAGGCCACATGCTGCTTAGGTGCAGTATCATGCCCTCTGTCGTCATGATGCATGAATGCAGTCCTGGCGAGTCTACTCGCCAGGGTTGTATTCACACATCATGCTGACCCCTCTGGAATGTATCAACCACATAATAGTTGGCAGGATGCTTGAATGCAGCCATGGAGATTAGACCCAATTCATGTTTCATGGCGTCAAAGGGGCTCATGCATTAGAAGCATTATGTGGCCCTCAAAGGATTAAAACGTCGTCTGTGATATATTATACACTGGTCACAGCCCAGTATGGACACTGACTGGGAAACAGCTGCTGGGACATATATCTTTGGTCTGCTTTTCTTTGGTGCAAAAAACACCAACGTTAGAAAACAAGCAGCTGTATCACGCTGGGATCCACTTATTTATCCAGTTTACTGGATTTATTTCATATTATATTGGGCATGTTAAAACCTGGCGAGATGTGTAGAATTTATTGGCCCAAAAAACTGTTACTGATTTGGGCACGTACTGTGTGTGTGTCGGGTTTTGACGGGTGCATAGAGAGAGGACGGTGTTTGTAACAAATATAATGTACTTGTGTAATGAATACAAGAGGTGTAAATACTTCATATATAGTGTTGGGTCAAACAACCAAACTGTTGCCCGTAAATGCAAAAATGTCCGAAAGCATAAGGTAACTATATAGCACATGTATACATGATTTAAAGATGGTATATAAGCTAATAGACTTCCCAAACCTTTCCTTCAAAATGGATATAATTTTAATGTCAAGGGTTTTGTTATTATTTTAGCTGATATGCAGTGCTCAATGTTCAATATATTTGCCTACAAATGCATGATTTGAGATAGAAAACAATGTTGCTTATTCACCTCACTGACTCAGTGTCCCCCCTATGTGAGAATACCAGGAACTAAGCTATAGGGTAAGCACTGGGCCATGCAGTATAAACACATTGGGAGTTTTAGTGTCGACCTACAGTAAAAGAATATTGCACTGCATGTGCTCATCTCATAGACTAAGACACTGCCAATAATTCTAAAGATTAGGGAAGACCTATCAGATAGCATATACAATATGAATATGATGAGACTAAAAAATCTCCAAACATTTAGCTGACACACCATCTTTAAAGGTCAGGCTATTGTAATATAAACAGAAAAACATGCAAGAGCACTGTACTCACAAAGGCCTATCTGAAAAGCTCAATCAATGACAGGGGTACATGATAACCCTTTAAGGGCCGCATAATGGCCAGGACAACTATTAAGACCTTCTGGTAGGCTGCATCTTGTTGAGACCTTTCCTTAACACCATGTGTCTTGAAAAGGTAAGACTTTTAAACTATATTCAGACGTTTGTTCATATTCAAACTGCAAGTATATTGATGGGCATTTGGTTGCTATGGTAACCAAAATTCACATTTATCTATGGTTGCCATGGTAACAGAAGGACCAGATCAATTCTGTAAACAGTACAGGCATATACGTCTTGGTGAAACCTTTAATTTGCACTATTGCATGACTAAACACATTAAATAATAGACATTTCGGGGTATATTTTGACTTTTTTTTCTGGCATTTTGGCGGCCATTTTGTTTTTTGGAATTTTGAAGGCTTAAAATGCATATTTCGCTTTGGTGAAATGAATTTTTGGAAACTACACGCCAAAATTGACTTAATAAAGTGTTTCACCAAATTTTTCTCAGAAATGCTCCTAGAAATAAGAAAAGCTGATTTTGACTCCAGTGTATTTGTCTTCATGATGCATAACTGCAGCTCTGGTGAGTCTACTCGTCATGGCGGCACGTATAGACCCATAGCCATGCATGGCATATGCAATGTATAGTCGATATGATGCATGAAATAAAAGCTTAATTTTAAGTAGGTTTAATAGATTACTACAAATGTGGTGTCAAAGCAATACGAACAATTTGAAGGAATATGAATAGAGTTATTTTTTTATGTCTTGGTATAGTTAACTCCAATAATAACTCCCCCCACCTTCTGGTTACCCCCCCCCCCCTTCCCCTCAAAGGCAGCCAATAATCCATTTGTAGTTATGAGGCGTCATAAAGCCCCCCCCCTGCCTTCCACACCAGATGCCCCCACCATCTGCCGCCTGTTTAATTAAAGAACAAGTGTATCTATAGTTATATTTTGTTGCATTTTAAGGAGATACAATCAATCGATTACACATAAAATCTGTTAGTTTGCATTATACATAGCTACTCAGCATTTGGGAGAAAGTGAAACATGACCAGCCATGCAGAAAGGATCCTATGCCATGAAGAGATGTGCACAAAGCACGCACTCGTTGGATAAAGATTAAAAGGTAGATTGCCCCCCCCCCTCCTTCATTTCTTGCACCCCTCCCCACTGACCACCTGTTGACCACGCCCTAACTTACAAATTCCCCATTCAGTGGCCAGTTCCAATTGTTTACATGCATTTACGTAGTGGCAACTATATCATGAACTAATTAGCCCACTTTAAGCTACTTTAGGGAGTGTTCATTTTTTAACAACAGGGGGGGGGTTGGTGAGTTTAGGGGGGGGGGCGTAAAATAACTTGACCCCTTCCGAGGGGGGGGGGCGTAAAATAACTTGACCCTCTTGAGGGGGGGGGCGTAAAATACCTTCTTGACACCTTTAGAGGGGGCGCGATTTGTCGCGATGTGGCGCTGAAGACATTTCTGTAGAAATGCCTTAAAATCCAGCAAATTACCTCTAAAATCATAAAATTTTCTTGCGACACTTTGCGTTGCACCCATTAAATCTAACAATTTTACAGTGTGAATTTTCAAAATTTTAATTGGAGTTCAGGCAAACTCCTCAGAATTATTTATCAAATTGGTCATTCTTGTGATTCATCCAGATCCAATGAGAACTCTATTTTACCTTTATGTGTCAGACAAGAAGATCAAAATACATCAAATTCCACCGTCTGCCTTCTTTTCAAAATTTTCTTGGGGGGGGGGTGCGGCGCATTCCCAAACCCCCCTAGTACTGCTGTGACATGTGATTGGCAATTGAACACATTAATATTTCAGTGATGGTTTAAGATGGGGGGTAGACATGCCAGATGTGCCAAAATGCATAAGATTGCACCATTTGAAGTCAGGAATTTCAAAATTTTCTAAGACTTTTCCATCTAAAAAGAAAGGTTCCAGCCCCAATTATAAAGGCTGGCTAGTACAGATCTTAGCTTTGATACAATTCTGGCCAAAATGCACCAGAATGCACCATTTCAGGTCTAGATTTTCCAATGTTCCCAAAAGTTTCCCACTAAAAACAGGGTTAATAATACAGTTGGCCAAAAGGAAACAGAATGCACCATTTCAGGTCTAGATTGTCAAATTTTCCCAAAACCTTTCCTCAAAAAAGATAAGGCCCCAATCATAGAGGCCGAATTGTACAGATCCGAGTTATTTTTTACCAAAATGCAGCAGAATGCACTATTTCAAGTTTAGATTTCCAATTTTCCTAAAACTTTTCCTAAAAAATAAACAAGTTTCCAGCCCCAATCATAGATAATTTAGAGCTGAGCCTTAATATATTGTATGCCAAAGTGCATTAGAATGCTTTCAAATTGGGCTCTGATTTTTTCCCTCTTGCATGTCTAGTGTGCACCGTAGTCCCACATTTGCCACCAAGATGTGTGTTTTCAACAGGCCAGTCTACAGGTTAATTGTTTTTGCGGGTATAACAGAGCAGACCAGACTGCAAAAAAGAAATGTTTGTGGAGTTTGAACCAAAAACAGACATGGTTGGGCACCCTCCAAATTGATATTACAAAATTTACAGAATTCCCATTATTGCATCTACAAAATTGTTTTATCAATGCAACCGTAAAATGGCAGATAGAGGAACAATTTGCTTATCTAATATTGAAAAAAGTGTAGTAATTCCAACTAAAACAGAACAGATTATTCAGTGTTAAAAAGGGAACCGGTTGTAGGTGATTAAGGACTCTCAGCACCCAAATTGCACTAAAACAGTTTGGAGTGTTTAATTCCAGGTAAATTCTTTAAACCTGCACATATAATACATCATTTGAACCATCTATAGCTGTAATACCTTTATCAAATTACTTCTATTATTTCTCATTTTTGTAGCCATGGAATGTGGATGGAACAAAAACGTTCCATTTTCAGCCTCTTTTTCTTTCAACAGCATTATGGGATGGAAATTGGACTAAATTCTTGGATTTCCTAATTGAATATTAAATTTTATGTCAATACCTGGGGTCTTTTTTTCCTTTTCTTCATATTCCAATTATTAAGGTCTACAGACCCATTTAAAGTTGCATAGTTAGCTAGAAAATGGGCGATAATAGGGGTAAATAGCCATTTTTACCATTTTTTAGTAACTATACAACTTTGAAGGGCTCTGTAGACTTTAATAATTGGAATATCAACTAAAGGGAAAAAAGGACCCCAGGTATGGACATCAATATCAGTTTCAAATTGTTAAACATAAGTATTATATCCAATTTCCATCCCATAATGCTGTTGAAATGAAAAGAAGATAAAAAGGAACGTTTTTGTTCCATTCACATTCCACAGTGACAAAATTCTCAAATAACGGAAGGAATTTGATAAAGGTGTTATAATGGTTCAAATGGTGTATAACATGTGCAGGTTTAACACATTTCCTTGGAATTAAACCCTCCAAACTGTTTTAGTGCAATTTGGGTGCTGAGAGTCCTTAAATGTTGGATGAAATGCTAGTGTGGTTTGCATCACACTCCTGTAATTCAGTACATGGACCTATGCATTTGTGCCCAAACAACTACCAACTGTTCATCTTTTTACACCTATCTTTTCTGGCAGATTTTATCTGCTGCTATATGATTGCAATAAAATGACCAAGTTGAAAAATAATAAGAGACTAAAATAGTGATCATCAAATCTACCCAAGATGCTTCATCATTCAAGATAGGCTGTTACCAACTGTTTGTTTCAAACTAGGACTAGACTGCCCTGTTGGTTGACCAGGCCATCGGCTTGGATCAAGGCCATTCATTTTTAACTTGACATTGAGAGCAATACCTACAAGGAATGATTGAACTGTAATGTTGATATTTATGGATATCAGAGTAACATAAAGGTTCCTATAAAGCTTTCAAAGTGCACATGAATACACCATTTGACTTCTAGATTCTGAAATGTTCCAGTTAAGAGACGGATGTATGCCGTTCTGACCCCCTTCTGAAGCACTGCACTTTGAGTACAGCTGCAATTTTGTGGGAGCTGGGTAGATATTATGTCCCTAATATTCACGCTTAAATTTGATGAATCCATAGATCAAAATCAAAAGTTGCTATTTGAATATTTAATAGCCATTTCTAGGAGTACATTTTCCATAAAACCCCTCCCTTAAGAAACCCCCACCTTTAAGACGACCCCTTAGTCAGGAAAAATATACCCCAAAAGCAGGCTTCTCCACAGACTCAAAAATCACACCGTAAATTTTCACGTAGGAGCTGGGGCTTGTATGAGTAAGATTAGGGTTAGGCTTATATTAGATATGTGAGAATTTTGACTCTTCAAATTGATGGATAAATTTTTTTTTGGAAAAAAAGTGCTTAAATGCGAATAACTTTTGTTCTAATTGATGGATTTTCAAAATTCAAAAACCTGTAGATAGATAAAATGACACTGGCAGGGATTTGGGGTAAATTGATGCTGGCGGCAGTAATCGCGATGCTGGCGGCCCGCCGGTGTCATTGCAGTGTAAGGAGAACCCTGTTAAAGGATGGGTTTTATGGTACATGCCATGAAGAAACATAGGGATAGGCATTGTAAATATGACCTATATCCTATATATCAAGTATAGATTCATTTCTATGTAGCACTGATGCGACACAGCGATGTAACGCAAATTAATGCAGAAAAATTGAAAGGGGGGGGGGGGGCGCAAAATAACTCAGCTAGATTTTAACTTGCCCCTTCCCGAGGGGGGGGCGCAAAATAACTTGCGTGTCAAAACGAAAACTCACCAGCCCCCCCCCTGTTGTTAAAAAATGAACACTCCCTTAGCTTTCATTAGTGGTCATGGCATTGGGGGGGGGGGGGATTGGGGTTAAGAGGGCATTTGAGAGGGAGGTTGTACATGCCATATGTGCAGAACGTTTGCATTTTCACACCCCTCCTGTTTTTAATGATAGTATCATGTATTATACCCCCCCCCCCACACCCTTTCTTTTATTTTTTACAGGGATGGACTTCTTTTACCCGCCCGTCGTTAAGTAATGACCACTCCATTAGTTATGCGACAGGGACGTTCTGTCGGGGCAATGAGAATCAGGGTTAATCCTTCTGAAAATATTGTCCAATCATCCGGTCGATTCTTCCCCTCCCCCCTTATCTGGTGATATTTTAACTCGGGTATTTCGATTCCCCTCCAATGGTACTTTGCGAACCTCCCCTTAACCACGCGTTCCCGCCACACACACAGGCTTTAAGCCCCCACCTCCCCTCTATAAGGCCCAGCTTCACGGTCCTCCCTCCACTTCTACTGCTGCTGTAGGGGCAGCAATATTTGGGCAGTTTAAGGTACAGTTTCCCCCCACCAGCCGCCCAGCCCACGCTCCAGTAGGTATGTAGGTCAGGAAACCACCAGGGAGTAGTGTAGCGGGGGTGGGAGGTAGGCAGTGTAAGCTGTGGAGGGTGTTTTGTGGCTAAAAGTAATTGCTTGTTGTGTAGAGGGCCGTAGAGGGGGCAGAGCCAGGCTGCACAGCCAGTCCCTACCCAGTGTGTACACTGCACAGCCTTACTCACTCACCTGGCCCGGGAGACGTCTAAGGGGGTGTGAGACCGGTCTGTGCTGGGCTACCTGGAGGAGAGATCTACCTGGACACCCTTCAGACTCACCTGTGCGTCCTATACATAGTCATAACCCACCTGTGGCTTTAGGTACTGGGTGTCTCCCCATCATCCTACCTGGTCTAGCATCCATGTTAAGGCTGGGTCGTTATACAGGTGATAGGTACTGGAGGATACTACTACCTACCTGTGTGTAATATAGCTGTACTACCACCACACATGGATTACTCAGTAACTGGAGGAGCTCTACTACAGTCTACACCTGGATATACCTGTGTGGATGTCTAACACACGTCCACCTCCTGCATGGTGAGTACAGGTGTTCTGCATGTCTCCAACTTCCAAGTCAGCATGTAGGGTAAACTGACCTAAAGGTAACCACGTACCATGAGATGTCCACCTTAATTATGTAGTTATTCGTGTATGGTATTGTACTTATTTGTCCTTTTCTGGAAAGAATATCACTTAAAGTGTACTGTGATACACAAAAACAAAGCGTATCATGAATGGATGACTAAAAGATTGAGGGGGTTATCTCATGGTACGTGGTTATCTTTAGGTCAGTTTACCCTAGTAGGGTTCGGGCTGGACACCTGGTCCCTGCACTCAGCAGTCCACTAAAATCACAAACATCTAATTTAGATATTATAAATTGAATTTAGGGCTCATATTTGTACTCTCTATTCAAACACTTAGGTCTACTATTAGTTCACATACTAAGGTCTAGAATGTCAGACTGTAAACAGATTTATTGCAGATTTATTGTGGGCTTTCGTGGCATTTCTACTTGTAGTGAAACCCAGATCTGGGCTGGGGATATTGTAAAACCATAAACCTAATGACCGATGTGTTATCAGAGACGTTCACGTTGACAGGCATTGTACAACTAAAAGGTGGCATGGCAGGTAATATGACAGATGACGAACTGGAGACCTTATGACACCAGTGGTGAAGGCGGGGGTGAAGGGGGGCATCAGATAGGCGTGACAATCACTAATTAGATGTCTGCACTTCTTAGCCAGAATCTTAATAACATTGATTGTAATACTCAAACAGTTATTGGTATATTCCTTGAATATTTGATTAAATGGAAGTTTTAAATGTGCATGCTCCTGCCATTGGGTGACTATAGTCTAATCCAGTATAGGTGGCAACATAGTGTCACGTTTTACAAATGTCATAAATATCCTAGTACTGTAGGAGTAATAGCAGTTTTGGTAGTTATCTTTGTGACTGAATAAGAATGTCATTTTAAAAGCTCTCACTTTCTTATGTGGCAAGAAATGTTAATGCAAACCTAAGATTAATGACGTAACCCTATTGGCCACCCCATTTACAGTATGCAACTCTGCCATAATCAGTTAAGCCTATTATTATATACCACAGAGTCTTTGTTAACTGACAAACATAGTAGAGCATGTTAAGTGAATGCCTCAACGGCCAACAGGCAATCAAATGGTAATGTAATAAGCAGTTATAGGTGCCGAAAATGAAATGGCGCTCACATTTAAATTTGCATGGAGAGAGGGGGAGGGGGAGGCGGTCGATAGGGAGAGAGACAGAGTATAGGGGTTAAAGCAGAATAGGGCAACTACTATTATCTATGTGAATTTAACGTCTCCTTTTTTTTCTAACGATGTTTTAAAATGTATACATCGGTAGAAATAATTTTGTGCCAGAGCTTAACCCCAGATCTCTACTCTTTCCAGACAATCATGTTTTGCCTGTAGTCTGTATCAGCCTCAAATCTTTAATTCAGCTGGCATCTCTAAGGGAAATCCAATGGGATATTTAATGCCCCAATACATAATACGTATACGCCTTTATAGGGCTAACAAGGTCGCCTATAAATAGGCTACATAAAGCGCTATAGGCAAATATAAAGAGGTTGCACCGAATCTTAAGGACACAAAACACCTACAGTGACAAAGTCCTGAGTGAATGTAACCTGTTACACCCAGAGAACGCAGCTGGTAGAAAAATAATACACCACAAAAAGATACAGAGAGAGAGGCCTTGAGATTCTTCAGATTCTTCCATGTCTGGCATGTATGTCACATAGGGCTATTCACATGGTACTTATAGCTCCCTGTGAGGGGAGTCTGTCTGCGGACACGTCCCAGCTCCCTCCTGATCCCTGCTGTTCACGTGTGATGTGAAAGCATAATTACCTCACATCTCAGGTTGGTGGCTGCTTTATATATGTGTAAGGATACAACTAACTGCGGAGAAGTGCTCCTGAATCTCCAATGGGTTTAGATCAAAGCTCATGTATATTGGACACTGTATCCAGTGGTATATATGTTTTAGATAACGAGGGGGGGGTAGTTTGTACCCAACTGTGAGATTCACGCCCCATCTGCTACTATCTAATGATCCAAGGTCCTTTTTGAAAAAAGGTGTGGAATGTTTTCATCTTTTGCCCCCCCCTGCAATGGGTCTTTGGAAATAGTTTTAGCCCCTCCCTGTTGTTAAAGAATGACCACTCCCTTGGCGTTCTATTGGAATGTGGATATTGTGTACCATAGGCCTATATATATGGCTCACTCTCACCAAATCAGTGCAACTAAAAAAGTGACGTACATGATCAGTGGACGTACATGATCGGTGGACGTACATGATCGGTGACGTACATGATCGGTGACGTACATGATCGGTGACGTACATGATCGGTGATTATTGACTGCCCCAGTCTTTCTGATCATCATATAACATAAGTAAACCTTACCAAGGTGTTCATATAATGTCTGTATTGGTATTTAAAATGGTTTAAATGTGTAAATGATTCTAGTAAGAGTATTTTAAATGACATTTCAATGCCGATCATGTACGTCATGTGACGTACATGATTGGTGACGTACATGATCGGTGATTATTGACTGCCCTACTCTTTCTGACCATAATAAAAGATTTATAAACCTTACCAAGGTGTACATATAATGTCTGTCTTGGTATTTCAAATGGTTTAAATGTGTAGATGAGTCTAGTAAGAGTATTTTACATGACATTTCAATACCGATCATGTACGTCATGTGACGTACATGATCGGCCATTATTTATTGACTGCTTTAATTACCTTTTCTGACCATATTTAAAACATAAATCAATCATAGTGAGGTGTACATATGATGTAGGTCTAAATATGTGTAATCATAGACAGGTCAAGCAGTGGGTAAATAGGAAATTTTACATGACATTCCAAGCCGATCATGTACGTCATGTGACGTACATGATCGGTTACACATTGAGCCCCCCCCCCTCCGGCCCCTATAAATATTTTGGGAGTTTTTTTTTTCTGATAAACTCCCCAAAGATACATTACAGCCTGTAGGTATGGTTGGGAGAGTTAAACATCGTAGTGCAGGGGGTAAAAGACGGATTTTGGACTCTGCCGATCATGTACGTCCGCCGATCATGTACGTCCGCCGGTCATGTACGTCACTTTTTTAGTTGCACTGATTTGGTGAGAGTGAGCCTTATATAAGTAGACCACGACCATTTATAACCGTTGTAGCCCTACTTTTTGAATAATGATTATGCAAATGTAATTACTGGACATCGATTCTCTCTCTTTGTAGCTCTATAGTGATCGATGCCCAGTTTTATACTTCAGACCAGTGGCTCATTTTGGCTGTTTTTTGCCTCACAGATTGCTTCTAGGGAAAAATCCTGACTAGGTGCAAATATATTCTCTATGCCAATGTGTAATATGAGGGTAGAAAACACTGGAACCTCAGTTAGAAAAAATCCTACTGAACAGTTTTTGAGAAAATTAGGGTTTTGTTGCATATTTTTGGTGTTTTTAGTACATTTCCTACATAAACCGTGAACGCCAGCATTTCTCACTTTTCAGGTGTTTAGAATCAGAATTTGACTTTTTTTTATTCGCAGTAGGATTTCTGAGTATCGAGCCATTCTAGAAAAGCTATTCTTTGGAAAAAATACTTAGTATTTCTTGATGATTTTTGTTGCACAAATTTAGGGTTGTAATATAAAAACTGCATTGTCATCCAATCAAAGTGTTTATGCACTGTTGATGGTCACCCCCTCCCACCCTCTTCACTCTGCATTGAAGGAGAACAGGCAGGGGAGGTACACTTGTCCGTATATAGCTGTTGACCTGCTTGCTGGGTGCATTTTCAATTTATGGGGTGCCAACTGTTCATGAAAGAAAAATCAAATAGAATTTTTTTTTTTTTTTAGTATCAGATTAATGTAACTACAATTCGTGGTAGCACTTAAAGCATTATATTTGCATTAATATGAATGGTAGCCACCTTATGGGGTGCCAACTATTCATGAAAGAAAAATTGATAAGAATTTGTTTTTTGTTAGCATTAAATTGATGCAACTACAATTCGAGATTGCATTTCAAGCATCGGGGCATTCAATGAATGGTAGTCATCTTAAATATATGGGGTGCCAACTGTTCATGAATTAAAAAAAAGAATAGAATTAGTTTTTTTATTAGTATCAGATTAATGCAACTACAATTTGTGATTGCACTTAAAGCATTGTGGCATGCAGTAAGTGGTAACCACCTTGAATGTATGGGGTGCCAACTGTTCATGAAAGAAAAAAAAGAAAGTTTTTTTTTTAGAATCAAATTAATTCAACTGCAATTCAAGATTGCATTTAAGCATTATGGCATTCAATGACTGGTGGCCATCTTGAATCTATGAGGTGCCAACTCTTCATGAAAAAAACAACTAAATTGGATTTTTTTAACAGTGTAAAATTAATGCAACTACAATTCAAGATTGCATTTAAAGCATTGTGGCATTCAATGAATGGTGGCCATCCTAAACCTATGGGTGCCAGCTGTGTTTGAAAAGGTATCAAATAGACATTTGCTTATAATAGATATCAAATTAATGCAACTACAATTCTTCATTGCACTAAAAGCATTGTGGCATTTAGTAAATGGTAGCCATCTTGAATGGGTTGAATGAAGGAAAAATCAAATAGGATTTGTTTTTTTGATCAAATTAATGCAACTGCAAGTCAAGATTGCATTTCAAGCATCGGGACATTCAATTAGTGATAGCCATCTTGAATCTATGGGATGCCATCTGTTCATGAAAAAAAAATAGAATAGATTTTTTTTTATTAGTATCAAATTACTGCAACTGCAATTCGAGATTACATTAAAAGCATGGTGGCATTCAATGAATGGTTTCAATCTTGAATTTTGAAATGAACATACACACAGACATATTCATAGGCATGAACATGGTGTTCTCCTTCATTATAGATATTCATGGATTTCTACTTCTACTAAATATAGCTTTCTGTTAGAAGGATTCTGTTACATGGATGTCGATGTCCAGTTTTAGATATATATCCATATAGTGCATTGGAGTGCTATAATGTTGGACTGCTGTATATTTTCATATTTTACCTAAGACATTATGTTACGAATACAAGTAGAGAAACATGAATCCATATTCCCATTTGTTCATGAATTACATGTATAATTTTTGAATACACCAATGAATGGTAATTCCACAGTACATGTATGTACCTTATCTTGGCAATGGAGATGTCAGTCGCTGAAATTGAGCAGTAAGTATGGGCCATACACATACCGTACAGCCTATTACCAAGACATTAGGCATGGTGATGTTATTGGTCCCCATACCACCTGTTACATACCTGTTACACGGGTGTTTGTGTCTTATTATGGTCCTATATCTGCCATTGCCAAGTCACAACAGGGACAGATGCCCAAGTAGCATGTCTTAAGGGAACTAGCTCTACTTACAAAAACAGTCTAGACATTCCAAGGTGATGAAAATGATAATAATTATGTCCCTGCATGGTGCATCCTTTCTGCTTGGCTGCTTAAAGATGAGAAGTGGTTAATTACGATTATGGCGTCACCGGATGACTGAGTCATTTTCACAGTTATACATGTACATGAATATGGCGTATTTTCTGTAAGAAAGTGGGGGTTAGAAAGAGATAGGGAACGGGAGAGACGGCGCCACACTTGGCCCCCGATGTGGCCTGAACTGGGCTAACCAATTTGATCCAAACGCTTTTGGTCATCGGTTTCTTCTCTGGTCCTAAGCGGCCTGCCCAATTTGGGTGCAGATTGGTTTCAAAGTGGGATGCCCGATTTGTGCTCAAATTAGGTTCAAGACGGGTTGCCCAAATTGGCTCAGCTGGGCGTAGTTCAAAGCCCAATGACCAAGGCTGATGATCACAAGCAAGTTTGAGAAAAGTAAATTGCTCAATAATTATTAAGCGCTGACTTGAGCCTGGCAATGCACTCACATAAAACCCAGGTGCTGGATTCTGCTCAATTTCAACTATCCAATCCAGCGAGTTAAAACTGAATTGGCCCCCAACTGGGCGTACTATCTATACGATGTGAGAAGGGTCAGATCCAGCTTCAAATTCATATAATTCTATGCAAATTTTCACAATTTACATCTGGTATGACCTGTCTTTTTTTGAGCCAAAGTGCATCAGATGATATGATAGACGCGTAACAATGAATACCATATTTGCATAGAACCGATTAGTAATTGATGTACTTTGTTGGTATTACCATGCACTCATCACCTTGACTAGATATTAGTAAGAAGAAGATGCACCCACAAGAATGTGCAGATACCTATTCATGAGTCACATCAAATACACCATACCTCCTACCCCAATTTCTCCATACAACTCCCCACATAAAACATACCCAGGAAGAGACCAGCAGTCATCAAACTTAAGTAGACCAACCAGGAAAGTCCGCCTTGTGCCTCAGGTGATATTCACGTGTCATGCTCCACAAATCAGATCCCAGCTGCAATGACTTGACTTACCTGTAGTATTTTAATTCAATGGGAGATCAGTGTCAGGCCATATTATGAGTCCTTTACCTCTCTATGTATTACATGGGGGATATCTGGCAAAGACCAGAATAGGCATTGGTTCCAGGAGTAGGACTAAGGTGGGCTGTGTCAGGCTTGTGTGACTCAAGGTAAACACAAATATAGCTTGGCAGTTCTTATACTGTAGTGTACATTACTATACATGGGAGGAGGAGACTGTAGGGTACAACTCACCATCTGAGTAACAACAGGGTGTGTGCCATGCTTGGTCATATGATGTGAACACACAGACAGGTACACCTACAGTTATCAAAGGTGATGAATTTGCAATATCTCACAGATAACCTTTGTTTGGCTCAGGTATAAAAATTACATGTAAGGCAGGTTCTATACTTAGATAGATGATTATATGTAATTTAAAGCCAGAGCCTTCCCAGTGCTTATTGAAAACCACATATATTACTACAATGCAAAGGGAATTGTAAAGCCTTTATCATTAGTATAATACTGAACTGGATATTAATTTAAAAGTACTGTACAGTAGGTACTGCATCTATAGGGACTTTATTAGTAATAGGAGACAGGCGTGGCTGCATGCTGGCACACTGTGTCACCCAAATGACAATGCTAAATATTTCAATAATGAAGAGGAGTCTCCATTCTATAAATATACATACATGTATCTAATCCTTATGGTGTTTCAGGAAGGCGTTGGGAAAGTAACAAACAAACATATTAAAAAGAGAATGAGAAATATCCATTTCCTGTATGTTTTGTGTCGTTACCTGATAACTGTGTAATCATCCTATTTTCTTTTTGGTCATGCTTTCTGAGTAGGTATGTATCTTTAGCAAATAAGAACATGACAAACCAGTAAAGCACAAGAGGTGACTCTGCAAGAGGTTTTTTTTTTTGAAGTAGATTTATTGGATCAAATTGGTTTGCACCAAAACTAGCTCGGGCGCATTGCCCTTCTGCCGCCAGTACCCCTGCCTATACATAATTCTTTGACGGTCTTTATGTTGAAGATGGTAGCTATGACTTCCTTTACTCTTACACATGTTAACGTATGGTACATTACATTATTATGACAAAAAACTATACAATTCCTTGTTTCCATAATTGTAAATTATGATGAGATGAGATGAGATGATTGTATGCGTCATGATAACCGGAAAATTAAAATTCATTTATAAAACAGTGGGGGTAATCCTTGTTAATTGCTATTTTAAACTGCCAGAGAGTCTCTTTCATTGTATACATGGGTTTTAGCTGATTCCAGCGCATAATGGCTCGGTACATACAACTTCTTAAAACAATAGGCTTAAGTGACCGCGGAACAATAAGTCTTTTTCCCTGGTGATACCTTGTTGGCAGAGGCCTAATATCAACATATTTATCTAGCTGAGCTAGAGTGTAAGCATAATACAATAAATGTTTGTCCCTCCTGTGTATAAGCCGGGTACATCCACTTCTGTTATGTAATTCAACAGTCGTCATTACAGGATTTTTTTCTAATTTAACTTTATATACCGTGCGCAAACCTTTATTCTGAAGTCCCTGTAATTCCTCACTCTCCCCTTTATTTTCCCTATCCCAAATAAAATCTGCATAATCTAATGTCGGAAGGACCATAGAGGTATAAATAGTAAGGGCTGTGTCGTTATCCGTATGATACCTGACCTTAGTCAACTGGTTTAGCTTGTGCCTTGCATTGGCAATCACATTCTTCCTATGTGCTATGAACTTAAGAGAAGGGTCTAGTGTAACACCTAGATACTGGAAGGAGTCAACTTTCTCTAGCTGCACATTATTTAAAGTAAAAACAGGTTGAAGTCCGTTAATATTATTATAAAACATCCATTTTGTTTTTTTCTCATTAATAGTTAAGCTATTTTTCTTGCACCATGAGGACAAATCATGTAGACATTGTTGCATTTGGACCGGGGTATGTACAGAGATGACCGCATCGTCCGCATATAGTGTAATATCAAAGTCACCAATATCAGGAAGAGAATTAATATAAATAGAGAAAAGTATTGGACCACAAACGGAACCCTGTGGAACACCATAAGATACAGGTTTAACAGTAGAAATGGTATCATTAGCCATTGTACGTTGGGTTCTCTCACTCAGGTAGCTATCAAACCATCTGCATGTAAAATCACTAAGTCCAAAGTCCGAAAGTTTTTTAATAAGAATTAAGTGAGAAACTGTATCGAAAGCTTTTTTATAGTCCAGATATAGAGATAGAGTAGATTTATTACTAATTATATTTTCAATGATATTATTAAGGTGTGAGGTGATAGCTGAGACTGTTGAGTGACCCGATCGGTACCCATGTTGGAACCTCGTTAACAGACTATGCCTCTCCATATATTTCTGGAGCCTAGAACAGACAATTTTCTCATATAGTTTACCAGGTAAAGGAAGCAGGCTTATAGGCCTTAAGTCACTAACATCTAAAGAATTAGCTTTTTTAGGAATAGGAATTATCATGGCAGCCTTCCATGCTCTCGGAAAGTAGCATTTACTAAGACATTTATTATACATACACATAATTACGTCTGGGATACTAAAGAAGGCATCTTTCAGTACATGTGATTTGATATCCTTAATACTAGATGGCTTATTATTTTTAATAGATTTAATTAGCTTAACTGTTTCAGTATATGTGAGCGGGTACAATAAGTCCGTTTTATAGGGCGGTACAGTGGCTGGTTTACGGTAGTTAGTATCAGGGTCTACAGGTGGCAGCACCGCGGCTAGCTTCTCACCAACCTCAGCGAAGAACGTGTTAATATGATTGGAGACTTCATTTGTAGGTATCATTTCCTTGGTGAGGCTATTTCTTAACTTAATAAAGGTAGATTTGGTTTTTACCGGTAGCAGCTTCCTGATGCCTTCCCAGAATTTTGCAGGGTCATTTTTCCTATGTGCCAGAAGGGTATCAATCTTTTCTTTCCTACTAAAATAAATTAATGATTCAACTCTATTTCTATAAAAGTCAGCAATTCGCCTATCATCTATATTATTCGAAAGTCTTGCGTCTCTATAAAGGCCATCTCTATGTTGCATTTCTTGTATAATATTTGGGGTAAGCCATTCAGGTGTGTATACCGGTAGTACCAATGTACGTATGGGACATATAGAATCAAGGCATGCTCGAATAACAGAGATAACTTCACTCCAGAGTGCATCAGGGTCATCAAATAACAGTACATCATCCCATTTCACATTTGTTAACATATTTTTAAAAATTAGGACATCATAGTTTTTATATGATCTGGCTTTTACCACTTTATCTTATTTCTCTCACATTTTATCAAAATAAAAACAGGTCTATGATCAGCTATGTGATAGTCTATAGTCCCAAATTCACATACATTGTGTATACGGTCATTTATATAAATGTGGTCTAACAGTGTTCCTGAAGCAGGCCTCGTTATTTCATCAATTAATTGACAAAGGTCGTTATCTGTGCAAAAACTTTCAACATTGGAATCATCAATAGCTTTTCGTGACAAAAGATCAATATTAAAATCCCCCATGAATATCATTTTCCTATTTTTTGTAACTGTAGCTTTAATTTCAGTCAGTCTTTTATATAAAGACTCCATACTAACTTTATCTTGTTTTGGCGGACGGTAACATACAAATATTTTATACTTTATTTTTCCTATTAGAATGTCTACACATAAAATCTCATAGTCAGCTGTTATACAACTCACTTTATCATCAATTTCAGCTGTATACGTATCGCGCATGTAAATCATTAAACCTCCTGCGGTCTTATCAATAATGGGAAAACGATCTAATCTAAAAAATTGATAGCCTGGTAAGGACATCATAGTATCTGTTATTGTAGGATTTAACCACGATTCCACCACTCCAGTAATGTCTGTGTGAGAAATAAATTTCTTAATATTAACCCGTTTGGGATATGCTGACCTGGCATTTATACAAGTGAACAGGAGACCTTTGGCCTTACATATGTTATGGAGGAAAACCATTTTTGAGATTCACGAGTGTCTTGGTATATGTTGGTGAGGTGAGATGAGGTTGAAAATGAAAACGACTTAATCTAACGTACAGAGATGACATTATGGCTATGGCACCCAGAGAAAAGCAATGCGCCCCGGCTAGCCTACATTGGCACAAATTAGTAGTTTATGGTGTAAGAATACAGCATTATGAGAAGGAGAGAAATATTATTGCCTTTAGGCTAGTACAGACTGAGATATTCCGAGAACAATAAGTAAAAAATAATATTATAATAGAGAAAAATTCGGTCCTATTAGACAGACCTTATATAGGAGTAGTAACCCATATATACACATGTTTACATTTTTCAATGCCATGTTGGTCATCAGCTGTTGTTGCATCATCACAGTGTCACTGGGTCAGTTATTTGTACTCAGGCCGTCCCGCTGTGTTGTGATTATACCTAACCACATGCAATCAGACATGGTTATACTATACTTAGTGGGAGTAGAGACCTGTTCCCCCGACTGTTACATAAAAAAACACCCGGTAGGCTATACATAGGTACATATACAAATGTAATCTAGACTGTCTGATCTATATATATCGACCTAGCATATAAGAAGTGCTATATGTTTACATTTTCTCACAGTTTGTGTTATTATTTAGGCGGAGTCTTCTTGCCGGAAAGGAAACCTTTTATGCGGTCCTGTAGTTGGTGGCTGCTCTCTTTAACACGCTTGTGTGGATCAAGCTTGCTTGCCTTGATCACAACTTTGCTGCTCGAGCTGGGGGCTTCCACCCTGGAGGTTGATCTTGTAGCGCTGCTCTGAGTCAGTGTCGTGTTGTCAATCTGGGTCTTGGGAGGGGTGGTTAGGTGTGGTGACAGAGTCTGTGAGCTTAGATTGAAAGGAATACCCCCACCCTTCCTATAGCCCGCAGCCGCTTGCACATAAGCCGCAGTAGCTGTCTTCGCCATCATACTCATTAGTTCCTCATCTAGTCTCGCGTCTTGTGGAGGTGAGGGTGCTGGTGATTGAGGGGGTGGTGGCGCCTGCTTCTTGGTGGTCATTGGAGCTGTGGGTATCATCTCGGGCTCAGCCTGTGTAGTGGGGGGCGTGTCTGCTCGCTGTACAATTGTGGGCGTGGTCGCTGCCGCCTGCGCTGGAGGATCTGGTCTGGTTTCATCATTGGCCGGTGTGGTAACAGGGGGGGGGGGGTGCTTTTGCAGCTGGATTGTCTATACCAAACAGGTCCTTCCGCACTTCCATAAGGATGTACCCCCCTCTGTTTTTACCTCTCCAGGTGCCTTTCTCCAGAGCTTTACTTCTGATTCCTGCCCCTATTCCCCAGTGCCTCGATCCTGTTGTCTCCAGGAGCAGTCGACTTTGAGTAGCTCTTAGAATCTCTCTGAGGTCATCTCCCTGTACATATTTTGCAATATTCAGTTCTTTGAGGATGTTTTCATCATGGTTTCTCCATTCCGGGCAATTGATGGATTTAGCGATGGTCATGGCTCTCATGGCTGTGTAGGAGTCCATTATTTCATCGGCTTTTTCTTTATTCTTGGCGAAAAGTGCCTTCTTGTGCGACAGGCCTTGCTCCACTGAGCTGTAGGTGTGCCCTTCGTAGTCTACCTTACACGGGAAGAAGTTGCTGAGGGGTGCTAGGCTAGAGTTGTATGCCACATAGTGGTCGGTTACTATGGTTCTGGCATTGGCGAGCTGAAGTTTGTCTGGCAGGTCGGCTATGTTGCTATGTGGGTAATACCTTCCCTGGAACAAGATCCCTCTACCTCTAGGCTTAGCGTCCAGACCTGCCTCCACTGCCATTTTAACAACCGTCGCGATCTCAGCTTTTTGTCTTCTGACCACCTGGTTAGCATCCTCACTGATGTATACGTTGTTATGCTCTGTACCATTTAGAGTCTTTTTATTCGCCATAATTCTGTCCCTTGTCGAGGCCTTAAGAAGCACTACCATGACTGCACGTCTGGTGGAGGTGGGAGGGCCCTGCCTGTAAGCGTAGTCTATCTCATACATATCCAGATCTGGCTCTATCTTCTTCAAGAGACTATATGCCACCTCTTCCGTGTTTTCTCGCTGGTTAAAAGGCAGACCCTCAATTATCAGATTTTTCCTCCTTGACGCTTGGTCTTGTATGGCTAGTGTTACTCCCAGTTCCTTAATGTCAAGGGTATTGACTCGTACCTGACGGGATGTCTGAACCAATTGAGCTTTTAGAGATTTGACCTCACCTTCCAATGCAGTCTTTTCTCTTTTGATATCCTCGAATTCCTCCTGTGTGTGCTCAACTGACTTGATAATGGCCTCTTGTTCGTGTAGTAGGTAACCTAGAGCCTGTCCCACCTTGGCGCTATTGACTTCACCACTCGTGCTTGACCGCAGTACTTTAGGCTCCACTGACAGCTCTGACACCAGCGCCTTCATAGCGTCTCGGTCTATTGACTCTGCCATTGTCGTATGGTTCCTACCGGCGTTGTTACTTGACCAATTCTGCTCATATATCAAGAAATATAGAGCTGGTCGTTTTCACTAATACTCCTATGTGGTCACAGAATGTTCATGCAGCTATCATATCAAGCTGTAGGACTCACTGTGCTTTTAATCCACCGTGGAGGAGCATATGCCGGGGACGCGACGCGAACACGTTAGCCTTGTCTGGAAGCCATAGCCATTATCCTAGTTTCACAGCCACTAGTTCGAATAGTAGCCAGTAGGTACTACAAAATTAATTATTTTATATATTTTATATGATTTTATTTCATACATCATAGCATTTTATGGACTGGCTAATCCCTATGATAGTGGAATGTATGCTTTATCATACTATAAATTTATGACTAGAAATTACATAGTCCCATCGCAATAAACCACTTACCTTAAAATATTGCCCCACCCTTATCCTGACACATGCTATGTCTCTTGTCTCTTAAAGTTCATATCACTTTTATAAGATTAACTTCACTTGTTAGGTTGGTCCTATGTCAATATAGAGACTCCCACTGTCACGCACTGCTTAAGGCTATGTTAGTGATGAATGGACGTTCTTGGTGGTTAGTGTCTGGTTAGGTTAGCTCTAATGTAGGGAATCTGCTATAGCAATTAATCAGATAGAGCACATTTAATTATTTATACAATACAAATTATATGTAGCTTTTCACTGATAGGTTACATACTGTGGTATGTTCCTAGTAAAACTATAAGATGTACTGTGATGCCTATAAGTTATCCAAAAGATGTCAATATAGTCATCTGTAATATATCAAGAACTGGCTTGCAGTTGTTCTTCCTTTTTATTTATCATTCAAGCTCTGGTGTTGTTTGAAATAATCATGTTCACATGTACATGTATAGCCTCCTCACCTTTGGCCGCCATATATATATACCCCTTCAGAGGTCACCCTAAGTCCCAGGTTTTAACCTTGGTGTTGTGGGTTTAGCAGGTCACGTGTGCTATAGCAAACAGTCTTATAGAGGGTTGACCAGCTGCCATAATCAGCCCTGACCGTTGGTACCTAGTCAGAACTTGATATAGAGAGAACACAGTGACTCAGCTAGTTTTGTGCCTAGCATGGCCTGGTACTGATTTTCTTAACATAGAATAGGAGAGAGTCCGATGAGCCTCAGGGGTTTTAGTTTTAGTTCTCTATACAGATAATTTTCTAGCTTGAGGAGTGTCCCCATTTTTGGCTAGGTCACCATGTCGATCTTTAGCAAAAGGACCGTGTCATTATGTCCATTTTCATCCCATACATTTTACTCTATTTCTCAATGTCCGTTGATCTTTAAAATGGCCGCGTCGCCCGTGTCGATTTTTTTTAAAAGGTCGTGATGCCGTGTCGCCCATGTCAATTTTTACTTATGTAGGCGGGAAGCCTTTCTAGAAAAGGAACCATTGTCTGAATATTTTCCTTTATAAATGAATAAAGTGATGTATATACAAGTAATGCCACAACAACCTCTGGGCAATCAGTCAATAACTAAGGCTACTACATGGAGTTATGCAATCATTTACATTAAGCCCCTATAACAATTTCCCCACGAGATCAAGCAACAACATGTAGCAGTCTTTCGTTAATGAGATCTACTTGACTGCTATAGTTATTCGTGCCAGTAACCAATTTGTCCACGATTAACCAAGGCCTGAATGTAGGGGAATGTAGGCTGTCCCCAAGGTGACTCAAAATAAACAGTACAATAAGGGTGGATTAACCTCGAATACCCTTATCAATTGGTGACTCCAATTTGCAAAAAATGTGGTGATTTCCCTGCTTCAAGTTGACCTTCAGTACATTGCACCTTAATTGTACCATTGACTGCCATTGTTGGTCTCTTTTGACTGCAGGAGAATTGGGAAGGGGTTGACAGGTATTCATAAAGCTCTTTATGGTAGATGGTAGGGGAGACCGGAGCACGTTGACCACCCGGGCACGTTGAGCCGCCTGCTCTCTTTGCTATTCCTTTGGGAATTTTCTGGCAGTATGCCTACCACATTACCCCCTTATATAGACAGTTCAGATCAGCAACATCATGATGATTTTAGGATGCTGATGAGAAAGTTAGACAACATTAAAGGTTTATGGCCTTCAAAGTAGATATTTGCAATTGTTAAACTTTTGTTCTTGTGTCGTTAAAAACATTACTGGCCTAAGATCTCTATGGAGGTCAAAGTATATGTATGAACCCATGAATAAAACCCACCTTTACTGCTAGGTGTGTTATGTAATTTGAATAAAATCAATCTTATCTGTGATGACCAGCATGGGGCATATTGAGCCACAAAAAACGGGGCACCTTGAGCCATGCTCAAGATGCTCCAAGCTCTGGGGCACCTTGAGCCGGCTCAAGGTGCTCTTTGGCAATGGTGTGAAGATAATTAAATGACTGAATTATGATGCAATGTTAGTAGTGTATCAAGGGAAGATAATATGGGTAATGACATAAACAAATTTGATACAATTTGGTCATAAAATTATGTTAGAATACACAATGTACATAGTTTACGGTCTGTGAAAAAAAATTCTTGTGAAACATATTTACAGTGTCTTTATTCCCAGCTTTATCACTTTTCAGAGGCAGAACGGTGCATTACATTATAGAAGAATGTAATGATAGATTTATTCAGACTTAACAAATAACAGGAATACTCTTAAACTGGTTTAATTTGACCATAAGAAAAATCTGTAAGGTACAAACCCAGTCACTTCTATAGAAACTAATAATTCCAACCGTAATTTCACCTATTGATCTATATTGGTGATTATTTGGATCCTTCAACGCATGTGGTTCAAGGTGCCCCAGTGGGTGGATCAACCTTCCCGGGCATTGAACCACCCTAAGATTTTATTTTTAAAAATTCAAGAAAAATACAAGAAAATACCACAATTGCCTTGCAATAGGTTCTCTTATATCGCAATGATTTAAGGTAACTGCTTGATACAAAATTAAAGTTCAGATCCCTTTAGCAAGGTCAGGAAAAAAATAAAGGTGTCAAAGCGGTTCAACATGCCCCAGTCTCCCCTATATCGGAGCAGCCACGCAGAAAGGATGCCCCGCGCCTGGATCATCATTTTAGAGTGGCACTGACATGGATAACCACTTGTTTCCATGCAATGTGAGCAGCAAAGAAGAAATATGTATTTAGGTAGCCAGACAGGATAATACTGCTCGCTGTTGCAAATGGAGCTTTGATTTACCCACCGTATCTGTATATCTTATGTAGACACTGTTGACCCTCCTCCTCCCATAGTCAAGCCCCAGGAGTCAAGCCCCTTTTCATTGAATTCACGTAAAGGTATGTGGACTATAATCATAATTTATGTCTGAGTATTTATCTGTTGGCTAAGAGTGGCTCTCTAAATTCGAGACAGGAACACCACCCCCACGTGACTCCCATGTGATGTACCCCCTGGGACCCACACCTTAACGATGGTTCAGCATGGTCAGCTACCTCGGTACAACTGTATCTAGTTATGTCAGTCCTCAGGGGTCAGGTTCATTCTGATACTCTGACACAGATACAGGTAACAAACACTAGTCCCTCATGTCTTTATTTTAATTCCTGTTTAATCCATGGTTAATCCGGACCTCTGCCCCCCCTCCCGACGCACACCTGCCTGGATGCGTTGATTAACCCTGTACAGACGGCATGTTTCCTTAAAGCAACGTTTGTCGTCGTCATGATGCACCCATGCAGTTCCAGTGAGTAATTTTGCCAGTTCTGCCTTGGTGCGTCATGCCGACCCCTATGGGAGTGTATCAACCCCATATGCTCGGCATGATGCATGGATGCAGCACTGGCGAGTTACACACCAGGGCGGTATCCATGCCTACATCATGTACAGCACATAAAAGCAGTGTGCTGTCCTTAAAGGGTTAATGGGCCTTTATTTACATGAGTGCAACCTGTGGTCACTTCCCCCATGTAATCCTTGTGTGTACGTTGGCACAGGGGGACACTGCCGGCTGGAGCAGGGAATATGTGGTCTATGAGGACATGTGGTAGCTAAGGCTAGTAAAATTAACGGATCAATATCCTACAATAGTTGGTACGGACACTGCACACAAGTATGGCACCTGCGGTTTATCATGAACCATGTGGTTCTCTCCAATACGTTAGCAGCCTGGATAATTTGGCCGAAATTCCCAACGTTAAGACTGGGTAGTCACTTAAAAAGTAAGTTTTATTATATCTCATGCCAGTCTGAGATTTTCTTTCTTTTAACAGTTTTATTCAGGTTAGTAGCCTCATCATAGACTGACGTTGATATAGGGGAGGCGTGGGGCCGACAGAGATATCAGGAGCAGAAGAAGATTTGTCAGATTTTTATCACTGACAGTGATTCATACACGTTTTACTTCTTTCACCCTGGGATAGTTCTTGTAGATTGGTTCAGAAGGCATCCCTCATCCTGAATTATTGTATACCATAGAGTTGAGAGAAGTGAGATGCACGGAAAGAATATACATGCAGGGCTATCACATTTTTATATTTAATTGTGAGTAGCCACACGGAAAGGGACCCCCACGTGATCATATTTTCTGATTGGCTGATAATACTGTCCTGATATGGATTCCCTGTTCACACTGAAAAAGTAAACTTGTATAAGACTCGTCTAAGTGACTGTCATAGAATAAACTAGTCAAAAGTTATCTAACCTATCAGGTTACCATCCCACAAATAGAATCTGGAGCTGGCAAATGTCGGGTCTTGGGCTGGCACATGCCTAGTGGGTCTTCTATCTCCAGCTAGAAGACCCGCTTCCTTGTCACTTAGACAAGTTTTTAATAATCGTTCATTTTATGACACTTGGAAGAGTCTACTTCTTCAGTGTGCAGTGTGAGCAGCCAAGCAAGGAGGATAATCCGTGTACCCCACCCCCTCATCATGTGGGGCATCCTTTCTTTCATGTATAAAAACACACTCTACGCATCTCAATAGAGCATCAGCCTATAGTTGCAGTACAGAACTGCTGCTCGTAAACAGCTCCTTTGAAATGTTGAAGTTGTAGTCCATATCTGGCTGCCAAACCCTGCCGGGCTCCACCATGCCAGCAACACCTTCTCATATAGACTTGAGTTGCAGCAAAACATTACATGTAGTTCATCCAAAACTAGGTGTTGCTGCAAAAGTGTCGTTTTGTTCGGACATTGAATTGTATCTAAGTGGCTAAAAGTGATATAATATTGTTTTTCTGACCTCATCAGGAAGATATATTTTATCCCCCTGTTTGCTTTCTAGGAGGCCGTCAGAGGAAACTTCCTATCTGCTTATATCACCCTGGCTTAAATCATATTTATTAATTATCTTGGACATCTAACTAATATAAAGGATTCCTTGCTGATAGATATATGACTTTAGTGATTACTCTGTCATACAGAAGGTTACATGAGTTTAAGCACTGGAGCAATGAATGCTTCAGGTGCTCCATATAGACGAATTTAACTTCATAGATAACTTAGGATTCTGTGATTATGCAGATAGAAACATTACTTTTAGTTATACATATGCAGTTCTGTGCATGATTATGCAGATAGATACATGACTTGAGGTTCTGTAATCATGCTGCATGTGCTGCTGGTGAGGATACCTCACAGGGTCAGAAGGGTGTCAGCTGGTCTGGGATATGCTGTAGGAGAGCTTTACACGACTTTTGGCATAGACCTGTGCTATCTTTACATTGCCTCTGCAGGGCTTGGCTATATGGCCCTATGTTTGTGTACAGAGAAAGGGTAAACACCACCAAGTACATGTTTAATATTGACATTCAGGACGGCCTAAAGCATTGCAGGAGACTTAACACAAGATCTGATGTATTGATATTGCAACTAGCATGGTCTAGTATTTTGGTGAGGTCAAGATGCACCCTCTGGGTTCTGTGTGTGTGGCGGAGCAGCAGTAGGGGAATCCCATACTATCCCATACTAAACATGTATAAAGGGATCTTCACACAGACAGGATATCACACAAAGGCGTATAGAATGGGATAGAATGTATACATACTACACAATATCTGTCAGGTTTGATGAAGGTGTCCCATAGGAGAAAGAATAATTCATGTCAAGTAGGAATTTAAAAGTCTGATAGTTCCTTAAACATCCTGGAACTACTTATTTGTCTTCCTATATTATTGTTGATATACATACGCATGTGAATAGGCAATTCAATAATAGGATGGGTTTGCCAAAGTCATCATTGATATATATTTCAATAATGGTTTCTATAGAAAACCTCATGGTCTGAGTAAAGACCTGGCGTGTTTTATTTTTATTAGTTGAGGACCATATATTAGTTAGTGCGCAGATTGTGACCCAGGTATTTTTGCTAGTATAATAGTGTACCTCCTTTCATGGTTGACTTCTCATATGTCACATCTATTTCCTTCACTCACGCTCCACAGTTCTCTTCATAAGAAGGACTCAAGCATGTGGCCATACTCATTTCCATAAATTGAGGTACGTGAAATGAATTTCTTTCTGAGAAATATCAAAATATCTTAATTCAAATTATTCCATGTCGGCGTGTGCATGTATGTAGGAAAGGGGGGGGGGGGGTCTGAATAGCTTATTCTCCCACTTCCTTCGACACAAAACCTTCACGCAGTATGACTTGTGGTATATCCTTTTTTAATTTGCCTAAACAACCAACAAACCAATAACTAAAGGAGGAAAAATAGAGAAAAGTAGAGAAAGAATCAAATCAAAGTGAATTGTTGTTAAGGGGGCGGTCATAAGGACCCGTCTTGATATAAACTTCATGTTTTATTTTGAATGTTTGTATACTCTATACACCATAATATTGGTGCTCTATATAACACCAGATGCACTGATAAAATCAAAACATCTAAAGTTGTCTAAAAGTGGTCTTATATATTAAAGAAGACTTTAGGGTATTCTCCGTGACTGTCATAAAATAAACAAGTTAATGGTTGTCCATCTGACGATCTAGCAGGTTACCATCCCACAAGACGACACTAGGCTCATCTAACTGACAATATTATCCCAGGCGGTGGCCCACTCCAAGTGACAAGTCTAGGTTCGTCAAATTCACAATCCTGGATAACCCTTAATTGATGCATACTGCTATAAAACTGCTTTATACCCTTTGTCAGCATGATGTATAAATGTAGCCCTGGGGAGTCTATTTGCTGAGTCTACATTTATACATCATGACAACTTTTTGGAATTTCTAGGGCTAGCACAGTGCCAAGTCTGGAGCTGGCAAATGTCGGGTTTTGGGCTGGCAAATGCCAAGTGGGTCTTCTATCTGACAACTCTGGTTAGAAGACCTGCTTCCTTATCACTTAAAAGAGTTTACTTTTTCAGTGTGCCCTGCTGCACTCCATAGAGGCCCCCTGCACCATTCTCTGCACCATTCTCAGATGATAATTCACCCCCAACATAACTCCCAATCTAAATACCATCCAGTCTATGTGGGTCAAAGTCAGATTCAGCATGAAATGCAGTTAATTTGCTGTGAATCCAACCATGGCCATTATGTGATGCCGAGGGCTAAATGGAAACGTTTCCGGTAATCCAAGTATACGTGACAGTACTAGGCTCAGTTTTATTTACCCCCTTCATATCTACATAAAAAGGAAGAAAGCAATTCAAACTAGGCCAAAAAAAAAAAAGGTGTGTTTCAGGCAACATGGTCAGAATTTCTAGGGTAGGTAGGTCGGATTTTTTTTTTTTTTTTTTAAACATAGAGAGAACCAGGAATGAGTCGCGAATGGAGAAATCGACTCGCGACTCACCAGAATGATTCAATAATTCCTCTATTGACTAGGAATATCAAGAAGTTATTGCATATTCCTCTTAAAAAGCCATTTTCTGAAGTTAATCAATTATTCAGGCCTCTGAGGTCACTGGGAGCTTGTTTTTCTTGAAAGAATTTGTAAAAATAGAGAAAAATAAACAATAAAAATCAAAAAAAAAAAAAAATTCTCCAAAATTGGGGAAAAAATGCTAGGGTCGGCCCTTTTTTGAATCTAGGGTCGGGTTGCCTGAAACACCTTTTTTTTTTGGCCCTATTGACATTTACTTATACAGCTTTTTGTGATTAAGGAAATAACATTCATTATACTAGTGTAATGCTCTAACTACTACTGTATGACCTGAGAGTTGTGACTGAGTACACAAAGTACTTTTAGAAGAGCATGAAAGGAACAAGGCAGACTCTTGCCTTTTCAGTATCAACAACAGAGATTCAGGAGAATAATTAAGTGGTGTCTATGAAGAGGAAAATAAGGATGTTGATGTAACACTACAGTGCCCATGAATTAAATAAACTAACTGTATAAAATGAATGTATATAATCATACATAATAGATTCAGTCCTCCTCTGTATATCATACACTCCACAAAACAACCAGAAAGGACACTTATTGCGTCGCAGTCCCTTTCCATCCTTTATTCTTTTCCAAGTGAATGTGATCTCTGGGGCTTGGAATAATTGCTAAACCAGTGTGGAAAAAGGAAAAAAGAAATATAAATACATAAATTTAATGATGTTGTTGGAAGAAGAGTTATATTATGACGTGGCTCAAATGATAGTAATTTAAATCATTTTTTCCATACAGGTTAATAACACTAATTGACACTACATAGTGTCAATTAGTGTTATTAACCTGTATGGAAAAAATGTCAATGACTGCAAGGGTGTTCATGGGCAGATAATAATGCAGTTCTAATGTTGAATGTGACATGATTCATACCTGTTCTTCTGGCCAACAATTATCTGGAATGGCAACATTATTTTGAACTCATTCCGAACAGAAAATGTATACATCTTAAATATAACATGCACATGTATGTAGTGTACTAAGTGTACTTTCTCCTTAGATTTACCATTTTCCCTCCTCCCACTGTCTCCTATCTTGAGCAGATTCTACCGCTTAGAACTGCTGGTGTTATCTCCAGTTCTTTCACAAGTCTTAGTCCTGGTACAATGTAGCAGTGTTCAGAGCTGACAGGTGTGGAAGAACACAGCTCAGCTCACACCTGAGCCATAGGCTGTGACACCTGCCTGACAGGCGTGAAATTGTCTCCATACAATGTCTCCCACAATACCATAGGTAGCCTCACTAGACGTGGTAATTGTGGCGGCAGGAGAAGAAGTCCTACAAAAACTGGAACAGGACCACCAAGCCATCAAACCATGGCCATTGAGAATTATTGTTGAACCCTATAAGGATGGCATGTTGTATTAAAGCAATACCCGGTAGTTGTCGTAGTTATACATCGAGTTAATCGCCGGGGCTGCATTGATGCTTCATATTGATCTTTTGTGAGGATCAACACTGTCTTGGTCGAAATGAAGCATAAACGCAGCACTGGCGAGTTACCCGCCAGGGCTGAATTTATACCTCATGAAGGTAAAGGCCTCATTGCAGTATGCAACCCTTAAAGGGTTAAACATGTCATCTACAATTAATGATGCTTTCAGATATTGATGTTATACTGTCTGCATCTGTGACCACATTTGGTCGGAAATAGACAATACATACACCATGATGTTAAAATTAGAGCGGTGTATTCACGATAAATCAATCTTGTAAATGACTTACTTTGCTTTAGTATAGTGTTATTACTATATGCATTAACATACCGTCCAAGAAGCATACCGTCAAATTCACACGAACTAGATGATAATATGGACAGACGGTCAGCAGCACAATGAATATTCCACTTCTGCAGACGCCTGTCAAATCCATTGTTATACAAACAGTCCATGCACGATTGGTCTATACGTCGATAACAATCCATTTCGCTGATCCTGCACTTTTCGCCGGAACAGGTGTGGTCGGGTCGTTAAGGAAGTATTATGTTAGTATCAGGTATTGCAGTCTGTTAATTTACTAATTAGCCCCATAATTAATATATCAAATACTGGGAAATGTTTTATTCGAAATATCATGATATGAAATAACATGTACCATTGCCTATCAGTTACTATTACCATTGGGGTATACAATGTGAGGGTGGATGGGATTCGGGTCACTGAGCCACGCACCCGGAAACGTATAGGCATGTTTGGAGATTAGTACATGTACATACAGGTGATAGGTTTATGAAATATGAAATCAAACACTCCTCAGAGATCGTGAGGAAGAGATAGCCGTGAGAGAGAGAGAAGGAGAGAGAGAAAGAGACAGAGACAGACAGATAGAGAGTTAGAACTAAAAGAGAGAGAGAGAGAGAGAGAGAGAGAGAGAGAGAGAGAGAGAGAGAGAGAGAGAGAGAGAGAGAGAGAGAGAGAGAGAGAGAGAGAGAGAGAGAGAGAGAGAGAGAGAGAGAGCGCTGGCCTCCACACCCCACAGCCACACCATAATTATCATTTACATGAACCACCGGTACCTCTCCAGCTCTCTGTCTCCCCGAGAATATTACACCATTAATATCTATAGGCATCTTGCATTTAGATTTATCATAGACGGTATACAAAACCTTCCTTAACTACATACATAAAGCCTTGGACTAAAGGCCTAAAACTTAAAGTAAAGGAAATGGCTGTGCTGAGTCAATAGCGCTGCAGGATTCGCCTCCATGGTACGTTCTGATCGTGACCCTAGAACAAGGGGGTGTCTCTCTCCACCCCAGGCCCATGTCATGTACTTCCTAATGTCAGTGGGAGAAAATGGGCAATCGTGGGAAGGACACAATAGAAGAATAGAAGCAAAGGCCCACTTATGATGTATCAGACACGGGTAGGCAGTTCTCTATGGCCATAGGAGAGGTTGCTTACATGAGGCTTAGACCTTTAAGGACCACCTAGTGCTTTAATATACTTTGTATTTCGTTGGCATGATGCATATATACCATTAAATAGAGCCTTGGACAGTAGCTCGCATTTGTGCATCATGCCGACCATACACTTTTGATACAACCGCGGAGCACTGGCGAGTAACTGGCCATAGTTGCATGCATTCATCGTAACAATAAAAGGCATCCCACTATTTGGCCCTTAAGGGTTAACAGGAAGAGTTTAAGTAGTTTGAGTTCCAGCTCATGTGTGGATCTCAGGGGATGACGAGGAAGTTCCCACACAGGTTTAAGTTGATGATACAGAGATACCACACTCCACAGGTCTAACAAATGTGCCATTTCTCCTCTTTCTCTGTTTGTATCTCTATCCCTGCCTCTCTGTCACTGGGCCTCTTGACCTATCCCCTCACTACCCCCTCACGCTCCCAATATTATAGATCTAATTCACCTTCATAATTGCCTTCTCTGTATGGCAAACTAAGTGTCAATACCCATATAACCTGAACCAGTGGTCTATGCATACTAGATGTAATGGAAAATATACTAAAATGGGCTCTACATAATATATCGAACCATAATGGACAGAGTGCATATATATCACCCTATGTCTGGTTCCCACACTGACCACAGTGTCCGGGTCTGATATTCAAGAAGCAATCAACTCAATAATCGCAGGATGATTGCCATGATAAACAGTATCACTATTAGTCTCCCCCTGATCTCTAGAGCTCTTTCCCTTTATTGATCTGCAGCATTTGCATTGAACATATTAAAAGAGTGACTCATTTTAAGACCAATGGGTGTTTCATGTAACATTATTAAAAGAGGTAGGGCAGGTAGATCTGATTTATTATTCATCCTGAACAAGGAAAAACGCATATGAAAATTTGAATCTTTGAGTTGATTCTATTATAAAGTATGCCAGAAAGGGGCTAAAACTTTTAACATTCCTTTGGCCAAATTTCAGTATCTTAAGCCTACCATTTTTTGGTCAATTATAAGGTCTTCGGAAAGAAAAATCCGACCTTACATTTTCTTCCCATACCTTTTTCTTGGCCTTTTGCAAAAACAACAACAACCTGATCATCTGCAGGGTCACCAGAAGTTGGCAAAAGAAAACTGATTGTGGGCCTGCCCTGTAGACTACTACACTAATACTAATAGTAACCGTGCACCTGATAGACAGTTTTACCTGAACACTCCTACCCCGCCCAGTCTACCTGGTCTCTACCGATGACAACCAGACATCAAAGGTCAGCCCCCCCCCCCAACACACACACTACCTGTCCAGGTGTGCCGACCCCACCCTGGAGCCCAACACCTGTGGGGTACCATGGCAACAGGACCAAGCCCAATAATGGAGTTAGAAGGCAAACAGTAGCTAATAAGGATGCTAGCATTGCCTCGGGGGCGAGATATTTTGTGAGATATCTATTGGAAATTACTTCTACGAATTGACGCATTTGAATATTGATCCCCTTTCAGCTGATATAACTTGATATGATAGTATATATGTACTATTTTGCTAGAGCACAGCCAATGCCAATGTTAGGGACAGTGAGTTTGCACGTACTTCAATATTCATTCAGGCTATTTTGCCAGAAGAGATGTCATTATCATCACTTTCTGTTTAAATATAGGCACCGTTTCTTGTTCCGAGCTACTCAACTACTAATGACTCTTCTTCTGGTCGATGTCTGTATATATACATACATACATATTATTGGCAACACGGCGGATATTAGCCCTGGAGCTCACATAGAAATCCAGCGCCACATATCCTGCCTTTTTCTTTTGTGATACTCTTCACTGTCTGAGGCTTATAGGAGCAACTCCCATTCTGTTGAATTACTCCTGAGCTAAAAATAGAATACACGAGGTGCTCCGTCAATACTCGTGTCATCAGGACTCCGGGGATCCAGACAAAGACAAACTAGAAAGACCTTTATGGACCTTTATGGTTCTTGTTTAATGTTTCTGAGGCCTTGTGGCTGCCTTATAAGAGGCCATAGGCTGTATTTACCAAGACCATATACAGACAATTACATTGAAGTAATTATTCTGTTATTTGTGTGCACCGATTGGGGGTCATGTATGGACGTCATTTGACTGCATTTCACGCTTTGCCATAGTAAAGTGATGACCCATATCGTATTATGACCCGGCAGTGTACATATGGACAGTGGGGCACCACCTGATGCCCGGGGGGGGGGCACTCCCTGTACCTTCTATAGTAACTATGTGTGAACATCACCTCAAATTTTGTACCCTTATCACGGGAGAAAAATCTACAAAATAGCACTCTTTTTTATGTGAAATTGACCAGAAATCATATCTCAATCAATGGAGGCCAAGAAAAATATACCCTTATCACGGGTGACTATAGAAAAAATACACTAAATTATGGGTGACCATTAAATATGATAGCAAAAAAGGGCTAAATTTCCCCTTGTAATCTCTCAAATGGTCTTAAAATGTACCCCTTTCCCTCCAAATTTGCCTAAAAAGCACCCCTTATCAAGGGCCCTCGCGGGTCCGTGCCCATGGCCCAAAAACGGACCCTATCCCTTGAAATCATGTTCACACATGGTATCCTAATCTGAGGGAGTGGCCACCCCGGGACCTGATGTTAAATGGATTAGGTGATGTTAGAATTATACCACCCGTGCCATGTTGACTGGGTCTAAAAGGGCTGAATGGAAACAATATCATATTTGTGTTTTACTGTGGAAACTACCGAGAGTGGATAGAACACACACAATTCAAACTTGTAGTTAGTCACAAAACACGCACCGAGCTTGATACAGGCCCCCCCACACATGGCACCAACGTTAAAACTAGTTTATATGCAATTGGTGAGCTCCACTGTGGGCCAGTTCGGACTCGGCAGATCAATAATGCAAAGGCTTGAGACGAACAATCCACAAATACTGCCGGGTAGAATGTATGCCCTGCCATCCCCTACATGAGCTATAGCAGCTATAGCAGGAGCCATAGCTCTCACTGTGTCCCTGCTATATGGTACCGCAGTCTGGTTACCATGGTGACCATCATTAGAACACCCCCAGTGACCTTTACCTGTCCCTGCCAGTGCCAGGGTTATGGCTATGACGTCATCAATTGACCAGAATGCTCTCCATATACTACACCGGTAATTGTGCACCTGGGGATACTTGAAACAGAATATTCTAGGGGTATTATGGGTGCACATGGGGTTGACTTAATTATAATTAGTTAATATTCAGGCAGTGGAATACTCTACTACCCATTGGATGTCATACAAACTCACTCAATACTTTCCAAATACTTTAGTCAGTTTCTCCCATACATACCTTCATAGAGACATTTCTACTTTCCATGTACAGAAGTATACGAGAGTCCAGGAGTGATACGACAATTATTCGATCCTTGTACATTTATATATGTTTATTGAAATTGACTGTAAAAAGCCATTTTGCACATCGGGAGGCTATAATGTATGCACGTAATATGAACTACATACAACATTCCCAATATTCTGCGATACTGAATAGTAACCCATTTATAAATGGGCAGAACCAGGGTGGTAGTTCTATCATTGATTATTGAGGCAGTTTACAGAAATCATCAATAGTGTGACAATATGGACGTACACACTATATAAATGCATTACATAAAACCCCTCCTTTTCAATTATGAATACACACGTACTCTGTACAATGTACTCCGACCTCTCTGACACATTGTTACCCCACGCCCCCTGGGTAATAGCTGCACGTAGAATAATACTTCCCTTTATCCCTTTATCATGTGAAGATTGGGTATAGACCTACACAGGCTCTCACTAAAGCTTGTATACCACCACCCTGTCCCTTTAGGTGTGGAGGGGCTGTAGGCTACCACAGACCCTCACTCAGGCTTGTATACCACCACCCTGTCCCTTTAGGTGTGATGGGGCTGTCGGCTACCACAGACCCTCACTCAGGCTTGTATACCACCACCCTGTCCCTTTAGGTGTGATGGGGCTGTAGGCTGACACAGGCGCTCACTAAGGCTTGTATACCACCACTCTGTCCCTTTAGGTGTGGAGGGGGGGGGGGGGTTGTAGGCTACCACCCTGTCCCTTTAGGTGTGGAGGGGCCGTAGGCTGACACAGACCCTCACTAAGGCGTGTATACCACCATCCTGGAGGAGGTGGCAGCTGGGACTTAGGTTGTATTGATGAGGGCTCAGGCTGCTAGCCTTAACACCACCCACCCCAACCCTCACACCCACCTGAAGGTCTGAGAATGGTCCCACAGACACTAGTAACCACTATACACTACAACTCTACTTCTATTGTTCTAGAAATAATTAGGTTTTATATTATTATATGTACTATGTATTTTTATTTATAGCCTATAGTTATAATTGAAACCCGTTTGCTTTAGACTAGTAGGATTATTCTTATCATATCATTCTGGTACTCTACTTTCCCCGTCCAATATTTTGGTCGATGTGTCGCATGTGAGTATTATGTAGTTATTAAATCGTCTGTGTCTACCTAAGTATGAACCCTGATTAAAATTAAGATTGAAAGAACGACTACAAGAGGTTACAGTATCTCAAGAAGTATGGGTACTGTGCCTACATTGTGAAAAAAATAAAACCTAAACTGCAGAACTGTGTATAAGAGCAGATGTGCTTGAGACCGGGATTGAAAAAAGGAAATAAAGATGACTTACGACATACTGCCGATGTCATAATCAGATGACAGCCATAGAAATATATATCTTATTTTCGATTTATTCTATTGCCATGATGTACCAAAGCAGTGTATTTATGCCTCGTGACGACGAAGGGGAATAGTGCATTGAAGGGCTATGCTGCCTATTAAGGTGATAATGGCTTGTCAACTATACAGAAGAACATTAGGGCTATTTTATGGCTCCATTCACGTGATGTTGTATTAGCAAATGGGGGGGGGGGGACATCAATTCTGCAACACAGCGAAGACCATAGATCAGGACTGCATATCAAGATCCATATCTCGCCAACAAGGACTTATAAGACCTTATTACACGACAGAAAGTGAATTATTGATTCCATCACGTTACGGCGGATGCCACACGTATTGTTTCATTTGGAGAGAAAATTGCATCTCATATAAGCCTTTTCCATCACCTTCCAATATTAATACTCAACGCCACCATCATTACAGCACCATAGGTGTACTTGCTGTACTTACAACACACCTCTGAGAAAAGAAACAGCGTCAAAAGGGAGTCCATGTAGCCTCCAGAATGACTCCCCTCCTAGGGGAGCCCAGGGCCTTATGTGACTCCTTTATAGGTGAGTCAGGGAGCTATGAGACTCCCCCAGGTCATCTTGGGTCATAGAAGGAGTCACCTAGGCCCCCTTGGGTAGCCTGGGCCCCTCTAAAAAGGGGAGTCATTCTGGAGGCAACCTGGACTCCCTTTTGATGCTGTTTCTTTTCTGTGTGCACAGCATCTGCATCCTGACAACACCATCCACATCATCTTAACATCTGTACAATCTCCTGGATCCTAATAATAATAATAATAATAATAATATAATAATAATAATAATAATAATAATAATAATAATAATAATAATAATAATAATAATAATAATAATAGTATTAATGCCGTCCCCATACCCTCAAAACGCTCTGACATCCTTACAAGTTACAAGTTACACACCATCAAAACATCACTCTTACAACACCACCACCCCCCTCCCCTTCCCAATCATCATATCACTACAGCATAACCCCCACCCATGAGTGCCATTCACCAAACCCTTTCTACATGAGGGGCAGCATAGTACTTTAATGCACTATGCCCTTTTGTCATCATGATGCATAAATGCAGCCCTGGTGAGCAACTCCCCAATGCTCCATTCGTGATTCATGCCGACCCTATTTGGTTAATGTAAACCCCCGAACGTAGTGCTGGCGAGTTACTAGTCCATTGGCGCATCATGTACTGATCCATGAACATGGAGCCTTCAGGCATCATGCCACCCTTAAAGGGTTATACAACCTCTTTGGCAGGGCTCCATCTCCAGGTGCCAGTTCCGTCAGCTTAATGCCTGACCAACCCTTGATCCTCCTCCAGCCCAGGTGGTGGGAAGCCAAAAGACACACCCCGGTAGCAGCTCTTACTGCTGGAGGATCACACACAGAGCCATCTACATCTTATATATAGTCTTAATGCCTATTGATTTGTAGATGGAGTTGTTCAGATCCTGTCTGGCCGTGCTATCAATAACCAATTAGTGATGGACATCTGTATTTCAAGTCCATTTGAGGATTAAAAAGGGCAATCGAATAGGTATTGGGTGTGGATGCAATCTTCTCCAGGGAAGATTATTGTTATTGATATTGGGATCATGCTTTGTGTTAACCCTTTAAGGGCCACATCCAATTTTAATGGGATATTACCTCTGTCGTAATGAAGTCAAGGGACATATTACAGCATTAGGATCTCTATAGGGATATTTGTGTTTGCTGTACATTAGCATAAGAATCTATGACACTGATCGCTCGATTTATGTACTCTCCTTGGCTAAGATGAAAAGCCCCCCACGTCTGTGATTTTTATGGTCAAATAACATGGCTAAACTACAAACTACAACTACACATATGCACAAGATAGCAAGTAACAAGTCAAATGCCTTTCCCGCAGGCTGCCACCAATGGCCATACTGGGTCACATGAAGTCAGACGGTCCGTGCTGAGGTCAGCAGGTAGGGGGAGCACCGAGGGTACCTGGAGGACGGAGGGGGTTGAGGTGGGGCGGGGTGGGGTCCTGGAGGAGGATGTATGGACACTGTGCTACTGTACAGCTCGTGCCCTGGAGAAGGCCCTTGTTTGGTCATACCTAGAGGCATTGGCTGTTTCTCCAGGCCCGCCGAGTGTGTATCACTATCAGTGCAGTCTCAGGCCCCTGACACCTATCACCCATATTAGCTCACCTACAAAAAAGACCTTGCTTCTCTCAACCTCTCCTATACTCACACCTTCACTTTCTACATCGTCTTCCCTTCCTTCCTTCCTTCCTTCCTTCTTTCCTTCCTTCCTTCTTTCCTTCCTTCCTTCCTTCCTTCCTTCCCTCTTTCCTTCCTTCCTTCCTTCCTTCCTTCCCCCTTCCCTCTTTCCTTCCTTCCTTCCTTTCCTCTCTCCCCAATTGCCAGCCTACTTCCCTCCCACATTGCTGGCTGTCTTCTTTCACTAAGCAATTGTCTCCCTTCTTCACTCCCACCTTACCTCCCTTCTGAAGTCGCTCCCACATTGCCTCCCTTCTTCACTCCCACATTGCCTGCTTCCCTTCTTCCATGTCATATTGCCTCCCTTCTTCACTCCCACATTGCCTGCTTCCCTTCTTCCCTGTCATATTTCCTCCCTTCTTCACTCCTACATTGCCTTCCTCACTCCCACATTGCATCCCTTCTTCACTCCTACATTGCCTCCCTTCTCCACTACCACATTCAAATTCCGTCACTTGCACATTGCCTGTCTGCACCCCCAACCCTACTCCCCCTCCGACCTCTCTATGCTTTTCTTGCATTGCTAACTGTGTATGCGTTCGGCGTGCATGGTAGTGCCTAGAAACTGGAGTGTGTGTGTGGGGTGGGGGTGTGGGTCTGTGTGGTGAGATGGGGCATGGGGGTGGGGTGGGGGATGGGAGAGGATTGCTCAGTCAGTCTGGCTGGCGCTTCCTGCACATGACGCCTCTAATTGAGTCACGCTTAACCCTGGAGGGATCGCATAGTACTTTAATGCAATACTACCTTTGCCGTCACGATGCATAGACGAATAGCTAGTCACTGCTGCATCCAAGCATCATGCCGACCATTCAGGGTTCATACACCCCCTAAGGGTCGGCATGATGCATGTGTGCAGCCCTGGGGGTAGCACATTAAAGCAGTATGCGGCCCTTAGAGGGTTAAACCCGGCTGGTGGTGAAGCCCCAGGAGTGAGGCCCGGGTCTGGTCTGTATGTACACACCCTGTCAGCCTCCTCCTCCACGGTCCCCGCCTCCCTCCCCGTCCCAGGGGCGGCCAGGCCTGTCCTCTCCTCCAGGGCCGCCGCCCCAGACACCTGGGCGTGTCCTGGGGAGGGGAGGATCTTCTCCAGGGTGAGTCGTGAGGGTGGTCGGGGGGGGGGGGTGATAACATGTCCATGCTTGACGATGCTATAACGGGAGACAAGTGAGAGAGGTGAGGGATCTTTAACCTTTAAGGACGGCATGGCGTCTCAATAATTTAATTTGATTTCGTCGTCATGATGCACCAATGCAGCACAGACTGATAAATCACTGCTGCTGCATTGGCCAACCTCATATATAAGGTCATCATGATCCATGAATGTATCATGATGGCAAAGGGGCATAGCACATTAAAGCACATTTACTGTACCCATAGGGCTAACAAAAGAGTTGGTATATTGCCACAAGGACACCTATAGATATATAGTAGCTCAGGTAGTAAGATCCTCTGCAGTGACTGAGTACGAGACCTAACTCTGTGGGTAAATAGAAGTGTCAGGTGTGTGGCAGGGTACAGGATGCAGGTGTACATGTCTAGGTATGTATCGTGACTTAGGCTAAGCTTCGCTGGTTTTGATATTCAAAAACTGATCCAAATAGTGTCAGGTCCAAAGTACAAGGATACCTCTTCCAAATACCAAGATGCAGAAACGGATTAGATTGTACCAACCACTGCCAACGGCAATTGCATTGTGATAGATCTCTTTAGAATAGAATGTAAATAGTTTCTTTGTATCAGGAGCAACATAGGGGGGATCCATGGAGTGTTCACAGTTGTAGGCTTTTGACACACATAGTGTCAAACAAAAAGAGGCATGGCACGCTGCCACACAGAGCTGGCCTGTGGCTATAACCCATAGTACGGCCCTGGTATACTTCTCTCACCCCGTCAAGTAACCATGACGATGCACCCCACTGCCCAAACACCATACGTGCAGATACTGGAGAAGAGCAGTAACTGGAAGACACTTAAACTATGTCTACACCGAACCTCTGATACAACACTCTGTAATACTGTATCCTTTATAAGTAACCGAAAGATTTGGTTTGTCCACTGTAGCTCTATGATATGTATAGAAAGTTCTTTTCGATTTAATAATTGTGTTCAATTTGATACGGTTGAATTATTAAAAAAGCTATTTTGTGTATTAGATAAACCTGACTGTACGACTATCATGAATACGTGGTGCATCTTTCAACCAACGTGATGTTGTGTGAGGAATCATTGACTAATAAAAGTGCACGCAATCCCTTGTACCGTGCAAGGTGTGCCTGTAGTTTCTCCCCTGGTAGTCTCCCCTGTGCACCTTTAGGATGGGAGTTAGTTTAGGGATATCCTCTGGAGAATGGGCTTGACGCCTCTAACTTGCCGGGGCCAGGGATAGCCGGCTCCAGGCCACGACTGGCGCTTACACCAGCTTCACTCTGCTCGGTTAGATCAATATGCCGCATCTGCATGGGGGGGGGGGGGGGGAGGCGGGTGGGGCCCTAATACATGGGGGGGGGGTAGGGGGATGGGGGTGAGGGTGCTGGAGAAAGTGGGAAGTCATGGAACAAGGAAATAAGGGAAGAAACAGGGGATGGAAAGTCAGGTTAAAGAGCGCGGTAAGGGACAAAAAAGGGAGATGGGGGAATAAAGGGAAAGGGGTGGGGAAAAAAGGCATTAAGTGTGCATGGTATGAATGAGATAATTATTAAAAGATCAATTAATACAGCTAGGCAGACAGAAGTAAACAAAGATGGGTGCTTTCGTCATTTAAAAGAAGACAGACGAGGAAATTAATATAGAGGAAGTGAGGATAGAGGGGAATGTGGTCCGACTGGTTTGTAGACCGCAGCTGTAGTTATATGTGTACCTGTATGCCTCATGGCGGTGAAGTTATCCACCCAAACTACAAATGTAGTAGGATCCATATCAACTCAATCTGAAAGTCCCTCTTATGCTTTAGTTAAACATGAGTTCTAATGAAGACGGGGGTTTTAGTATGAAATATATACCCACCCCTTTCCATTATAAACCAGTGTGCCACTACCCAGCCACCCAAGACAATGCTATACTATAAGCGCCACAACCCTAAGTGAGACCCAGCCGCCCAGGACAATGCTATGAGCGCCACTTACCTGAGTGACCCAGCCACCCAAGACCATGCTATAAGTGCCACTACCCTCAGTGACCCAGCCACCCAAGACAATACTATAAGCTCCAATACCCTGAGTGACCCAAGATAATTATATAAGCGCCACTGGCCTGAGTGAGCCAGCCACCCAAGACCATGCTATAAGTGCCACTACCCTCAGTGACCCAGCCACCTAATCAAATGCTATAAGCGCCAATACCCTAAGTGACCCAAGACAATTATATAAGCACCACTCCGCTGAGTGACCCAGCCACCCAAGACAATGCTATAAATGCCACTACCCTAAGTGACCCAGCCACCCAAGACAATACTATAAGCTCCAATACCCTGAGTGACCCAAGACAATTATATAAGCGCCACTGGCCTGAGTGAGCCGGCCACCCAAGACAATGCTATAAGCGCCAATACCCTGAGTGACCCAGCCACCCAAGACAATGCTATAGCCTAAGCGCCACTCCCCTGAAAGACCCAGCCACCCAAGACAATGCTATAACTGCCACTATCCTGAGTGACCCGAGACAATGCTATAAGCGCCACTACCCTGAGTGACCCAAGACAATGCTATAAGCACCACTACCCTGAGTGACCCAAGACAATGCTATAACTGCCACTATCCTGAGTGACCCGAGACAATGCTATAAGCGCCACTACCCTGAGTGACCCAAGACAATGCTATAAGCACCACTACCCTGAGTGACCCAAGACAATGCTATAAGCGCCGCTGGCCTCCTGCAACACCTCTATGTTAGCAGGAGCAGGGTGGAGCAGGGTGGAGCAGCCCAGACACGGGCACGGCTGGAGGAGGCGGAGCAGCAGGCGCCAGACTGCAGCAGCAGCAGCAGCAGGGGTGGAGAGAGAGAGTGGGGGGGGGGGGGGGCATGCCTCTCCAGCTGAGACTGATATGGTAGCCATCCAGGGTGAGGCTCCACGCACTGCAAGCAGCCACAGCAGCAGCTGCTGCACTAGGCAATAGGCAATAGAGGACGCCAGTAGTATAGTATGTATCGGAACGGGACTATAGTTAACTACTGTTTATTACTCAATCGACCTGCAGCCAATCAGAAGCCTCCATTTGACCGGAAGTGACGTCACATGCCCATATAAGGGCATACCGGAAGTGACGTCACGTGACCTTGACCTAGTTAGAGGTCAAGGTCATGACGCAGCCAATCAGAGGCTTCCATTTGACCGGAAGTGACGTCACACGTCCATATAAGGGCATACCGGAAGTGACGTCATGTGACCTTCACATGTCCATATAAGGGCATACTGGAAGTGACGTCACGTGACCTTGACTTAGTAAGAGGCTTCTGATTGGCTGGTACACCGGAAGTGACCCATTATGCAAATGAGGGGACTACTTCCGGTCAAATGGAGACCCCTGATTGGTTGGGTCATGAAGAAATGTGTCTCTTAATTTTTTTTTGTTTAGGAAGTGATCGACTTTAGGATCACGTGACCGGAAGTGACCTGATGAGTCACGTGACTAGAAGTGACGACGACACATGCTTTAATTAGGCGATCAGCAGCGACTGGAGGAAGTGTCACTTTAAGAGGACACGCTAGTTAATTGTTATAATTTTTTTTACTTACTAATAAAAGAAGACGTATGAAAATAAAACACAACAATAATTTTATTTATTTTTTTATTTTCTTTTTTTCAATTCTAATAAACACACTATTTTTGAAAAGATGCGCTCAATCAATCAATAACACACTTTTTTTTCATATTTTTAAAGGACTTGTTGTCACACCGTTAGAATGCACGCGACGCTTATAATACAAGTAGCGCACGTCATCTTTCTCTATGGTGTAAGTGTCCATTTTTGGTTCGTACCACTTTGAAATTTCTATTTACCGCAAGGAGAGTTTTTCGTTTGCGAAAACATCTAAGATGACGATTGATTCTTTAGGGTTTTGTTACTTCTGTACACTTTTTGCACGCCATCTCTTTTTTTGGGATTTTCTTTCACTGGTGCTGCTGACTCGATCGTAGCAAATGTAAGTCTTAGGGTTGAGACTTAGGATCCCGTCACTTTCCCACGCCGTTTACATAAGCCCCGAAGTTCTCAGATCGTGAAGGTAACGTCTCTCACAACATCCGCCGGGCGGCGGACACCATTTTCGCACTTTTTTCCGTTTTATCTTCACGAAAAGCTCTAAGTGATCGTCACACACCGATGTCGGAATCTGCTTTCGTTTCTTTCTGAAGTATGTCTCTCTCAGGCGAGGTTTGACTACACAGAGGCAAATATCAGAGGCACCCAATAGCGCTAATTCTACTCTCAGACAAGGGTCAGGCACTGCTTGAATATAATAGATGGGTCAAGGGCTATTCTAGTGAGGGTCAGGCTACGCCGGACATTCAATAACAAGCTGGACTTTGGCAAACTTGCTTGAAAGTCTGACCATGCGGGATCCTCATGCCATAGTCTGGCAATGCTGAACTCTTGGGAGAGTATGCTGGACTCTTGCTGGCCAGACTTTCAAGCAAATTTGCCAAAGTCCAGCTTGTTATTGAATGTCCGGCGTAGCCTGACCCTCAGTAGAATAGTCCTTGACCCATCTATTATAGTCCAGCAGCGCCTGACCCTTGTATGAGAGTAGTATTGGCGACATTGGCCGACTCTGATATTTACCCGTGTGTACGGTGGGAGGAGGGGGTTCACAGCCACAGCTTGCGCTTATAGAGCGCTACTAGCGGAGGTCTGGATGAGGAGACTACGGCGTTTGTCTTAAAAAAAAATAGCCATGGCACATGTCGATGTCGCTTAATTATGCTCATATCTCATGGCGATTTTAAGAATTGCTCATGTCACCTGTCACTATGTTTTTCAAGCTTCATGTCAAATGTCACTAGGTCTCATGTCGAATGTCGATGCTAAGAAACAGACATGACGTCATCTCGAATTTAGCGGTCTACACTACCGCTGCTGCTGCTGCTGCTGCTTGTGCAGCTCGTGCAGCTGTTGCAGCTGCTGACAGCTGCAGCTGCTGTAGTTGCTGACGCTGACGTTGTCACGGATTCTGCTGACAGATGCTACTGCTTGGGCTGCTTGCGCTGCTCGTGCAGCTGCTGCAGCTGCTGACGATGTCACGGATACTGTTGACAGATGTGGCTGCTTGTGCTGCTTGTGCAGCTGCTGCTGCTGCTGACGATGTCACGGATGCTGCTGACAGATGCTGCTGCTTGTGCTGCACGAGACTGAGTAGCCGCTATTACTAATGCTACTAATACTAGTATGAGAAAATACATTTAGTCAGTTGATTAAATCAAGGAGGTTTTCTGACTTCAGTGGATCGTTTAGCCATCGGCCACGGGCAAAACTTGAAACCATTTTATACATGGGACAATTGGCAGAGTCGAAACGTGTTGGTACGATGGGGTCGATCATGTTCATCATCAGTTCAGGCAAAGGAAGTGTGTCGACAGCACGCGAAAACTTCATGTCTGAATGTTTCAACACAAGACTTTTTATCACACTCACACAGCTGCTTTGAAGAGTGAATCCTTGACCAAACTTGTGCTTTTCCAACACAGCTTTGGCCTCTTTCTGTGCAGTAAGGGATCTCTCTTTCGGGTTCATCTCAGTGCTGTCTAGCATGTCCTCAAAGTCTTTAACATAATGTTCCAACGGGCTACAAATGATGGACTCCAGATCATCGTCCGCATATGTCGTCTCCTCGCACCATATTGTGTCTTCGCCTGTTTCGAATTCCGTCATTTTCTTGACAATCTCCTCCTGAGTGCCTTGCATATATCGAAGCTCCTTCAAGGAGTTGATAACTTGTATGGCGAAGACTGACAAACTTGAAGGAATTTCACCACAGTCAGGCCAAGTATACGGAGCTAAGAAAAATAGCTCTAACAAAATCTTCTCCCTCTGTCCAAATGAAACTACTGTTCCAATGAAGTTGAAGCATGCTTCTATCCATTGCTCCTTGGTGACGTCCTTCCAATGTTTCTTTACCTCACATGCATCATAGGGCACTGTTTCTCTTCTTGCTTCAAGTGGGAGTTGCTTTTTCTTTCTTGGACTCATTTCGAGAGGGTTTCGATGCTCTGTAGCGTCAACACTTTCATAAATAAAGAAAATAGCAGAACTAATCATCGTAACGTGCTGAGCGAGCGTAGAGTGGACGATGCTATGAAGATGAAGGGCGGGTGGAGAAAGTGTGACTGGTGAGAGCGGCGTTTCACTCCTTATGTACCCTGTCCTAGATAAGCCTCTTAAACGGCTGAAAAGACTCTCTCAGTACAGAGCTTCTACCGCAGGTGGGTTTAGACTTAAGCAGCTTAGTTCACACACGTGTCTGTTAGAAAAGCTACTTGCACACCTGCCTTCCCTTTTCACTAGTATTCACCCTCTGCCGACTTATAAGACACCTATACACTCCTTCTCGTGAAATCTATGGAAGATGATGGAAGGACCACTGACTAGATTTTCTTTGATCAGAGCGTGGAGGACGGCGTCGAAGGGAGGGAACGTTGTGAACACAGCTTATAAGTTTTGGAAGAGGACCTGTAAAGTCAAACTGGCGAGAGAGATCTCGTCTTTCAACATGACAATGCTGCGATCTTGGAAAAAATTAGCGTGATTTTTTCAAAAGCTTAATGAAAAGTTTGACGTCTTCGTTGTTGTAGTGGATCAAGTAATCTCTCATAGTTTGCATCTTCTTGTCGTACTAAACTTTCTGACATGTGGCGTAGTCGGATTTCGGCCATTTTGACGCCCGTCAGTTCGCTGTCAAAAGCCGATCTCGGTGGCAGGGTTCTGTTTACCAGTTTCTTGGTATACGTCATCCATTCGTAAGGAAAGCGACTTTTCTCTTCGTTTCTGGTGAAAGCTCGCAAATAATTCGCGTAGCTGTAACCAAGTGCCAAATAGTAGACTACTATGTCCAAGAAAACTGTGTGTAAACCGTCAAGTATTGATTGCTTCTCTTTATGACGCTGAATTGTTGGTTTCTTCGGTCTCCGGAGGCAAAGAACGAGTGAAGGCGTATTTTTGATCAGGTTCAAGTCGTAACGCTCCGTGTTGAAGCTCACGACTGGAGCTTGACGGATGTATCTCAGAAGCTGCTTCTTCAGTTGAACTAACGGTTGTCTGGTGTGAGCTGCAGCGAAGCCGCCTGGAGAAGGGGTGAATGTCGCTTCTTCTAGCAGGAGAGCTTCACCTATCGCCACATGTAACTTCGCTAACGTTGGTCGGTAAAGTTCTAGCACAGCTTTCTCGATGACTTTGGCGTTCTCGTTTATGTGATTTTAAACTCGGTCTAACAAGGGGTCGGAATCTGCGTCGGATTCTCTGAGGTACACCGTCCCCTCCTACCCCGGAAAGTCGGATGTGACGCTAGCCGACAAAGGGACGTGATCCCACAGCAGGGACACGTGTTCAGTTGACGGTTCTCTGCACGGTCTGAAGAAAGCCTCGAAATCGAAAGGTAATGTTGTAAGGGTAGATTCTGGAATGTCCGTCGGGAGGAAAAGTTTCACGTGTGGCAGCGGGACAGAACTGACGTAACAAATTTGAAGCGCGCTTGCTGGTGTTGTATAAGTGAAAGGAAATGTGGCGGAAGACGCAGAGGTTGTCCTTGTTGGGAAAATCTAACACAAGACTTCTCTTTCCAACTCGACCGTCCTGCCTGTTCCTACCGCCTATGGGAAAACCTCCAGGTCCCATGTAAACGCAAATGTTCAAAATTAGTAGGAAAAAGAGCGCACCGCTTGGTGTCAGCGTCGCAAAGTTTCCGTACTTCTTCGCAAGCGACGGTGTTTTCCATCTTTGAGAGGAGCTCTTCCAAAGTTTCTGAATTAGTTATAGTAGGGAGCGGTTGTAATGAGAGTTGCGTTGTTCTGGGAGACGTGAAAGTAGCGCAGTATGTTCTTGTCTTCTCTGTGTTGTAAGAGTAAGCCTACCGAGAAACCCACTTTTTATCATTGTGTGAAGCGGATTGCGACGCATAGTATCTACAGCGTCACTCAACTCGCCGGTTGGTAGTTTGACGTTTGTTACACTCACGCGAGTCCCGTGCATCCTGACACTCGTTCGTATTGCAGGCCAATTCGCCGTGAACGTTTCCTCACCGTTCGGTACAGCGCATGTACGTGGAGGGATAGTCACCTCGTCCAGAGATTCGCGTCGACAGGTGATCTTTTCAGCAATCGACATCGCCGCATAGAGGGCAAAACTTAGGTATTGTTCTTCATTTTTCTACGGGTCACTCGTGATTGTACGGTCTTTTAAAAATTTTGAAACACTTTTCGCAAACGTCCTGCGTCATGTTTTTCTTTTTTTTTCTTTTTTCACTTATTTACTAATTATTTAAAAAAATAAAACGTTATTTATCACTTCGAATACTAGACACCTCTTACCACACGATACTATTAGCATTGTGAAAGGTGACTGTAGTCTAGGATCGAATTCAACAGATGACCATCTTACTGCAGGGATCAGACAAGAGTGGTCAACACTGGAGTGTCACAGCTCACTTTTATGTCTTTGGGTACAGCTGCATACAACCCTTGAACATACATTGCGACGTCGCTGCGACCCATGTCGTCTTGCAACACTTTCATCAGAGCCATAGGCTCAGACGTCTCGTTGTACTTCCAAGCTCTCAGCACTTCATAGACAGGGTTCTTCACAGTCCTGTCAGAAGGCACAGGTTGAGAGATGAAAGCTATTTCATGAGAAGTCAACCCTAAGTAGATCCCTATGGTCTTCCAGTCTCTAGGGCAGAGCTCAGCTAAAAGAGAGAAATATTTCTGCACTTTCCACTCCATGTCTCCACTCTCTAAGCCATCCCACATGTCATGCTTGTCCATGTACTCACGTGAGAATTTGATGAGGTCCATACGGTAAGATTCTTCCAAGGCGGCGGCTAGGTCCTTCCACCTAGTAGTACAACTTTTCTGGTACCAAGTAGTGAACATTTCTCTAGCTTGAGTTATGACACTTGTCTCACAACTGAGATATCCCATATCCTTCAAGTTCACTTCAAGGTATGAACCTAACCGTATGTAATCTGATGTCGGCAACTTACTACTTATTTTCAGTAGCATAGCGTCTGACAAGTATCCTAACGGCTCTGCTTTGAAGTATGATGATACAGGTACTACTGCAGCACAACCAATAACAGGAGCAGCGTCTGCGCTGGTATCCGACGACTCGTTGTCGGAACAGGGCAACCACACGACTTCGTAAGGTGGTGGTGAGGGCAGTCGCCACGGACCGGACGCGCTACCAGTGGAAATGAGGTCGAAAAACGGACTGTGCGCCCGTAGCCCTTCGGGTTCCTCGTACGCCTCGTCGTCAGCGTCGTTCTCTGTCTCACCCTGTTGCTTTAGGGCATGTATGTCTACTACGCGCTGCTGGGGCTGAGTGTCCGAATAGCTGTAAGTCTCAGCGCGAGCGGCGTTGATGGCGTCGGTTGATGTAGCGGTGGAGAGGTTCTGTGCAACGTGCTGCGTGTCAGTACTAGTAGCGGCAGTCGCAGCAAGAGGTGTAGCAGCAGCAGCAGCAGCAGGTGCAGCAGTAGCAGGCGCAGCAGTAGCAGGCACAGCAGCAGCAGGCGCAGCAGCCTCAGCAGGCGCAGCAGTAGCAGGCGCAGCAGTAGCAGGCGCAGCAGCAGCAGCAACAGCAGCAGCACTAGCAGCACGAAGATCACCAGCAGCCGCAGCAGGCGCAGCAGTAGCAGCAGCAGCAGCGTGCTTAGCAGTAACAACCGTCGCGAGTGTAACAACGTCGCTACCACGACGACTACTACTACCACTACTACTGCTGCGTGCGCTCGCTACAGCGGGAGGGTGATAAGACCAAGCGGTTGCGGCGGTAGTCTCAATTTCAGTAGCAAGAGGAGACGCTGACGCTAAACGATCACCGTTCTGCGTACTCTTCTTGTTCTTGAACTCGATTAGATCCTTGGACGACACTAGTTGTTGTGTTTTGCTCATGGTGGTGACTGTAGAGAGCAGCAAAAGACTGAGTGAGTGAATGGGTGTTTCCAGCCCCCTTATATACTCCTTCTCGCTTCTAGAGCTAAGCTACTTACGGCTCTGTTCAGCTGCCGCCGGCTGACCAGCGGCCATTCACAAAGAGAAACAAAAAGACTTAAGGTATGACGTTTTCAGCTGGATCCCTTTCCCCCTCCCCTTTGAGAGATCGACTGACATGAGCTAAGCTACTTACTGCCTTGTTCAGCAATTCAACGTGCGTTAGCTGTATAAAGGATTAAGCAGTTGCTGCCGCCGGCTGACCGGCGGACATTCACAAAGAGAAACAAAAGACATAAGTCATGACGTTTTCAGCTGGATCTCTTTCCCCCCTTTTTTGAGAGATCGATTGCCATGAGCGGGCGGTGTACCGACTGTGCTAATTCAACGCGCATTAGCTGTATAAAGGATTAAGCAGTCATGAGCTTAGAGTGTGTATACAAAAAAACTACAGGAGGCGTGTGGTGTGAAGCAGGACCCCCTAAGACGGGTGTGTCTGTCTGTGAGTAGAGTCGTGTGCATGTGGTGAGCGACTTAAGTGTAAAACAAAAAAAATCACCGCCTCCTGCCGTGGTGAGTAGACTGGCCGGCGGCGGCCGGCTAGTTCAATAGGGGTGACAGCTGACTAAGGCTGTGCATGAAAATCCGATTTTCACCTGACCTCTGACGTTTGTTACAATGAATGCCAAAGGGGGAGAGAGTCGTCCTCAGGTAGGGGGTAGGAGGTAAAGCTATGGATAAGGAAAAAACACCATTTTCAGCTGGCTTCCACAGATGGCGATGACATACCCCTCGTCATCTAAGCTCTTAAGAAGCTCTTAAGGAGCGGAGCAGCTGCTAGACAGCTGGGGTGCTGTTGGAAATAGGATTAAACTCCCTCTGTATAAAAGCTCTGATTTCTGTTGGAAAAAAACCATATCAACTCTGACCACAGTAACGTATACTACCACCACCACCAGCACCACCGCCGCCGCCACCGCCGCCGCCGCCAGTCACAGCTGATCGCCTCATTAAAGCATGTGACGTCGTCACTTCTAGTCACATGCTTCATCAAGTCGCTTCCAGTCGCGTGATCCTAAAGACCCTCACTTCCTAAACAAAAAAAACCGAAGAGACACGCTTCTTCCTCTCGAGAGGAAGAAGCGTGTCTCTCGATTGAAATCTTTTTCTTTTCTTTTTTTCTTAAAAGAGACAAACGCCCCTTAGAGTGCCCCCCCACCCCCCTAGAGTGCCCCCCTCCCCCCTCCCCCCCTCCCCCCCCACCACTCGCCCCATGCATCCTAAAAGCGCCCCCCTCCCCATGCATCTTAAAGGGGCCCCCCTCCCCTTCCCTCCCCTCCCCTCCCCTCCCCCCCCCCTTTATACACTCTAAAGAACGCTTCTACCTAGTTCAATAAGTCACTTCCAGTCACTCGTAAAACAATAAAAAATGAAAAAAAAAACAAAACTTATATCGTAGTGTTTTTTATTAGTTTACCGAAAAAAATAAGAGACTCGCCTCCTTCTCCTCCTCCTCCTCCTCCTCCTCCTCCTCCTCCTCCTCCAAAAAAAAAGATATCACATTTTAAAGCGCGTGACCCCTTAAAGACGCTCATCTCTTCATTAAGTCGCGTGACGTCACTTCTTCTTCTTCTTCCGGTCACGTGATCAATCAGGTCACTTCCGGTCACGTGATCCTCAATCAGGTCACTCACTTCCGGTTGGCCATTAGGTCATGTGACGTCACTTCCGGTCACGTGACTCATCAGGTCACTTCCGGTCACGTGATCCTAAAGTAGGTCATATGACCTCACTTCCGGTCCCCTAAGTAGGTCATATGACGTCACTTCCGGTCCATAAGTAGGTCATATGACCTCACTTCCGGTCACGTGACCAAATGGCGGCCTCTGATTGGCTAACTAGGTCACGTGACGTCACCACTAATCCCCTAAGTAGGTCACTTCCGGTCACGTGACCAAATGGAGGCCTCTGATTGGCTGCAGGTCGATTGAGTAATAAACAGTACTTAACTATAGTCCCGTTCCGATACATACAATACTACTGACGCCGGCAATGGGAGCACCAGGCAATAGCCCCAGCAGCAGCAGCAGCAGGGCCAGCAGCAGCAGCAGCAGTGTCCTTGCAGGCAATGAGGCCCAACACCCACACACCAGTGTGTCGCCGGCCCACCCAGACCCGACTCCTCCCCACACGACTACAACACCCACCTCACCCACACATGCTGGTGCCTCCAGCGGCTGTCAGTCAGTCCCCTGTACCACGGGCACCAGCCGCTCCCTCACCGGCCCAGGAGGATGTACGCCCCGGGAGGACCTGGTCAGCCCGTCCGAGGAGGCCCTTACACTACTGGAGGAACACATTGCAGCAGTATTAGTCTACTGACATACTGAACACAGAGAAACTCCAGGGTGGGTATATGGTGTTAGGTCTACACACTGCCCTGCTGCAGTTTAACCCTATAAGTACCGTTGTCATTGATACTGTGAGGCCTAGTCCAGCACATATGTGCCCAGTCCCTGGTACTGACAGGTAATGTACAGACTGTACAGTGGGTAACAATGAGTGATGTGTGGGTGTAGGGGTGTAGGGGTGGTGGCAGGGGGCTAGGTGATATTGTCTGTCTGTGTTTGCTATGCTGATGTTGGGGAAACAATATCAGGCTGCCAGTCTGTATTTGGACATGCCGGCTAGAGAGCTGCGTAGATATTACCACATCTAGAGGGACCGTGGAAGTTAGTGTTAGCACGTTGTGTATGGGTGGGTTCAATACATACAGGTTTCTATAACAACAGTCAAGAGTATACCTAAATTATGGATACATGCAGGTCCATTCGTATATGTATATCATATCGCAGCTGGGTATCCCATACATTTGTAGGGAGGTGACCTGTATTTGGATATTATTTGCTTTGAAATTGAGAATCGATTTTGCACAATTATGGCAGAATCCTATGTATATGTATAATGCATTTGAATAGATGTTATGCTGTAGCGTTATCCATTAGGCTTGCATCATATACGGTAATAACATAGTATAACCCCATTCCGGCCACACATCTGTATATCCATATATGCCTACAATATTATGTATATGTGTAGCTGCTATATGTATCGTAGAGTCTCCTATGGAGGAAATGATATTATTTTTTGTTTGATATAATAATATCGTTGTATTGTATGAATTGATTCTATACTTTTTTATAAAAAAGGGGGATAGTGTTTATTGAGATGACACTGCCTAGCACGACTGTATTAACTGCGAGTACATCTCATAGTGTTATGTATATTGTATTGAAATACATTGTCAGTAGGTCAAGTATGTGAAGCTATTTTACCTTTGGTGAATTACATAACCCCACACATGGATCATCAATACAATATAAATAGGCATACACATATGATACAAAGTCACCCAGGCATAACCATCTGATGACCTATACACCTGGAGGCTGGGATCCTCCAGTGTGTGACCTGGGGGTGATCCCTAGGTGTGTGACACAGCTGTAACCCCCCCCCCCCCCCAGGTGTCACTCAGTCATGCCTGGCTGCACAGGCCCCGCCCATTGATCTGCCTCATTGATTGCTGGCAGTCTCCTACCTCCATGACCTATATTGTCAGTCTCCTATATAACTGTGTTAGTAGCAACACGTGGTCCATGTTTAAAGCCCCAGCTCTCCTATAAATAGGGCTGAGTACCTGTCCCGACTGCGCCCTGACTGTCGGTGGAGGGGTTCCGAGACTTGCGGGTTTAACCCATACCCTTATACTACTCATAGTGCACCACTACTCCAGTACCTGCATCCTTATCCCTGCCTCTCCTACATGTCCCATCAGTTCTACCCGAAGACATTAAACTTACTCTTTAAATTCCTGCCCTTAAAGTCACCTCATTGAATGATAGATGTGGTATTGCCATGACCATGTCATACTCACTCCAGATTCCCCACCCTCCCTCAGGCTCCGAGGCCTGACAGTGGAGTATTTAAACCCGCAGGTCTCGGTACCCCTCCACCGACAGTCAGGGCGCAGTCGGGACAGGTACTCAGCCCTATTTATAGGAGAGCTGGGGCTTTAAGTTCAGCCCTATGGCAATGCTCCAGCTGTATTCCGCATGGACTTTTATCATAACAGGAAGATCCACACTATTAATGACCCACACCCTAGCCTCCAGTGTATACATACATGGAGATGTCACATTTAATAGTACTCCTCCAGCAGGGGACACAGCACCGTGTCCCATGTCTCCCCTGGAGGCGCACACTAGACCCCTATAACATGTGTATGGTATTGAGGAACTAACCGGACACAATGCTGCACACACATGCTGCAAGTGACAGCCACATCTGGCCATGAGGTGGGCCATGTTTTAAAGATGTATGTGGGAGTGGTTATGATTTATGTACATACCGGTAATTGACATCTATTCTATGATTGGGGTGGGGTGAGGGGGTGAGTGGCAGCCTTTCCTACACGATAAATTGGTATTAAAAGTATCCAACTTTACAGTGTAGGCCATATAAACATACGCTTGCTTGAATATGATGTTACCAGAAGCAACAGTTTGCAATGTTAATATAGACACGAAGTAGGAGAAGTATTGCTCTTGGTGTATTTGAGATGAGTTTACTCCATCACTAGTTGAACGCAAGGGCAATAAACTCCCCTAGACATTGAGATGATCTTGTGGATAGCAGATAGTAGGGTGAGTTGTTTATGGCCTCTATAACACCCAGGTCGGTGAGGAATGCGTGAATTGGCCTGGGCTGTATGCTGTCTCAGGTCACATAAATGTATAATGAAGTAGTTACATTAGGTTTCTGGCTGACTGAGTGTGAATTGTGTGCCATGCCTGCAGACAGGTCATCCGTATACAGGTTACATGGACCAACATCGGTGGGGTGTGACTCCTTAACCCTTTAAGGAATCATTAACCCCTTAATGTCAGCCTGATGTCTTAAGGCTTTATTTCCATGTGTTGCCATGGTACACCAACGCAGCACTGGTAGCTATAGCTCACAAGCTCTGCGTTGGTGCATCATGCCGACTCCTTGGATATATACCTACCACTTATAACTGTCATGGTGCATTAATGCAACACTGGCGAATTGCTTGTCGGTGCAGCATTCATGCATCATGCTGACAAAAAAAGTAAAGTGCATTAAAGGATTATGTTGCCCTTAAAGGGTTATTCTCCAGACTGACAAGCAGGCAGTTCCCGTGCTTCCTGTATGGTGGTGTTAATGTTAAGGCGCCCTTTAGAGCCGACTATTTCAGGTAGTTCCAGCGTATTTTTGGACGGGCTGAGTAGTAATGGTGTGGCTTACACAAGTATATCTGACTTACATAAATCTGAGTTAGCTAATGCTGTTATTAGGTTGGTGGTTATTTATAGGTCCAAATTGTTTTGTTTTGTACCGCCTTGTAGAGCTAAGGTCATATGTAGCAGTGATCAGAGGCTTTTATGAAAGGTGTTATTCAATGACACAGCTATAAGGCTAAGATAATAAGTGTGTTTTAGGTGCAATGGGAAGAGCGATGTTGGTTCCTTGTCTATGCCAATGAACTGAACCAGGCCCTTCGTGGCTGGCTCTGGGGAGGCTGAAAAGGGGAAGGGGAAAGTGACTGTGACCCCTGCTACACCATGTAGAGTTGGGTTATCTGAAACACGCATTTTCTATGGCATAGGAAATCACAGGTGTTGCTTTTATACATATAGGAGTTGCTGTCACCTGAAGCTAATGCACTGGTGATGCACAGGTGTGAGAATGGCAATCCGACACCTGTTTTTGTGCATGTCGCACCAGTTGTTGCTTCATCATCCTAGAGTAGAAATAGACACAGTGCGCCAACAGTAGCTCACCTTTACTCGGCATACCTACTGTATTATTAGACCTGAAAGAAATGTCGTCTGCTTTGAAGCTAAAGGTCTACAGCAGTCAGCTTCACAGGAAGGTCAACAAGTACTCGGTGATAGTGTTAAGTAGGGAAACCTGAATTCCTGTGTTAATTGTTAGGTACTTACCTATAATATCGGTTTGTGTGAGCAGCCACGCAGAAAGGGTGATCTGTTCTGCTTGGCTGCACACTTCATAAATAGAAAAGTTCCTTTGATTTTCTTCTCTTCTCTTATAAAAAAAGAAGAATAAAGGTGCGGCCATATATAGAGACGGTGACCATTGCACCCCACAAATATGTCACTCGTCTAAAGCTGCGCTCATATGGAAGCCAGGTGAAAAGGGGACCGTAGGCCCCACCCTGTGCACATGCCAGTATAGATAAAACGATTTAAAAAAAGAAAAAAAGTATTAGAACATCAAGAATAGGTTGTTATCCCAACTTAGCATTACAGGTTAAACTGTTGTTCAACATCCTACGTCATAAATGTTTGACCACAGCTAATTGTGACGAGCAACACAACATATTACCTCAGATAAAATTGCAATAATCATATCTATTTCCAACACCGTTTCAGAAAGTGGCTGATTACATTGCACCATGGTTACCTGATATGAAAACTGACATTTTGAGACGCAGGCTGCAGCAGCCGAGTCAGGAGGTACGGGGTCTGTGGTTTGGATTACACACATGACGTCATACATAGCCATTTAACCCTTTAAGGGCGGCATGATACCTTATTGCATCATACCCTTGGTCGTCATGATGCATGAATGCAGCCCTGGTGAGTAACTCGCCAGTGCTGCATTCAAGTATTATGCCTAACCTATGGGGTTGAGACATTCCCGTAGGGTCGGCATGATGCACCAATGCAGTACCGGCGAGTTACTCGCCGGGGCTGCATTGGTGCACCATGCTGACACCAGGGCTGCATCTAACCATCATGCCAACCCCACGGTAGTCATGCAGACGATATGGGAGTGTATCAACCCTGCAGGGTCAGCATGTTTGAAATTGAATACAGCACTGGTGAGCGGCCTGAGCTACTCACAAGGGCTGCATTCGTGCATCATGCCGACCCTACAGGGGAGTGTCAACCCCTTACAGTCGGCATGATGCTTGAATACAGAAATGGCGAGGACTGTATCCATGCATCATGGCTGTATTTAGGAGTCATGAAGACAGTGCGCATTGAAGTGTTATGCCGTCCTTAAATGGTTAAGAGCTACATGCGTCAGAGCTAGGGTACATTGTGCAAAGCCTGTGTCGACTCTTCACTTTCAAAATTGAAATAGTTGAACAAGGTGAGTAGCCAAGCAAAAGGGATGCGCCACACTCCGATTAGCGGAGTATCCTTTCTGCCTGGCTACTCACCTATGCATACCTCCAAGGCCGAGTCATCTTTAGCCAGCGAGGGGGGGGGGGGTCACAATAAAATATAGTCGATTTAGATACTTGTGACCACGCATTCCACAGGCACATGCGATAAGTGTGTGGGGGGGGGGGGGGGGGAGGTCATTTCTCAAAATCCAAACGTTGTGTGTGTGTGGGGGGGGGGGGGGGGGGGGGGAGGGGTCGAGATAACTTTCGCCTAGTTGGGGGGGGGCGGAAAAAATTGCCCGTGTCGGGAAAAACCACCAACCCCCCCCCCCCCCCCCCCCCGCACCAGCTAGTAATACATGACTCTGCCCTAAGCCTACCTGCGTATCAGCCGTCATTAATGATGGTGTGATAAGCTGCAGTCTAGGGTACAGCAGCAGTTTACAATATCTATTTTTAGCCACACCCAATCACTGCCACCTCCATCATACAACTTCACAAAGTGTCCATAACATGCGAAACCTATAGATTTCATCGTCCATCCTGGAGGACAATTTTGAGCTTATTTAGGGGTAATTTTACTAAAAGCAGTGCCTGCGCCCAGGGGGTTAGGGGCCAAATAGGCGGGCGGGTAGCTAAATAAGGAACATGGTTTCAAGTAGGTGGGGTCCCGTTGAGGATAAATGGTAGGTTGGCATTATAAGTGGGTTTATAAGTGGGTTTAAGTAGGAGGTATTTGACCGAGGTTTGCTGTGGGTTCCGTGTTGCCTTTTAACAAGGCTACAGAGGTGTGAGGTTAATGGTAGGGTTAATGGGGAGAGCTGGCACATTAAGTGAGGGAGAGTGACTGAGAGAGTAAGAGAGAGAGAGAGAGAGAGAGAAAGAGAGAGAGAGAGAGAGAGAGAGAGGAAGAGAGAGACAGACAGACAGACAGACAGATACAGAGAGAGACAGACAGACAGACAGAGAGGAAGAGAGAGACAGACAGACAGGCAGACAGCCAGACAGACAGATACAAAGAGAGAGAGAGAGAGAGAGAGAGAGAGAGAGAGAGAGAGAGAGACAGAGAGAGAGTGAGAGAGACAGAGAGAGACAGAGAGAGAGAGACAGAGAGAGACAGAGAGAGACAAACTGAGAGAAGATGAGAGACAGAGAGAACACAGAGGGAATGAAGGAGAGGAGAGAACATTTAAGCACCCGTGTGTTTAAAAGCCCCTATTACCCCCTGCTTTCGCACATGGACCTGTGCACCTATATGAGATGATGAGAGAGACAGGCAGGCAAATAGACAGATACAGACAGACAGAGGATAAGAGACAGATACAGAGACAAAGACAGATGGGGTGGTAGGACAGGTGTGGGGTGCAGTGGTCAGCGTGCCTGATACTAAACACCAATTGTCTATACTACTCACACTTCTTGTAGTACAGTGAATGCACGGACCTGTACGGGTCACAGGCTCCGATACTGTTGACGATTGCTCTTTCAACGGGATCTATTTTCTATCTGGGATGATAGTCAAATATACTAGAGTGCAACGATTCTCTACTCATTATGTGCTGTAGAATCACAACTGGTTGGTATCAGCCTACATACAGTCTATACAGCGACCTGTACCCTCTCAGTGCCTACTGTAGACTCTGTTATCTATAATTACAGGTCAGCACTAGCATGTCCTTATCAGCCTGTTTACTGTGCTCTATGGCAGTAGTGATTTATACCTGTGATTGTGTGTGATAAACGAGCCTCAGTAGGACTACACCATGTATATGCCCTGCTCTCCGGTGACCTATTAAGAGGCAACATTTGTCCCCATTTTGCACTGTCATATCACTGCCATGGCTGTACTCATACATCATGACGATAAAGGGTATAGAAATAATGCACTTAAGAAATTGTGGCCATTAACGACTTGAATAATATTGTGTGTTTAGTTTAATGATACAACCAAATAACATGAGAAAGGATTTCCAAACTTAATCCATCATACAGTGAAGAGTTAGTTATGCTCTTTTAGCCGGCTCCAAGGGTTGGATTCAATACCAACATTGTTCCCGATTACTTAATAACCTGCCGATAAAAGCAAACAATGAGGGCGGGGCGTGGTACATGCACCTATAATTGTGTAAAATCGGAAATATCTCAAGAAATGAACTGCATACACCATAATGCTTTCTACGATATGCATGGGCCTGTTGTGGTTTGATTGCCCCCCCCCCCCCACACACACACGCCCCAGCTAGTGTGTACCCACTTTGACGCCTATTGATCCGCCTTTGTCTTGGCCGCGTCGGGCTCGATTCGCGCCTCACCCAGCGAATTGTCGTCTGTTTTCTCTAAAATACCGTCTGCCTTCTGTGTAGATCTCAGAGTCCCTCACATTCCCACCTTATCCGCACTTGTATACAGGCAAGTTGCAAAAAGTGCGACATTCCACATAATTTGAGAAGGTTCCGTTTAAAAATGGTTTTGTTGGCGGTGGTGCCTGGCCGAAGGAATCTAGTGCCCAGGAGTTGTTCTGTTTTTGGCGGGAAGCTGGGAGTAAATCGTCGAGCGTGCACGTGCAGACCACGTGCCTGGATGTCATGTGACCCCAGCACCAGTGGGAGGGGGGGGGAGGGGTAGGGAGGTTGTGTTAGGTGAGTGGTTGGGGGAGAGAGGGGTTGGGGAGTTGGTTGTTGGGGGAGAGGAGAGGCGGAAGAAGAGACTGGGTGGGAAGTAGGGGGATTGTGATGAGAAGAAGTTAGAGAAACAATGTCGTGAAAGCACTTAAAGAAGCAATAGAGGCAACGATCCTCCAACATAGTATGCATTTTACACACCTATACACTGCTTGATGCAGGGAATTAGATGGGGAGGGGGAGACATTGGCTCTTGAAAGGTGGGTTATTTCTAGATAAAGTAATGGATTGCGCGAGCGAGGGATAGAGAGGGGGAGAGTTAAGGGGAGAGAGAGGCATGGACACAGAGAGACTGAGACAAGGACAGGGACAGGGATATGCTGGTACGGCGGCACCAGTATAGGACAGGGACAGAGACAGGGACGGAGACAGACAGAGAGACAGAGACGCATGCAACCACAGAGAAAGAGGGGGGTCTGGATGGGGGGTCCCAATTTTCCCTGTCAATTTTAAGAAATGACCATGTCGCTCTGTCGATTTTAAGATATGACCATGTCACCATGTCGATTTTAAGGAAAGGCTATGTCCCATGTCACTATCTCTTATATTCCTCATGTCGCATGTCACTAAGCCAAAAAAGGCTCATGTCGCCATGTCGAATTTAGTGGTCCACACCCATAAAGAGAGGGAGAGGGAGAGTGTAGGTAGGGCAGAGTGTCTTCTTGCAGCTGAGATAGGAGGAATGTGTGTCATGGCTGCTCACACATGCATTGTGTGTGTGTACAGGACATTGTGGTGCCACGTCAGCAGCCAGCTGACGTCAGCACCACGTGGGCGGGGGGGGGGGGGGGTAGAGACAGACATGGTGGATCCAAACCCAACCCACTTGATGTGCTTCTTCTCAAATTGTTATGGAGAAATATTGTAAGAATAATAGATTAACCCTTTACAGGCAGCATAGTGCTTTGATATTGAACTGTGCCCTTTTGGTGTAGTCATGATGGATTAGTGTGGCACTGGCGAGTAACCCACCAATATTAGCGGGTTGATACACCCAATAAAAATCGCCATGATGTACCAACGCAGTGCAGGCGAGTTACTCGCCGGCTTTGCGTTGGTGTATCATGAGGACACATCAAAAAGGATAAAACAGGATGGAGAGGCGATTGCAGCAGCTCCATATATTATATCTAGAGGCTGCATGCCGCATTTATCTTAGTTCATCTCACCCAAAAAACTACTCTGGAAGCAACCCCGTGTCGACAAGATGAAAAAGGAAAGATACGGTGGAGAGTGATTAGTTTAGCAGCGTCCCGGTGGTGGCGCTGTAGGTCAATTGCCGCGTCGCGCTGCCATTCAGCCACAATCCTTCAGATTATGACCAATGGGAAGCTTTATCTAATCCGGTCTATACTTCATGGGCCAGACAATCTGAGAAATGATGGCAGAAGCAGAATGTGATTTATGGTTCTGGAACAAGGTGCAATTGAATTACTCATTTTTTGTGCCGCGTGAAGGGATTACATTGAAAAGACATTGCATAATAAGTGAGGGAATTCTGGGTCTACTAATACTATTATACATGATTTGTTGTATTAAAAATGTAGAGACTGATTTCTAACCCACTGTTTCCTACATCTATTGCAGGTGAGGCTACATGACAGTCTTCAGCGTTTCGGGATGAGGGCAACGTGAGAGTCATCACCAAGAACTAGATGAATAGAACATTTTGTACGTAACAGAAAAAGGAACAAAACTAAACAAAATGGAAATAAAAATTATAACAGGAGGCTTGATACAAATACACTTATTTGGGCTGGATCACCGCTTATCATAGCATCCCACCTCTATCTCAACTTGCCAATAAGCATATACCCCAGACACTACAGTATTAGTTGAGCAGCTCGCCGCTAAACCTAACCATGGCGCTGCAAATGGTGGACAGAGGAGACAGCTATCACGTGATCTATCTGGGCTCGTGTATGCTGAGTCACATGTCCACGGGGCTGGGCGTTCTCCAGAAGCCCCTGCGGGAGTTGTACTTCCGGTACCGACAATCGGGCGGCGGGCCGGCGGCGCAGGAGCGCTACCTCCGGATGTCGGCGCGCGGGATGGCCATGACGTACAAGGAGTCGGCCTCATCCCAGCCCACCGAGGTCTTCTACTCCATGCCCTCCATACTCTTCTGGGACGCGGTCCAGTTCTGTACGGTCCGCGGGGGCACCGACAAACGCCTCCGCGGGGCCTTCGAGCCCGTGGATAACGACCATAGTCGGAATAAAGACAACTTGTTCACCGTACTGGAGAAGAAGTACCACTTCCTCCAGCAGATGACGCACCCACCCCTGTTCACGTGCGTGCTGCGCCGCACTCAGGGGGTCAAGGCGCTCGACGTGCACGCCTTTGTGTGCTCGTCAGACGAGGAGGCCTTAGGGTTAGTGCGGTCCCTGCATACAGTACATGCCCACTACAAGACTGACGAGACGGTGGAGACGGGAGTGTTCGGCTACCGACCCTTCTCCTCCACGGGCGGGCCCACTGTGGGTGCAGGAGGAGGTGGTGGTCCAGGAGCAGGAGGAGTGGACACAGCTGGTGGCTCCACCTGGACACCAGATGGTGCTGGAGGAGGTGGTGGCGGCAGTGGTGGTACTGGAGGACAGGGACTAATGGGGTCAGGGTCGGGGTCAGGGTCTGCCTCTATGCCTGGATCGCTGCAGCATCGTCAACACCAGCAGCAGCAGGAGGAGCCTCCTCCACGGCCGGCGCGGCCTCTGTCTCTGGGTAGACGTACAGGAGGACAGGTCCAGGTCCTGCCCCCCACAGGCCCCGAGCCCCACCAGCTCCGCTCGGTCAGACCTCAGTCTATCGGCCGACTCTCCTCACACGGCTTATCCAGCTCTCTGTCGTCGCTAGCCTCCACGGGCTCGGCCTCCTCCTCGGGCAGACCCCCGGTGTACCAACTCACCCAGGAGGACTTCCGGAAGCACAACGCTGCTCTCTACCTGCATGACCGCCTGGAGGATGACGTTACACCCGGTGGTGATGGGCACTGTGATAGAGACCAGCGACGTGCCGAGGAGCCCCAGAGCCCGGATAGCGACGACGGCCATCATGTCTATCAGTATATCCGCCATTTGAACAGTCCACCCGAGCGGGCCCCGCGGGAACCCTCCCCGCCTCAACCCCCAACCCAACCGGTCATCCGGAACCGCAACTTTAAACAGTCGCCCTCCTCCACGACACCGACGCACAACAACAACGGGTCAATAGAACGGGATACGGTGGCACGGTCGCGTGCAATGGTTCAGGAGACTTTGGCCAATCAGCATAACTCGATTAGCCGTAATCTGAACCAACTGTTCAGCCAGACGACGCAGTCGCAGGCTGACCAGAAACAGCCATCAAAGCGTGCCACCATCTTCGGTGCTCCATTCACCCGAGACCAAGCTCCGCAGCAGCAGCAGCAACCGCAGTATTCACAACCATCGCGCGCTGCCGGAGACCGCAGCGGCAGTGGAGGAGGCAAGCTGGGGCAAGCATACGGACACAATGCCAGCGGGGGCGGCAGTGGGGGTGGTGGGTCGTTTCTGGGGACGGACTCTTACGACGAGCGCCGCTCCCAAACGCGGCTCTACGGCAGTAGCGGCGGTGGTAATGCGCCGTCACATACCGGAAGTAACGGTTCGGTAGACACCGAGTCTCTACGACAACCGGTGCCACCCCCGCGCCCTGCTGAGCGCATGGGCACGCCGTCTTCACGCACACGGGAGGAGGTGCGGCCGCGGAGTTCCGCTTCCGTTCATGGCAGCGTCAGCGGAAGTCAGCACGGCTCTCCGTTCGCCGCACGTAACAACACCCCCGACGCACCCGCACGCCCAGTGGCCAAAGTCCCACCGCATAAAGTCACTGGAGTTAAGGTATTCCCCGGAGGTGGCGCCCCAACCGTCGAAAGTCTCAAAGCGGCGAAGAGTCCGGACCAGCGGACGTCCTCATCGCAGTTCATTGAAGACCGGAAACAAGCACCGCGGCGTCCCAAATCGCAGTACTTCGACGAGCCCCAGTACATGGACGAAAGCAGCAGTTCGGGTTCCTCCCCGACCAAGTCGCCCCCGCAGACACCGGCGTCCAACTGGGCGTTCAGTGGTCGGGGGGACGACAGTGGCACGGGGACCATGTCAGGGGACAGGACTAACACAGAGGACGGAACCATGAACGAGAAACTGCTACTAAGTAAGAAGAAGGACGCTGAGATAGCCTCGGTACTGCAGAACCTGCGGTTTGACTACGACGGTACCACCATGTCACCAGGCCTACCCGCCGGCAATAACTTTGAGAAATCCTTGGGATATTTTCCTTAGGGATTCATCAGAGCACGTATTTAAAAAGTACTGTCTCTTGGAGCAATTTCATTGTATCAGGCATTTCTTAACGGACAACCATAGAGAATTCTAACGTAGCCACTATAGGACGTGCATTCAAATTCAGTACTGAATTAGGAATAAGTGATGCTATCTGCAGTGTTATTACAAAGTCGCCTCTCCTCTGAAATGGAATACTTCTTATATAGAGACAGCAAAGAGTATAACAGAACACATGGCTGTGCGCTTACAAACTTGAATATGAGGTCTTAATGAGGTTTCTGTTCCGACTGAGAAGACTGTCTTGTACCTCTTTCCTGACAGGACAGAGGACAACAATACATGCCATGACTGAAATATCCCTGAATCCCTTCGTGACTGAGCTTTACATATTTCATGTATACCAGTCACCAGTTTTATGTACGATACTTCATAGGCCTATCTATTATAGGTGGACATTTACTTTGGACAAATCCACATTGAGGATGATTGTGCTACCTCCTAAATTTGGGACGATATCCAATAATATTATACAGTGATGTGTACAGTGTGACTGCAACTTCCATATGGTATTATATATAGAACATGATACATGTACAAGGTCTGCATACACACAGTATGGTCAGACCTATCCATATACAGATATATATATATATAGTGCAAGACGTCTCCTGTAGGTCGCGTACCTGATTACTAATTAATATAATATACAATATTTGATTTTGTCTCAATGGTGTATTACGTTGTTTATATGGCGATAATTCATTCTGTTCACAAGGAATGGCCACTGAGGAGTGTGGATGTTGTATTCTGCGCATGCGTCTCTTGTGCTTCGCTGGTTGCCTGTGTATCTGTGTGATGAGATGAATAGAAATGTGGCTACCAGCATAATTATATTATATGCACAGCCAGAACCCCTACTGTGATGCTTTCCTAGCTCTGAGATACCATTAACACTATAGAATATAATAAATACTATACCCCTATACAGGAGATAAAATAGTGTAAATATATCTAATGCTACTATCTCGTATCTTAACATAGTAATATAAAATGCAGAGCTTCTGATCTGCACATTTGTCTAAAGGTCAATTAAAGGTTGACCATTCAGTCTGATACCCATAAACATATTTTTGATTTTGCTGAATCATCAATCCGCTGAACAAACTGGAAACTCATGCCAATAGCTTCTTCAAGACTGAAATGTTAAAGTTATGACTATGCCTTTGTTATTTGAAATGTGGGTCAAAATTGTATTTCATATTTATGGTTAGCGGAGAAATCTGCATTTATGCCCGTAAACATTTCATTGATACATACACATTATTTTCAACCGATTTATTTTCCTATGTAGTATTGATTTTAGCGTTCAATATAGACCACAGGATGAATTGATGACATATGAATGATCAATAAAATGAAGGAAATTAAGAAGAAGCGTTTACTTGTGCCCACAGATATTATATGATATTATGCATTGGTTGCTTTTGGCTGTATGCGCTAGCCATGATAATTTATCGTAACTCATGATTCACTTAATATACATTTTGTAGATACCCTGTTTAAAAAAGGGGGAATCCTGCACATGATAGGAACGATTCAATATTACTTAGAGATGGATTTTATTTTCGTAGATAAGGATGATTTCAACTTACAAGGGGGATAGGATACGCGAGATCTCTATGATTATTATTTTATATCTTGAATTATTCCTATATTTCACATGTGATATTCCATCGTTTGTTTCGATTCTCCAAGTTTAGGAGCACTTTGGCATTGGTGGTTGTTTTGTTACCGCCATGTTGGCATTGGTAACCCCAATGAGCGTAGAGCGGTAACCCTTTAATGAAGGCATGATGATGCAAGGCATCATATTCTTTTGCCGTCATGATGCACTAACACAGCACTTGTGAGTGACTCACCAGTGATGCATTGCTGTATCATGCCGACCCTTACCAACCCAGTATGGTGGTAAAATAACTTTATCGGGAGCTCCTGTGTGATTCCTGCAAGTCAAATTCCTCCCACAGGTTTTAACAAGACCTCAGTTTGGATATTGAGTAGGCTATAGGGTACCATGGGAAGGTGTGCAACTAAAAGTCCAACCTCATCTCTGCACGTCCCAATAGAGTCTATAGAGAGGTGATGCCATCTAGGGTATGTTGTGTACACTATCGCTTTGTAGAGTCATACAAAGATGAGGTTGGACTTTAAGTTGCACACCTTCCTATACAGTGGTACCCTATAGCCTACTTACTATCCAAACTGAGGTCTTGTTAAAACCTGTGATTCCTCCACTAACTGATTGGGGGATCAACTTATTAAGTGAGTATAGGTAATAAGTAAAGACTATAGAATTATTGGCAATATGTGTGAGTTGGACTTGAAGTGGAAGCTTCTAAGTAGAGAATAGTGTAAAAGGTACTTGGACATGGGGCAATGTTGTAAATAGTGTATATTGTCTGCATTGTGATACTCCAGCTAAATAGTTGATGATAGATGTATTAGACCGATGTATATGAACTGAATTTTAATATGTAAATTTTAACTATAATTATGTATAATATTAGTGCAATGGTTGTTATTCATCAGCAGATATTATGTAAAACTTGACATCATAATGACATCTAATTAGGCTTAAAATGGAGAAATCTTAAGAATGAGGAATGTTTTGGTAATCATTGTTAATCGCCTTCAATAGAGTATCATATAATGAGACTCATACATGTGTACTTTGTAATGTATATGTACAGAGGAAATACTCCAGCAACTGCCTGTATGTTAAGGCTACAATATACACTAACCCTTTAAGGGCCTCATAGTGCTTTAATATGAGATACCCTTTATCGTCATGATGCACGGACGCACGCCGGGAGAGTCCACTCGCCAGTGCTGCATTTATGCGTCATGTTGACTTTCCTGAATTGTATTTATTAGTCCTGTATGTTCGACATGATGCATGAATGCAGATCTGGTGAGTAATAATCGCCAAGGCTTGCATCAAAGAGGATATCATATTAAAGGACTACACACCCTTGACCCTTGGAAATGATATTTATGGTCATGTATGGTCATACTTCTTGTCAAACAATGCTCCACTTGAATACTTTTTTCAGAGTGACACATAACTCTATAGAAAATTATCGTTGTTGCATATTGATAAGCGGTTCATCTAGGTAATTTTACAGTGACCCCCCATAATCATAACAGAAGTAAGTGAATTGGAATGACAAGATCTGCTGAGGAAATTATTATTTTTATATCATGGATGCAGTCCTTCTCTCACACTCACGAGTTTATTTATCTCTAAAAGACAAGAGACACATTTAAAACGTGAGAATATGACATTATGTATCAATGCACTGTATAAGTGACTTATAAATACTGTGCTGCAGTAATATTGTCTGTACAAATATATACCTAAGGTTCAGTTGCTTTCAGTGGCCATAGATTAAACAATGGTTTTCAGCCTGTCTAACCCATTCATGTGACGTCCTATACACGATCTCATAACGATGCTGATATATGTTGATCATTAGTAAAGTATTTCCATTCTATGAAAAATGAAAATACGTGTTGTTTTTGACTTTTGTTTGATTGAATGAAATAACTATTTCTAAGAGATTGCATATGTTATCACTAGAAGAAACCCACCCGATTAATTTAGCGATAGAAAAGGATTTTGTGATGACCTGAACTATATTCATTGACACTGAGTACAATAATCCCCCCCCCCCCCCCGCTCAGCGCTTCATCTAATATAAGTTTGGACTGTAAAATTACATCTTGTTACAGTATACTCTTTATAGTGAGAGAAAATCTAACCTAAAATAGATGAGGATTACGAACATTAGTGTTTATGTTTGTGCGGAAGGGCCACCATTCAAAATGGCAGTAATCAGGTAATTGATGAGAAGTTCACAATTTTTTGATGCACAAATAAGTATGATGACCAATAAATCCACCCCAAATAATGCAATGCTGCTGATATCATTTTTGCTAGAACCAATAGTAACAGCAGCTTTACATAATGACCAAGCCAAAACCCATGCTTGTAGACAGCTATTACCATAGTATTTGATGAGAACCCAAGTCCAGATTAATGTATTTGCGCATGGTAACCGTATATATGATGCCAAAGTACATCTTCATAGGTAATTGTTTTAATAGATAATCAGATAATGGGTGAAATTAATACTCTTATAAGCTCCCCCCCCCTCAAAATGAAAGTTCTCTTGTATGGATTATGAATTCCATATGTATAAGAAATACTCCTAGCGACAACAGCAGCCAGGAAGGTTTGCAATATAGCTTAAAGGCCCAGCGCCCCTACACACACAGAAAAGTGAGAGTCATTGTCGCTAAAACTGACTCTCAGGTGAGGGTAGTTTTAGCGACAATGACTCTCACTTTTCTGAGGGTGTATATATAGAGCTCAGTACCTGTCCGGACTGCACTCTGTCTGTTACTGGACGTGCAGTAAGATCTGCGGGTTTAACACTATACTATACATGGGGATTGGCCAATGCGTTTCTGATGCCTACCATGGTATTGTCACACATAACATTATAACCTGTTATCCTTTCGTACAGTCACCATAAGGTAGCCAACCTGCCCTTATGAATATCGTTGAAAAGCAACAACCACCTTTCTCCTTATTTTTATTTATTTAGAAAGTTCCCTCTAATACAACCACCCCACCCCTGTGGCCGCTGCCTACCAGCACCAAAATGATTGTGTCCCCTCTATTGCAACCACCTCCTACATGTAGTGACATTTTGTGAAGTGACACTGTTAGCATCAACTATAAATGATTGAACTAAAAGTTGTCGTCAAGCTTTTCCACCTCCTCCTGTCCCCCTGAACCTAAAGCTAGCTGCCCCTCCTGCACGCTGCCTATGATACTGTCATACATACCCCCCCCCCCCCCATCACATTTGACGTCCCGTGCTCAGTCTACAGTGGTATGTACCAATTGTTGGTGATAATCCCACTCCCTTCCCCACACAGCCAAACCTAGACGTGCTGTCTATACATCTCCTTTACTAAGACCTGTAGAGTCAAATAACAGAGAATCTACTTTTACTGGTAGTTCAGCAACAAATAGACATCATTTCGCTCCCTGCCATAGTGCCTGCCTGCCTGGCTTCCACCCCTACCTATGAGAAGACTCTTTCCTATATCATATCATGATTTTTCACGATTTGAGTTTAAAAATTATTTTCAAAGTTTTTCAAAGTCAGAACACTGCATGAGGATCACAGGTCCAACATTCCATACATGTCTCAATATTTTCTTTCTTTGATGCGGCAAAGAAAGCGATAGGATGTCTCCTTCTTGAGGTTTTTGTATCAAACTTATATCATCACTTCTGGAAAGTCACAACGGTTGCATTGGAAGGATTTTCAAGTTTGTCATGGCTTAGAGTGATTCAGGTAACACTTTGAGAAAATAGGAAGGTCGTGTAAAAAAAGGGGGAGGGCTCATATATTAAAATAATATTATGCTGTTCATATTTCCTAAAGGACAACAACTTGTTATCTAGATCCTTTCACTGAGCTCTTAACTCCTAACATAGATATCAAAATGGAGCTTATTTTTTGTTTCCTTTATACCTTTTCTTTTCGGAGGGGGGGGGGGGTGTCAACAGATCTCACGCTATTCATTTTCATTTTTATTTTACTTTACTCTGTCTCTTCTGATCTTCCTGGCAGATGAGACATCTCATTGCCATGGGCCAAGAACCACTATGAGGAATGCAGGACTGGCTCCAAAATGCTGGACTAAATACTTTGGTGAAAAACATTTCCAACGTCGGCCAGTATGGCAGGAAGTACAAGTCTTTAATATTTCCGGGTAGATCAAGACCCAAAATGCCAACACTGTAACATTTACAGAAAGAGTACCGCATATGCATGAATTTGCAACATGTTTTTGGGATCAATACACTTTCGGTAAGAGTGTGTAGTGTGCTACAAAAAAGGTGACTGCAAAAATATTTTGTCAAAAAATTGTGTAAATATAACACACTTTTCTTAGGGTGAATGTTATTTCCTATACTGTATTGTTAGGTGTAGACACTATAGGCACGGACGTGTTGGGAGAAAGGTAAAGAAAAATGGGATTTAGAACCACCGTGACCACACGGTGTGCCTGATACTACTGTGTGCTTGGTGTCTATTCCAGTGTCTAAGCCAGAAGTTATAAAAGGTGGTGTGGGTGCACTAAATGATGGTAGACGAGTGTATATTTAATCACAGTGCTTGGCCCTCCACTCAATATGTGCATAACATTGTCAATCGATAAAATATTATTTTCAAAACAACACCAAGGATTTTCTTGGTGTAAGCATTTCTTCTAGTCTCTACCATCTTTCTATGAATGGGCATGTGTGTGCGCCTTATGCTTATTTCTATCTGCCAGACCGCAGAATCGCAACAATTTTCTACTACACTGGTGTTAGCTCTCCCCAAACCCACCATCACACACACAATGCTATTTACCAAATCTACAGGATATATCCTCCTGCAGATCCTCACATCAGCAGCCTGCACTCATGATTTATCCCCCTACATTCTGTGCTGTACATATGTAAGATGTGTGGAGGCGGGACAAGGGGGCTGTGACCATGTTTTATGACAGTTTTGTCATTTCATGTGAAAGGTGACATAGGTTAGACAAGACTAGCAAAGTGTGTGAAGGGGATGGGGAGGCAGCAGATGGGGGGAGGAGGACTGTGTCCATCTCTGTGTATATATTATGCAGGTCTGATCAATTAACCCTTTAATAACAGCATGATGCCTGAGATAATAACGATGGTCATGATGATGCAATAATGCAGCACTGCTCAGTAACTAATCAGCACTGCATTGCTGCATCATGCCAACCCTTCGGGAGTGCACCAACCCTGTGGGGTCAGCATGATGCACAAATGGAAACTTTAATAGTTAGTTTCTGGTCAGGGCTGCATTGCTGCATCATGATGGTGTATCAAAGCACTATGCCGTCCTTAAAGGGTAAAGCTGCTCTCCTTCCAGGATGAGCTTAAACTCACAAAGCCTCCAGTATGGAAACATATGGTATGGCAAGAATGATCTGTTTTGATGGTATAATCAGTCCCTTGAAAATATCCCAAGCTGTGGAACGACTTAGATCACACCTAGCTCTGCCTGAGGACTTTGCTAAAGTAATCAAGTAACAGTAGATAAATTAGCTGTATCAAAATCCCACAACAAATGACAAAGCATTTGAGATAATGTCTTCCCGACCAGCGACTGATAACTACCTACACAGAACTCTTATTTTTTCTCCGAGAACATATTCGCTCGATTTGTTCTTATTTTTATGTGATTGAAACCAAATAAAATAACCAAAACTCAAACTTATCCCTGCATGTAATCAAATCTCAGTAAAGTAGACATTTTCTTTTCTAATTCGCCTCACGTTCTCCTCTAATTCAACAAATTAAGCGTATATTTGATCCAATTGTCAAATTAAAGTGAGCAAAATTTGCTAATTCTGGAGTGCACATTTTTATTCCGTCGGTCAGGATGCACAGTAACATACCTATTGGTCCATATGCTCACCGGCCTGTTCACTGGTTGCACCGAACGATCAGATATTGTCCTCAAGATCATTGTGTTTGGAACAAACTTAATAAGATGTACAAAAATTCGGAAGTACCAACTTTTATATCACAAGAGAGGAATATACAATAATATTTCTCAATGGTGATATATCATGTTAGAATCTAATCATAACAAAAACCTATTCTCTGCTAATTGTGGTTAGAATATATAGATGCAAAGAAAACCCTTGCCATGCAAATGTATCCTACATGACTGTATATCATCATCAAATATTTTGAAGGTCAGGCCAGACATTTGTATGTACCTATATAGTCAGTTAGCTCTGCATGATTCAGACACATATATATGCCACTATCTCCAACCTGGTCAGGTCAGGGGAGGTAGTGGTCACATGACCAGTGTCAGAGGTCACGTGTTTAGCTCCAGCTGGTCTGTGACAACTGGTACAGCGGCTGCCCGCTATGTGTCGCCACTAGGATTAGAGAAGCCATGTCCAGGCGCTACTAACTCAGGTTGCCATAGATACCGACCACAACATAATATATGTCGGCCGTTTATTCTTACAGGGCCCCGACTATTGCATTAAGTTGTAGATCCCAATAATAAATTTCAATTCAATATTCCCCGCATAGAGTCTTGGTGACATCCATAGAGCCAGGGCATTCAACTACAGGTTTGATAATACAAAATTTGAAAGATTGCATAATGGTTTATTGTTGGCACATTTTGGTGTTGTTGGCATGTTTTGTTGTTGTTGATAGATTCGTTTGGCAGATGAACTGTCTAATAGCGACAGATTATAGCTGTGTCTCACGACCTTGGGACAATGTTTTTGTCTCTGATCAGGTGCCGTCTCTGATCAGGTGCCGTCTCTGACCGGCTGCCGTCTCTGACCAGGTGTCAGAAAAAGGTGCTTTAAAAAGAATTATACTCATATATATAAGGATTTGGAAAAACGTTATGGCGGTTGTTATATAATCATAGTTATAATTATAATGAGCCTCCTGCTGTTAGTATTTTGACCTTATCAAGCCAAGCCGGTCAGAGACGGCACCCCGTCAGAGATGGTACCTGGTCAGAGAGGGCACCCGGTCAGAGACAAAAACATTGTCCCAAGGTCGTGAGACACTGTCACACAGCCTTATAGCAGGACATCCTGATATCGGTAGGACACATATACATTATAGCACACTGTTTTTAAAAAATTAATTAGATTACTTTATTTTTAGGCCAATCTGATATTTCGCCATCAGAAAAATACTGCCTTTTTCCAGCTATTTATTTTATTCTCAGAATCCGCAGACTTTGACATTGCTAAACATGCCATGAGTAAACTATTGAGCATAGCCCACACAAAGGGTATGTAGTAAAAAATACGGCCCTAGTTTATATAGTCAAGTGGGACTATTAAGAGGCCTTTATAATCATATCATCCCAAGTTCAATATATACAGCAATTCAGCTAGCCCTCACTCATCCCCAACCCCATTGGCCTTGATGATCTGCCCATAGTACTTGGCTGATGCCTTAGGGGTGCGTGTCCGCTCGGGGTGCTTGAAGTCGACGTGATGGATCCCGAACCGTTCCGAGTAGCCCCGATCCCACTCCATGTTGTCCAGCAGTGACCACAGCATGTAGCCAGTCACGTGGCATCCGTCCTCCTTTATGGCTGTAGGCCGCAACAAGAACGGATACAATTAGTGGTCACTTTGATCAACTCGGTCTATACGTGCTTTGTGAAAATGATATCGTGTCTATACATTAAAGACAGGAACTGTCAATGGTGTTTTATATATTCAGGGTGTAAGGAACAAACATACTATATGTTTTACCTCTAGGAGGAAACTTAGGAAACTGTAGGCCCATTTTGATACCTAATAGAACACTTAGCTCAACTGGTTGGTCAACCAGTTGCCAATGTTGCTTTAATATTGAACTGGCTTCTATTCCAAATTGGTAGTGCCTTTAAACCAGTAAATAGTGACACTACATGTTTTTGAGAAGGCAGGGAAATACAAAGTTCTAGGAAGACAAGCAGACAGGGAGAGGTGAGCAAGTCAGACACAGTGTCATAGAGAAAGGGAGGAGAGAGCTATTGAGAGAGAGACAGAGAGAGACAGAGACAGAGACAGAGACAGAGACAGAGACATAGAGACAGACATAGAGACAGAGACAGACAAAGCTATGTCACCACTGCATGCTGGGATACAAGATGGCCGACCTTTGTGCACGTGACGTAGATAGTCCCGGATGTAGCTGACCCTGTCGTCGTCTTGCAGCGTCCCTGTGACGTCAGAGACGCCGTTCTCGGTGATGACGACCCGTGGACGTCCATAACGGTCGTCAATCCACTTCAGCAGCCGACGTATCCCAAAGGGTGCAACGTACAGCCATGACGACCCGGCACTGTACATCGTGTATGAGAAAACGACTATGAAATCGGGATGCAATTGATAAGACTTTGATGAATCATGTTCACAATTAGATCCTTGTGAAGTTCATTTTATTAACACATTTTACTGACACAGTCATAACACATTCAAAAATTAATCAATTTACAAACCGATGTCCAATAAACAATACTTCCTATCGCCTCACCTAGTAGAATTTGACAGGCTATGCAAAATGATATCTAAATTGTTTGGAAAAGAATGAGCTAACAAAATTTAAGGAATAGGGAAATGTGAAAATGGATAATATAACTGCATGGGTATCATAATTGGGGAGAGCTGCAGATTTAAATATTACCCTGGTAGATTTACAAATGGTGGGGCGTAGGATTGTCTCAGTTGGGCTGTATCTCTCCAACAATGCCACATTCCACTTATAACTAACCCATACACCACACAGACCCACTGTTACAGTAGCCACACACAGGTAACCATGGTGCCCATGGTAATGTCTGTGGTGCTGCCACCTACCGACACCACGTGACTGAGCTCCCTGACCAATCAGGGAAGACGCCGAGGAAAGGAAAGGAAAGGAAGTCGGCACCCCGCTCCTCCCGGACCCCCAGCAGAGGTCCCACCGAGTCGGGCTCCTCAGACAGATGAGGGGCCTCCTCCGTCTTAGACACCAGGATGGTGGTGTAGTGGTTGAGACCTAAGAAGTCAGCACTACCTGTTACATATAGAATAACCAGTTTGTAAGGATATAGAGCTATTATAATGGTACACAGGGTAGGCCAATAATATGCTCAAGTTAATCTTGAAGGAGTCAGGGAAGCCACTCTAGAAGCCACATCTCATATTATATTCTCATCTCCTATTATTTGCTTCAGCAGCTCGACTTACATGAGGACAATACATTTACACTGAACATTGTGATATAGATACACCGTTCATATGGCATTAGCGATTCCAGCTAAGTCCTATCACCATTATTTTATGTGTTATTTTGAATGGATATGGATGTGTAAGGGAAGCCACCCAAGAAGTCACATGGACGATGATATGTGATAGAACAAGATTCACACAGCATTTAACGGTATGAACCTATATGGGGAGGTTATATAATGTCACTCTCAATAAGTAATTGGCTTGGTGGTGGTTATATAGAACATTACTGGATATAATATATGTGTATCAAGTAACCACAACCTTTTAGGCTCTTTTTCTCATCGTCAGTAAATTCCGGTAGAGGGCTCTGAGGAGAGCCAGTCAATTGTGCAAGTCCAGCAATGGCCGCCTTGAAGATGTCCGGGTAGTCACCATCACCATAAATTGGCTGAGCATACCAACCTAACTTCACCTATTAAGAGTTAGAATAACAATACCATATACGTTAGTATGCAACTCTTGCGGTGATCTGTTTCCACTTTTGGTAAGAGGATAAGTACGGTGATATTTCAAGTTATATGTGACACTATCAAAACTCTATGTGCACTTTTTATATTTCAAAAACTCCCACACAGTGGGCCAAAGAAGAGTAGTTAGTATGCCTCTCTTAAAACACAAGGTGACAGCTGTGTGCAGTGTATACATTTTGCATAAGAAGATATTCTCACTCCAGGCCTAGTAGCTCATTTACATTCATGCACACATTAGTGCATTGGATTCTTTAAAGGTGGCCGCATATCTCAGATGGTTGTCCATAATTGTGCTAATACAAAGCTATTGATCTGGTTGATATAACACACCTTAAATTGAAGCATTTAGGACCGTAGATAACAGGAATAATCAATCTGTATTAGTGTGTCGCTGGAAAGTGTTTGGATTTACACATTTCCTGTAGCTAAAGATGTAAATTACAATGGTTATGCCTCCTGTATTGGCTGTGTGTATAGGTGAGCCTGTGGTGCACTAGAACCCCATAATGTAATGTACCTCAAACATACAGTAGGTTCTACTGTGTATGACAACTATTTACAGTGTGCACCTTGGGCATGCCTGGGAGAGCTCTCCTAGGTGCTCGGACAAACGTTAACAGCGCAATCTTAACACAGAATTAAGATCGTCTTAATTATCTTAAAATTAGTACTGTAGTTCCTCAAAGGTTCTGAGCACAATCTTAATATTATCTTAACCTGTCTTAATCCTATCTTAAACTATCTTAGACTATTTTAAAAGTGTTACTAAGCAAATGAAGACGGCACCACTTGCTGCCTTAGATTAAGACATTTTAAGATGTAAGATTAAGACTACGTTGTTAACGTTTGTCCGCGCACCTGGGAGAGCTATCCCGTATTTGCGCACCTTGGTATTGGTCCCACCTACCTGCATCATGATCTCTGAGGCCTCGTGGTCAGCTGGGTTAGTGAGGTCCTTTGGTTCATGCCACTCTGAGTTTAATGTTATGCCGATATCACCTGAAAGAATAACCAATGACATATTAAACTATGAACTAAATCATTGATAGAATAAATCTGATGTGGGTTAATTTCCTATAGGCCAACAAATAATGGTCACTCTAAGGACAAAGCAATAGCAGTGTGTGGACAGCAATTGAATAGTGCCTATTGATGGTTATCAGAGAAAAATGACACAAAAGGAAACACTTTCTAGAAAATATTCATCTCAAAGCATCTTAAACATTAAATATTCTAGATGACACTATGTATTTTAAGTTAGCTACTCACCCTTTTGCTTTGACCGGAAGTCTTTGTCATAGATGTGGTAGGCCCGCGCATGCGCCCTGAGTACATTGTGGGCGACCAGGAAGGGGCTGCAGAAGGGGTCCTTGACCCCAGGGGCTGCAATACCCACACCATAGCCGTCCCACACAAACACTGAGGGCTCATTGAAGGTAATCCAGGTCTGTACCTACAAGCACATTCAATCAGGACAATATTTTACTTCTCTTTAAGACTCTAAAAGTATGGACAATACTACAAGTGTTCTCAGATTTGAGATTAACCATGATTGTAATTACATAGTTTAGACATTTAACTGTACATAGCTCATGGATAATTTGACATCGGTGCCAATGCAGGTATCTAACAATACCTATAGCCAATTACCTTGACATTTGAGCCGAATTTTGTCATGTCTCCCAAGATAATGACAGCAGGTGGATATACAAACGGAATAAACCTGTTATAAATTAACTGATGATGTCTTCATCATCAACAAATAGCAGAATAGTATCCCACTGAGCCCTGGTGGAAACCTAACTGTTTTCCATTACCCTAATTAAATAAAAGTTATACCAACACTGCTTCTCTTTGCAAACTCTACTCACTCTATCTCCAAATGTCTTGAAGCAAAATTCAGCATAATCAGCAAACCACTGCATGCATTGGTCGTCCATCCAGCCGCCCCTGTCCTGCAGGGCCTGTGGCAGGTCCCAGTGGTACAGGGTGACAATGGGCTGTACCCCGGCCTCCAGCAGCCCGTCTATCAGCTGGTTGTAGTACCTGACTCCTGCCGCGTTAACACTGCCTGGGGTGCCATCTGGCAGCAGGCGCGCCCACGACAGGGAGAACCGGTAGTGGGAGCACTGCAACAGGTACATTCCTATATATCATCAGGGTATATTATCACATTGTTGTAAAATCAAAAGTGATCGAGAGTTGTTCATATCAGAACTCATTAAAACTGTTAATTGTGAACCTCTATATTTCTTTAGTACATGGCGCCAATAGTATTTTCATAATTCCATCTATATTAAGCTTATTAAGTCGGTGATATCTGCATCCTCCAATTTTAGTCACCAGTTTGTCATCATTACATTATGACGAATATATAACTTATTCATTTTGACCAATATGGATAATATAACTTTTTTTTTATTTAATCGTAATGCATGGGCATGGCACTCATCAGACATGCACAGATTGTAGTTATGTGTAAAATAGAAAACCCTCATTAACGAGGGTCAGATGTGTATAAAAATCTTATCATACCCCTAGGTCCTTGATGAGTTTGATGTCCTCCTTATACTTGTGGTAGCTGTCACACGCTACGTCACCAGTGTCACCGTCCTGCACGTGACCTGCCTCGTGACAGAACCGGTCCCAGATACTCTCCCCTTTGCCTGCAGGGGGAAATAAACGTAAACAAACGTTAACTCTTTAAACGCAGCATAATGCCTCAATGCTCTGGTAGCCATGATGCACCAACACAGCACATATCAACCCTATAGGGTGGGGCCCTTAATGTGGGGAAGAGGGGGAGGCCCCAATAAGAAATTCTCATGTCGCCATGTAGATTTCAAGAAATGGCCATGTCACTACATAGATTTTAAGTAATGTCCCATGTCACCCTGCCCTATGTTTACTCCAATGTCAGTAAGCCCCAAAAAGGCCCATATCGCCATGTCGGATTTAGAGGTCTAGGGCCATTCGGGTCATTATGACGCATGACCCTGGCATCATGACGACAGAAGAGTATAGTGCAAGAACAATGCTGCCATTAAAGGGCTAATTTAAGCTGATCAGTCTGACAATAAAAGCAGGGGAGGTTTTATTGCTATATAGACAGTAGAGGATACCGGCTATTATAGAGGCTAGTATTACTATTGAAGAACTGATAATGCCATCGAGATCACAATCTAATATTATCAGCTGACCTTCACAGATAAAACTGAGTTCAGAAGTTTAAGCATTGGAATGATAAGAGAGATAATGTGTACTTCTGTTACATGGATATACTACTAATATCAACAACTATGCAATAGTATTCGGAATCTAACCCGTATTGCCGAGATAATTATATTCCTCAATGAGATATTCAACAATCAGATGATAATCTAGGTATTATCATTTAAATATGAAAGTCAAATTAGATATTGTTCATAGAGCTGAAATCATGTCATAAATCCACGATTCCACAATATATTGTGCATAGCTTTCAATATTGTGTTGAGAAAATACCATGGCTCGTTTGGGTGAACGGGACCAGATTGTGTCACAAGGTAGAGTCACACATAGTAATAGTATACTACAAGTAGGTCATACTCATGCTTGTACGAACCATATGAATAATACCCGTGGTCGGCCTGATTGAGAACCAGGCTATACTACAGAAACGTACAGTATATTCATCCTGTATTCTATATGAGGCTATGTTCCCTTTGTGTGTATACATGACACTCTGGCATTATGTTAATCTATGATACATCTGGTCTGGCGTGTAGTGACCCAATGTCTAGTCAGAGTAATGTATAATGGGCCTCAAACGTGTGTTCAGTGCTATCTAAGGTTCTGGGATTTGTGCTTCTTAGCCGTACTGAATCAAAGACATATCAACTAAGTATGCTACCCATATGTTTATGTCTGGTTTTCACTGTGTACTTTATGTACAGCATCAAAATACTTGTATTTTTTTCATGATTGTATGGTACTTCCATTTACTGTATCATATCATTATATATCAGATTTTCCTCATCAAAGAGACGTGACACAATTGTAATATGGAGTCTACATCAATAAAAAAAACATTTACAAACATAAAACTCTTTGTGTGCTGAGAAACACTTACCGTCCTCATCCCAGGCCCCTTCTATCTGGTAGGAGGCAGTGGCCGTGCCCCACATGAAGCCCTCAGGGAAGGTGGCTCTGGGTGCCCCTGCCATGGTGCCCTGTGCTGCTCTGTGCCTGGCCACAACTGAAGGGAGGATCCAGTGTAGTGACACTAGACTAGTAGGTGTGGATGGGCTTCTTGAAGTTCAGAGTGACTTTGGACTGTCTGTTTGGGCCGTGTTATTCTGATAACATGTCTTAAGGTTCTTGTACTCACAACTGTAGTCGCCTTTCGGATCCGACTTATACCGTGGAGCTTGTTATCATTGATGATTCATAGCTAGCCCTCATAATATTATGATGTTAAGAAAAAAATAAGACTTGGCTGCTGAACTCCAGTGGGTGACTAACGCTCTCCCGAGTGCGCGGACAAACGTTCTAAGCGCAATCTTAATCTATAATCCTGGATCTTAATAGTTTGCCTTTATAGTATATACCCTAGACCCTGTTGAGATAACATAAACATCTAAAAAAAAAACGGGGGTTGGGGGGCAGAGCCCCCCACTACATACTAGCTAACAAGCCTATCCTACAATGGACTGTCTAGTCTTATCACTAATAGTGTCATCATCTTCATTGCTCAGTAAAGGACTTTTCAGGTTGTCTAAGCCTATTTACTCAAGATTAAGACAGAATTGAGATTGCGCTCAGAACGTTTGTCTGTGCACCTGGGAGAGCTATCACGGACGTGCGTGACTAACACGACAGTTGCGCTATCTGGTATATCTAGACAATTGGGTTAGAACGAATAACCTTAAATGCCCCAAAACACTAATCATATGACTTCTAGCCTAGGCCAAAGAAAATGTCAGCCCAACCCTAGATTAAAGAAGGGCAACCCTAGCTTTTTCCCTCTCTCTTACACACCAGGGATCAGCCTTATATAGGCTTATACCAGAAGAATGCACTTACTTAATGTAATGTTCAAATAGGAGAACAGTAATAGAGAGCACACGCCCGTGTTCAACCTCATTCGTCATTGTTCTACGCATAATAACATTGAATATGAAACCTTCAAAGTGGACAGAAAAAATACCTATGCAGTATCGACTATTCCCCAATCACCCCTGATAAAAAGAAATTCAAATTTTGTAATCTTAGATATTTTTGTATCGTTTAATCGTTCCTATTCGAATCATGTTCATATGTACTAGTAAAATCGAATTAGAAATCAACTGCATTTCATATTTTTCAACATCATAATATAGGGGGTGTCCGCCCCAATTGGTTCTAATCATAGGTATAAAATTGAATGATATGTATTCTCAAAGTATAGTTACTGCATTAATTAAATGTTATATGGCATAGTGTAAACATTACTTAACACGTAGCTGCCAATATTTGTCGACGGGGTTATTTAATATGTATTACATATATGTTATAATCTATTATACGTCGCACATATATCCAGGTTAATTATAAGACCGGAATATGATATCTCCGGGTTGGATAATCTCTTAATTATTCCAGTGTAAATAAACGGGAATGGTAGTTTTTGCACAGTCTCATACCGAAAGAATCATCTGGTGTGAAGAAATATCGGCAAGAAATATATAACTCAGTGCTGCCCCCTAGTGTCTACCTATCGACCTACAGCTCGGAGGTAGGCCTAAGTAGTATAGGGAACTATGCTGTTGTCCCAGGGGTCCATGGCGTGTAAAACAAAACAAAAATGCGATCAGAAGCAAGCAGCCTCTGTTTCTACATGTAATTTGCTATGTGCATAATGTACGATAGACCCCAGACGTGGTCATTACAAATGTACTTCCCACAATAAGGATGGAGGTGGGTTGGCGCAAATGATCTCTTTAGCGCTTTAATTGGACAGGAGGGAGGATCCCAATGCACCCATACGGAAATCCATTATCGATTTTAAGCAAAAGGGCCGTGTCGCCGTGTCGATTTTTATCCAGTGCATTATGATCTATCTGACTGTGTCCGTCGATTTTTAAAGGGGCGGTGTCGCCCGTGTCGATTTTTAAAGTGTCGTCTCGCCGTGTGAAACGTTTCGAATTTTAACCCATGTATGGTCATATGTGCGGCGCCATCTTAGCTTCATCCACGGAATTTCCCGCGAGATTTCGCTGGGTCCAAACACTCACTATACTGCCGTTCCCAAATCCTTCTGAAGGAAGGCTCTGGTAATAGCCATATGACCTTGAACTTGGTATTTTGCTGGGTTTGGGTAGTCCCTATGGTTAGCTTGGAACCAGCGAACAGGAACCAGAATGTTTGATGGTAGTTTTACCATCAAACCTTCTGTTTCCAGCAAAATCCCAAGTTCAAGGTCATATGGCTGTTACCAGAGCCTTCCTTCGGAAGGATTTGGGAACGAGAGTAGACACTCACATACTACAGCTTGCCAGGAACAAGCTGAATTGCGAGGGCAGAACCAAGATCTCACGAGACTGCTGGTGTCATTGTAAACAGGCCGGTCGCGGGAACAAGTCCACACCGGCTACATTGCTATACCCCCACCCATTGAATTAGAAATGACCCTTCATTCATCGTGAGTCCAATGTGGATTCATAATTATGTCTGATTTGATATTGGTGTTAGTTACATGTTGCACATGGAAGGCCACATTTAAACATCAAGTTGGAGATTGCATAAAAATAAAATCGAAAGTCATTATAGTTTTTCTGAGCACAATATATTTTATTTTTCCTCAATCATAGACCTGACATATCGAACGCAGAGGTATGATATAATCTAACGATCAGGAGAAGAATGACTGTACTGAACCATCATTGAAACATCAGATTCAACATTTTATGCCATTCTAGTCCCATAAAAGCCGACCCATGATAAATACAGACAAGCCGACCCATGATAAATACAGACAAGCACACACACACATATTCATTAATTTTACTAATGGATCATATACATGTACATACCTCGAATTGGTTGATTACTTTACTGACCTCCACTGTTCTATCACATTCAGTGATTGCCATGTATGTCATAATCATTGCAATTCCAATTACCATAGTTAAATATGTGATGCCTCACGCAGCATCCTTTCTGCGTGGATGATCACACACCAAACCCTGACACAAAAGTGGACACTACTGCCAAGATATCCCAGGGATCCTGGATATAAAAAGTATTCTATCAACACATAAGTGATACATTAGAAACAATTCATTTCACTGTTTGGTGTATATAATTATATCAACGACACTGATGACATATTTTCTTGAACATTGAACCAGTCCGCACCATTTTTCTTCACTGCCGTTTCATTAGGGTATTTGGTATGTCGTCCCATAATATCATGATAAAACTACAATCAGGAGATACCATGGCCATTCAGAAGTTATCGTCAAATACCTGGTTCTACGTTCAGCTACATCTGCAATGTGTGGTAATAATACAGCTAACACAACGTTTATTGATAACATGAATCATTTCATACCTACTTGGCAGAGCACAGCAAGTTCTGTTCCAGTAGAATCTGCTCTTGAATAAACTGATAAATTATAGTACACTTAGAAATTACAGTAATATGTACAGCAACTTTTGCTGTTAAATGATTGCAAAGTATGATTATTCTACAGTGCAGTCCTTTTCCTAATCAACCTCTTTCGTTTTCAATTCATAGCAATTGATATGCACGTGGAGAACGTTCATGCATCATTTCCGTTAAAGCTATAGGATAATCCACATAGCACAAAATAGTAGTTCTGATAATACAATATCAAGCTGACCTGTATATATATATATATATATATATATATATATATATATATATATATATATATATATATATATATATATATATATATATATATATATATATATATATGCAGTTATATATAATACCAGCACTATTCAGTCCAGCTAATGACTGCTTATATGAAGGATCAACTTGAGTTGACACTCTACCATCAGTGTGAACTTGAGTTGACTCTCTACTATCTTTGCCAACCCAAGTTGACCCTTCATATAAGCAGAGTCAATAACTGTTTGACACTCCATCTTTACCAGAGCCACGTGAAAGATAGGTATTGGCTCCTTTTCTTTTCTGGTGTGAGGATATGTAGGCCGGATTTATCTTTACATTTTATACACGAGACTACTAGGGACAATTTGCTGAATTTCTGCAATGGCTTCAATTATGAAAATAAGGGTGTTTCAAAAAACCCAATGACTTTGAGGGTTACCCTAAAACCTTGTGTATAAGCCTAACTCATGTATAAGACGCCCCCTAACTTTGAGGAATCATATAAGCTTAAAATAATTTAATGGGGCTATGGAAAATTGTTATTTTAGCACTGTGTTATAGTAGCAAAAGCTCGTCTATCAGATGCACACTGACTCTGGGCCGATTGTATAAGTCACACCGTCGATCTGACTCACGTAGTAGCTGCAGCTCCTAACCAAAAGTTTACTTTATATATTATATATCATATTATGTTGCCTTCTTCCACATTGCTCTGCGAAAGTCTGGGTTGGTGATGCAGTAGATGAAGAAGTTGCCACAGCGATCAAAGATGTACAGCAAATTTGCAATGTTTTTGATGACCAGCCCACTACGTGGTGCATTTGAGTAGACAAAGCGAGTTATTGAGAGAGGCAGATTGCATGTGATGGATTGTATACACACCCCAATCAGAAGCACAGTCATCCTATACTCAGAATCATGGGATTGAGCTTTAGCACAGTTAGCTGCACCAGCATCCCCAAACAATTCAACCCTCTTCTTGCGCTGTTTGGCCAAGGCTGCAACAATCAGAGGGTTGCAGATAACCAAGATAGATACTGGGAGATATTCAAACAGAATGACAGTTATGTAAACATACATCTGCCCAAAGTTTGCCCGCATAAGCGGCGTCCAACTGTACCAGTAGACATATACCCCTGGCTCTATCTCCCCACTCATTGGCTTGTACAGCCACCCATAGGGCACCCTTGCCAGCACATTCACCAATACCACAACCAGAACAATAATCTTAGCCCTAAAGATGGTTAACCACACTTTGGCCTTGAGAGGGTGGCTTACGACCATCAGTCTATCAAATGCAATGACAATGGTGATCCAGATACTAGCCCCGGGGGTGATATGCATGATGATTACCCAGAAATACAGATGGATAGCATTGTACCAGGAGCTATAGAAGTACCCTACCATGAGGAGCATCAATGAGGAGGCCAGGGAGGCACAGAAGAGAATGTCACAGCAGGCAATAGCCGCCAGATACACATTCATGGTGCCTCTCTTCAGCCTCCTCAGGGTGAACACATTGACCATGTTGGTAGAGATACCAGTGACAATAAACACAACATACATGACTGACAGACCAAAAGGTATCAGGTTTCTTCTGACTGGAGTGAAGGAGTCACATGCTGAACCAGGGGAGGAGTTGGTAGAGTTGCCCACATGGTCTTCAGTAGAGTTGCAGAGGGTGGTCAGGTTTGTCAGCTCTTCTGTTAATGCTTCCTTCACATCATCCATGATGGAAAGGGCTGTAATGTTGGCTGCCATTTTGTTGCTCTTCAGTCAGCTCACTGTAAGACAAGATAAAGCGATGAGTCATTTATTGATTCTTCTGACCATCGATAAGCATCCAAAAATATTCACCATCCAATATACATTTGTGTATGTTATTGTTTTTGATAAATGCCCAGGTCACAAAATTGCATGTGTGGGAAAAATTATGCCAAGTGGGAAGTGGCAATAAAATATATGAATGCGTTAAATCCTTGAGCTGTGTGATAAAATTGAATACTTTATACTAATCCTACAGAGTTGAATTCAACAAGAAAGCCACCGTTTGCACTAAAATAAACACATGATTCATACGCAGGGGAAAACTTGGACACCGTGTAGACTTCTCACTACTTTTATGTTGAAAGTGGGTATATCCGATTTTTCTTCAAATTCTAAATCTTACTTAAATGTATTACAAACACTGTAAAAGTATAATATTTAGAGAATAGAGGTCAATTAGATGTCAACAATAGGTGTTAATAGGTCACAAAGGGACCCAATGTCCCCCAACCATGAGCTCTTCTAGTGTATTTTCAATAAGGAGAATAAAAGCGTGCACACATTATTTTATTCCCTAAATGACCATATATTGGGCAATAAAATCTAATTAGAGCAAAATCGGAGGGAATTAGGGGTAATGAAATAGATAGGAGGTCAAATATATATTATTTGTGAACATTCTGACTTATTTTTAAGGAAATCTATTTTTTGGTCCAAAACATCGGATGTACTAACTTGAAGTACCCCTCGAAAATAGCCCATTACAAAATTACAATACTTATAAAAGAAGTGACACTATGGCAGAGTTTTTTTTTTGAACAAGAATCAACTTTATTGGTCAGATTTTTTTATGACTGTTACAATGATGACATACATGTGTCTCAGTCCTTTGTGAATATCCAATATAAATCGCCTTGTATAGAAAATACGTTCCTAAGGACATATGAGATCAGGTAAATTCTCTCTATTCAACCAATAAGTTTCTGACTGCACCCGTCAGAAATCTGTTTGTTGGTGCAGCCAGATTCACCACCATAGGAGTCATGAAAAATAACAGTTCTTTCAGGCAAGATGAAGGCACATTCAGTCAATAAACATCGTACTCATAATTAAATTGAATTAAATTAATTCCCCCCCCCCAATCTACGTCTTGAAGAACATAGAATTCGATCAAAGCCTAGAAACTTAATTAGCATCTAGTACCGGTATGGTTTTGTCTAGAAGGGTTTTCATTTCCTTTTTAAATTCCACCAAATCTTCTATACCTCGAGTCTTAACATTAAGGGCATTCCATTCCCGTCCACACATTACCTCAATTGATCTCTCATACGAAGCACTGTGGATGTGAGAATACTTTAGTAAGGGTGCCTCAGATAATCTTGTGTGACGGACCTTTTTTTGAACATAATTGTCCTTTTTTGACCTTTTAAAAGCATAAAGTCTCGTGTGATACTCTCTTCTAAACTTCAACAAAGGCAATTTGGCTTGAGCATGTATGAAATCTGTAGGAGTTAGGACATGAACACCAAAGCAAGTTTTCAGGCATTTGTTTTGGACTCGCTGTAGTTCTTCCAATAGATCCTTGTTACCTCCACTGTACACAACGTCACAATAATCAATAATGGGTAATGCATGTGATTTGTAGACTTTTAGAAGAGAAGCATTGCTCATGACCTCTTTAGACACAATAATACAGATTTAAACCTGAGATTCTTGATTAAGTTTTTTATATGGAACGAGAAATTTAATTCCTCGTCTAAAATTACTCCCAAATATTTATAGGAGACTACATTCATCAATATTTTATTATTTAAGCGGATTGTAGGTTTTCGTAGCCTCCCAAGTTTTATTTTTGATGCAAAAGTCATAATTTTGGTTTTTTCCTCATTCATTGTTAACTTATTTATACTAGTCCAGTTATAAAAGGTTTCTAAAGCTGCCGAAATTCTCCTTGAGAGGCTATCTATATCCTTGCCAGAAACATACAAGACAGAGTCATCAGCGTAAAGTAAAGTGCTGTGGGTGTCTTCAGGTAAAATGCGATCTTTTATATAAACTAGAAAAAATAAGGGGCCTAGTATGGATCCCTGGGGGACTCCACACTTGAGCTTTACATATGCTGACTTAATGTTATTAGCTACTGTGCACTGTTGTCTTCTTGAGAGGTAATTTTCTATCAGTGTTAGAGTTCGATTTCGAATACCATAATTTTCCAATTTTTTTAATAGAATTTTGAAATTTACCGAATCAAAGGCCTTTTTTATGTCGATAAAGGCCGCCATTGTAATATTACCTTTATTCCTATTAATTAAAATATCATCAATCAAAACGCTTATTGTATCTAGTGTTGATTTACATTTTTGATAACCTCCTTGTTTTTTTGAAAGAATTGAATTTATTTCCAGGTGAGTCGAAATGGAAGTATGAACTAATCTTTCTAATATTTTTCCTGGTACAGGTAGAACACTGATTGGCCTAAAATTAGAGACATTAGTTGGGTCCCCCCCCTTAGGGAGGGGGGTCACAGTAGCTATTTTCCAAGAATCTGGAATTTCACAAGACAAGACTACCAACTTAATTATTTTACAAAACCGCTCAGGATTTTTCAGAACAGCCTGCTTGAATATATTTGTAGGTAGATACTCTAACGCAGAGGACTTTGTCACATCCAAATTCCTAACACATTCTATTATTTCATCATCAGAGTACACAGGGTCAGGCATGTCAACATCACAGCGTTCACCCTTAAATTCAAAAGGGACATTATGACATTCAGCCAGTTTAGGTCCAATTTCTGCGAAAAAATTGTTGACAAAAGTAGCTGTGTCTTTTTTTAGGATCGTCCCACCATCACCATTTACTATATTAATGGATTTTTTTCCACTCTTGCTTGAGGGTATCACCTCTTTTAAGACCGACCAGAACTTTTTTGAGTCTCTATAATGAGCCTCACTGAGTTCAGTATAGTATGTATTACGAGCGTTAACTAATTCAAGATTAACTTCATTTTTTAAGGCTCTGGCACGATGCCAGGTGACTATATCCTTAGCGTGTCTGGCCTCGTATAACAAGTCATTTTTATCAGTAATTCGCTCCAGCAAGTAGTGAGACATCCAAGGATCATTTTTGTCGCGCACCTTGAAGTCTTTTACAGGGCATTGTCTTTCTAACATGTCTGTTAGTACACTCACATATATATCCCAACACTCTGTCGGGTTCTGAGACTCATCAAAAGTTCCCCAATCATATTCTTCAATGTCATTCAAATAATTAATCATATTTAAATTACGATATGATCGGCCTCTAAAACTCCTGTATGTGGTTTTCACATGTACCTGCCTATTTATCAGATAGACAGGGAGATGGTCACTTAAGTGGACATTTAAAGGGCCACTGGCTATAATATCAGTTGAACTTGAGAATATTAAGTCTATACACGTATTAGTGCCAGACGTAGTGGTAACTTCATTTATCAGTTGTGTCAAATTAAATTCATCCATGACCTCATAAAGCTGCCTTTTTTCAGGCGTGTCATTTAACACGTTAACATTAAAATCTCCAATAATGTAGACATCATATTTGTGTATATCATCAATTTGTATAAAAAGAGCCCGCATGGTCTGGCAAAAGGTCAAAAGAGAACCATTTGGTGGTCTATACAAGTTACAAATTAAGGAATCCTTCCCGGTACCTTTTATAGAGTACAACCATTGAACTTCTATGTCGTCATTACATCTATTAAGTAATTTAAACTTTTCAGTTGAACAAGTTATATTTTCATCGACATGAGCGCATAGACCACCACCTCTATAAATTGAAACTCTATCGTGCCTAAATAAATTGTATCTAGGATAAGAATATAAACCATCTTCGTCTGTGTCATTTAGCCATGTCTCGGAAAACATGACAATGTCAATATCTCTACACATAAGTTCTGTTTTGATTGATACAGTTTTATTTCTGACACTTCTAGCATTTAAGTGGACTAAGGAAAATCCCTTTTTAAAATTAGGTACCTCGCCTGTCTCGTTTTGCTTTTTTACAACCTGGGATACTAGATTTATCCCTCTTCGCACATGTTGATTGAATATACCCTGGTTTCAGATTCAATATATATCCCCCTAAACCCCCCTGCAAAGGTATACGGCTCTTATGGCCACCTAAGCTGAACATGAATTATTATAGGCTCGGCAGGTGAAATTGCTCCTAAGAAATATCAAAATCCCTACATCAACTCCTAATAATTAATCTCTCAAATACTCTGACCATTTGGTGTAGCCAGGTATCGTTACAATAGAGTACATCAAAATAACCTCTCAATCGGAAATATAAACTAGATTGAATGAGCTTGATTTTTCATTTACCGGTAGCATACACAACAAGATACTATTTCAATCATTTTCAGGTTATAGTCTGAAGGTAACAAAATTCTATTAACAAAATCTATTAAACAAGAGCAAGAATTAGAATTAGAATTAGAATTACCGGTAGCGCTAGTACATTTCAATCAAGAATATAGATTAGATGAACTTAGCTGCTCGAATACCGGTAGCAATTTAGATTAAATCAAAAGAACTTCACAATCAGGAATGTACACTAGATTAAATGAGCTTAACTTTTCATTTACCGGTAGCATACACATCTATTTCAATCTGGTGGTAACATAATTCTATTAACTAAATCTATTAAACAAGAACAAGAATTACCGGTAGCGTCCGTACATTTCAGCTCGTCCTGAAGTTGTATACTAAACAGTGAGATTTGAACTAAAATAATAATTCCTACCACAGCCTTGGGAATATAATGTTTAAGTTAAACAGTATTAATGAGCAAGTTAAATCAAAAATTAATGAACAATTAGATTGAGATTAAATAACCTTTTAAACAGAAGCATACAAGGAGTCTTGGATTATTTATACACTCATTCAATTAGGTTACTACTGGCGGTGGTTGCAGGACTTGTTGTCGCGCTTGGTTGTTGACTTGACCCCTGGGCGCGCCCCCGCCTCCCACAGGTGGAATGTTCTGGCCTGTCTGTACATCTGCTGGTTGGTCATTGCCTTGGGTTTGAATGTCCCCATTTACACCCTGTTGGTTGACGTTGTCGCCTTGTTGAACACCATTATCTCCCTGCTGACTACCATTGTCGCCCTGTTGACTGCCATTGTCGCCCTGTTGACTGCCATTGTCGCCCTGTTGACTGTCATTTCCATCTTGAGGGTCATCTGCTGGGGGAGACAGCTCCCTCCTGAGGCGCTCAAGGAGCAGTCCATGTAGGTTCTCACATCTCAAGTTTTCTTGTTTACACTGTCTTGACTGTCCTAAATGGAAGCCAGACCCCCAGATGGGGTGGAAACTTGCTTCATAGAGATGACCCCTGGTGCTGATTAGATAGTCCTTCAGTTCAGGCTGGCTGAATTTGATCTTGTTGAACTTGTACATGTACTTCTCAGCGTCTCTGGCCCAGTCGTGGTTTACCGTGATCTTCTTGGCTTCTGACATAATCCGATATGGATCTGATAGTGACATTATGACATCTAGAGCCTCTTGGTTTCCACATACAGTAGCTTTCTGTGCCTGGAAGGCTTGTTCGACAGAATTGTACATTACTCCTTCTGATTTAATCACGCATGGATACAAGTTTGAAAGCCTGTTGTGGGAAGATCTGAATAATATCCCGTCCGGGGTGCGAATCGTGGTGGCTAATTCCATTGTGAGCTCTGGGTGGGGGAGGTTTGATAACTGCTGGTGCAAGTACGGTACCCTATTGATTATCACTGACCGTTGGCGAAGCCTACAGTCCATGTTGCTGTCCCTTGCGAGGTAGAACATGGCGCGCAGATCAAGAAACTGACGTCTTTCATTGTCATTTAAATCATCACCGATAGAGCAGCCATGCCAGTATCCATTCCCTTTGAGCAGACCAAGATTCTTCATTAATTTCGCCTTGTAATTCGGTTTTAAGAGAGTCACTTTCACTGTCCTCGTCTTACCGGAAGCGGCCGCATGGGCGCCGCCATCTTGGTTGTTGTTGTCGTTCCGCCTCCCCCTGTGGAGAGTTCCAATCCTTTCTACCGTATCGATCATTTCTGGGCCGAATTCTACGTTACAGTCTTTAAACAGCCTCGTCACTATGTACAATAAATTTTCATTTGCGTCTTCTGGGCACCCCTCGATTACAAATACCTTCTTCTTGTCCTGATATTCCATTTTCTCAAAAGCCAAATTGTGGTTGGTGAGGACCCGGGTCTGCGCCATGGCGTTGACATTAATCTTCTTCATGGCATTTTCGGTCTCGCTCAAGGTATCAGATATTCCCGATAAGACATGGTCCTGCCCGTCGAGTTTCTTGAGAAGACCCGCTAAGGTCTCGGACGTCTGTCTGTTAGTCTCAGCAACTCCAAGAAGCGTTTGATTTATAGTGTTGACTTCACCTTGAAGGGTGACAGCAGTGGCCTCCTGCGCTGTCAAGCGCCTAGCTAGTTCATTTACCGCAGTCACTACGTCGGCCGTTGACGCCCCCGCTTTAAGAAGGTCGTCTCCTCCTCTCCGGTTGGTTCTGCCTTGATTCGCCATGTTAATCTTGTTCTTGATACTCTTATACACCTATATACCAAATATCTCCTTTCTCAGTTCTTGTTAGACTGGTCTTTTCGACGATTTTCCTCGGAGCCCTTCTCACACGCTTCTAGCCTTGTGCCGCCATCTTGCTTGATTCTCACTAAACTGACTACTTTTATTTAATAACCAGATAGCATGTTATCACTCTATCTAATTGTTTTTGGTCCCCCCTCAGGCAAGTTGAAATTGAGCATGGCCATCCCCTCTAGAGGGGTCCAAATATTTTTGGTCCTTCAAGGGGTCCAAATATTTTTGGTCCTTCAAGGGGTCCAATTATTTTTGGTCCCCCCCCAAAATCCACCAACCCCCCCAAATGAACACTCCCTAAGATACTTAAGCATACTTCAATGTAAAGCTAAAAGCTGAATGTATACAATATTGCCTGCCTATGGATTTTTGTAACTAACAGTCACTTTAAAAAACTTGATTTAAGGACAATTTTTAAACATGTGCTTACCGAGAGGTGCCTTCAGATCGGTAGTTGAGGAGTGCGAAGAATGAAGATTTCTCTGAACTGCAATGTTTCTGTCTCAGTGTATGGTCCTTCCCTCTCAGCTCAGATCTAGATGTGCAGGGTTCCTAGAATGGTCTCCCTTACTTTTATAGTGCTTCCTGGGAAGGTGGTCCTCCTGTGCTGCCAATAGCATACATAACACATTTTCGCAAAACATTCTCAAATATCAATTATCATGCTTTGACCACAGTATATGCCGTAAGCAGTGGACATCTGGCGGGTATCGTATATGTGAGACCTGAGACAAATTAGCTTTGTTTTGACTTGCCCTGTGGGCAGTGGGTCTACATAGAAGTAATGGGTAAGAACTGTAACACCCGTGTCCATTTTTTAAAGTTTGGATTGGGACCCAACCCAAATTTCTCATTAAATGTAAAATTACAAGCACCCTTGACCCAATTTTCAAATAGTGACGTTGGCTAACGGCTTGAATGCATCAGGACAAGCTCATATTTGATACCCATTTCACTCCATACAAATGGATAGGTCGCCAATATACAAATAATATTCTTTAATAAGATATACAAATATAACAATAAATGATATAAGAATTAATATATGACTGGTGCTGTTGCTTTAAATCATCATATGTGTATAAGGGGACCATGCTGTACCCTTGTTTTGAACAATCTATCCATCAACATCTATTGAAGACATAAAAGTGTTAATTGTAATAATTCATATTTCTGCGGCTAGAGGTTGATATAAGATACGGCGATTCTCACAGTTTTATAGAAACGTTTGATGCGATATTAAAAAGAAGTCCTCCCAATTGTTGTCCTTCTATCTAGAAATATGAAAAACTTCAACTACTCAAATGATTTGGTATGAATGATTTACATTACATGTAACACATTTGATATTATAAATTAATACATGAGGAATATTCAATCCTGGAAACCTCTCCACGAAATATTTCTTATTGGGATGGACATTATCGCCAAGCATCAAACTTCACTATCCTGCTCAAAAACACACTGACTACAGAATACTGTATTATCGCGGTTATGTGCCAGGTTTTAAATGAGCGCCTCTCTTGTATAAGCGCAGGGAGGATATAGGTCTCCAATTATATAAGCATCTGTCTGCTTAGATGATACAAATGGGTACCCTGGAGAGGATGATTGGTTAATTATGAGGCCCCACCCAGAAATACAACCAGGCACATCAGCCTATATTGGGCCGGAGGCAGGTGTAGACCCAGGTTATCGTGGTTTTATCTTTCTCATTATCAATTGACCACACCCTCACGCTACACAAAGGAGTGGAAGGTATCAATGAACATGTCCACAAGTGTTGTTTTTGGAGGTTTGTAAAGTATTTTCATTACACTTGGTGATTTTACAAAAAAAAACTTCTTTACTCGATACATGGGGCTGGTACGCCCTCATAATGGTATGATATTCAAATGCACAATCATTATATTGAGTTTGGAAATCTTTTATTTATCCTGTAACATTATGATTAGCTTAGGGCATGTCTCACTAAAGTTCCAGCTATAGTGTTTGAAGTAAACATGATATTCAAGTACATGGAAAGTCCTTATGGACACGTTTTGTTACATTTAGATTGAGGGCCTAAATGTGTGTTTGATATTATAACACATACCTGATGTAGTTGGCATTAGAGAGAGGAGTAATTTTGAATAAAAATGTGTAATGGCCATCCAGCCTACATTGCATTAAATTGCATTATATTGCATCCATGTTTGTTGTATAGAGTTAGAGTCCCCCTTTGAGGCCATTTAAAGTATAGTCAAAGTTGTCCAAAAGTCGCCAGGTCGCTTAAAGTATTGTGTCAGGTCGGAAGTCGCATGGAAAACAGCCTAGTCGCCAGGTCGCTTTTGACCCATCTACAGCCAAATGAACATTTTTATCCCAGAACTTCAAGATATACACCACTAGACAGGTCATGAAATTTAGTGGTGTATGTTACAAGCACATGTCAAAGTAAATTTAGATTTTTTTATTTTCCAAAAATTAAAATAAATAGACAAAGCTCTATGCCATTGAAATACATACACATCACACTTCATGAGTTGAAGCTGGGTCATATCACATGATGCCGAAGGCTGAGCGTGATATGACCCAGCTTCAAGGAGTGATGTATGATGTGCATTTATGTTAATAAGTGGGGTTTTGGGTTTATTACATGGTCCTACTGTCTTAAAATGAAGAAAAGGCTACACGCAACGTACTCCATGGGGTATGGAATACGGAGCTCCCATAGCTTTAACATAGAGAGGGCCGTATCCACCATGTAATAAAATCTATTTATTGATATCAATTTTGAAAAAAACAACTGATAGTTGATGCTCGGCCCTAAAGGGTTAAGGAGTGTATCTTAGTTACATGTCTGCCCCCTAGTGCATGTATCCCAGATACACTTTGGTCTCCAAATGTATCCTAAATACACTTTGGTCTCTAAGTGTATCCCAGATACACTTCAGTCTCCAAGTGTATCCTAAATACACTTTGGTCTCCAAGTGTATCCCAGATACACTTTGGTCTCCAAATGTATCCTAAATACACTTTGGTCTCCAAGTGTAGCCCAGATACACTTCAGTCTCCAAGTGTATCCTAAATACACTTTGGTCTCCAAGTGTATCCCAGATACACTTCAGTCTCCAAGTGTATCCCAGATACACTTCCAGGTCAGCCATCTTGGAAAGCAGCAGATGCATCTGCTGCAGCAGGTGCCGGCTTCGGATTGGTCAGTTTCTTCTGTATCTCAGATACATTTCTACAAGTGTATCTCAGGTGCACAGAAGGCTGAACATCGGCCCCAGGAGCAAAGGTGGAGGTGGGGCCAGCTTGATATCAGGTGTCCTTTACAAGTGGTTCTCAGTACTATACAAGATGGCAGCACCGTGCTACTTGCATCCTTGACACATCGCCTCCTATACAAAGTATGAAAGCACTTTACCAGAACGGTTATTGGTACGTTTGTTCCTAAGATGAGTGGTGGTATGTCTCCGGCTAATAAGGGTTAATCATCATCCTCCTGTCACGTTGGTGCAGGGGGATAACTGTCGGCCAGTCATTAAGCCAGGTCAAATAAGGGCACTGGCCAAACTATCAAACCATCACGATCAACCCCATAAGTTCCTCAGACCCATAGCCATAGCACTTTATGGTAATAGAAAGAGAACTTAAAAGTCAAACAAACCAGACAGACATGCACAAAATATCAATGTTTTGAGTACAGTGATTTGTCTTCAAGATTCTTTATAAAATTCTGAAATTGAAATTGCATACAGTTTAAAAATGCCATTTTGTAGGTCATTTCTCAAGCCAACATTTAATCGAGTTTTATAGATATTGAAATATGACAGTTTTATAAATCAGTCCATACCCGTGTATCCTCACCCCCCCCCCGCCTTACTACATACAGGCATCTCAGGATTGAATTTAAATTATATTGGGTTGCCCTTCCTAGTAGTACTAGGAGGCTATTTGCTGGACAAAAGAAATGGGACGGACCTTACAATGAGTTATAGAAAGGGCTGGGGCATAATAATTGGGCTCAATATCTGATTAAAAACTTTGGAATCTGTGAAATACTGCATAAATCTAATGCTGTTTAGGAACGATTGTTGCTGTCTCAGCATACATGGAGGACACAATTATGAAACATGTGAAGTTAGGCAAAAAAACAAGTTTTGACGTAATTGTCCAACTCTAGGAGTTCAGAAATAAAAGTAATTGTCATTGGACATTTTTCTGAATTATGTCCCTTCGTACACAAATCACAAAAATACAACATTCATGCAGGAGGGTTACAGTTCCATAATAGATAAAGGCATGGTTACATAATAAAGGCATTTTGTAGGGCAGGGAGGGTTACAGTTACATAACAAGGGCATGGTGCAGGGCAGGGAGGGTTACAGTTACATAACAAGGGCATGTTGCAGGGCAGGGAGGGTTACAGTGCTATAATAAGGGCATGGTGCAGGGCGGGGAGGGTTACAGTTACATAACAAGGGCATGGTGCAGGACAGGGAGGGTTACAGTGCTATAATAAGGGCATGGTGCAGGGCGGGGAGGGTTACAGTTACATAACAAGGGCATGGTGCAGGGTGGGGAGGGTTACAGTTATACAATATGTACCAAGAAATTTGTAATATATATAGTGTTAAAATATCCATTAACCTGCCCCACCCCTATTTCTGTCTACATAGCCCCCATTTCAGCCCTTTTGGAACTTGCTGGTCAAAGACGACACCCGGTCAAAGACGTTTCAATTGTACCAATCTCATGAGACACAGCCATATATGATAAGTGGATGGTACAGTCTCCAGTTTCTCAGGGAAAGCAGAGAACCCCAGGGCGTCAGAGGTGTTTATACATATATGGAGATTCTCCAGGGCTGCCCTGGTCACTCTGGCGTATCAATATGTATACGGGTGGCCGCACCCGCACCAACCCACCTAGTCAGCTGTTCACGTGGGGTGGGGTAGGGCTGGGGGTGTGTTGAGGGTTGAGGGTTGAGGGTAAGTGGAGCAGGGGCAATGCATCAGTACCCTAAACTCAGACCTACATAGATCTTAGATTCAGAACGTGAGGGGTGGTCGGAATGGTAGGAACCTAACCTCAAGGTCCAATCCTCTAGAAAACATAAAAGTAGCTTTTAAAGTATCACAGGACGTTGGCAAGCTGCATATAGAGTTGATGATATCAGAGGGCAATTGGATTTTACGTGAAGAGGCTTTTATATATACCAAACATAGCCGGGTACGGATACACAGGATACCACGAAGCTCTGACAGTGATGACTGTAGCTCATGGAATAGTGTTGGACATCGCTGGGGCCTTGATATCATCCTCGCCATTTGGATTTAACACTATTTCCATAACATACACTGATGGATACGTATTGTCTGACAGCATATTGGATTAATGATACCCCACTGGGACCTCAGCCTGGAAGTGAAATAGTGTGTATTGGGACTTTCTCTTGATCCTGATTCCCTGCATGACTTGAATCACATTCTTGATGATTCCTCTTCTACCAGCATCACTGACAATGTTATTTGACAGGTACATGCTTCTGCTATTGCAGAATGCATCTATCGTTACACTAGTCATACTAATCATCTGCCTTATACTTCTCACTAGAGTATGGGTAAGTTATTCTCTCAACGTATTCTTTTATCGAATCAAATCTCTATCGAATTTATCTATTTTGCGAATGCCAAGAATGATTCATGAAACAAACTATTTTTCAAGAAGTTTACGTAACTGTAGAGGATTCGGTTATAGACTTATTATCTACAGACATTTTGAGTATTATTCAAGGACGTCGAGACTCCATGAAGCATAGAATATATACTATCTCTAAAATTAGTATAGTATGGAGCCTCACATTGCCAACATTTATGGTACTTATTTATGCTTCAGTAAGTATATATTTTTATAAATCTAAATTTACAATCTAAGTTGATATTGCATGGTGTACAATATTTAGACCAGAAAGAACTGAAATATTATTAGACTGTGTAGTCTCCCTAATATGAATCATAACTTGTCCTTTATTTCAGGTGGGCGCCCTGCGTCCCTCAGGGTTCCCCCCTGGGCCCCCCTGGCTGCCCCTGGTAGGGAGTGCCCCCTTCCTAGGGCACTGTCACACCGAGCTGTACAAGGAGTTCACCAGGCTGGCCAAGGTCTATGGACACATCTTCAGTATAGCCCTAGGACAAGAGTAGGTACCTTTTGTGTACTCTAAAGCTGGTATTAAAGCTGATAAGAGCTATGATATATAATTCATGGTTATGTACTGCTAGGTATAGTTATATGGAAGGTCAGCTAGCTGCTCTCTGAGTAGTCAATAGATGAAAGGGTTAATTCTATAGAAAGGATTTCAGACCGTGTGGCATCTAAGAGACACGATAAGAGAGCCACACAGTCACCCAAAGAACTTTAACAATAGAGGGCATGGGGTGCCAGGTTTAAGCTATAAATACATGCATGCAAGATTTAATAGTTTGATAAAAATAGAAATAAAGCGCTCACTATATAGCCCTTTCAACTTTCATACATAGATGTATACTTGACATTTATGTTGCTACTGGCGGCTTACTGACGTCACACCTCTACACGTACCCCAATACAACGTGTCAATAGCTGAGACTAGGACGAATCATACACCCCAAAATTAACTCATACATGTCTATAGAAGAGGGGTCACCTAGAGGGCCTATGCTGGTATAGATAACTACAGAACCGTGACTGGTTCACAGTAAGGGTCATGATAGCCCAGACCAGTATAGCCCAGTTTAGAAAATCCCGTTGAACTCTACCTCCAGAGTCTAGTAATTTCCTGACTCTCTATCTCATATAATCAGTCCAGCATGATCTGACCCTCTTTGAAAGGGGACCAGGCGGTGCTGGACTTTCTCTCCAAGGCATCAAAATGTTGTCAAATATTGACCACCCAATACCTATATTAGTAATAACCATCTAGACAATAAAGGACCCTTGTCTTGTCCCCTTGTGTTGCAGGTGGGTCGTGGTACTCAATGACTATAACCAGTACATGCTATACCTGACCCTTGTCTTGTCCCCTTGTGTTGCAGGTGGGTCGTGGTACTCAATGACTATTTATAACCAGTACAGGCTATACCTGACCCTTGTCTTGTCCCCTTGTGTTGCAGGTGGGTGGTGGTACTCAATGACTATAACCAGTACAGGCTATACCTGACCCTTGTCTTGTCCCCTTGTGTTGCAGGTGGGTGGCGGTACTCAATGACTATAACCAGTACAGGCTATACCTGACCCTTGTCTTGTCCCCTTGTGTTGCAGATGGGTCGTGGTACTCAATGACTATGAGTCTATAAAGGAGGCATTTGTGTGTAAAGGGGTGGAGTTCGCTGGCCGACCCCGCCTTATGAAACAGGACCTAGTCCACAAGTATTACTCAGCATATGGTAAGTAGCGATCATGCAGACATTTGTCACATTTTGGATCTTTGAACACTGCTGTGTCGGAACTTGATTGATATACAGTCCCTTGTAAAAGAAAGTGGTAGCTAATTAAGAACAACTAATGCTGTTATTGGACATGTCAGTGGCAAACAAAGTGGAGTAAAGTGCCATTTCACACTCCCCATAGATTGGTTATGCTATAGTTCAGTGTAGTTTCCATTAATGTAGTAGATACTTTGGACCGGAATGCATTCTTTTTATAACTCCTTTCAATGGTTAAATCATGATTCAAAGTAATCTTACCACCATCAAAATTTACTTTAGTCACAATCATTAACAACAGGTGGCCCAGAATATGCTGCATAGAGATTATGAGCATGATTTGTATTCTTATCAAGCCATCATAGGTGTCACAGCTTTCTTCTTGCACTCATAATTCCTCTGTAACTGTTGACACTTTACCAATTCTAATTCCCACCTCCATGCTACCTCCAGGTATCATAGATGGAGACTATTCACCAGAGTGGTCCAGACAGCGACACAATGCCCTCTCCATCCTGCACAGGTTTGCCTGGGGTAAGCACAGTGTGGAGCACTGCTTACTGGAGGAGCGGGAATCCCTTCTCACCCGGCTTAAGGTCACCAGATCCACTCCCTTTGACCCTTCCCTGTGCTTCAACACATGTGGAGCTAATATAATCTGCTCTTTGTTGTTCTCAAAACGATTTAATCATAATGACCACAAACTTTTGAAGCTCATGCACAACTTGAATGAAGCACATAGTACCTTCCTGGGTAAGGCGGAGTGGGCTGGGGTGCCTCTTATGTCTGGGCTCTATGCCTACATGACGCTACACCACAGCACCCTACGGAAACTCTCCACTGCTGTCAAGGTGAGAAGATGATTTTTAGAATTTTAGAATCTTTAATTTTTATAATTATTTTCATCTCGTTCCATTTTAGTTGATAAACCTGTTATTTATACTCAATGGGACGCTATATCAGTCTATCACGTTAGTAACTGATGTCTGAATTGTCTACAGGATAACAAATACTTGTTAAAAATTGGTATTCATCAATATAGACGCTTTTGATGCTTGAAGGAATCGCCTCTTCAGTCCCCCAATGGCAGCAGCTGAACTCCGCCTACATGGCGAATAATTTTTAGTATAGACATGTAACCCTGCTAACAAAAAAGTCATTCTACGTCAAAATAACGTTTTGAACGTTAACTAACGTCTTGCGACGATAAGGAGCCATAGAAAAACATTCTATAACGTTTTTTGTTTACTGGGAACTATTATGAAAATGTAGACATTGTTATTGACATATAATATGCATTTGCATCAATTGAAAGCCCAAGAGTTCAATTCATCAATTTTCAAGTTGCAAGGTTTTTATTCTGCTGATCTCAAGAAACATAAAAGTATGAATACAATTACATTTGATTCCATTGGATAACAGAAAAGGTCGGTACTTACAATGATAACACAAGTTAATTAGCATTTTTGCTGACAGCACCTCAATTCCATTTTTCAATTATGATGACTACAAGAGACAAAACCCTATACTATTCCCTAAAACATCCTCCTCCAGGGTGTGCACGAGTTTGTGGCTATGGAGATCCGTGAGCGGCGGCGCTGGGTGCGGGGCGGCCTTATCACCGAGCCCGGAGACTTCATCGAGCACTACCTCCTGGAGCTGTATGGCAAGGCCACCAACAAGGCCGAGATAACGGAGGACTGGCTGCACGACGTCGCTGTAGACTTCTTTGTGTCGGGGTCTGAGACCACGGCCACCACCTTAAGGTGGGCGCTGCTCTACCTCATACGGCACACCCTCGTCATGGATAAGGTGAGCTCAACTGTAAGTAGTTAGTGTAGGTACACAGTAGAATCTACTGTAGATCTACAGTAGAACCTACTGGATAATGGATTTACAGTAGAATCTACTGTAGATTTACTGTATATTCTACTATTTACCTACAATGAACCGTACACCTATACAGTAGAAGCTACACCAAAATAAATGGCAGCTTTTTACAGTGTGAATGTTGGGGCACTGGATCTTTGAGGGTGTGTGTGTGGGGGGGGGGGGTGTTCCCTGACAATTTTAGGAAATGTTCCTGATCACTTTGGTATTATTCCTCATGTCATTGTTACTAAACCCCTATTATATATTCCCTGTCCCTTAAAAAGAAATACTCATTTGGCCCATCTGCCGTTATCACTTAGCCCAATGGTGTCTATCAATTTTGATTAAAAAGGTAATACCCATGTAACCTTGTCGATCGTAAGTATCTAGAGCCAGCACGTTTTAGACTTATTCATTGGAGAATGAATCCTGACAAGAATCAGTTGAAAGGGCATTCCAATGGTACTACATTAATGTTTCGGATTAGTTTAGAAGCACTGTCCCAGTTCTGACAAGTGGAGGATAATTCCTCTACACAGAATTAGTGTACAAAAAAACACCGCCCAGTCCTTTCACATCAAGGCCCATTTCTATATATGGACTTAAAGTAAAACAAACCACATAGTATGCTCTCCAGTCTATCAATTCATAATTATTTATGTGACACACCATTATGAATTACTTTGGGAACTTTGGAAAACCTAAATCAAAACAGTGAATCACATTCAATTGGGGCATGTTTCGGATTTAGGCAGCCATTGATGTCTTGTCTAGCCTCCATGTCCCTACTTGAATGTAGCTGTTGTATGTATTATAATTGTGCCAATAAGAGCATAATAACTAAGGTTTTCCCCTTCCAGATGCAGAATGAGTTGGACCGTGTGCTTGGTGCGCCTACCGCTAGGGGCGTGTCGGTGCTCTCAGACAGGAGACGCCTACATTACACAGAGGCCACCATTATGGAGATACAGCGCATGGCCAGCATCCTACCTTCTGCACTCTTCCATGGTACCCTCACAGACGTCAAGATCAATGGGTATCGTATACCCAAGGGCACACAGGTGAGAGTTATCTTTATTGAATGAATAGTGCTGTATTATAAATAATTTCTCAATGTATAGACGTGTAGGATAAAGACTATCAGTCAACTCATTATCCTGCAAAGTTGCCCTATCCTACAAAACTGCTCAAAGAAGGGTTTTGTAGGATAAGGGTAATATTTCTGTAGGAAAAATGTAATTTTGTAGCATAAGAGCCTTAGTGATACAATAGTCTTTATCTTACAAAATTATGTACATGTGTATATGAATTTTGTAGTACAAAGGCATTTATGAATGATAAAGGCCAAACAAGCACCCGAGATAGTACGCTACCCGCACATAAATTTGTCTACATTATCTCTTATTTTGTCGTCTTGGGCCTATACTATCTGGAACTCTTGGTTGTGGTTGTCAATCTTTATCTATGTTTACTTTAATTCCCACCTCCAGGTGAGGGCTAACCTGCACGCCGTGCTGCACGACCCGGAGTACTGGCCCCAACCCGAGCTGTTCCGTCCTGAACGCTTCCTGGGGGCAGACGGTGAGGTGGTCAAAGATGCCCATTGGGTGCCGTTTGGCATGGGTGAGTTACTTCTTCCCAGTGGGCACAGAACATTGAATCGACGTTGAAAACTGGTTGTCAATGTTGATTCAATATTGATTCAGCATTGATTCAACGTGGAACTGAATTCTGTGTCCACTGGGTTGCAGTGTTATTCTGAAGACTTTATTAATAATATTCATGGGCTGATCCGGGGTGAGCGGATCATGTGAAAGGCCCACTAGATAAACGATTGGAAAGAAACTGCCCATCCCACGTCAGCTTCTATGTACATGTTTACCTGACCCTACACAGCTTTTTGACGTCATTGGTAATGTCCAATGACGTCACAAAGTATAGTGGGGCTAACGATTTCTGTGTCAGTCTGTGATGACCTGGGCTATTTTTAGAAATAGGGTATAGTACCCTAGATATTCAGTGTGGTCGTGCATGGCTGGCTCCTCCTCCATATATCGAGGAGGTAGGCCAAACCTGGAGGATATTGACGTCATGGGTATCGGGTAAGTGTACCCTATTACCAAACATAGCTAAGGTAATTCAAGGCTGACGCTGCACCTGTGTACTCTATTATGTCTGTGCTACGTCATGAGACATAGCCAATGACGTCACGTCACATTGGCGGATCCAGGGGGTAGCCCAACGGGCCTTGCCCCCCCCCCCAAAAAAAAAAAAGAAGAAAAGAAAAGAAAAAAAAGAAAAAAAGGAAGATGAGAAAAGAGAACAGGGGAAAGGGAGAGAGATGGAGATGATATATGACACAATATATGACACATCATCTGATCATAGTCTATTTCAGTGGAGTATAAATGACCTGGGTTGGGGGAGGGGGCTGCCTCTTAAAATATCGTGTCCTAAAATGCATGAGAATGCACCATTTAATGTCCAGTACATCAACATTTTCTTGTGTGGGGGGGGGGGGGGGCATGCCCCCCAAAACCCCCTGATAACTGTCACCCCAGGTTGGCCAGGTCCCCCCCTAGACAAGCCTGGATCCGCCACTGCCTTCATGTATATTAAAGGTGTAGCGTCCTGTAGCAGTGTTTCCTATTAGCCGGACAGCTGCGGGGATCTTGATAGCGGGGGGAGGAGGGATCTTCCTGTCCCCCTTTTAAATCATGTCACCATGTGGATTATACGAAATGCCAATATCGCCATTTTGGTTTTAAAGGGGCCGATCTCTGAGACTGCAGGAGAGTGGATCATGTAGTTCCTAACTGTGCCACTGGCAGTCTCTCAGATCGATTTGCACATTTGTAGTTTACAAACCCTACTGACTGCACCCAGCACAGGGCACTGCGTTTGTTTGATCCCCAATCAGCGATAAATAGCACAACTGGACAACTCTATTACCTTGAACCAGTTGACCCGGCCTGGTCAGGTGAAATTGGTATGGGGAGCATGAATCAGGCTTGGCTTGGTATGAAACATTCTATAAAACCAGGATAAAGCTATCACAACCTCCTTAAATTAATCATTGAACTAGGCTTCTAGGGATACACAATGCAGAAAGGAATCCTTTTGTATTCAAGTGTTTATTTTTAACCGAATCCATGGGATGTGGTCTATTCAAGGGGTAGTATACCGTTTTCTGTGGACACATAAGTGGTAGTCTAGACAGTCAGTACACTTGTGGGTATCAATAGTATTGTATACTACCACTGGCATAGTCTAACTGCTGGTCACACCAGTGCAACTTATGTAGAGCAGTGAATTGCTGGAAGGGAACAACCAGCATCCTATTTCTTGGTTACCTGAGCCATTATTTTTGGGGTACTTTGCTAGGGAAAATGATCCTACAGAGCTAGGACATGCCTGGATCTCAGGGATTGTGCTTGGGCGATTCTAAATTTAACTGAGGTGTTATATAAACTCAACGACCCTGGCATAGGATTTTACGATTTGGTTTGAGAAGTCTTAGCCTTTAAGGAAATACCCATATGCCATGTCTATTTATTCCGCCTGTTTTGTGCTGCCATCTGTAGGGAATTGCACTGCGCAGGTCTACCTGGAATGGTTTCAATAATCCTCGTCCAACATCAGTTCCTATGGCTAGGAATATAGTAGGTTCCAAGTTAACATAGATGTCATTTCTATAAGATATCGTTCACTATATCCCTTCATCGCCTGTGCCATTTAGACCTTTTTAAAACATTCATTCATCTTAGAGCTTATTGCTTCATCTGAAAAACACCCTGAGATGATGCTTAAATAATAAGGATATTCTAAACAAGACAAACCCATGTTCTGTCAATATTCAACCTCAGCAGACGACAATTCTCTTTATTAAACTAATTCCTCTTTCTGTCGGCAGGGCGGCGTATGTGTATGGGGGAGGAGATAGCGCGGCAGCAGTTGTTCCTCTTCCTAACAGGCATTCTCCACTCGTTCAACCTTCGCCTCCCAGAGGGCGCCCCGCTCCCCAGTATGGAGCCGGCGTCCTGTGGGGCCATAGTGTCGCCACACAACTTTACTATCATCTTTGAACCAAGGTTTTCTGCCAGATGAAATAACGCCTACCTATATGTAGGTATTTTAGAACCAGCTGTTTGTCTGTATAGATGATGTAAACGATGGATCAAGTGGTCTCGACATGGCATCCTTAGATTTAATATTTGGCCATTGTGATGACACTGAATTAGGCACCAGTCCATCAGAGATGTTAATGAAGTCTTAATTAATGAAACGCCATCCATCATCCTTTAAGACGAGCGACTGCACGTATATACCAAACTGTGCACACATAACCAATGTTTGACTGTTTAAATGTTGCAAGTTCTAGATTTTAAATGTAAATTACTTTTTTATGAATGTGAAACATTTAATTTCAGCCTGAAACGGGATCTTTCATTATAGACTAACACTATCCTCACTCTCCAACACATAAGCATTGTCATCCGCGAATAAACCAATGCCAATTCTTCTTCACAGCGGTGTCCTGTTATATTTATCCTGGTACATTAATCAATATATAGCCACTGGAAATATACCTTCAACTCAGATGACTGGAGCATGTGTCTGTAACTTCTATGACTTGCCGTCATTTCCATGGGCGCAATATATAATCGGGCTTGTTTAATTAATAGTAGAAGATTAACCGATAGGGGTAAAACAACTCATATCTACTTTGCCAATTAAAGATCTGCTCAATTGAACAACTGCTATCATATACCTAGGTGGTTCTGTCAATGCGAAAATGCCTTTGGTATGAAATACAGGCTGTCAGTGTCATAGCCATGTGCAGCTGATGATATGATACATGTATAGTGGATACATAATGGAATGAGCATTCAATGTGTCATTTGCATAGTTACCAAAATGCCCAATGAGGAAATATGTGGGAGGCGGCTATACAAATGTACAGTTCTGGCTTATTCTATAGTTCTACCCATAATCATTATGCATTCTGAGCCAAGGGCCGACTGAGAGATCCCTCTCTGAGGGGTCAAAATTTGTAGCACATCTATACATCCCTCTCCCAACATAGTCTTGGTTTAGTCTCAAACTGAATGGATTATTATAAATTTAGCTGCCGGTGGCTAAAGATGGATGTATCTATACAGAGCGATAGGTATTCAACTCAGGTGGCACCAACTCTTGCTACAGAACGATTAGCCTGCCCTGCTGTATGGTGATAACTGTGTGTGGGGGAGGTGGGGGATCAGTTAAGGATCAAGATGGGATTAAGCTGTGTGCTCATGGATTAGGGGGTTTCTATAATGTAACTATAATGGTGATGTATCAAAGGGCCAAGACAAGATGGTTCAGGATGAGCGGGGGCGGCAACGGTAAATGCCGCACCGCAATGATCCTTTGTTAGCATACTAATGGATTCATATCAATGATGGTAAGATCGTAAGGGCCTTATTATGGGAAACATTTTTTTCTTTCAGCCTATGCTGTGGTTTTGTCCAAATGTAAGCGAGAGGACACACACATATTGAGAGAGAGAGAGAGAGAGAGAGAGGGGCATTATGTCTCAAGCATCACATTGGATGGAAGAGGACCCATCATCCCGTGTCTTTGAGTGTCTAAGACTACACTGTCTGGGATAGCGCAGCACCGGAACTACAAGTTCGTGCAAACATTGGTAGCATATTTATAGCACACCTGCAGGCAAACAATGGTATTAAGCTGCAGGCAGAGAATACACTATCCTGGTATCCGCTTTGCAGCAACCTGTTATTACAGTAATCATGTTTGTAGGCAAACAGTATTTTTGCGTTGTGGTGCAATATAAGTCTATTTTTGGTACAAGGATGTTAGCCATCAACCACAGAATACTTGGGACCTTTCTTGTTCTGGTCTGTAGTGTATCACTGTATGTATTAACACCCCCTCAGTGATTGAATTGCATAGCATGATCCAAGGTCAGATGTAGAGTACAGAATGGCATAATACACGATAATTATTATTACAGTGTTTAATTGATTATAGCTGATGAGTTAAGATGGGTGCAATGATGATTAGATGATCGGATAAGGTGATTGATTGCCAGTCGAGGTGAGACACAACAAGTGATCAATATTTTGGAGCAGCTGTCCCTTGTAGGAAGCTTACTGCAGCTGAACCATTGATTGTGATTGATTGTGCTCGATTGAATATGCCAATGTACGGTTACTGGGTTGAACTCTATGAAGACATTGGGGGCCGGTGATTTACTGATGTGTCTTATTGACGTCCAAGAGCTATCGGCAGGACATCAGCAGAGCTCTGACATCATCAATCCTGGGTTCGTGACATCAGTAGAGCTCTGACATCATCAAACCTCTGTTTATGACGTTGTCAGAGCTCTGACATCATCAAACCTCTGTTTATGACATCAGCAGAGCTCTGACATCATCAAACCTATGATTACTAAATCGGCAGAGCTCTGACATCATCAAACTTATGTTTATGACATCAGCAGAGCTCTGACATCATCAAACTATGATTACTAAATCGGCAGAGCTCTGACATCATCAAACTTATGTTTATAACATTGGCAGAGCTCTGACATCATCAAACCTATGTTTATGACATCGGTAGAGCTCTGACACAATCAACCGCCTGTTGAGGACATCGGCAGAGCGCTGAGATCATTAAATTTACGTTGCTTTCTAGCACTGGAACTCAGACACTATCAAATAGATACAAAACGAGTAAAATTAGATAGTGTTATGATATAACTTGAGGGTAAAACCAAAAGACATACAGTTAAAACGCAGATTTCACTTATTACATCAAATTCCCACAAATGTGTGCAGGTCTATTTATTACAATCTTATATCCAATTCAAGCAGCAAAAGGTACAATGAGGTGAGTCTGTCCTGTCTAACACGGTCGTGGAATGCTGTGCCTTATGTACAATAATTGTAAAAATGTACACAGAATATATCTTCATTCCAATCAGTCCTTGGCTTTAATATATATGATATAAAGCACCTTATGTACACGTGTTGAATTCTAACAAAAAGGTATGATTAATTATAAATGCTTATGATAGGTACTGTGTCCAATTATGGTAATACATATTCTACAGGGAGCTTTAAAATGTGTGATTCCTTTCTATCAAAGCACCTTAAAGTATTATACTTCACCACCATATTTTGTTAGCTAGCTCAATTGGAATCATTCCCTCCTTCTACCCTTAGAGTACATTCTTTTCATCCTCAATTTGTAGATTGCTCTAAATTATCTCTAATTCGTCGATGATCTCATGTGGTTTGCATCACACTTGTTCGTATCACATTTATACTGACTTCATAGCCTTTATCACATAGTACCTAGACCAAAAGTACACCTATCAGGTTGTGATGAAAACTGAATGGATACACTGAATGAAGAAATTGATGAGCGATTATTTAGATACAAATTATTTGCTTAGTCATTGCAAAGATGTCTTTTGTCTAGATGTCTACACGATCACATGTAACACTCCTTCTCTATTTGCCCACGACGAAACTGTCCATATACGGCACTGGCTTTATCTCCCAGACACCATGATCTGCACATGCGCATTACCTTCCCATTCTGTATTCGTCGGCCGCCATGTTGACTGAAGTAAGTCACACCGTTGAGGCTTACCCTCTCTCGTCTTGGGGTATGAGACTTGGCATTGAGCGCACGCAGGGTAACTGAAGGGTTGACTCTTCGTAAGAGTGCCACTTCACTCGAACAAACAGAGTTGGAGTCGGACTGCATAGATTCAGGGGACTGTAAAGACCCTGTGGAAGCATTGGACTCCACAGACAGTTTGTAGTATACCGAAGGATCCATGCCGCGATAAGCACCAGGGCTGGAACAATATGAGGTACTTTCAGAACCTTTGGGGAACTCCTCTTCACCCTCCTGGTTCTCTGTTAGTCCAGTCTCAGAGTTACAGTCACTCATATCTGAGCCTTCTAACAGGTGAGTATGCACATCCTCACCACGACTGTCATCAACACCATTCTGTGTGCAGTTTGTGCTGCTGGGTTCTCCACCAAATGTCCGTTTAGCGGAGCTGTCAGTATCATCGAGAACAGACTCTGGAGAGGGGGACCGTGAACCGCAAGTAAAGATGGTTGGTTCTGAGCTTGGTTCAAGTGTCTCATCCACCTCCATATAGCTGCATTGGAGGATGAGCGGATCCTCATAGTAGCTGCCCGACAGGAGCATCATCCCACTTTTGTGAGACGACTGCCGAATGAGACGGCTACTACTGCAAGCACCCTCGGAACCACATGATTCATTGTCCTCACTTATACACATCTGCTCAGTCATAGCTGAGTCAGACATGCTAGGTTTGGAGGTTAGTGAGGGTATGGACTCTGCTAAACTGGTGGTTGATGTGTTCATACTAGAAACTTGGAAATGGAGGAGGGGTGGTGTGAGGAGGTGTGTGTGGAAAGCCAACTTTCGCTGTGTGAAGGGTGTCTCTGATGACGTGGAATGACATATGAGTGGGGTAATATCGAGGTAAGAATCGGCATGGCTATAGCTCAACGAAGAAGGCGAGGTACACTCTTGGGAATTCTGGAAGCCAATGTTGCGAGTTCGCACCGATGGTGATCTTGAGCTAAATGCACTGCTTAAAGTTGTGTTGGAAGAATTTAGTGACTGGCGTCTAAGGTATCTGTTTGGAGAGCGGTTGAGGCCCATTTTCTGGGACATGCGTCTACTGATGCCTCTACTACAGGCGGCAACAGGAGGAGGTTCTGCACCAATGTCATGGTATATGACGGTATTGTCCTCACTCGTTGTTTCATCAATATTGGAGGCAATATCATCCTCTACACCAACCCTGCCTTTTTGTATGCACTTTGTATGGGAAACACTGATAGACGATCTCCTATGATGTACTCCACGAAGAGCATGATGCTTAGCAGGAGTGGCGAGCGGTGATCCATTGGGCGACAGATAAATCGGAACGCTGATCTTCATAAATCGCTCATCATCCATGCGAAGGTCTTCAGTGCACCAGCTGATGAAACTGAATATAATACCAGTTAGGAACATGAATATGCCACCCATGGGAATGATAGTGAGGTTAGGGTGGTATGTCTCATCCTCGCTGTCTTCTTTGGGAGGCTTCCATACCACACAAGGATTGCACTCCTTTAGGTGAGTGGGTGCGTCAGCGCTCTCCTCAGCCGGACTACTTATCACATACTCACTTGCATTGGCAGCTGTCATATTGCTTCTCACTGTCACAGTCTCTGTGTCACTGTCATTCGCAAGCCCCACCTTGTCCATATCTTTCATGCGGAGGCTATCAAAGTTGCGATCAACATTTCGTCTGTCCCTGACCGGCCGATCAATATCGGGATCCCCAGCGGGTAGGAGGATTCTATGAAAGTTCATGCTTCGCGTCCAATCTATTGAAGTGTCCAACAGGATGAACAGGAAGAGCCACACAAACCGTGACGTCATGCCTCCATGTGGATGTGACGTCACAGAAGAGATGTGGCCGTGGAAAAAACATGTGGTGTTGGTACGAAGAGGCAGAGAGTGGTCTTCGCTATAGTTGGGTCATGCTGAGAGCTGAGGGCACCTGTACAGGTGTTGGTAATACGTCTGGACCAGACACAACCCCCTGCATACCCAACACAATATGGTGGTACCACTGGTGCAGTCTACTTGGAGGAGGAAAGCAGTTGTCATGGTTTCAGTCCCTCTTTAACATCCTATAAGACATGAAGAATCTGCACACAGGCCACGGTCTGAAAAATAGAAAACAAAGGTGGTTAGTCTTATCACCTACACAATCAGATCAAAACAATAAAGACATACTGAGCAGCAGAGGAGCATTGCCAATGGCCGAATTTATAGAGGTGAATCCGCGGCAGAGTGACCTAAAGTAAAGCAAGCTTGTACTGGATTAAGTGTCATAAACATGTACAAATAAAACCTTATCTAACTAACAACAAATTCATATCGTTGTTCACAGCCGACTGTCCAAGAGATATACTCCTGATACCACCAGGACGTTTTCATTCCGCCTTTGGTTCATCAAAGCAGACTGGAACAAGACTCAGGCCTGCACAATAAGGTAATGAAGGGTACGAGACAGGGACAGGGACAGGACAAATTGTGGTACAGATGTGAGGACAGGAGACAGCATAATAACAGACAATGACGTAGGTGTACGTCTTGTAAAGGATCCAACAGTGATTTATCGATTTGTAGGTGCTCTGAGGTGAGAAGCATTAAATAGTGTAAAGATGAATAATCCCTCTGTCGTTCTCACCCAGCCATGTTCCACCCTGGAGTTCTTAAGTAGTGTACTACATGCACTCCGCCATCTTTATTCATGCATGTTGCCTCCCCGAGGCCCTGTCCCTCTTTATGGATACCACCAGCACCACAAACGGTACATTCAGAACCACTAGTGAGTGCAACTGCTGCATAACAACACCGCCAACCCCCCGCCCCACCCTCAGCATTACCATCATCATCATCATCATCATCATCATTATCATCATCTTCAACATCATCAACACCCTCCCTTCATCATCAATATCAACACTCCTCCGCCCACACTCAGCATTAATTATCAGCAGCATCACCCTCCCTTCCCAGCATGTTGATCATCATCACCTTCCCACCCACTCTTAGCATGTTCATCAACATCACCCTCCCTCCCACCTCATAATGTTGATTATCATCACCCTTCCCTCCCATTCTTAGCAGGTTCATCAACATCACCCTCCCTCCCACCCCAGCATGTTCATTACCATCACCCCCCTCCTACCCCAGCATGTTCACTACCATCACCCTCCCTCCCACCCCAGCATGTTCATTACCATCACCCCCCTCCTACCCCAGCATGTTCACTACCATCACCCTCCCTCCCACCCCAGCATGTTCACTACCATCACCCTCCCTCCCACCCCAGCATGTTCACTACCATCACCTTTCCTCCCACCCCAGCATGGTCGTTAACATCACCCTCCCTCCACCCCAGCATGTTCACTACCATCACCCTCCCTCCCACCTCATAATGTTCATCAACATCACCCTTCCTTTGAACCATCAGACCCTCCCACCCGCAATATTTTCCTCAGTACCGAGATCGCCCAGGCCCTACCTTTAATGTCAACATTGCCACCCCTGCGACCCTTGAACTATACCTGGCATCACCTGCCCTCAACCGCGTAGCGTCCGGTGCATGCTGTCTCCGATCTAGAACAGTTATCACCAGCCATAACTTGCCTACGGCACTCTGTGTATTAGTTACCTAGTTCCACTCCATTCAGGCTAATTCAACCAATCAGCAATTAACGCTATACACCAGAACGAGGCCCAGACCAGCATCTTCAATGACCAATATCTTACTGCCCTTACACTAAGAGTCGGAATGGAGCGAGGACCGGTACTCAAGACCTTTACTGCGCCCCTATATAGATAGGACTGAGTACCTGTCCCGACTCCACTCCGACTGTCGCTGGAGGGGTACCGAGATCTGTGCCTTTAAGACCGTTGTACCAAGGGTGACGACTGTGTGGGAAGGGGGGTGGACGTGACACTAAGACCGAGGATCACACTCCCTACCTTCACGTTTTTTCTAGACACCCACATTTATACTATAGCATCCCATTGTCATAAAACAGACAAATATTAACGCTCTCTGAAGAACTATATACTGAAAAGGAAAAGAAAGAATGAATCCATACCAAAATAAGATTAATCTTGCAGAAGGCTGAGAACATACGGCCGCAGATCTCGACATCCGGGTAACCTGCTTCACCGCCCTAATTGAGACGAATTGTCGGACAGACGACGTCAGTGACGTCAATGACGTCGCGTGGCGTCACGTGACGTCGCCTTACCCTCTGGCCGCCGGGTGACAGCTGTCGCCGAGTACCACAAGGGGGAACCAGCGACACCGGAAGTAAGCTGCCAGGGCAGTTTCCGGTTTGGGGATCTGCGGACGAGGTGCCACTGTTGGATGGTGCAATATTGTCGTTCCTTTATATCTGTTGTAAACATTAATATCTGACACCCGGTATAAGGGAGCATAACCTCTGTTAACCCTTTGATTCTAATAATATATGTGCAAGAAATTGCATACATGCATTCATGAGTTGTTAAACCCTAAAATCCAGATTGTTCATGTTTGAGGAAGTCAAAAAGAATCTAATGAGGTCTGGGCGCATGGGTTAACCTTGTCATATTAAGGGGCTTGTTAGGGAAAAAGCTGCAAAGTTACACTAAAGAAACATCCAGACATTGGGCTCTAAAAAGCAATAACACTCTGCCCCCCCCCCCCCAACGTCTAGCAGAAGACGTTATGGAGGCACAGCGACACAGACAGATAGGTAGGGACAGATAAGGGGACAGACAGAGAGACACATATAATATATTATAAAGAGTTAAACAGGCAGAGACAGATAGTATTTAGTGACACATAATTATCATTTCCATACATTATGATAAATTGAGGGTTTATGACACAAAGTAAACTGTATACAGTTCCAATATGGCCGACCATAGACTACCTGACCTGGCGGCGGCCATCTTGAATAGCGTCATACGTCACGGGGATGTCAGTTGGCTGACCTTTATAGCACCAGACTGGTTCACTGGGCCAGATTATTTGCCTAGGTAAGCACAACTGCAGGCGATCCCAGAGCCCAGTCTATACCCCTTCTACATTATACCATAAGCCCTCCAGTACCTAGAGCAAGCCACAGTCTACGCCTCTTTTGTCATTAGAAGCCTTGCATGAAGCAGAATATGCGAAGTCATAATACAGGTACAATGTAAGAGTATACACCCCCTCCACCCCTTCCCACACCCCACACCCATACCCATACACCCACACCTCCACAACAACGTTGTAAGTAGTATATGGAAAGCATGTTACATGAGATCACGTATTAACTTAAAGGCCCATATGCATTGTACCATGGGCTGCTAGATCATAGGCCAAACTATCAACGGTATTTCTTACTGTTTAACTAAACTGATCGTTGTCTTTACCGCCATCCTTAGCTATAATTTATAGCATTCAATACAAATTACATAACGAATGCGAAGAGTCGAAAAGTTTGAGTAGCGAAAATGTAGTCTTCCGTAAATGACTGCTTGTTTCATTTCTTTAAGTTTCGATGTTCTGGACACTCATGTTTTATAAGTATATAAAGTTGTGTCATGTTTTTTTGGTTTGTTTGTTTTTGTGTTTTTTTATTGGGGGGGGGGGGCAACGCCTGTGCCTCTTTTCCTATGTTTCAAGTGAAACAGGGACCCCTTTTGAGGGGCTAGGGTGTATATGCTCCACCCCTCAGACCACCCCCTGAATCCGCTAGTGATTCGCCAATAGTACCCGAGTCTCCATTTAGATGTGAAGACAAAGTGTCTGTTTGCGGCTTCTATCTATATTTAAGACGACCGGCCTTGGGGTATAAAGGCTACATGTGCACATAAAAACGTTATCGCCCTCTGGGTTCCTGGTACAAAAAAGCTATAGTCTATGAACTCTCTAAACTATAACTCTGTATAGTTTATCACCCAATATAAAGCACCATCTTGTCCCGAGATCAGAGACGTCCATGGTATCTATTAGGAGAAGAGTCTAACATAGGAGGCTATTAATAATGTTTAAACATGGGGATGGAGTCTATTCAAATTCCTCGATTTAAGTGCCAACCAAAATATGTTGATTCTACTATTTGGCACTACTGCGATAGTGGAACTGTAGTTAACCCTCCGAGGTCCTGTATCATATAAGATTTTGGCAGGTTCCTCAGTGTGATCGCCATCTTATTACTTGGACAGGCATGGTCAAATGTACTGATGAGACCCTAGGTATGCCTACTGTGTACCCCATTATCTGTTACAAAAGAGGGGCACTGCGTACCCATCGTAATAGGTGTAATCAGTGCTTATAGTATATTAGGTCCCTCCAACCAACCAAAATGGTTACTTCCCTATAGTTTTCCCGCCATCAGAACAAAGCAAACAGATAGCAGACGACATCTGACAATAAAGGTAATTAACTTCAGGCGCTCCGCAGGTGGTCCACTAGAACCCAGACGACAAACCTGCACTTATGGGAGCCTGTCCCTTTCACCTCACCAAGAAATGTGGAGTCCAAACACTACTGGCTTTACTTGGAGGAGATGTCAAACAATCGAGGGGTTGAACAAACGCCGCGACACGGAATCAATCAAGATAGTACGACCTCCCACCACCAGGTGGCTTCCGCATCACACCACGCGGGGTCACGTGAGGTGTTTGGTAGTTCAGTTTTCTGACACAGGGTACCAGGCAGTATACAAAGTACAACACTTTCTAGCTAAGAAAATATGTCTTTAGAAGTCTGGGCCGGAGTCTGGGGCATCTTTGAGAATTTTGTTCTTAGATTCATAACTTCATGTCTTGTCAATATGTGACCAGTGGTATTGACTAGGTCCATAAGTATACAGCAATGAATTCGATGTTGTGACATGAGCATTTCTAAGTGACATAGGGAATATCTTAGATTCGATATAACATGGCCCAGGGGTATTTAATTGAGAGGTCATTTCTTGAATTTGAGATGCGACATGAGGACTCCCCATCCAGGGGCCCTATTGAGACTCAATAACCTTCATGTTGTTGGAACACTAGTTGTATATAGGGTAGACTGACCTAAAGGTAACCACGTACCATGATATGTCCACCTTAATTTTGTAGTCATCCATGCATGACAAGCCCTGTTTTTGTGTATCCTAGGACACTTTAAGTGTTACTCTTTCCAGCAAAGGACAAATAAAGACAATACCATACATAAATAACTACAACATTAAGGTGGATATCTCATGGTACGTGGTTACCTTTAGGTCAGTCTACCCTACTCACACGGGGGAAGCCCTGATAATAAGTTTAAAATGTCCAGCTCACCACAGCAGTAGCACTATAATGTTATATGAGCAGCTGTGCTGGAGACAGGAGCGGTGGCCCCGTGCCTTGTGCTGGCTAAAGTCAAGTACACAGTCAAGTACAATGTCCTAGAAACTATGCTTAAACGTATTGTTCAAATATCGCATGATAAGTGCAATCTCAGCCGTTTGAGTATCATTGAGCGTCAGGGGTGAAAGTGTACTCTTCAAGTATTGGCCTGCCTGTAAATATTGACTAGTCTGACACTGCAGGGACAAGGGTGGGATGCGGCTATATATGTGGACACTGTGGAGTGCGGACACATGTGTAGAATGCACAAACTGATGGAGGTTTGCGACATATTTCAAATGTCCAACCATGATACCATCAAAATGGCAACCGTATGAAATGGGGGTATACTATGATTATATCCAATGTTTAGTACAGTGCTCGCAGATAGGATTGTAGGGTTTGGCCATGCTAGACCATATAGGGACTGGTCATTATTCTATGACAGAGGTCAAGGGAAGTTGTAAAAATGTCAAACCTTCCAAAAGTAAGATCATGTGTGAATCTTCTCTTAATGATTGGAATAAATTCTGATAATCATCAGGTGAATAAAATTAGGGTCCAAGAGTCATACTCACGTTCTCGATACTTGGTTAGGCATGGACATTTTCAGTTCAATGGTTTACAACCTTGACACATGTTACCACGATAGTATCTCTCCCGCATCTCTCCCAGTCACGAATCCTGGATTATAATTTATCGGCATTGTCTAGTTTGGTGATCACAATAGGAGTGTATGCACCCACCCCCGCTACACCAAATGTCACAACACTAGTAGTTACTCAAGTCAAGACAACAATGTCAGTATGACTAGATTTTGAGAGAACTCCTGTATTTCAATGGTAATGCGACGCAGTTTATATATACTTCGTGTATTCACTAAATGGATACACACTCTGCTGTGTGTATCACACCAGGTAGCTTATATGGGTAGGGTTTCAGGAAGTGTCCTGGGGCATCCTGTACATGTGTGTATTACTTATAAGTCAAGTAATACTCCAGGGTCCGGTATAGGGGTTTCTGCTGCTGTACACCCCTTATGTAACTAGATACTCCTTCATAACCATCATGTATATGTCACAAAACGTGGTAGGCGCTGTTTCCTGTAGTCAAGACTCCTAGTTGTAGGGGAAATCACCATGTCCATTGACAGTGTGGATGCCTACCCAGCGCAATGTATGAACACGTCCCTCATGTCCACTTATAAGGCAACTGTATAACCTACTTTGTCTGTGGTAGTCCCCTCTGGGTGGAGGCACCTCCGCCCTAACAATGCAACCATATGTAATACGATCAAATTCAGTGTAGAGGTCCTCTCATCCAGAATTTGCAAGGTCCCTTATGCAACGACATGTACAATCCATCACCACCCACATGCCCTCACTGATTTCCTGATTGTCTGGATTTATGTAAGAGTTCACGTGTGCCTAGGAGATTGTGAGCCTATGATCGGCTAAGGTTCCTTATGCAATGCAATAAGACCACTTAACACCCCAGATAGATTTGACTATTGCACTAGGGGTATGTAAGAGTCCACTAGTGGCTAGGGGCATGCAAAAGCCCGTGAGTGGCTAGGGGTATGTAAGAGTCCACTAGTGGCTAGGGGCATGTAAGAGTCCATGGGTGGCTAGGGTAATGTAAGAGGCCATAAGTGGCTAGGGGCATGTAAGAATCCACTAGTGGCTATAGGGGCATGTAAGAGGCCATAAGTGGCTAGGGGCATGTAAGAATCCACTAGTGACTATGGGGGCATGTAAGAATCCATGAGTGGCTATAGAGGCATATATGGGTCCCTAGTGGCATGTAAGAGTCAATGAGTGCCTAGGAGAATCCATAAGTAGCAAGGGGCATGTAAGAGTCCATGGGTGGCTAGGGACATGTAAGAGTCCATGAGTGACCAGGGGCATGTAAGAGTCCATGAGTGGCTAGAGGCATGTAAGAGTCCACGAATGGCTAGGGGCATGTCTGGGTCCCTAATAGCATGTAAGAGTCTATGGGTGCCTGGTAGAATCCATAAGTAGCTATAGGGGCATGTAAAAGTCAATGAGTGCCTGGTAGCGTGTAGGAGTCTATGGGTGTCTAGGGTCATGTAAGAGTCCATGAGTGGCTAGGGGTATATATGGGTCCCTAATAAGAGTCTATGGGTGCCTGGGAGAATCCATAAGTAGCTATAAGGGCATGTAAGAGTCAATGAGTGCCTGGTAGTATGTAGGAGTCTATGGGTGTCTAGGGGCATGTATGGGTCCCTGGGAGCATGTACGCGCCATGTTCTGTGTTGATTGCATCTGCAGAAAATTTCAAGGTCTTGAGGTCCCTTGATAGAACTAAGGGCACCTGCCATGTAATGACAGGCGGCGCCGAAGTAATCGATACATCCAGGTGGCCTTCTAAACTTAGATGGCCTTACCTTCTGATGCACTGCTGTTTTCTAGAGATGTGCCCGTCCACAGTCTCCCTAGTGCCACAGATGACGGCGCAGGCTTTAAGCCTATTTGGAAGGTTACGTACATAGTATACCCCAGTAATCAATTAGTTTGATGAGAGACGGATTCCTATAGGTACCACTTGGGGTTGCTGATATGGATATGCTTTGATGGGCAATACTGAAATATGATTAAGTTTATAGAATGCCCGAGAACCTTGTGCAGACTGAAGGGGGGGGGGGGTGCGGTTGCGCAGCTGAGTTGAATCGCAGAAATGCAATTGAATAAAATTCCTCCGGTACAATGGAATGTAAAATATGTCCTTTATATAATTGATGCGTCCCTGATTCACTCATCAAATAATGTCATCTGCCTCACACGAATGTCAACAATAGTAGACATCCATTGGATGCTTCACCCGTTTAATCCTCTCACTTTATGTGAAACTATATTAATATATCCACAGAACTAAAAACAAAAGAGCAAAGATGTGTATCCTTCCTTCATTCAGTCCAGCAGTCAGGACAACAGAATAAACCCGGCGGTGGCTCTGAGCTATATACCTTCCGGTGAAAAGGTCAGGAGGGTACAGTGGTAAGTAGGCTCCTTAGTGGCTATAGTTACATGCTGTCGGCGCCCTGTGTGGTGGGTGTGTGTGTCAGGGTATCAGTGTGCGGACCACCACAGCGAGAGGTTCAGCAATCTCCCCGGCAGAAACGTCCGTTCCCCCGGTCACTTCCATCTCTGCCCAAACCTAAGAACTCTTCAGTAATGGGAGGGGCTAAAGCGGCGCTCTCCTGTGGAAAAAGTCTAAAAAACTGTATTTCTTTGCTGCTCTCCTATCCTCTTCACAGACAGACAGTATCCCTACTCCAAAATAGTCCCTAGGAAAATCAACAAATTCCACCACAAAAACATTACCAACATGTCTGTAACTTTCGGAATTTCATGTTCAGACCTCCCTACAAATATTGAATCGAATCATAGATGAAAAATTGGATATTTAACGAAATGTGTGCAATGGATGGACTCTGTCCATTTGCGAAGCACGGGGGAAGGTTTTTGCAGAGGTGAAGCAAGACCGGTGTCTCGCGTAATATCTGCCGCTGGAGATTGGAGGTTCAGCAGTGGCTGATAGTTCCAGCCAACGCCGCTTGTCAGCGTAACTCTCGTGCACTGGTCACGTGTCTCTTGTTGATCAATTGCAAGGATGTCCTGCCTTTCCTTTATTGTCAGATGAGGCTCTTGCAAATCAATAGTAATTAGCCATATTGTGTTTATTGCTAATCGAAATTCATAGAAACAAACAATTGGCAATACAACGAATTCCAATGAATTCAGTTTCAGGCAATTATAATAAGCCTGGCTCTTTGCCAATATTAAAGTGGCATTCTCACCGAGCGTTTCCCACTCACAATTCTAGTACTGTTCTAGTCTGCTATGTGGTAAGTGCGAGTGGTGAGAATGCCCCTTTAAGGACAAATGATAGGACTGGCCCCCACAGGTACGTGATAACCCTTACACGTTTATCTTTACAGTAAGGAAGTATCAGAATGTGTTCCTGTATTCTCTGTGAATAGTAATTATGAAAGGTAGATGTATGTATTGACCCTTTCTGTACTACTGGTGGATATACGGCAGCTGTCACAATCAACTCTCACAGTTTTGTTTGAAGAGACCTCCGAAAAATGAATATTGATCATGATAATTATGATTGCTCATCAAAGCAATATCGAAAAGGAGAACGAAAATTTGGAAAATGACACCACTGATTATAATTATTATGGATACAAGAAGGCGGAAAAGAATTATGACCTCAATTATCATGACGAGAAATGAAGCCTTGAAGCATCATGCCGTCGTTAAAGGGTAATGTACCAACCCTCCACTGGTAATGAATTCGGGTCATGTCAAATACTTGGTCGCTAGGACTCTATAACTGGGACCTACCACACGTTAAGCCCTTTTTCCATTAGCTGATGTGTATCCGTCCTATTGGCCGATAGAGCCACAATCAACCACTGGAAAACAGTTGGCCGATAAGACGTACACATCGGATAGTGGATCATCATCTTACAGTGATCGATATATCTGCAGCTGCAATACTATCAGCATCAGTTTGCTATCTCGTACCCAGACTGGTATGAGAACACCCTGCAGCTAGTGTAAAGATAAGCCCTTGTCATCTCTGTCCTCTTCAAAGACGTCCACCTAGAGCAGACTTATCACACCGTGAGGGATTATAGCCAGGGGCCTTTTTCAAAGTCTCAATAATTTACGACTGTCGACTAGGACGCCTTTGATTTAGTGCAATTGGCAATCAATGGACGGACTTCTGACTGAGGAGGAAGGGGCTGGGTGTGTAGAGGGGAGGGTTCCTGTGTTCCTTATTTCTGTTGACCCTTGTTATGAGGCATGTTCTGGGTGGATTTAGGACTCGTGTAGACATATGCTAACCCTTTAAGGACAGTGTGGCATCTTAACGTTTCATGTCTCGCCATGATGCATTGTATAATGCAGTACTGGTGAGTAACCCGTCGTGTGCTGCATCGGTGTATTATGCCAGGCCTTTGGGAGTGTATCAACCCCTTAGGCTTGGCATGATGTTTGAATGCAGCCCTGGCGAGTCACTCACCAAGGCTGAATCCATGTATCATGACGACAGAGGAGCAGAGTGTATTAAAGCACTATGCTGTCCTTAGAGGGCTAGAGGTGGTTTGGTCGCAGCTGCAAAAGGTCTGCCATCGTCCTGCATGTAGCATTTCCTCTAATGTCATATGTTGGCTACTGGCCATGCTGCCTTTTCATCCACTGGTAGAGGACACATGATCTTTCCCATAGATCCCCCTCACTGCACCCTGAACCACTGTCTCATGTTGTGTAAACAACTAGGGACGTCACCCACAGATCCCTATAATAACAACCCTTCCTGGGCTTTGTAGGCATGTGTGATTTATCTTTGACTTTGAGCCTGAATCATCATATAGCTTGAATTGGTGAATCGCTAGGGCTAAAGCATCAGAATCAGGTTATGTGTCCTGACAACCATACTGTAATCCAACAAAGTTTTGTCAACTAGTGCCCAGCTTAATTGCACCCAGGCAGTCAATACTACTCAAATAGGTGGCTTTGTGTTGGCGCAGCTCCATTTCCAGCTCACAAAATCAAAACTGTCACACATAAACATTAAGCTGATTCTCTATCTACAATTTTGCCTCATATGAAGCTAGCCTACTACTTTCTCCTTAACATCCCCCACATTGGGTTGCGGAGCCCAGTCCGTTACCATGTGATGTGAATCTGTGTAATTTGAAGCGGTTCAAGCTTCTCACTAATAAACCAGGCATACCTGGGCATACCCAGCCTTGGAGAATCTAACATATCAATTGTCACAACAGAAAAGGAGGACTCCAACCTTGGTGAGCTATTACAGCTCTATGTCATGGGCTCCATGGAGAGCCAAGACAGACTGCTGCCCTGGAAGTGTGGCCATGACAGTCCGTATATCAGGATTGTTCGCCAATACATATAGTCAGCCATTCAAGATCTGACCTCGGACACATTCATTATGTAAACACTTGCGTGTCGATCATTCCTTCTGCTTGGCTGCTGAATTATCTTTAATTCAATTTGATTTAAAACTATTGAAATTGAAATTGTCTATATTTTAGTGAATGGTTTTCAAAAAGGTGAACAGTCCAATAGATAGAATGATCCAGACGACCTGTACACCTTAAGTATAGAATCCTGTCCGTGTGGCTACTCAGACATAGCCAAGATTTTTAGAGCAATTGGGCGCTGTACGTCTCACTGTTTGGATGAATTGGGCCAAAAGAAAAAGCTTCAAAATATGAAGATAAAAAATATACAGAGAAATATTCCTAATAATTAGCTTCAATATGTGAACATAAAAGATATAGAGAGAAATATTCCCAACAATTAGGAGAAAATACAAGGGTCGGCCCTGTTTTGAAGCTATAAGGTTTGGTTGCTTGAAGCACACCTTATTTCTTGGCCTCATCATTACAATCTATATCTATGGCGCATCCAACTCAATATTGATTATTGGTTTTATGTTCGACAGAGGTTTAAGGTCTCCAATACAAGGACATAAAGGTATTAATGAAACATCCATAGATAAACACAGGCAGCTGTATCCTTGTCTCAATGATAATCAATTAAGATCACATTTACCAGATATAGCCTGCAGTGTCCAGCCACCCCCTATACAATATCTACACGACATGGATCTAACCTTAGCCCGAACGGGGGCAGGGCAATCACATGACCAGGCACAAATCACATGATAGGCGACATAGATCATGTGACCTGGGTTGGTCGTATACTGCGCAGGCATGGTAATAGATCATTGTCATTGGGAAACATTGGCGTTTTTATTGGCCCTACCAAGTATCCATGCTTCTGTCTCTTTTTCCGAGTTCTGTTCTTTGTGGTGAGCACTTAAGGATAGCAAGGATGCTTCAAGGAGTTATGCTCATCTGTCGTTATGATGCAGCACCAGCGAGTGACTCAACGGTTCTGCATTGGTACATCATGCCGACACTTAAGGAGTGTATCAACTCTGTAGGATCGGCATGATACATTCATGAATACAGCACTCGAGAGCTACATATCAGTGCTAAATTCACCCACCACGTCCACAAAAAACCCAAAGCTATCGTTGATCTAAGGGGTTAATACATTGGTTAAGCCCTGGTAGTGGATTCCCTCAATGTAGTCTTCTAAAAGTGGAAAACCAGTATCCAGATACTCAATATATTTACCTGGCTTCAGATGTATCACCCATCCACCCCCCCCCCCTATGATCCCGCCACTGTTCAAGTGCAGTCTTATGGATATCAGATGATTTAATTATACATGTATTTACCTTATAAGTGCAGTGTTTGGATAAACGTTCCTAGCAAATACGGGTGAGCCTGCTCCACGTCAGGAACATTCAGAATATCCAATGGTTTAAGCACAAGGGAGAGTGTGTGCGTTGTAGTAATAACGTATAGATATGCGTGGGTGGTAACCAATACATGTATGACGAGCAGAGGATGAATGAAGAGGATCCAGAACAATAGTACTGTACATGTATAGGGCACATTACCCATGGCTTAACCATGTACATGCACTTACATAATCATATATTACATATTACATAGTGTCGAACATTGATATTTCAGAGAGGTATCACGATACTTTTGTTATTGTGAAGTATGTTTACGTTGGTTTCCGTTGAAATGCGCTATTTATCGTATAGTGAATCTTATCACCAATAAAGATATTCAAAAGCTCAAAATAACCCTTATGAATATCCTGTATGCTGTGTGAATATTTTCCTTCAGCCATAGTTATAGGGGAAGAGATAATGACGTAATTCTATCCTGTGTTCACTTATTAGAAATGTATATATGTACATGGTGTCTGACTTTAGTGACAGAGCAGTGGTCGGGTCATGGGAGGGTTACCCTCTATATGGGATGGGCTCACATTCCTCGACTACCTTGATGTGACCTATGAGCCATTACACAGAGATCAGGCAAGTAGAAAGGATGCTCCGTCTGAGTGGTTCATCAGGACACACCCACCTATAGCACATTGGTTCCTGTACATGGCAACAGGTGGTCCCCCCAGTCACACATGTAAAAGGACAACAATAGTAACGTTAGACATTACGTAAAGACTGCAGTTAACCAACTAAGGGCCGCATCGTACCTTTAAGTCCGGGTGAGACTGCTTATCAGGGCTGAATTAATGCGCCATTCCGTCCCTTCACGAGGGTATCAACCGGTAGGGTCAGCCTGATGCATGAAGGCACCCCTAGACAGTCTACTGACTCGCCAGGGCTGCATTCATGCATCATGACGACTTGGAGAAAAGTGCATTAAAGTAGCGTACGGCAAAGGATTAACCTCTACACACTGAAAGCCTTTATTGACGTCATAACCGAACAAACCGCCATTCAAGTGGGTCTAAATATAGCACACAGGGAAAGTTAAAATCAATTAGCTTGAAAGTAAATGTATAATATTGTGTACATGTTAAAACTGGACTTTGTGGTATTATTGTTATCTGTCACGGCATGGATCCCCCTCACAATGCTATGTCTACTGATGATGCACATACACGTAGTTAGTGCAGTCTGTATTGTCAAAACAAAGCCATATAATTATATAACTTTCATTTTACTATAATGTATCATTTGTACTTAATCATCCCGTCCTATCGACCTAATTCTGGCGAAACGTTGTGATCTTTGATTTGTAAATGAACTTGCCACCATGTACACCTTACCTCAGTTGTTGTAGTTATGTCGATTATCTTGGGATATAGACTGAGTATATATGAGTAAACTTGCTGTCATACCCCTATTCTTTAAATCGTACTATAGCATTTAAGGTGTGTCCAATTTGGTATCGCCATTTTATTCTATCGCCATTCTATTTCACCCGAAAATCGGTAATGAAACCACAAGTCTCGTGACAAATGGGTTGGTAACAATGGTTTAAACAGAACCTTCACAGGCAGGTGCTCTCAGTAAGAGATTAAAAAAGACAATCCCCCCTCCTATACCTTACCAAACCCATTTTACTTTTAAAACAGGTACTCAGTGATTATATTGACTACATGGGCGGGTAATGGCAAGTAAATGATAGGGGGAGATTATACAACCCAACATAGCCGAGATCTCTAATTCTAACTAATTGTGCTTCAACTGCTGAAAGTACCCAGCCACCATCGCTGTCCCGTTCTGCGCGGCACCGACGACGCACCGTGAGTAGTACATGGACATGCGTGTTTGCTTCTGGCTATACCCAGCAGTTATAGTGGGGGGTCTAGATGGGAGGGTTTCCATGTCGCCTGTCGATTTTAAGAAATGCCAATGTCCCTTGACACTATCTTTCTTTTTCTCCTGTCGATTTTAAGAAATACCCAGTTCCCTTGTCGATTTTAAGAAATGCTCATGTCCCTTGTCACTATCTTTTTATTTCTCCTGTCATTTGTCACTAAGCTCCATGTCACCTGTCGATTTTAAGAAACAGCCATGTCGCCCTGTCGATTTTAGGGGTCTACCCCCATTATAGTAGTACTGTTAGTGTCAGCCTGTGTCAGTGTGTCACTGTCTGGAACGTGCCAATGGTGTGAGGCTTATTCTGTGTAAGGCCAATAAAGGTTGGTCTGAAAAAAACCGGCTCGGCTGTTTAGTGTTTCTATATCATTTGCCTTTTGGCCCGGTTTTAAAGTTTTTACTATAGAATCCTGAAGACTTGTCTGAGATACGAACCGTGAAAACTGGCATGTAGCAAAATAAAGGATTGGGGGTAGGGGTCGGCACTGGTTGCCTAGACCATGGCAGGTGACCGGGAACCAATCTTCGGTTGGCCTAAGGCCCCATCCTACCACCAATGTAAAGTACTCGATGTGTGACATACATTTCCCGCAATGTGCCATTGATGTTATAAACTCCCCACAACATCAAGCAGCATCAAACCGAGTTCTATGGTCGATAGTGCTGTAGAACAGGCTTCACACGTCATCATACAGTAGGAGACTAATCTGCCGGGGTTCTATCCTGAATATACCAAACACCCCCATGGACCCCCCTGCCGTAGATACAACATACACGTATGTGAAGTACAATAAAGACCATGCTATGAAGCCGCCTCACTGCTGGTCCCATGATTAAAACGTAGATGGATGCAGATTTGAAGGCAGCCCGCCGATTACCAGCTAACCCCACGTCCCCCGAACCCTTTGTTCCGGGGGTCTGGCCTGATTAGTTACGCCACCAGCCGCTTGGGGGAGTCTGTGAACTAGCCCTCTTGGCAGCAAGGTGGCGGCCGGAACTCATCTCTGATCTCAGAGCGCAGAGGCCGATGGGACTGCGTCTGTAGGGGTATAGGCCTCTACCGGGATCGGACTTGTTCCCGCACCCACACTGTTTACACTCACACCAGCAATCTCGTGAGACCTTGGCTCTGCTCTCGTATTGTAGCCTGTTCCCCGGAAGCTATGGTGTGTGACTATCTGGTCACTGCCTAAGTCTCACGATAAGTTGCGAGCACAGAACTAACATGGCTGCCCATACGGAGAAAACCGAGTCATCGCTATAGGACGCCGCACAGCCCCACCAATCACTATGTAGTGTATGGTGTGTGTTTGTCTGTGGGACAGTGTCCTGTCCACTCCCTCCTCCGCGTCCTCCCCTTGTCTCCCTCTATCTCTCTCTCTCTTCATCTTTTTTTCCCTTTTATAAACTATAAGTAGGCGTATCGCAAGCCGATTGTGTAGGTAGGTAGTACAGAGCTGTCCATCTTCTTTCTTTCCTTCTTTCTTTCTTTCTTTCTCTCTTTCTCTCTCTCTCCCTCTCTCTCTCTCTCTCTCGTTATACCCGCCCACCCCCCGTCTCATTTCAATCACTTTGCTAGGGTTGTTTTCGATGTCATTGAGCTGGTATCCCTTATTTCTCCTTACTGCCACTGTCTGCCTCTTGGCTCCACTCCCTTACAAGGGGGCTCTGCCTATTTAAAGTCAAGGAGTATAACTGAAGGTCGATATGGGGGACACTGGGTGGTGGCGGCGGCGGCTGTGGGGGGGGGGGGGTAGAGGGGGTTGGTTGCAGGTGGCAGGTGGAAAGGCTGGTTAACCCTTTACAGATGGCATGATGCCACAAGGTTTCATGTTCATTTGTCATCATGATGTACCAATGCAGCGTCGGAGATTACCTCGCTGGCACTGCATCATGCGAACTCTTCAGGGGTTCTATCAGGAACTAACACAGTCAGGTCGTCATGATGCATGAATGCAGCACTCAACAGTACTGCATTGATACATCATGAAGACAGAAGGGCATAGTGCATTTAAGTACTACATATATGGTGCCCTTAGAAATGCTAACGACAGACGGGTGGGGGAGTTCAGAGGGTAGCAGAATTTATTTTGAGAAAATGTGCTTAGTAAGCATAAAGTACACATTTACATAATGCTCTATTTGGTGGGTCCCAGAACCAGCACTTATGCTAATGAATGTGGTTCTTTCATCTAGCATGGACGTAAATCTATTGCCCACTTGTTACCATATGTTATTCCCCCAGAACTATTACATTTTGTTCGGCTGATCTCAGCAAGTATCATGACTATTTATGTCAATGAATCATATTTATGATAACTTTTGAGAAAAGCAAGCTCCTTTTTAATATATTGCTTGCTATTGCCATTCATCATGTTAATGTCTTATTTATACCAGGCACTCTTATTATGTCTAACTATCCCAATTATTATGTATTTGCAATACGTGAAGTAAAACCCCTATGACCTATAGTGTCATTGATGTACAAAAAGAGCAAAGAGCACTGAGAGGTTCACTTTGGATGAGCAGTGCAGAGAGCCCACGTAGAACTAGTGAGTGGTCATTATTTAACAACAGATAGAATGTTGGGAGATATCCTGCCTCTAAACCCTCTCTGCTCATAGCTATATATATACATATGTATATAGATGTTGTTGCTATCTAATGCAGAACAGTCAGTGTATGCCCTTAACCGACCCCTATTCACAGTTCAAGTACAAGGTGTAGATGACAGTTGTCTCAGATCCTCCCACTGACTTCTTTTGAAACAAATATATCTGAGTCTGTCTTTGATCTAGTCATTGACTTTAAAGAGAATCATGTTCTGTTCGGCTTGATCCTACCCTACTCTATATGTTGACATGGCCATTAGCTGTAGGGTATTAACCCTCTAGGGGCAGCATAGTACTGTAATGACCTTTGTTGTTTTGATGCATGGATGCACCCTTGGCAGAGGAACTCACCAGCGTTGCATTCTCGCAAACTTGAAGGATTGATATTGATATACTCCCCAAGGATCTCAATGAGGCGGTAGTGTGTTACTTGCCGGCACCGTATAGGTGCCTCATTTCATATTGACATGAATTGGCTTGTCACCCTCAGAGTTGACTGTCATCTTTACTTGAGCAGCTGTATGCTAGATGAATATTGAGTGATAACCAGATTGATTTCTGTGGGGCGTTCTTTAAATGCTCTGGTACCACACCCTTTTCCATATATGACATACATCCTTCCCTTTTGAATTTCGGTATGTAAATGTATAATTCAAGAACATACTGTTGAGGCATTACTCGTCTAGGTTACATGTACAGTAGGGCATAAATCTCTATTTGAATATGGCTACTTCAAGGGGAAGCTATGATTGCTTGCTCGAGATTTCCAAAGGGTAAGGGCAGACAATTGCATTACTCTAAGTTCAGAGTATGTATACTATAGCATATTGAAAAAGAATGTGCACTAGATAATCAAATAATGAGAAGGTCACTGAGTCCAGATCAGGATAACATTGTTTCAATAACAGACGTTAGAAGGTTCTTTCCTTCCAGAACTCCACAACATCGTGGCATGCCCGATATAAGCAGCACTGTAAAAAAAATGTCGTCAAAATGACGATGAATCACAGGCAACTTTTGGGACATGACTTTCACTGTTTTTTTAACGGTGACTGTCACCGTCAATTTTACGTAGAATCACTGGTACCACACCCTTTTCCATATATGACATACATCCTTCCCTTTTGAATTTCGGTATGTAAATGTATAATTCAAGAACATACTGTTGAGGCATTACTCGTCTAGGTTACATGTACAGTAGGGCATAAATCTCTATTTGAATATGGCTACTTCAAGGGGAAGCTATGATTGCTTGCTCGAGATTTCCAAAGGGTAAGGGCAGACAATTGCATTACTCTAAGTTCAGAGTATGTATACTATAGCATATTGAAAAAGAATGTGCACTAGATAATCAAATAATGAGAAGGTCACTGAGTCCAGATCAGGATAACATTGTTTCAATAACAGACGTTAGAAGGTTCTTTCCTTCCAGAACTCCACAACATCGTGGCATGCCCGATATAAGCAGCACTGTAAAAAAAATGTCGTCAAAATGACGATGAATCACAGGCAACTTTTGGGACATGACTTTCACTGTTTTTTTAACGGTGACTGTCACCGTCAATTTTACGTAGAATCACTGTTAATTTGACTTAGAATCACCGTAAATTTGATGTTGAATATACGTTGATTTGACGTTGAATCACTGTTAATAGATTAAGAGTATTCAAATATACAGAGATTCAGCGTTCTTGCTAGTGCTACTACAGACTTTGGGAATATTCTATAAGCCTCACAGGGAGTCTGATTATGGTGACTTTGGTTTTTGTAGTATACATCTAAAAACTTACAGATAAGCCTTTGTCGTGATCCTATATGCCACATTGACGATCTGACTTGCATAATAGCCATGGCCTATATAGGAGGTTTTACTCTATAGGATTGATACAAGGCAGAGTTTGCAGAGGTGGGGATATATGCATAGTATGTTACCACAATATAGGTGTATAGATCCATGCAGCTACTTTCCTCTGGATATTATCAAGTGATCATGGTATTTTGTTAAATGTATCACAAGATTGAATTGTTAGATTGTCAAACATATAGAATAATTGAAAATGACCATTATTGCAACATGTTCACTCCACTTCAAGGGCTCACACTCTCCAGGAAAATCTTCTTACAAACCAGGCCACCTATCTATGAAAGGGCCCACTATATGTGGCTCCCTCTGGGATTTGACATTAGAAGATGAATTTACGTTGAATCATTGTAATCCAAACCAGGTTAGCATTTGACAAGGATCCACTGTGAAATGGATGATATATACGATGCTTCATTGTATTCCAAATAACGGTAAATCAGCGTTAAATTTTACAAAGCAAATCTGTAAAAAGTACATCTATTTTTTACAGTGAGTATATCCGTTGTTCTTAGCGCTACAGTCAATATACATGAGGCGTATTTCTTTATTTTCAGTAGGAAGATGGGAAAATGGAAATGTTACTAAGTCTTTTGCTAGGCATTATGGAAAAGGGAGAAGCAAACGGGATTCAGAGTCTGGCATGGTGAAGAGATGTGAATAGTGATGAGTGTGGGAAATGGTTATAAAATGGAAACCTTGTAAAGGAGTGACCTCAATGCAGTGTTAACGATAATTCTATTACATATAGGTAAGTCATAATCGGCTAGACCTATTTTGTGAAGTTCATATGATTTATGGCCATCCACTAAACGTGTATGTGTATATTTTATGGCATACCAAATGATTTAGTTCAACAGTTAGTGATGGTATAATTGTCTCCCTTCACCTATCCTGATGCCTGCAGCTAATCTTTTCATGCTTTTCCCCCATCTTTCAATACATGCCAAAACAAATGTGCAATGGAGTGCATAGGGAGGGGCATTTGTTAACAATGCGGGGGGGGGGGGAGTGGATTTACACATAAATGATTTTCGCATGAATGATTTTTTCAAAAACGTTTCATCCCCTGCCCCTTGATCTATATTAAGGCATATTGGGCTTCCTAATGAAAATGAGTGACGGTCCCTCCTACCCCCCTGATATTAAAAGATGACCCCTCCCTAGCTGTATGTGTGCGGCATGCCACATTAGAGTATGCTGCACTGTAAGTAGTTAGTGTAAGTACATGGTATAATCTACTGTAGATGTACAGTAGAATCTACTGTAGAATTGATTGACTGTAAAATTTACTGTAGATTTACAGTAGATTCTACTGTATACCTACAATGAACTGTATACCTACAGTAGAATCTACTGTACACCTACAAAATTGGCAGCCAACCTTTAACAGTGTGCGGGCATTGATTGCCTAGCTGCGTGAAAAGCTTGCAGGGACGTTTTCTATAGAAGTACCTTGTTTGTCCCATTTATGTCGGTAAGCCAAATGTATTAAGAAAAAGAAACTCTTCTTTGGTTCATGGTTCATGTTTTCAGTCATCATGCTTAGCATTCTCTTCATATCAGGCATTACCTTATTTCCAATTACGCCAATTCACATTACAGCAATACAGGAAGTAAACCTGATGATAGTGTCATCAATATGTACAAAGAATAAAGCACATCACGAGGGTGATCAATAAGTAAAAAAGGTTTGGGGACATGTACCACTAAGTCCTCTAACAAGTATTCTTATCTATGCATGTATATAAATATTGTTACTTAATGCAGTGTAGTTAGGGTATGCCTTTAACCAACCCCTATTCACTGTTTAAGAACATGGTGTGGATGACAGTTTTCTAAGATCCTCCAAATGACTTCTTCTGAAACAAATAGCGTAGAGATTGTCTCTCATCTATTCATTGAAGATCTTGTCAAAGGGAATCAATCACTGTTTAGTTTGATCTAAACCCAACTCTGTGTAGACCTGTTCATTAGCTGGGGGGCATTATATATCTATAAGTCAAGAAAAAGTAATGGGCGAGTTGCCGCTCATTGATATCTCTATCCATTTCAGGATGGCATGATTCCTTAAGGACCATGTTCACGTATCTTCATGATACACAAATGCAATGTCAGTGAGTAACTTGCTGGACCTGCAAGTTAGAGTGACTCATAGGGACAGCATGATTCAATAATGGACCTTTGGCAAGTTACTCGCCAGGGCTGAATTCATGTATTATACCTAATACCATAACTATAAGCCGTTATATATATATATATATATATATATATATATATATATATATATATATATATATATATATATATTTATATAGTGCATTAAACCACTATACTACCCTTAAAGGGCTATACTAGGTAGATATGTGATAAATGAGTACTTTAGGGCGTTCATTAAATCCATGGGTACCAAACCTGAATTCAACTATATTACTTATAGGTGGAAGAAGAAAACCTCACATCAAATCATGTTTCAAAATAGATGCTGTGTAATATGATAATATTGACATAGATCCTTCCATATAGAGTTCCGATATGTAAATGTATAATTCCACAACATACCATTTTGTCATATAAGTTACATGTACAGTATATCTTTACATGGATTGCAGCTACATCAAGAGAAATCCAGAGTTGTCTGCTCGAGAATTCCAAAGAGCAAGTGCAGTCACATTAATCTAAGATCTGTGCATACTACGTCATTTTGAAAAAAATGTACACTGTAAGAAGTTACTGTATTTAAACAGCACAATGTGCTGTACATTTACAGCACTTTTTGCTGTAGTTGGTATTACAGCACTATTTACTGTATAATTACAGCATTATGTACTGTAAATTGGGTCTCCGGCAATGTTGCTGTACATTTACAGTACATTGTGCTGTAGATTTCCACCGCTAGGTGGCAGCAGTAGACCATTTCTGTATTAATTATTCCACCCAACCCTTTTCCGAGTCAAATAAAGCCTCACAAACTCTCAAGACATCGTAAAATAAGAATGGATGAGAGATACTGAATGCAGTTATCATAAAGTGTATTGATATTTGCATGATTATGTTGAATAATACAAAAAAACAGCAAAAGTATAGAATAGACACCACATTGGTGGGAAAAGTTAAATGCTTAAGTGCCCGGACTGGGGAAAAGCTGGTATCACATACGGTTCAGCTGTATTGAAGCAGGATTAAACCATTACATTGTGTAGTGTGTATGATCCTAGCTGAGATTGAACTATTATGCAGGAAAGTACTCTCCATGCATGCATATTAATCGATATAAATTGATGAGAACAACAATATGAAACCTACAGTAGAAGTTGCTGTGACTTTACAGCACCCAGTTGCTGTACATGTACAGCAAAATCTACTGGAACAAAAGTTGCCAGCAACTTTTGCTGTAGATGTACAGTAGAAGTTGCTGTAAATTTACAGTAGAAGTTGCTGTAAATTTACAGTAGAAGTTGCTGTAAATTTACAGTAGAAGTTGCTGTAAATTTACAGCAAGTCAGTTGCTGTACACCTACAGCAAAATCTACTGGAACAAAAGTTGCCAGCAACTTTTGCTGTAGGTGTACAGTACTTACTTCTTACAGTGTACACAAGATAATCATATGATGAGGACGTTACTGAGTCCAGTTCCCTGTAACATCATTACAATAAGATATATTTTAGGCCTTCTCTCTTGAAAAGAAAAAGAAGTGGCAGGCCCAATCCTCAATATAGGGAGATATCTCATAGCTACAGCACTTATAGTCTGGACGCTTAGGACCTCATTAATGCCCCCCTCCATGTAATGGCATTGGGGAAAAGGGAGCTACAAAAATATTTCCTGGCATCAAGGAAAGCCATAAATATGTAATTATTAAGGTGGAACTTTGGTATGAAGTATTAAATTCACAATATGAAAATTTCATGGGCAATTTGTAATTGACCTATTTAGTAGAGTTGACCTATTTATTGGACACCCACTAGCTCAGTATAATTCCAAAATGAAAGGTTAAGCTGAACTGTCATCATACTTCTCATCCATGTCTCTCCTGTCTGTAACCAAGATTTCGGTCCTATGCATGTATTACCAATGCACATTTGTATGCTTACACACAGTGAAGTAAAGGTGTCAACCGTGTCTCCCACGTGGCTCTTGTAGAATAGATAGTCAAACAGCTAATGACGCTGCTTATATGAAGGGTCAACTTGAGTTGACTCTCTATTATCAGTGTTAACTTGAGTTGACTCCCTGCTATCAGTGTCAATAGCAGAGTCAATAGCTGTTTGACACTCCATTTTTGCCAGAGCCACGTGGGAGACACAGTTGACACCTTTACTTTTCTGTGTGTAGAAAGGGGTGGTTTATCGTGTGAATGACTTTTCTTACCCCCTTCCGAAAAAGTGTGACCCGCTCTCCTTTGATCTATAGTAATAATGAGATAATACACATGTTTCCCCTCCAAATGTATGATGTCTTTGTATCCTTCCCCCTCAGAAAGGAGAAATCTTCCAGCCTCCCTGTTGTTAAAAAATGACCTCTCCTTAGGTCTACTTGTGCAGAGAGATGCACCCTCAATGGGTTGGAAGCAGCATGCGGCATCCGAGTATGCTGCGGGCATTGATTACCTATCTGAGTGGAAGGCAGGGACGTTATCTATAGAAGCACCCTGTACACCCCCTCCCCCTGTCTTTGGTGTCAGTTGGCAGATAGAAGGATGCCCTGTGGCGGATAGCACTCGTATAAGCCTCTTTAACCGCCACTGCTGTATCCTATGCTCCTTTAATGGGAGGCAGTTTCCGTTCACGTCATCAGTGAATACTAAAGCTGCATCTGCGAGATTGAAAAGAAATCATCTCAAATTGTCCTCTTGCACTTTTGATCATTTATACCCACCACACAGGTTATGCAAGATCAATTCACATAACTGACCCTTTATTTAGCTATGCCCTATTGTCAACCACTATGGAAGCAAAGAACCGATGAGTTGCTTGATGATTCACCATCGCGGCTCTGGCGAGTTGCTCACTACTTTTGCGTTTGTACACTGTAAAAAGTCTTTTTGTAGGTGTACAGTAGATTCTACTGTAGGTGTTGTTGTAGGTTAACACTAAACTCTACGGTAAATCTAGAGTAGATTCTACTGTGAATCCATTCTACAGTAGATTCTACAGTAGATCTACAGCAAATTCTACTCTATACCTACACTAACTTTATCCAGTGCACATGGTTACACATGGACACGACGCCTTGAGACATCGGGATAAAGGGGTAACCCTGTTGTTAAAGGGTTAAGCAGTGATCATGTTGTTTAAAGGGTTAAGCAGTGATCATGTTGTTAAAGAGTTAAGCAGTTATCCTGTTGTTAAAGGGTTAAGCAGTGATGCTGTTGTTAAAGGGTTAAGCAGTGATGCTGTTGTTAAAGGGTTAAGCAGTGATCATGTTGTTAAAGGGTTAAGCAGTGCTCCTGTTGCTAAGGAGTTAAGCAGCAATCCTGTTACTAAAGGGTTAAGCAGTGATCCTGTCGTTAAAGGGTTAAGCAGTGATCATGTTGTTAAAGGGTTAAGCAGTGCTCCTGTTGTTAAGGAGTTAAGCAGCAATCCTGTTGTTAAAGGGTTAAGCAGTGAACATGTTGTTAAACAATTAAGCATTGATCCTGTCGTTAAAGGGTTAAGCAGTGATGCTGTTGTTAAAGGGTTCAGCAGTGATGCTGTTGTTAAAGGGTTAAGCAGTGATCATGTTGTTATAGGGTTAAGCAGTGATCATGTTGTTAAAGGGTTAAGCAGTGATGCTGTTGTTTAAGGGTTAAGTCATGATCATGTTGTTAAAGGGTTGAGCAGTGATCATGTTGTTAAAGGGTTAAGCAGTGATCATGTTGTTAAAGGGTTAATCAGTGATCATGTTGTTAGAGGGTTAAGCAGTGATCATGTTGTTAGAGGGTTAAGCAGTGATCCTGTAGTGAAAGGGTTAAGTAGTGATGCTGTATTTAAAGGGTTAAGCAGTGATCCTATTGTATCTTCCAGCACCTGACACCCTGAAACAGTCACAGGGGGTCTGTAGGTGACCGGAAGCCTCACCCTACATGCTCTCATTACCTGCACTACTGGAGAGCTCTGAATAAGAACAGAAAACTGTGCCAATAGATTCACAATTTATAACCTCTAATATTAGAGTCTCTATGTTTTTTCTCAGCCTGTTATATGGCATAATAAGTTGGTACATTTTGTATATGATTCTGTAACTATACATCAATGATTTGATCACAGTAGACATATAGGTAACATATCCACATGTATGACACTAGATTTATGGATTACTGGTCTAACTGCGCCTTGGATGATATTGGTGGTCTTCCTGAGATAGCTACATCCTAAGTGGCCTCTAGAGCTGCAGGTGTATACTTAACTGTTTGGTATAAATGGTGTAAGGTTTAAATGATCCCCTCGTCTCAGGAAATGCTCAGCCATGTAATAACCCAGTGCAGTAATTACGTGTGAGCAAATGGATTTAGCATGTATAAAAGGCCTATAGTAATTAGGCTGTCTGCACTAGTGTCAGTTCCAGTAGGCCTATTGACATGGCTTCTCAATAGAAAAAGAGACACCTCATGTACAATAAAACAATGTATATCATGACCAGCGATTAAGCCTTTAAGCTGTCAGGGGCGGTCCCACTTGACAAGAGGAGGGGGGGGGGGGTCCGCTCCTGAGGTATGATATACCGTATCAATGCTTCATGCTTATTTAAAGTCATAATGGGCTCGTTTTGACTTCTAGGAAATATTATTGTATAAGTGGCTAGATTTATTATTTGTATATGGCTGGCATTATATCAAGAATTCCACCTTTTTTAAAGTGTTTTATTGGGTAAAAGATAACAAATACAAAAGTAGATGCATCAACCTAGCTTAGGCGCATTGCCTTACTTCCGTAACCTGTAACTGAGCATTATGCAATGGTCCCTGTGCACCGGTAGTTTTTAGAGTGGGTGAATTGATATTTCTGTTTAAAACAGCTCTTAATTAACTGGGGACTTTGTCAAATATGGTATGTGGTTCCTAGTAATCCCCCTAATGTGAGTCCATATAGTTCCATGCAACCCCCTAGCACGCCCCCTCCCCCCGTCCCTCTAGTCCTCCTCCCCTATAAGCTGGTCAATGTCTAGATACTATGACAACCCTCTATACTTCTGATCTCCCGCCTCTCTAGTTCCCTAGTCGCACTAAGCACCAGGAACAAGCCAAGGTCTGCCGATTGGTGCCGAAAGTGGCCGACCTTTGCCGAGCTATGTTAATTAATGGCTGTTTGTTACAAGCAAGGATTGACGTATCATGTCACATCACTAGGCATTTGTTGGCTGTAATGGAGGTTTACTTGTCCTCAGCAAGATCTAGATGTTGGCCACCATCACCGGGGGTCATAGGCTCCAACTGGTGGTTTGTTCCAAGTGTAGCCCGAACGGCAGTCAATCATCTAAGTTTCAATTTAGTGGGCAACGTTATCACTAACCATGTGGTGAGAAGTCACGATGAACCCTTCTAACAAAGTCACTGTAACAAAGCAGTGACACCTGGAATACACAAATACTCGCTGCTACCTACCTCACAAGCAGTAAAACAATCGCATAAAACCCTTCTATTATCACCCAAATTGTCTGTGTTCTCCGAGGTGGGCAGTGTTTCACGACAAGTGAGACATTTTTAGTTGGCATAGCTTGTGGTCTCACTGCATGGCCAGAACCAAACAGGAGTGACGTCACTGAGATGATAGCAACATCCATGTTCCCGCCCTCTGAAAGTGCCAGACTTGCGGCTGTCTATGTGTGTGGGGCTTATGGGGGGGGGGGGGGGGGGAGCACAATGTTTGTGTTACGGGACATCACTAGCACACACTACCTGCGTGTTACGGGCATCAGTGGCAGTGTGTTACGGGACATCACCATGAAATCACAAACTCCCATTTTCTCACTAATTAATGGCAATTACACTTAACAATAAATGTATATAGCCTACTTCTTACAGCTCTCCGAATCCAGCACTGCCTGATATACCTCTGCCCATACTGGGCATTGCACTGGCCTGCTTGTTCTTAATATGCATTTTATACAGTGCCATATACCCCGAGTGCTGTCCACACCTTTCTGGCAAACTCTCCCCATGGTCACAGGGCTGGCCTTGTAACCCTTTGTGTTTCAACATAATATCATATGAAAATGTGAGTATAGGAATTATGACAGCACAAATAACGGTGAGGGAAAGCTGTATCCTTCACCAGCAACAATCATACCTTACCTGGAGGTCTTCTCAATCCAACGTCATTCTGTGAAATTCCCAGATGTATTCTCTATGTTGGCCAGACTACTTTACATCACAGTCTATAGGTAAAGAGCCGAATTTGTAATCCATATAGAAATTGGTAATTGGTTATTCCAAGGGTAGTCCATTTAGACAGGGGGTTTCTATCTCTAGGCCTCTAGGAGTATTTGGTTTAGGTGGAGGTTTTAATCATTAGGTTTTAATCATTTAAAAGGAGCAGCGATGCAATGTTTAATATTGCATCGCACAGCAATAGATACTATTGCAATACACTGTTTATATTATGTCTTTGCTGTCCTAGTAATTGAAAACCTCTTTTTGGGGCGCACTCATCGAGGCTACCCCATGCTATTTCTGGGCATTACCATTCCCCTTAGATATAGTTTTCTCTCGTATGGAAAGAAAATAATTCCCATACCGGTGTATACTCTCGACGTGATTGCATTAAGATTTTTATCATAACCCACATGGTTATGTATCATCTCGCGGCATGAGCTGCCAGATTAAGTTTGTTATACCTATTTCCGGCCATGTCCTTTAATATATCACCAGTAGGCCTGCCTGTGCAGGCCCTACTTGTAGTGGTATAGGTGTGGGGTCCTGTGGTGCGACCTAACCATGACATGCAGTATTATGTCTTGTGGTTATGAACATACCATAATGGAAGACACGTGTCAGCCTGCTCCAGTGCTGAACATGGGACTATTACGTGGGCGGTAGCTCCTCCAGGGGGGGGGGGGGGTGATTGAGTCTAGTCAGCAAGTCACTCTGTCTGCTGTACTTAATACAGGGTATGCCTATCTCCCTGTGTGTCACCCCTCACATTTATATTGTGTGACTGTCTCATTGAATTTTAGTTGTTTTTCTATGCCTGTCGATTCCAATTGATACGTTCTGTCTCTATGCATTTAGATTTAATAAATCTAGCACTTCCTTTCATGTCAATCTGCCTCCTTTTATTTTTATGATATTATTGCAGTATTTTTTGTGCATTATTCATTTTGCCCGTGTCCCTGTTTTCACGTATAACTAACTGGTGTCCAGGGTGTTCAGTGTCCTAATTAGTCAACACTATCCCTTTCTAAAGGCTTTTTGTACCAGGTGTATGGACATGTATTACCACTGTATTATCTATGTAACATTGCTGTCTGCACCTTTCTGGTGCTGCAGCCATCCCTCAGTATGATGACTATGAGCTCCACCCCAGGGTCTTCTCCTCACCCTGCATGTCCATCCCTCACCTCAGCCTCCCTCTGTCATGTACATCTCCTTGTCTCTGTCATGTAACCTCTCCCTGAGCCGTCCCCAGCCAGTCAGTCATTAGCTGGCTGTTTCTGTCTGGTGGTCTAGACTCTAACAGTAGCAGACGACCAGTAGGCCTCTACAGTGTGGGGGATCCAGTGCCTGCAGTGGGTAGACCCGCCCCACACGCCTGATCGGCTCAGGCCATGCGCCCACCGGCAACATCATGAATACACAACACTGCACACCTCTCCCATGCTGCCACCAACAACTGGGGGCCAATTCCTGTGAGAAATATCAGATTATAATCCTATGTGTAAACAAGATGTATCCCTCCGTGGTCGTATCTCCTTGGGGGGTGAGTTTCCAGTGAAAATTCCCAGTATTTCAGATTAGCAGACGACAATCGTCTCCCATTGTGACAGCAGACTGCAGTGTGTGTGTGGGTGTGTATGGATTGAGTGAGCGGTAGTCTGCTGTGGGCATAAAGCACACGTGTGACTCATACCCCCTCCCACCTCACCCCACCCCTTCTACAGCAGTATTTGGGTGGGGTGGAGGTGGGGGTGAGGGAGTGAGGGGGGGGGGGGGGGGGGTGGTTCCCCTCCCGCACGTGTGTGGCGCGGGCGGCATGCGGCCACGTGCACGTGCACCCATCACCCCAGTAGACACGTGTCCCAGGGGGTAAGGGCATACTTGGGAAAAGTCTAAGTAATATAAAAAGAAGAACTCCTAGTCCTATGTGGTTAACCCTTTCCTGTAAAACATGAAAATAGACCCATACCATGTTTCAGCTTAATATTTAAAGGGACAGTGTATACGTGGGTTTACCCGCCATTACTGGCCGTTTTAGGCAACCTTTGACCCTGTTTTACATAGAGGATCCCGCCCCCAACATGGTAGATCCCACCCACGAATCTGTATGCAAAGTAGGAAAAGTCAGGTGGCCTGAATAGGTCGAGTTACATATACAGCTCTGCTACGTCACAGTGTGGGCAAACACAGGCTACACATGGTCAGGTAACTGCACCATGATACCCACACACCAGGGTTATTACATTAAACTCTATCTTTAAATGCATCTGGGGTATAGTGATCTACAGGTTACATTATACAATGTATTGTAATAACTGTATGTGACCATCTGTACCTCATGATGCACACAATCATATCTATTCATATCTATATATAACTGCCTGATTCAGAGTCGCCCTACCTAGATGTCACAGTCCAGTGGTTTGTTTGCCCACCGCACCTTCAATATAAATAGAAAAATCAAGTATATGTAACTCGACCTATAGACCTTCAACTCACACTCACACCACACCTCACCTAGCATTCAATGAGGGAGTGGTCATAATTAGCAACTGGGGGGGGGGGGGGCGGTATGTTGCCTGTTCTTTGTGTGTGTTCTCTTTTAAAAACTTTTTTGGGGGAGGGAGGTGGCCAGGGGTTGAGGCTATTTACTACTTCTATTGGCAGGACACCAAGTATTGAATTTATGGGAGTATATGAGACTGAATGTAAGGTCCATGAATAGGAAAATATAAATGCTTTATACTCATGAAGTAAAGAGACCATTTGATGGAGCGGGTTGTAATAGATACAAAAAGTTCAAAAGTGAAGACAAAAAAAGACAACACCTTTTTTCACCCCTTTCTCTTCTAGGAGGCAAAATATTTGTTGCCACCTCACCCTAAAGGCAGACATTTTCATTTGCATAGTAAGACTCGAAACACTGCCCCCCCTTTTTTTTAAATTAAAATTGATCCCTCCCTAGACTTCCCAAATAGCCTGGGTTCAGCAATAGGAGACTTTTGAGTTCTAGATTACACCTAATAATAGATCTGTGTAGGCAAACGAAAGCCAGGTGGTTGATACTTTATAGGGTATATGAACCATATCTCACCCAGTTACAATTAATGCACACATAATCGTGACAATAAATATAGACATATCTTTCTGAATGAGATCAGTACTGCCTTATACATGTACCATGTATTATTATAGTGAAAACTATGAACTGATAGACCCGGAATAATTTAATAAAATACAGTAAGGGGTAATGGTACTATCATGGTACACCTACCCAACCACATGATGGCCTTGTTTGTCTGCATGAGCCGACCCTGTGATTTAGTAGCAGTGGAAACTCGGATCTCCCCTATAGGTATGTCTTGGAGGAGTGGAGTAGGGTTGTTATGATTATGAAATACCCTTGCCCTTCTTGAGAGCTCCTGCCTCATTCACCTCATGTACGACTTTATTTCTCCTAATTATACATAGGGAGAGGGGGAATCGTTAGACAACCCTTCCAACACTGCCACCAGTCTCAGTGCATGGTTTAAAGTCAAGTAGGTACAATTTGCGGTAGACACAATTGCCCTTAGTTGAATGCTGTAGTGATCAGGCGGGCCAGGTCAGGTAGGGGGTGCATACTGGTACAAAAGAAGTGTGCTCCTCCAACCAAGTTCTTTATATATAAAGATAATTTGGTTTTCTCCATGTGCCCGGCCATGTTAGTTCTCTGCTAACCTATCATGGGACTTAGGCAGTGACCACACTCACACACACAATAACATGCAAGGAACGTGGTATAACATTATTTGTTTACTGGGTGCTACCAAATATAACATTTACCCTCTTGTTAATAAGGTTTATAATAGGCATATTGGACATCTCTCATCTGTTCATTCGTCCAATGTCTATTACCAGAGATATAGCTTCTGCTATTACCTTTCTGTCACTCAATTGTGGTGTCAAGTATGACCCTATTATAAATCATATTTCATAAAATTTGAATGATTACTCATTTCATAGAGTAAACCCTCCGTTATTTTGTCAATATTATACTAATGGAATGGCAACGGGTGCAATATTTTATCAAACAGTTAGAACCCCATAGCTCTCTTAAATCACAGACATTCACAGGGCGCAATGCAAAAATGCAGAGGTGAGGTCTAGTCTCTCACCTACCAGTACCACTCAGCCATGTCCGTGGTACATGTATACCTAATTATACCCTTACCCCATGCTGTTACAGATCCCTTGCCTCTATGCACGCCTCAATGCACTTTGAAATACGGCAGTTTAATGTATGCAGCTTTGATACATACATACTAGATCACCTGGGCGTGTCCCAGGACACAGCAGTGAGAGAACAGTGGCGCTAGCTTGGCAATACACTGACACTTTAATGTTTCTACCTAAGCAAAGGAATAAAGACGGGTTATCATTTTTAAAAAGACGATTATATATAAAGCACACGTCAACAACACATTAAGATTTATAAACATAGATGTATACGATATCTTAAAGTTTATTACAACACCACCCTATTAGATATTCCAATGTCCTTCATTTAAGAAAATACAGAACCGTTTACTAAAACCAATCACAGTCTAGTCTATCAGTTTCTCCCTGTTATTGTCCAGGAATACCTCCCTGGTCGTTATGAAGTTCTATTTTGACTCGGGTTCTGACTGTAGACACGACCAGAGGGGTTAAAGGGTTAGACCTCTGTCGGGTCTCTGACGTCAGAGGGATGGGGGAGGGTACAGGGTGTTGTAAACTAATCGAGTGGAACGATTATAAGCAGGAACAGATGTGCTTGTACAAAGGTGTAAAAATAGATGCACATGGAATTTTTTTTTTTTAATATATGCTATCTTTAAGTTTAGGGTAAGGCTAAAAAGGGTGTGTTTTGGATTTATACAGTCTGGAAATGTGGGACTGGTAGATGATAAATAAACCCAACTTGAAAGTACCCATGAATCGACTAGGGAGCAAGAGCGCCAACGTTTATATGATGGCAGCGACTGACCAGTGTGAGTACTGATTTGTACGGGTGGACCAATACATTGATTTAAGAATAGTCCCCAGGAAACCTATTTATTATTTTCTTTAAAATTGAATAATGATTCGAGCGTCGGTCATGTCTAGTAGGGTCGGGTATACGTTTTGAAATGGCAATTTTTGTATGAATACTAGCTGCTGGACTGAATAGCTGTCTAGTCCGTATGATATGTATATTAAGCTACCGAGACCCTTATAAGCCCATGTTTCTGGTTATAGATACTCACTTCATTGCCTCCTGTCTTTTTCTTGTGTAGGTACTAATGAAGGGTACCTATCTGAATTGCAATAATTATTGTTATGTTGATAAAAAAATATCTGTGATTGTATGTCGATGAATGACAGACCTTTGAAAGGCTCAATCTGTTGTGAAATGTTTTGTCAATAAACTCATTCAAACAAAAACTCAAACTGAGAAAACCTTATTTTGTTCCTCACAAACTTGATCAAAAAAAAAACAGAACGTGGGAACCCTGCATTTTATGGATATGAATCATTTCAATCATGTATGGGAATATTTGGCACTTGAAATGATTTGAAAAGAAATGATGATATGTATTTTTTTTGCTGGTGCTTACTTTCACTGATTCCCTATATGATTGTTAGAAATACAATTTTACAATGCAGCGTTGATACACACTTTCCCATCGATATGATGCATGAATGCAACCCTGTTTAGTTGACTTGCATCATGACCATAAAGGATATAATGCATTGAAGTAGTATAGGGCAATCTTGCCCCTCCCCTAACAAATTCAGCACCCCCCCCCCCTTCCTGTTGAAACTGAATACTCCGTTTACTGAATAGAAATTATGACTTAAATGTTAGTAAGAACTTTCAAAACCGAAATAAGTTGGTGAAAAGTATGTGCCCAAAAAATGTCCTAATCTATAATACGACTAACCCTAAACCAAAGTGTATAACTTGCTTTGTCTAGTCATTTTGACTAACTATACTATTCAATTTTCTTGAGTTTTTGGACTTGAAGATATAGCTGTATTTTTTTGTGAAAATATCTAACCACGGCCTTGACTGACCTCCATTTCTTACAGTGTTACACTATATTGGTCTTTCAGTGTTAGACCTTTAGGCTCCTACACAGAATAACTCCTGGTGGCAGAGTAAGGCTTCTGGGGTCACATGAATGCATATAGAGGACCCTCCAGTGTGGGAGACTAGTGAGAACATCGGCCGCTAGAGGTGGAGTATTGGGGATGGAGGAGGTACATGGGGGCTCTGAGGGGGGTAATTAGACCTTTCTAGGTACTCTTATAACTGCAAGGTCACAAAATAACGGTATAATAATAGTGCACATGATTGTTATAGTCTATGTAGTGATCCCTTTAAGAGCTGCATTTTGCTTTAATGCGTCATGCCCTTGGTCGTCCTGATACATGAATGCAACCCTGGCGAGTAACTCGCACAAACTAGATGCATACAGCATTTCGACTCAACAGAGGTGCATCAACTATATGTAGGGTCGGCATGATCCTTGAATGCAGCACTGGTGAGTTACTCGCCAGGACTGCTTTAATGAATCTTGCGGCCTTTAAAGGTTAGCTCTTTGTGCCTGTGAACTTTTGCCCCGTTGAAATTACTCTCTATGTGACTACTCACCACCTTCCATGGATAAAAACAGCGGTGAGCGGCCAAGCAGAAAGGATGCTCTCTACGCGCATCTGCAGTATCCTTTCTGTGTGACTGTGTGACAGAAATGTCCGAGCATCACCAGCTAAGTTTTATGGCCTAAATTGGTGTTGTTGCACATGTTGGTAGCCGTGGAACCATGATTTTCATTATAAATCGAAAATTTAAATAGAATCAACTGATAGAAGGCCCCACAAAGATATCTATAGGCTCAGTCTCACGATTTTGTATCAATTGGATCGTCTTTGACCGGGTGACATCTTTGACTGGGTGACGTCTTTGATAGGGTGGCTAGAAAAGGCAAATCTCTTTTTTTTTTTGTGTTTTTCCATATCTCTACTATAGGAAAAGGTTTATGCGGATGTTTATTTCATAATACTTTGCACAGTGCAGCACCTCAAACACCATTTTATATAGAAAGTGACGTCTTTGACCGGGCAGAGGAAAAACTTGATAATGCTATGATTCACGTAATAGCTTCTACATTTAAACGTAACCAACATTGAATTAAATTTCCTTATACATGGTCGGAAAATGTGCTTTGACTTTTTCCAACCGTTTCTTACTGTATAGGCCTAATTTATGCAACAATGACGTTTCCCGGTCAAAGACGTCACCCGGTCAAAGACGTCACCCGGTCAAAGACGTCACCCGGTCAAAGACGATCCAATTGTTACAAAGTCGTGAGACTGAGCCTATGATGAAAAACAAAATGTAGGCCTAAATACCATGCATATAAAGACCAAAAGAGTTGAAAAAGTTTGGATATTTGGTAGTTAGCGTAATTATGCTAATTAAATAGAGATATTATCTATATCATCGGAATGATGATTGGAAGATGTTCCACGCAGGACCACGTAGATCATTCTTATTGAAAAAAGTGAATTCCTTGGAGAAAATAATTAATGTCTATTTGAACATATAATTATATGCACATGTAATTATCTCGCCAAACAAGAAACAATTTAAAAAGAAACCCCCTTTACCCTCCCAACGCTCTATCCCATACATTCTATGACCTTATACTTGGACTAACTCCCCTGGGTGTCATTGTCATGTAACTAGACCCCCCCCCCCCCCCTGTACACCCGTGACCTCTGACCTCCTCCAGGTGGCTTGGTCAGGTGCCTGGTATACATAATACATAGCACCACTCACCACTAGACCTGTTAACGCTGACACACAGACCGAGCTATCCTTGTTCTATACTGGACGTTCTACACACTGACCAATTCTACCGTACAAGAGTCTGCACAGATTAGCCATTTGTGAGAATACAGATAACTTACAACTCAAATTGGAACATAGAAACACCGCCCCCCTCCAAATATGATGATAATAATAATAACGATAATAAAACATCCTGGGCTCACAGACCAATTGAACCATCATTATACATATATATATATATATATATATATATATATATATATATATATATATATATATATATATATATATATATATATATATATATATATATAACCCATAACATGTCAATAATCCTATAAGAGGCATACTGTATCTATAAATGTACTATAGCCAGCCGTAGCCTCAGATAATCGTAAATTTCTGAAAGGGTTCTTTTAGGGGTAATTTGTTGGGCCCTGGAACAGAAGCGTTTGATAATGCTTTTTTTAAAGCCGCCCCGAAAGCGATAGGCGATTTGAAGACTCACTCTCACCTCTAACATGCCACATGTAATTTGACTAAAATACTACTAGAAAAAACATTAAATGGTAAATCGTCGGTGAGGGGTGAGAATGCCTCTTTAAGACACATAGTGGCCATGCCATAGGATGAGCGCAGTGCGTGCTGGTGATTGAATAATGGGGTGAGGAGAGTTGAGAAGCGCGGTAGAACTGTACCAGGTAGGTGCCGGATACTTAGGTGCAATGGACACTGGGAGTATTGAGGGAGCCTTGTAATGACAAATCGTAACCCATTCCCCGCAAAACAACAACACATTGGGATTAACAAAGGTTGTGCTCAGGTTAACAGACTTAGTCTATATCATATTTTTAGGTCCTATACCTTAAGAAGCCTCTGGATGTCTCTAGAGAGTAATCCATGAAAGTATGGTCCATTTTGTTATATGGCTCATTCAAATTACAGTTTTGAGTGTAAATTGAGTCCTTATTTGAATAGTGCTTATGAAAATCCAGCAAGTTCCACCATTGAATTTATCTAGTTCCACCTTATCAAAAGAAGAACCACCCCGCGAAGAGGACTAGTTACGACCCTGCAATCAACCATTGAAATACATGAACACGCTTTGAGGGTCGCGTATATAGTGCCTTTATGTGCTAAAGTCTTTGAGGAATTGTTTCAATAGTGCACCCACTATCCCTGCTTTACTTGTGTACTCAAGTGCTAATTAGAATAGTGGCCTTAAACCAGCTCACTCCAATTAAGCATTATAGGGATGATCCAGGCTTTAAACCCTTTGAGCACCACATATCACATCCGTATACTATGCCCTGTATCATCGTGATACATGCATAGAGCCCTCGTGAGTCTAATCGACAGAGTTTAATTAGTATTCTTGCATCATGTTGACCCTTTGGGGGTATATATCAGTCCAATGAGGCAAGCATGATGTTTGAATGCATCACTAGCGAGTTACTCACCAGGGCTTCATACATGCAGCGTGATGATAAAGGCCATGACCGATTAAAGCACTGTGCTGCCCTTAAAGGGTTAAACTGTCTGGCAAAATTGTCTCAGAGTTAATCCGTCAGGAAGTGGAGATTGTCCAGGGGCGAGACATTTTACAAGTCATTCAGGCTAAAGCCTTTGTGGAATGAAATGAATTGTGGCAAAGCCAAAGAGGATTATCAGGTATAGCCTAGACAAGAACCGTATCTCACACGGGTCGAGATTGGATGGACGTTTGTTCTCCTTGATTCTGGGAAATGACATAGGTAGAATGACATGGCGGCATGTCTAGACCATACCAGACCAGATTGTACCTCCCTGGATGAAGAAAGTAGATTGAGTTCGGGCAGGGCCAAAATGATCACTTTCATAGTTACAAAACCTAGCCTGCCTGTACTATAGGTAGATTCCTGCAAAGCACCAGTTTCAGCTGCTGAAGCTGGTGCTTTGCAGGGGTCTACCTGAAGGTATGGACACACCAGGGGCGGATCCAGGAATTTTGGAAAGGGGGGGGCGCTGCAATACCTACAACATTGGGGGTGTTGAACCATCTTAATTAAAATGTACAGAAAAATAGGGGGTGCGCGCGCCCCTTGCGCCCCCCCCCCCTGGATCCGCCCCTGCACACTGGGTCTCGTAACTACGAAAGCAATCATTTTGGCCCTCCCCGAACTCACCTACTAAATGAGCAACATGAACATTCAGTCAGTCAGGCGTGAAGAAGACAAGTTTATCCATTTTCACTCTTTGTAAAGCTATAGTGTCAACGTATGTAGATTACTTATTTCCTAATGCTTGACATGCGCAGTTTGACTGATACAATATGTATTAGTAATGCTTCATTTTTAAACATGTTGTAATGCCAAAATCATTTTAACCAGTTTGTGTTGATTTCATGGTCCACAGGTCAGTCCGCAGTTCGCAAATCGATTTTTGGGAGGTCTTAATAAAAGATAAATATGGGGTAGATTCACCTGGATTTGTACACATACCTTGAGACAGACATTTGTTAGTGATGGTAAAGTTTAAGTGTTATTCTTTCCATAAAACAACACTAGAAGTCGTAGTCTACATGAATAACCTCAAATTTTACTGTCCGTCTCAGGGTATGTGTCCGACTCATGGTGACTAATCTACCCTATGCCTATGTCCGCTGTTAATGTAGTCTAACGTCCCCTGCACAGACTTTGATGGCCTTCAATGACAGGCGTTCTACGCACCTTTTCTACGCACTCCTTTCACCTGTGGTATACACAGTGCCCTCCCACTCCTCCCTTTTATTTACTCCCACCCACACAGACCCAGCCACACACACACACACACACACACACACACACACACACACACACACACACACACACACTAAGCCCTATAATTTTATCATTTTAAGAAAGACCATCTTTGCTATGTCCTCCATCCACCTGTTGTGTACCCATTGCCCACCCACTCACCCCCCCCCCCCTCATCCCTACCCCACACACCCAATACCCTGGTGCCCCCCCCCCCCTCCCATCCATCTCACCCCTTTCCTGCCCTGTCTGACAGATAGCTGAAACACTGCAGCTCGGCCAGTGACCCCCTCCCCAGGCCTATTGTCTGTAATTCATTTCCCATTAGAATTCACATTTTTCAGGATAATTGCTGTATTCTGCCAGTGATCAATTCCCTGAGTGAGCTGGCTACACTGTGTTTTCAGGTATTAACTCTGATAAGCTTTCTAATGGAGATATTGTCGTCTTGGTTTCGCAATGACAGTATTTTGCGTATGGGATTATAGTCTCCTGCACTTAACATCATAGACAGATTGTATGTTAACCCTTTAAGTGCCACATAGTGATTTAATGAACTATGAGATTTACCATCATGTTGCCTGAATGCAACCCTGGTACGTAACTTACGAGGGCTGCATTCATGCATCATACTAACCCTATCCCTCAATTAAAGGTTGGCGTCATGCATGAACTGTTCCCTGGAAGTAGCCTGATGTTACATTCATGGATCATGCTGATAATAAAAGGCAAAGGGCACAGCCTATTAAAGTGTTATGTGACCCTTAAAAGGTTACGCCTGGATGATCCCTGTAATGCCGGGAGTGAGCTGGTTGACGGCCACTATTCTAATTAGCACTATACGTAAAGCAGGGGTTAATGAGTGCACTATTGTAACCACCTATTACAATGCAATCAGCATACAATCTAAAAGGTTCTGTCGCAGTCACAGGCCGTATTTATATCACAGCTGACTGGGAGGATAAAAGAAACTGCCTGTCTGTATAACACATACAAACCAATCACAAACCAATCACTGCGTATAAGTCAGCTATGGATGTGCGTGAGTAGCTGCATATGTGTTTTAAGCCTTGGACAATGGTAATTATCTTCCGCTGACATCTTAGACAATGTCCTTGGCTTACGATGCTTAAACAGCGACTCACTTGTACCATATCTACTACAAAATATCTATAAATATTCATGTAAGTATTATCTTACACCAAGGGTAGATTTATGATTGTAAATGATTGTTCTGATTGGTAATATGGAGGGGATAATGCAAAAGGAAGCTGTTCACAGGAGCGCATTGATCATCCTTTCTGCACAAGGGCGGAAGGGGTGATCTGTGTGCCCAGCGCGGGGCATCATTTCAATGTGGCTGCTCATGAATGCTAAGTGTCATGATTTTGAACCATACTGTAAAACGTTGGTTCCCATTTCTGTAGGTGTACAGGTGAGCAATGGTTGGCAATGCAGGTATAGCACTGTAGAATAATACCAGAGGCTGCTACATGTATATGGATACACAAATGTATAATAAAAGAAGGAAGCAATCCATTCTGGCATACACCCTCAGAAAAGTGAGAGTCATTGTCGCTAAAACTACCCTCACCTGAGAGTCAGGCAGTGCTTGACCCTCAGGTGAGGGTAGTTTTAGCGACAATGACTCTCACTTTTCTGTGTGTGTGTATACCATGGTATTTAAGCATAGCAATAGCGCCTGTATAGAGTGTATTAGAGGTTAACTATTTGTCTGTGCTACGACATAATAACTTCAGATACGAGTTGCTCTCACCCTGAGCTGGGTTTACATGGGAACAGGTGTCGGTACCCCGGGTTGGTACTCACACTAACAATTTGTACATTCAATTACTCCATCCGTCAACTTGTAGCAGTGCTATAGTCAGAAACACACCTGTCACATCCTAAGTGCCTGCAGAGGCCCACGAGTGAACAACAGGGGTGGAGTCTTGCCACATAACAGCTGCCACAGCGAATTACTGATGGTTTTCTTAACTGAAGGGGAGGCACAATTTTATTCTCTGTTCTTTTGGATATTTCAAATCCTAAAATTAAAAGAGACTAGCATCGTTAATACTCAGCTGATGTCCCTACAGTAGGCTTAATTTTTCTACCTCTAGATACTATATATCCAGATACAACTGGGTAACTTCTGGCCCAAACATAATTATGCATCATGATTGGCCCACGTTGGATTGCTGCTATTGGTCCATCTCTGGTTTAACAGCTGGGTGAGTACCAGACCAATCTTCATGCACATATTGCCCTAACATTGACCCAAAATAATGTTGTGTTATTTTATCATTGCCCAGTGATGGTCCAACGCTGGCCGCTCCTATACTGCCTCAACATTCAAATTCATCCCATGGCTGGAAATAAACTCTAGGCAAATTTTTTAATTCAGAAGGCCCGCTCCCCATCCGATTTGCTAATATTTGGCCAATCGATTTATACGTTGCTAAGCAATATTGGACCATTGGACATTGCCCGATTGTATCCTTACTCCCTGTGTATATGGATATATACACCCTACCATGCTTGGCAATACTATTAGTAGTATAGTATGTATCGGAACGGGACTATAGTTAAGTACTGTTTATTACTCAATCGACATGCAGCCAATCAGAGGCCTCCATTTGGTCACGTGACCCGTTGCCATGGTAACGTGACCTACTTAGGGCTCTCAGCCAATCAGAAGCCAGCATTCTGGGTGACCTACTGACCTACTTAGAAGCTCTCAGCCAATGAGAGGCTGGCATTCTGGTAACTATGGTAACGTGACCTACTTACGTCACGTGACCTACTTAGGCTCAGCCAATCAGAAGCCGGCATTCTGGTAACTAGGGTAACGTGACCTACTTAGGGTTTGTTTGTAAACAACACCACGTGGCTCTCTTGTTTGTAAACAACACCACGTGACACGTGACTGTTTGTAAACAAACAACGTATATATAGAAAAAAACACAACAAGTTCCATCTTATGTTAAAATTATATTTTCGAATAAAAAAGCACATCTGTAACAGCGTCTATGTGTAACTACGCGCGTTCTCATTCAAACACTATAACACTATCATACCGTAGCAGCAGCAGGTAGGACCGGAAGAAAAGCAAGCGCACGAGCAGAAGCGACGACACCATTTGCACCATCCGGCCGTCGCGTTGGTAGCCCTACTACCCGTCGCGCGTTCCACTGGAGCGGCTTTAAGAGTGACAAATGACGATTCTTTGTCGACGCGACTGCTAACATCAGCATCGGCAGCAGCATCGGCAGCATCGGCAGCAGCATCGGCAGCAGCGGCAGCAGCCTCGGCAGCAGCGGTAGCAGCAGTAGCAGCAGCGGCAGCAGCAGTAGCGTGAGCATTAGCAACAACAGCAGCAGCGACAGTAGCAAGGGCGGCAGAGCGGGCACTAGTAGCGTTATCAGCGGCGTCATCGGCAGCCGCAACAGCATCAGCAGCAGCAGCGTCGGCATCGGTGGCATGAGTAGCTGCATCGGCGGCAGCAACAGCAGCAGTCACAGCCGCAGCGGCAACAACAACAACGTCATCACGACCCGCGTCACTAACAGCCGCAGTAAATGCAGCAGTAGCACGCTGAGCAGCACTAGCAGCAGCAGTAGCAGAGGCTACAGCATCAGCTTCACATTCGCGCGCCGCTTCGTCATTCCGCTTCATGTCACGGTAGCAACTTTCCATCACGAGGATCTGCAAATTGAGGCGCAGTGCTGGTGGTGGTAGTAGTAGTAGTAGTAGTAGTAGTAGTAGTAGTAGCGTGAACGATGATGACGATGCTGAATGTGGTTTCACTCCCCTTATATACCCTTACGCCCCGCCTTTTTTCAAGCCACCGGCCAGCTGCCCCTTCACGGCAGGTCTTTAGATCAGCCTTAAGTCGCTTACTACGTGGCTCATCATCCCTCTAATCGCATTTTCCAGCCGCCGGCCGGCTGTCTGCTGATGACAGGCGAGGGTGATTTGTTTTTTTCTTTAGATATAAGCCGCTTACCACACGCGCACCCTCTAGTCACAGACAGAGTGACAGAAAGGGAGGGGGTCGCTTTGTTCACGCTACCTGTAGTTGTTTTTCTATACACACGCTGAGCCCATGACCCGTTAATCCTTTATACAGGTAACACGCGTTCAACTAATTACCCTATTGTATGACAGTCGGTACACGGATTTAATTTTAAACCGCCTTCCCATCTGGGATCCATGTCTGGCGGGGTGGAAGGATCCAGCTGAAAAGTGTGATTAGGGCTTTTGTTTCTCTTATGATAGCAGCAGGTCAGCATGCGACAGCTGAAAATGTCAGACTCGCCGCTCCTATAAAAGACTGAGATGCGTCTCTCTTTCCACACACCCTTCTACCATCGCCGCCGACACCGCCACCGCCGGCCAGCCGACCGCCGCCACCGCCTGCAGTCACCGCCATCACGCCAGCAGGGAATTTCGAGCTGAGTCTGCTTATTGCTTATTTTTTTTCTTTGAGCTTTTTGTTTTCTTAAATTTTTATTTTCACTCAGTCTTTTTTGTTTCGGAGGAAAGAAATATGGCGCTGCAGAGGGCGCGAGTTTCTAAAAGACGGTCGCGCGAACAAAGCGCTCTCCTCAACTGCCCGGCTATTTTTTTATCTCAAAGGAGAGAGCGTCACGTAGTTGAGGTTCACGCTTCTCTTGAGGCGTACCGAATTCTCGAGAAATGCAAAGCTGAGCGCCATCGTCGTTATACAAGAGCGGAAAAGGAAAACGTAGCGACATGGCCGAGAGCCGTCTTCTCAGAACAGCATTTACTCTACTATTGCATAACAGCTGCTCTCAGCGCCCCCACTCGTTGGGCGTTTCATGAAAAGAAAGAGCGCCGCTACTCTCCTCACCCTGCCTCCTCTTATAAAGTGAGAATAAGTGCTATGAAACGATTCGACAAGCCGATCGGTTTCTTGGGAGCGACTGCAGCTCCCACTCGGTGGGCGCGCGTTGTGGCCGACGTGAACACGGTCTCTAAACGTTTCGACGTCGTCACTTGTTATCCCGCATATTGCAACGCAGCCGAATTGAAGAAGATAGGGACGCACTATTTTAAACCATACGCTCCAATATGTATTTGTCACCGCCGCGCTCACACGCCTTATTGCTTTTTCGAGACGATCGTGTCACAACACAGAAATAGAAAAAAAAACGGCAAAGCGACGAGCTTTGCCTAAATGATCAAAAAAAAAAAAAAAAAAAAAAAAAAAAAAAAAAATTAATCTCCTCCTCCTCCTCCTCCTCCTCCTCCTCCTCCTCCTCCTCCTCCTCCTCTTCTTCTTTTTAAAAAAAAAAAAAAATATTTGTATCAGACTCCTCTGGAGTCTGATACAAACATTTATGACTATTGAGTGAAAATAGAATTTTATCGCAAAAAAAAGTCACTTCTGCCGCCGCTACTGTGACACCGGCCGGTATCAATAAAAAGGTCGGCTGACTTTTCTCCACAACCATTCACTACCGACCGTTCAAGTGAGAAACACAGCAGACAGTCAGACACACAACCGCTCTCTGACGCGTCCTGAAAAAAAAACAAAAAAAAATGTCCAGTAGTAAAAGCAAACTCTTCACAGAAATTCATTTCGACGCTCGACTACAAGGACCCTTTAGTTGTATCATTAGCGGTCCGTCGGGTTGTGGAAAATCGCGCTTGGTGGATCAATTTCTGAGCGACGTGAACAATTTGGTCACGCCGCCGGTGGAAAAGACTTTTTACCATTACGGCGAGTGGCAACCTCTGTTTGAAAAAATGCAAAATCAGTACGGTGTGGAATTCAGAGAAGGTCTTCCTAGCAAAGAGTCTATAGCGGGAGACGTGGAAGTAGCAGAAGACGCTTTACGACCCCACACTCTACTGATATTGGACGATCTGATGAGCAGTTCCAATCAGCAAGTGGTAGCCGACATCTTTACTAAATACTCGCATCACTGGAACGTGAGCGTCATATACATCACTCAGAACCTATTCCAGAAATCACCCGACTTTCGAACTATGAGTCTGAACGCTCACTACATGATCGTTTTCAAGAACCCGCGCGACATGGGGCAAATAGCTAGTCTGTCTCGCCAGGTGTTTCCGTCCAACGCGGCGGCCCTCTCTAGTATATTTACCCATGAACTCAAGCGACCTCACTCATACCTCCTTCTGGACTTCAAGCAGTCAACACCTGACGATCTGAGAATACGCTCCTCTTTGACGTCCATACACTCTCAGCTAGTGTTCGTACCGCTAGACAAAAAAAAGAACAAGAGAAAGCAGTAGCAAAAAAAATGTCTTCTCATCTACTCGAAAGACACTTTGGTACTCTCAAGCACTTAGCTAAGTGCTCGCCAAAGGACTGCTCGCATCTAATAGACTCTGGAAGCGACGATCTGATCGCAGCGTTAAGTGAGATCTGTCACAATTTACTGGTAGGGAACATCCCGCTCAGCGACAAACAACTGGACAAGCTTCGAGAATCGGCTGACGTGTTGAGGGAGGTCGGCAAAAAATCTACGCCCATCAAAAAAAAGAGACGCGTCTTGGTACAAGAGGGAGGTTTCCTCATTCCGGCTCTCATAGGGATGGCCTTACCGCTTATAAAGAGCATTCTCCGTATATGAGACACCTCATTCGACACCTACTCGCCGACAGCACCACCACCACCACCACCACCACCACTACCGCCACCACCAGCGTCATTGCCACCGTCGTCCCCATGACGGACCCAGAGCAGCAACAACACTACAAACGTTTAGCGCTCGTGGATCCTGAGACGCTCTACAAATCATCACGAGCAGGTCTACTTCATCATGTGCCCGCTGCTGCTGCTACTACTAGCGCTGCTACTACTGCAGTCGCTGCTGCTAGTACTTCTACTGCTCCAAACCTTCCTCCTCTTCCTGATGAGCGCACTGAAAAGAACGAGAGTTCCGCTCCTGCCACCGCCGCCCGCCTACCTGCCGACATGGCCTATTACCACAAGCAGGCAGAACAGTCCCTTCATCCCGACGCGGCCTTGCACCAGGTGCTACAGTTTATCTACAGGGACTTGGATTTAGTGTTGAACGACCCCACTTTGGAATCGCGCGAGAAAATGTTGAAATACCGAAGGTTGTTGAATAGATTGCAATTTTTTCTCGCGAATCCCCACAACAGCAACATCTCTTCGTCCTACTCTTCTTCGCCCCCGGCTCACCTCCGTCAGTCTGCTGAAGAGGCCAGCGCGTCCCTACTCGAGCGGTTGGTGAACCAAGTTCCCAAGAGGAATCGCACTCGGACCGTGGCGCTGTACAAACAATTGGAGAAATCCGGTGTGATCAAGTGGAACGAGGACGGTGCGGTGCGCGAGATGTCGGGTCGGAGAATACCACCTGAGCGTCGCATCAACATAGTGGACTTACTGAACGACGCTGCCAGGTTCAGGAAGACGGCGCCCAGACCGGCGGGCTACTCGCCGTTCACGAAAGCGCTGCGCGAAGCAGTTCCCACAGACTCCTTGATCGGAAACCATCTGTATAAAGCGAGCGGACCTGGCCAAAGTTTGGACACACGGCTTGCTGACAGAGGTCGGAAACGACCGAGCTTCGACTCGGAAGAAGGAGAAGCAGCAGCAGCAGCAGCAGCAGTAGCAGCAGCAGACTCTTCTCTCCAGGTGGTGGACGATCAATCCTCTGAAGACGAGGAGGACGACCGTGAACTTTTCCAAACTCCGACTTCCTATAGGAGCGTGCCGCGTAAGAAAAGGAAAGGGCGCAACCGCCTAGCGGCGAGCTCGTCGTTCACGCCCTCAACAAGCCCACCATGGGCAAACCAGTGAAGAGACTGACCAAGAAGGAAAAAGAAAAGAAGCGCGTAGTAGCTAGATATACCGACGTCAAAGCGCCCTCCAGTTTCACTAGCGTGACTAAACTCCAGAAACATCATTTTCGCCACCTGAACCCAGCCGTCATCCGAGATGCTTTAGTGTCGCTGGACGCCTACACTAAACATAAACCCATTCGGAGAAAATTCGCAAGGAACAAGACTATAACCGGCGCAATCGATCAGCAGTGGCAGATAGATCTGATGGACATGCAAGCTTTGGCGTCTCACAACGACCGCTTCCGGTACGTGGTGACGGCGATCGACGTTTTCTCTAGGTACGCGTGGGCCGTTCCCATTAAATCCAAGAGCGGCGCTGATGTCACCGAGGCCTTCCGAGAGATGACAGGCACTGGCGAGAGACGACCGCGCACTGTTCAGACAGACAAGGGGAAAGAGTTTTTGAACAAGATCTTTCAAGATCACTTGAAGAGCGAGGGCATAGAGTTCTTCACTGGCGAGAACGACGACATCAAAGCTAGTCTAGTGGAGCGCTTGAACCGCAGTCTGAAGGAGAAGCTGTGGCGTTATTTCACACACAAGCGCACGTATCGCTACGTAGACGTACTGCACCATGTAGTGTCTTCTTACAATCGCACTCACCACAAGACGTTGAAAATGGCGCCGGCTCAAGTCAGCTCGGAAAACAGCGAAACAGTTTTCTACCGACAAGATCTCCCAACTAACAAACAAATCGACGAAATATGGAAAAAGAAGAAAAAAACAAAGACGTCCGCCGTCGACGTCATCGCTCCGGGTGACAGAGTGAGGATGTTGAGAACTAAAGGCGCCTTCGACAAAGGGTACGAGGGAAACTGGCGCGAGGAAGTGGTCGACGTTGCTAAGACGTTGGGAAGCAGAGGGTTCGAGCTGAAAGACGACAAGGGCGAGGAGATAAAAGGCGTCTTCTACCCGGAAGAGGTTCAGAAGGTGTACAAGAGTCGTTACGACAACAACTACCTGATAGACGAGGTGTTGCGCCGCAAGACCGTCGACGGTAAAGAGTTAGCTTTCGTACGTTGGTTAGGTTACGACGACAAGTTCAACGAGTGGATCCCCGTCAGAAAAATAACGTAGAAAAAAAAAAAAAAAAAAAAAATGAACATCACTCTACCTAGCAACAGCTCTATGGAGTATTATCCTGACAACAGCTTGACGTCTTTCCGAACTCACTTCGACTCGCCGCTCCTTCTGCCCGAAGCGTACGAAGCGGCTCTGACTGAGATCATCCTCCCTACAGAATGGACTAACGTGCACGACGACGACTTGATCATCGTTGTTCCTCTGCGCACCAAAGGTTCGCTAGAGGAGGCGATCCAGGTTTTAAAAGAAACTAAATTCTCCGAAGGAAAAAAACCACAGGTAGACTGGAAGAGAATGAAAAACGCGAACGGTCTGAGCAAGCTAACGTTCAGCTCAAAATTCCCGCTGAACTGGAAGGAAGCGAGCTATGTAACGGTGGAAGAGATATCAGACACGTCGGAAGAGCAGCAATTGAAACCGGAAACAAAAAGGTTCAAGAGAGAGGTCGACTTGAGACAGACGAATGCCGTATACAAGCAGTTCTTGTCCCCGGCGGTGAAGAAGAAGACGATCAGCCATCAAGCAAGACAGATGATCGAAAAGATGGAGAAGGACATGGGAGTGCGCAGTTTCATGCCAAACATATTCGAGATACCTCCTATTTTCACCGGAAGCAACCACACCCTAATCGAGCGCTTGAGTGAGACGTTGCGAGATGACAGACTAGAGGGCGACAGCTTCTTGCTCAAACCGATGCGGATCTTATCGTACGACGCCAAGACGAAACGCGTCACCATCAAACCGCCGAGACACTGTGCTGTCCTGCTGAGTCAGCATCTCGCATGCGTTCTAGGCTTCGGAGAGAAGACGTGTTTCGCGTCGCCGACTACCGGCGCCTACTCGATGGATGTTTACGGGGACGTGCACTCTGTGTACATATACACCGACATGATCCAGGAGAGACGTGTGGGCGACATGCAAGTGCCGCTGTTGCGCTGCGTGGCGGTGGACAGAGGCGGAAAGCGTCGAGGTGGCGTGCAAGCTATCAGTTTTCCCCATTTGGATTATTTCCCCTTGAAATCCAAGAGGTTTACCGAGGTCGGCATCTATTTAAGAGACCGATCCGGTCATTCCATCCCATTCGGTAGAGGCGAGGTGACCGTGACACTTCATCTGAGACCTATTGAGCGCTGAAAGAGAGAAAAATGATGCGTCAACGCGTTCCGTACTTTCCACCCAGGCGCACCGTCGGCAGAGGGTACAGCGATTACTACAACGCGCAGCTGGGCAACGGCGTCAACGTGTACAGCGGGCGCTCTTTCCAGAGCGGGCACGGTTTAGGCGGCGCTCTGTTAGGTCTGATGCGCTCGGCTACCCCGCTATTGAAGTCGGTGGGAAAAACGCTGCTCCGCGCCGGTGTGGGCGTAGCTAAAGATGTGCTGGCGGGTCGGACTTTAAAGAGCAGCGTGAAAGACCGAGGCGCAGGCGCTCTGAAGAGACTGGCGAGTACGGCGTTCTCGGGAGGAAAGACGCCTGTCGCGTCTAAGAAAGGGTCAAAACGTCGCCGGCATTCTCCTCAGACGGGCGGTGGCTCTTGCAAGAGACGTAGAGGGGATGTATTCGACCGGTAAGCGCCTAGGCGTTCAGGTATAAATAAAAAGACTGGAGGCGGCCGGCGTCAGTCTGTCGGCCGCATGAAGAGAGAACACAATGGCTTACGTACACGAGAGCAGTAACGAGTGCGCGCTCTCTGAGCTCGACCTGCACACCGTAGCGCCGACTCAGACTACTATCTTAAAGTCGTCTTTCCTGGGGATAGAAACAAAAAACTCTTTAGAGGATGGAGGTAACATAAATTTCACTATCAACAAGTCGCAAGAGTACACAGACCTGAACGAGAATTACCTTCATCTGGAATGTCAAGTGCTAAAGGACGGAGCGGCGATCGAGGACACCGACGCGGTAGCTCCGGTGAACAACTTGGCTCACTCGCTCTTCAAAGACGTCCAAGTCTCCATCGGCGGTTTCAAAGTGTCTGGCAACACCGAGACCTACCCTTACCGAGCTTACTTGGAAGGGTTACTCAACTACAACAAAGACGTGAAGGACGGCGTCATGAGCGCCCAGGGGTGGCATGAAGATACGCCCGGTCAGTTTGACACGTTGACTGACGCGAATGCGGGGTACAAAGCGCGCAAGAAGCTAATCTCCAACAAGCGCTTTTCGCTGATGGCGCGACTGCACTTTGACCTGGCTCATCAACCGAAGCTCATCGTTGGAGAGACAGAAATCAATCTCACTCTGAAACAAGCGGCGCCCTCTTTCTATCTGATGTGCGCCGCTGACGGAGGCTACAGCTTGAAGATCTACAAAGCAAAGCTCTACGTGCGACGCGTGCTGGTGGCGGACGCTGTAGCGGAAACGCACGAGAGAGCGGTGATAGAACACGGGCCCTTCGACTACCCGGTGAACAGAGTGGAGGTGACGACCTACGCCATCCCTCAAGGTAACAGAGATCACAGCTACACGCACTCCAACACAGGCCAGCTTCCCAAGTCGATGATGATTTGCTTCCTTGACCACGACGCCTTCAACGGTAGCTACACCAAGAACCCGTTCGAGATGAAGCATTACGACATCAGCTCGCTTCAAGTGATAGTGAACGATCAGAAAGTGCCGAACGACGCCTACGTGCCCGACTTTAAGACCAAAGCGGCCGTGAGAGAGTACTTGGCGCTACACACGGAAACGGGGATGTACGAGGGCGCGCGCTCCTGCGGTATTTCATACGAACAATTCCTGAACGGTTACACGGTGTTCCCCCTCGACTTAACCCCAGACAGATCGCACGACGGGTGTCGCGTGAACCTTATAAGAGCGGGTCAGCTGAGGGTGGAAGTCAGTTTCCGCTCGGCGCTACAAGCGACAACAACGGTGCTACTCTACTTGGTGTACGACAACGTCGTCGAGCTGACCCGAGATCGACACCCCGTCACCGACTACCACATGAACTGAAGACAAGACGGCGGTACTTGGCGTATCGTATGAACACGCTTGAAATAAGCAGAGTGTTGAAGGAAAACGTTCACACAAAACATCGTTTCCTGGGCGTTTTCTCTTGTGACACTATTCCGAAGCACCCTATCAAAGACACTTGTTTCGTGAGCAACACAGATCCGCAACATTTACCAGGTCAGCATTGGGTGGCGTTTTACGTGTCGAGCACGGGTGAAGTGTACTACTTTGATTCCTTCGGCTTACCGCCGCTGAGTGCGGAGTTCTTGTCTTTCGTGGAACGCTCTGCTCCGTTCAAGTGGCAAAGAAACCGCATTCAACTACAAGACACTTCTGCTGACACCTGTGGACCTCATTGCGTTCATTTCCTAATTGAAGCATGTCGAACAAGAAACCCCAAGAAGTGCGTCATGCGCATGAGCAAAATCCCAAAGCTGAGCGACCGGGTCGTGAGTCAGAAGCTATCGATGATGCTGTTGTGACGGGTTGTTGCGATGGCGGCCGTTTCATGGAGGCAAAGATTCTCTGCCTTGCCGAAATGGTGTTGGATTTATCCAAAGTCGTGCAATGTCTATTGGAGAAAAGTCGTCCGGGGTGTGGTGGTGCGAGTGACGGCGGCGTGAGACTTTGCGGCCTGTTGAGTTGCTGCAAATCGAAGAAGCAAGCTAAAAAAGCATAAACTTGTGTGTTTTTTCTGATTGAAATGAAAATAAAGAATAAAATGAAAAGAAAAGAAATTATCTTGTTGTGTTTTTATTTCTATATATAAGTTACATAACTTTTTTTTTGTTTGTTTGTTTACAAACAGTCACGTGTCACGTGGTGTTGTTTACAAACAAGAAAGCCACGTGGTGTTGTTTACAAACAAACCCTAAGTAGGTCACGTTACCCTAGTTACCAGAATGCCGGCTTCTGATTGGCTGAGCCTAAGTAGGTCACGTGACGTAAGTAGGTCACGTTACCATGGTTACCAGAATGCCGGCCTCTGATTGGCTGAGAGCTTCTAAGTAGGTCAGTAGGTCACCCAGAATGCTGGCTTCTGATTGGCTGAGAGCCCTAAGTAGGTCACGTTACCATGGCAACGGGTCACGTGACCAAATGGAGGCCTCTGATTGGCTGCATGTCGATTGAGTAATAAACAGTACTTAACTATAGTCCCGTTCCGATACATACTATACTACTACTATTGCTAAAACTAACAAGGAGTAATATCTATGATTTTACCTCCCTACACTGCTTAATGCCCTTAATGCCCCTACCATTACTCTACCCCACCCTGTCACCACCGTGCCGTCTAGTGACAGGTATCCAGGCCCCACCTTCCTGTACCCCCCCCCCCCCCAACCCACCCACCCACCCACCCACACCTACACACTGCAGTCTCCTCCAGGGTCTTAGAGCAGTCTGAGGACATACACAGGTACCTGCACATCACACAGCCTCCAGCACCCCCCTGCCTCTTAGCAGCTACACCACTAATTGATGGAGCTATAAGGACGTACAGGGGCCACTGCAGCGCCATGCTGCCATTAGCAGCGGGGGAGTGGGGAATTAAAGTGGTTTATTCTTCTCTCTAAGGAAGTCCAGTGAAGCTATGGCTTAATGGTACATGTGGACGGTGCTTGTCCTGGGGAACCTGCTCTGATCTAAGTTAGGGGACAATATGGCGGTGTACAAAGGGTGATCTAGTATTGGCCTCCACCTGGTAATGTGAGTCTGCATTACAAGGCTATATGACCATGTGGATCAGTGAGGGCCCATGTACTCTACCACTCTGCATATATACGTCGATTCTTGTATGAAATAAAGATTCGTATAATTACCTTAGGTCATGCATCTTTTGGAATATAACACGGTATACCCAATGCTTTCTGGTCACGTATAATATTAAAGTATATGCCTGTAAAGGAAAATCTCTATAATAATATATTGTTCCCTTTCCATCCCACCTTTCGTACGCAGGTGATATGATTTAAGTGAAAACGATTATCAACTGGACACCTATATCTGAATACCACTTAGTGCCCCCTGGTAGAAGGAGGATGCAGAGTGGATACAGTATAAAAGGAGCTGAAATGTAACCATTATCTGAACACATTATTGTGCCAATCATCTAATTCGATTCAATATCGACACATGTTAAAAAGCAGAACCTAAAACACAGCCTATGATAAAAAGAACTTATTAAGAGAATAACACGCTGAAGCCCATTCCTGTGTAGCCCGCCTATACATATACACGGATGGCATGTCCCCACTCACTATCCTTGGAAATACAAAGCTGCGTTATCATCTTTATATTGGAAGCTGAAGGTTTTAGATCAATAGCGATCTCAGTTGTTATTTTGCATGTTTCCGTCTCAATCGATAGATCTGTCGCCTAGGTGTCTTGGTATGCCCTCCTGGCTAAGTGCTTCATATCATTTCCTATATCAGTGACTTGATACAGAATAAATGAGAAAGCGACAGAGAGAGAGAGAGAGAGAGAGAGAGAGAGAGAGAGGGAGGGAGAGGGAGAGGGAGAAGGAGAGGGATAGGGAGAGGGAGAGGGAGAGGGAGAGGGAGAGGGAGTAAGAGATGGGAGGGAGAGCATGAGAGTGATACAAGAGAGAAATTGGAGGAAGGCAGAGACAGACAGACAGACGGAGAGGCAGAGAGAGGCAGAGACAGAGCAGTAGAGGGAGTGGGAGAGGGGAGGGAGAGGGAGGGGAGGCAGAACTTGAGATAGATACAACTTGCAAGAGAGCAATGGGAAGAAAGAAGAGATAGATAGCAGGAGGAGCGAGGCAGACATGGGAAGGGATAGAGAAAGGAGTGAGATTGGGGTAGGGGCTGATTGCTCTATATTGGTCCGACATTTTTATGTACTCCCTTTTCAAAAATGATGGCCCCTATCAAATGATCACCCCCCTCATGAAAAGGAAGCCTCTTGTGACAGGTTGTGACATGTATATGGACATATCACATTGCATAAGCATGGGCCTAAAAAGATCCCCCTTCAGTACCTACGACTATAGGAGCATACTCTAGGGCAGGAATCCAATTTAACTTAATCACTGCTGATTGCAATGTCGATTTATTAATCAACTAATTACTCATTGAGATCAATCTCCATATATCCCATCCTATCCTAGTAGGCTACTGATCGAACATCTTAACACTATTCACAGCTTTAAACTGAAACCTCCCCGGGGTGTATGTACATTGAGCCACAGAATTGCGACCATTGGGGAAAGCAAGCTGGAGCAGCGTTGTACAGACCTTTATGTTTCAGATGCTGCATATCATATATCTATGGTAATCTTTACTTTTAGGAAAAGTTTACTGAAATCAGATAGACTGCTCTTAGCGTAATATAATACCATATTCTTTACCATCATAACATATCTCCCTGCGGGCACAGGAATGAATATTGAATCATCAACGATATAATTGTATTGCATAATACTTCAAATAAAGTATTGTTCTGTGTCATACTGGTGGTATTCAATTCTATATTACAATCTAGTGAGCTGATGTTATTCAAATTACATGTGTATTATGCATCTGGGTATATTGTGTCATTAGACAACATTAGTACCTGTACAAATAATACCTAAACATGAAGTAGACAGCTTTCCTTCTTCAATGGTCCAGTTTAACATTAACAATATTCAATAGCTTTCAGCTCCAAACCCAAAATACCTACACAGCCTTGAATCTCTATAGGCCTGGAGCATCACATACAGATTTAACTTTTACTTGACAAACTACAAAGACTTATTGACTTACCATCAGCTTGCACCCAGTCCTAGTGTCCTCTATGGTATAAGCCTGTATACTCCTGGGAGGGGATGGCTACCCTTAATACCTATACACCCCAATATATCATAGGCTCCTACACACAGTCATTGGGCCCTGGAGGAGCCTCCACACAGACCTTTATACAGTGTATTAATACCCCTATACACAGGAGGAAGAAGTGAACAGGTAAATCTATAGTCCTCCAGGGTGGTGATAATGGGTATGGGTTTATCCAGGTAGAATGAGAGTGAGAGCTATTGCTCCAGGCCCGGCTCCTCCAGCGCTACCCCAGTGCAACCACCTTAGCCACTGGAGTGGAGAGGGGGAGTGAAAGGGCGACAGGAGGAGAGGGCAGTGGTGACGATCACAGCGCCCTCCTGTAGCTTTCCCAGAACTAAAGCGCTGCCTACTATAGTGTACCGCCCACAGTGGGCAGTCAGACGAGCCACTCATGTTACTATACACACCAACTGCCAACATTCCCACTAGGTGTCGCAGGGCCTCATCAACACGCTTCTAATTGTTATGCTGCACCGTGTATAACTGTAAGGATTGATTGATTGGGAGAGTGATAAGGTGTGTTTAAAAAAAAAATTCAATGAAATTTGGTTTCAAACAAATGAGCAGCCAAGCATAAAAGATGGCTTGTCCTTTTTACTTTGTTGCTCATTCTGTTAAAGACTGCCAATTAGGAGATATAGACAAATGCCAACGCCCATTGATACTGTCTCTTATGTGTTTCATGAGTAGGGGCTGGGGCAGTATCCCATGAAGCCGCAGGCTGAGTGGGATGCGCCCCAACCCCCACAAGTGAAATACATCAGAGACAGTATCAATGTAGATGGCATTTGTGTTAATTTTCTTTATTTGAAGCCGTTTAATGAACGAACCTTTTTGGCTGCCCCCCATTGAATACTGCCACATTGTATTCAATGGGAGGGGGGGGGGGCATTGAATACGGAGCGTCCCATAGTTCAGCATGCATATCAAAGGGAATTACTCTAGTTCTGAGACGAGTCTAGTCAATCAATGGAATTCTTATTAGAACAGTGATGACAGTATCTTTTTCCCCATATAAAAGAAATTATATATATCTGAGTAACGCATTGCACATACCTGGGTGGCGCATGTGAGCCATTCCCTAGTCAGGGGCTGAGTGACTCCAAGACGGGGTGAGTCTGGGTTTGTATTTACGTTGTGCAGGGGGTGAGACCTCATGGCGTGGGAGCTGCTCAGTTAGAGTTACCTGTGTTTATATACAGCCCCTATGTGTGAGCTGCTCATCCCAGAGTCACCTGTCTGTGAGTGCAGACTCACACCTACAGTATGTACACTGATAGGGCGACACCAGCTCAATAATGGGTACAGTTCTATTAGCTGAGGGGGGGGGGGTGGACTTACCCTTTTTTACAATCTCTAGTCCTTCAAGTCAAATGTCAAACGTTTAGAATGGGAAACGTTTTTCTTCGCAGATATTTGGGAAAAAGAGATAATAAATATTCTTAACTTGCCATCTCAATATCAAATTGAACTAATAAGGTGGAATACTCCCGATCAGAAAGTGTTGAAAAGTCTCGATCAGTATAAGATTTATTAGCCTATTGGGGGTGCAGAGCCCCCCCCCCCGCCTCTCAGGTCGTAGAAATTAAGGGCTCCAAGTATTTAGACCATTTTTACCACATTTTTATAGCCAAATTTTTCCAAAAGTCGCCAGGTCGCTTAAATTATTGTGGCAGGTCGCCAGGTCGCTTTTGACCAACCTGGACCTACATTATTTGATGGTCAATAAAGATGTTGCAACATTAACCATTCATGAAAATCTTTATTCAGTTTAATATCGGTAAACCTAGAGTTCCTTTCATCAAAATGTTAGGACATTTCGTAGAATGGTCATACACCAAAATATTATGATTGTGGTGTGTAGCTGTGGCCCACACTTCTGAGACACAATCATGGGTGGCACCCTGGTACCTAGGTACTGTGGAGAGGGGTATATGTAGTGCTCGGGTTTCGGCTAGAAGCCATACAGAACATAGCCATTCTGCACCTATTGCCCAATGTCTGTTGTCTACGAGTCTGTTTTTTTAGTGTAAATAACATACACATGCAGACATAACAGTGTATTTATTGTCACTCCCACGTTCCATTGAGGTATACTTAGTGTATTGGATGTTGAACAAGATGAAGTTGATACCGCAGGCAAACTGTCCTTAACCCTCTCACCGCCAAAGTTCTACAGTTTTTCTGAAATCTGAAAATTCAGAAATTGAAATGATTTGTTGCCATTGTTGCTCTCTTTGTACGTTCTTTGATAAAATATAGAATGTGAGACGGAGACAGAAGGTGTCGTTAGCTTTAATCTGACACCACACTTGGGGTGCTTTGCATAGGACTTGTAGGAAGATATTTTCATTAATTTTGAGTAATCATTTAGCTTAGTGGGTTAAATGCTCTGACCGCTTTTGAAATAGACTAAACTCCCATGCAAATAAAATCGTTTGCAACGGGAGTAAATAAGATGTTTGTTTTTACCTTGTACACTTTCCATTACATGAAGGCCTACATATCATTGCACTGGCAAATAGATGACCCTTAGAGCTAAAGGTTGCGTATATATGAGGAAAGTTAATGTATTTATGAGGAAAGTTAATGCATATGTCAGGCGCAGAATCAGAATCTGGACAATTGCCCCGGTACGATTCCGGAACTGCGCAGGGCAATTCCGGAATTACACCATAGTAAGATTGCACAGTTTCAGAATTTCTACCTGTTTTTATTTTAGCAGCAGATATAGAATATAAATATATATTTTAGTGATGTTTGAGGATACTGTACTGCATCTTGGAGGTGTGAAAACAGGCAGGGAGAACTCACACCTGTGTGTAGCTGTGAATAAGGTGTGGCAGAAATGCCCCTGCTGTGATAAAACACTGGGGGCTCAGTCTCACGACTTTGTAACAATTGGATCGTCTTTGACTGGGTGACGTCTTTGACCGGGTGCCGTCTTTGACCGGGTGACGTCTTTGACCAGGAAACATTATTATAGCATAAATTAGACCTATATAGTAAGAAATGGGTGGAAAAAGAAAAAAAATATTTTCACACTATATGATATGAAATTGATTTAAAGTTTTTTATATTTATATATAGCCCCTTTTACATGCATTATAGCATAATATTATATTTTTTCCTATGCCTGGTCAAAGACTTCACTTTCACGTTATGTGGAATTTGAAGAGCTACACTCTCCAAAGTGTTACGCAGTAATCATCCACATATTTTTACTAATAGTAGAGATATGGGAAAAAAATAAAAAATTAAAAAAGACCTTTTCTAGCCTCTCGGTCAAAGACGTCACCCGGTCACAGACGTCACCCGGTCAAAGACGATCCAATTGTTACAAAGTCGTGAGACTGAACCTGGGAGTTTGGCTACCTGGGCCCCAAATGATACAAAATAATGTCCTTGCAGGTGCATTTCTTGCCATACATTTCTGTTTGAGGGGTACACTGATATATTTTATAGTATATTTTATAATCATGTAGGAGTTCCGATATTGCGCAAATTCCGATATTGCGCGTGACATATACATGTCTTACAAAAAAGTCACAAGCGCACACTTTGACCTTAGTTTTCACTATAAATATGTGCCACGTCGATGAGAGTAGATAAGAGCAACTAAACGAAAATTAAAACAGAAAGACAATGATATAGTTTTCTTCCATATTACAAAATAGCCTGCATGCTATGGATTTCCATATAATCGGCACTTCTGTATGGAGAATAAGCTATATCACCATTAATTACATAGGCCCCCCTAATTCAAGTTAATGACGTCTCTGATCAGCAGTTGTATGATGATTAAATGGCCACCGTTAAGTGAGTTAGCCCGGTCTGTGGGCCGCTCTATTGTTGATATACTCGTGTCTTGCTGTTACACAAAGGTCACACTTTCATCTGGCTTCTGTCCTGGCTTCCCGCCAGGTGGCTTCCAGGGTGCTGGGAAAGTACAGGTGGCTCCATCTACCTGTAACTTAACGGGCGGGGCGGGGGGCGGTAGCACCCTATCCTCCACAGGGTTTAACAGACCAGCATCCTGGACTGGTTGGTGTATATAGACTGTAGTCTTATACTAGAAGGTGTGACCATGAAAGACTGCCATCATCGTTCAATATTGCAAAAACTGTCTATGCGTTTGGAAGTGTTGATATTAGAACCGTCTATTTTGACTATTAAGGGAAGATACAAATCGTCAAGTACTCAGCACACCCCTGTCTACCCTGATGATCACCTGGGTGTAGACAACTTCGCTGAGTTCACCCAGAGATTGCCCGGGCAGCATCCTCAGCAAAGTGCATTTTAGCTCTATTGCCAATCAGAGGCTTGCATATATCAGAAAAATGAAAATGTGCAGGTGTTGTTTTATTGGGTAACACACAGCCGACCTTTTGCCTATTCCAATGGGGTAGTTATGTGGCTAAGATAAGGCATAACTGTACATCCCTGTGCACTCTTTTAACAGTAGATGTCATAACCTGCGTCTGTCCAAACACATGATTGGACGTCTTTCACTTTCACCGTGACACATACTGCCCCAGTCCAGCTTGCTGTTCTGTCTACGCCTGTGATATACTCATGCTGACTATGGGGTTAACAACCTGTTGGTGGGGCCTATCTGGGGGAGTATTGTAGGTATGGGACATCTAGACTGCACAGTACTATTATTACATATGCAATACAGAATAAATGATGAACTGAGATTATCATGCTATAAAAAACAGGGGTATAGTGTACCCCTAGAAACCATAAAAACAGTACAGACATGACGCTAACTATGACGCACAGGCAGTAATGGGGTAATTGTGTGTTTCTAAATATAAGCCCCCACAGAGGGAGGGGCCCCAGTACACACGTCTGGACATTGACTCCCAAGTCAGACAAAAAAGAAGCCTGGATAACCAGGGGGGCACACCCCTGTCTACCCTGAGTGATGGGCTATTTACTCACACAGAAATGACTCCATAGGTTGCTTATTTATTGTAGTTACTATACATTATATTTGCTTTGATTTCTGCTGAAATCCATACATTTCTATGACTATACTAAATAGAGTGTACAATTTAATATTTATTTGGTTGATAGAATTAAACAGAAACTGCATCTGTTTATAGAGGAGGCGAGTTTAATGAATATGCAGAGGGAGAGTTTTAATGTTATATACATTGGTCCTATAGTTGGTTCAATGGCAAGTAAGTAGGACTCTTGCGATATGAGTAAATTGGATGTATTTTACCTGCACTTCCATAATATGTATACATATTGCAGTGTACTTTCATGGTTCTTCGAACTAACTTTGCGTGTACACTGATAATAATACCTTTAGCCAGTAGTGACTATACCACCATATTTTGACCCCTGTAGTCAGGGGACTATACAACTTAGTCACATATTAGTCATAAGATAGTCAGTAGTGACTATATGTGGATCACACAAATTGATGATGTCACAGGAATGTGTGCACAGGAAACAGTTAGGATTCAAATTTGAATGGTCCATGGACTTCAGGTAGGCACATCCTCTTCTAAACCACTGTTCTATGGATATCCCTGCTTTTTATGTTATGTTACAGTTGACTGGGGCAACATAAGATGTTATAAGGTGCATGAGTTCTCATGTTTGATGGAGTAATCATGGTATTTTGTTCACATTTTGATGTTAAACATAGAAATACATGAACAGTGTATGTCTAGACTAACAGAGCATAATAGGCCTTATCCTAGCCTGTCACTTGCCCTGCCTTATCCTAGCCTGTCCCCTGCCATGCCTGATCCTAGCCTATCTCTAACCTTCCTTATCCTAGCCTGTACCCTGCCCTGCCTTTTCCTAGTATGTTCATTACCCTGCCTTATCCTAGCCCGTCACCTACCCTCTCTTATCCTAACCTGTTCCCTGCCCTGCCCTATCCTAGCCTGTCCCCTGGCCTGCCTTCTCCTAGCATGTTCATTGCCATGCTTTATCCTAGCTTGTCTCCTGGCCTGTCTTCTCCTAGCCTGTCCCTTGCCATGCCTTATTCTAGCTTGTCCCCTGGCCTGCCTTATCCTAGCATGTTCATTGCAATGCCTTATCCTAGCCTGTCCCTTACCCTGCCCTACCCTAGCCTGTCCCCTGCTCTACCAATCCTAGCCTGTCCCCTGTCATGCCTTACCCTAGCCTATACCTACCCTGCCTTATCCTAGCCTGTCCCTGGCCTGCCTTATCCTAGCCTGTGCCCTGGCCTGCCTTATCCTAGCCTGTCACCTGCCCTGCCTTATCCTAGCCTGTCCCCTGCCATGCCTTCTCCCAGCATGTTCATTGCCCTGCCTTATCCTAGCCTGTTTCCTGGCCTGCTTTATCCTAGCCCCTTGTCATGCCTTATTCTAGCTTGTCCCCTGGCCTACCTTATCCTAGCCTGTCACCTGCCCTGCCCTATCCTAGCCTGTCCCCTACCCTGTCTTATCCTAGCCTGTCCCCTGTCCTACCTTATCCTAGCCTGTCCCCTGCCCTACCTATCTTAGCCTGTCCCTTGTCATGCCTTATCCTAGCCTGTCCCTTTCCCTAACCTATCCTAGCCTCTCCCCTACCCTGCCATATCCTATCCTAGAGCAGGACAAAGCTTGACCCGCCTTTCCCTTATTTCTCATGATTTTCATAGTCACTTGACTATATAGCCCAAATCAGCCGATTTAATGGCTGACTATAGGTTGACTATATGACTAGCTTACATTAGACATAGGTGACTAACTAGGTATAGCCGTTTTTTCTACGTTCACGTGACTATAGAAACGTAGTTTGTAGTGACTTACATTTCCAGGTCTATTATTATCAGTGTATGAGGAAAGCTAATATCTCTTAAACAGTTAAAGCCAGATCATAACCACACATATACACCGGAAGCTATAGGCCTATTGAATGTAGATACAATAATATTGTTGTCAGTACGTATTGTGTGTGTACACATGTATATGACACGTTGATAATGCATTATTGCTGTATTATCACCATGTGGCTTTTCAATATAAAGCAGTTGATGTGTTAAACCCGCAGATCTTACTGCCCGTCCAGTAAGGTCCAGGGGAGTGGCTTGTAAGGTGACGGACAGGTGCTGTGTATAACTATCCACAGTGGGGCAGTGGGAGGAGAGGTCCTAATGGTCTTTAGTGCCATAATTTTCCATAGAGGGCAGACCTGTACAGTGACAATATCAGTAACCTACAGGTCATAAGGCCTCCCCAGGTGTGGGTCCTGGCCTGTAAGGTGTACTCAGACCTCAGCCCCATGTGTTCTGTGCCCCAGGTATACACAAACAACACAAGGTACCTGTCAATCACACAGCCCCATCCACCCACTCAGCACATACACTTGGAATTGTATCCCATTATTCTACTGATTCAAGTATCATGTGTACAATTCTTTTGGAATAGCTTGCTCTGGGAAACATTCATAAGTTACCATGACAAAATATAGAGGTGGTAAGTATCTATATTCTAGTCAATACACAAATATGTCATCTCCCTCTGACAAACCATGGTCTGACAGGTCATTTGCATATGCCCAAGCTGAATGCTATTTATATGGGAGCTGGGGGTTTAAGGACCATGTCAGCAGGACTCCCTGCTGCTATTTACTCATGATTATACATCCTTTCTTCTCTCCCCTCTGTTTACGATATTATAGAAATCACAATCTCGGATAGCTGCCATCTAGAAATGCCCTTTTAACAACGGTGGGGGGAGGGGGGGGGGTGTAAAATATCTTGATATAGCGCTAATTGCTACAAAGTGATAGGTATCCAGGGTTAATCATAATTGCACGTTTGGTTTTAAGCAAACTAGGGACACCTGATACTTTTAACTAGATTATTTTTCCATGGTAACATTGTCATTGCATCTCACCCATATGAGTAGAAGTATTTTACATTTAAGAGACTTCCAATGTCTCAGCCTTACTGTAAACGAGCAGTACCTACATGTGTCTTGCAATAATTTCACACACTATAGCTAGGCTTATGAATAATCTTCTGGGCAAATCTGGAAAGCCATTACTCTCAATTCAGGACCTCAGTTCCCAGCATACTCCTTACCCTTATCATAGCAGGTGCACAGGTGGCGACAACGTGGTTGAATGTCCTGATAGATCAATTTTGGATTTCACATGTATTGTTTCTTTCACCATGTAAAACAATGTTTAAATCACATGATTTCATTTTAATTTAGACTAGTATTATATAAGTTAGTATTGTATGAAGTTATTACAATGTATTTTATGTATATGTACATATAGGTGTACAGGTAATGTCCTCACCCTCAGAAAAGTGAGATTCATTGTCGCTAAAACTACCCTCACCTGAGGGTCAGGCAGTGCCCTACCCTCACCTCTGTGTGTCCTGTCAGCAGGGTGTTAGAGGCAGTAGTAGTAGTGTGTGTGTACATATAGGTGTACAGGTAATGTCCTGTCAGCCGGGTGTTAGAGGCAGTAGTAGTAGTGTGTGTGTACATATAGGTGTACAGGTAATGTCCTGTCAGCAGGGTGTTAGAGGCAGTAGTAGTGTGTGTGTACATATAGGTGTACAGGTAATGTCCTGTCAGCCGGGTGTTAGAGGCAGTAGTAGTGTGTACTGTACATATAGGTGTACAGGTAATATCCTGTCAGCAGGGTGTTAGAGGCAGTAGTAGTGTGTGTGTACATATAGGTGTACAGGTAATGTCCTGTCCGCAGGGTGTTAGAGGCAGTAGTAGTGTCTACTGTACATATAGGTGTACAGGTAATGTCCTGTCAGCAGGGTGTTAGAGGCAGTAGTAGTGCCTACTGTACATATAGGTGTACAGGTAATGTCCTGTCAGCAGGGTGTTAGAGGCAGTAGTAGTAGTGTCTACTGTACATATAGGTGTACAGGTAATGTCCTGTCAGCAGGGAGTTAGAGGCAGTAGTAGTAGTGTCTACTGTACATATAGGTGTACAGGTAATGTCCTTTCAGCAGGGTGTTAGAGGCAGTAGTAGTGTGTGTACCTGTACATATAGGTGTACAGGTAATGTCCTGTCAGCAGGGTGTTAGAGGCAGTAGTAGCGTGTACCTGTACATATAGGTGTACAGGTAATGTCCTGTCAGCAGGGTGTTAGAGGCAGTAGTAGTAGTGTGTACTGTACATATAGGTGTACAGGTAATGTCCTGTCAGCAGGGTGTTAGAGGCAGTAGTAGTGTGTACTGTACATATAGGTGTACAGGTAATGTCCTGTCAGCAGGGTGTTAGAGGCAATAGTAGTGTGTGTACCTGTACATATAGGTGTACAGGTAATGTCCTGTCAGCAGGGTGTTAGAGGCACTAGTAGTGTGTGTGTACATATAGGTGTACAGGTAATGTCCTGTCAGCAGGGTGTTAGAGGCAGTAGTAGTGCCTACTGTACATATAGGTGTACAGGTAATGTCCTGTCAGCAGGGTGTTAGAGGCAGTAGTAGTGTGTGTACCTGTACATATAGGTGTATGGGTAAGGTCCTGTCAGCAGGGTGCTAGAGGCAGTAGTAGTGTGTGTACTGTACATATAGGTGTACAGGTAATGTCCTGTCAGCAGGGTGTTAGAGGCTGTAGTAGTGTGTGTAGTGTACATATAGGTGTACAGGTAATGTCCTGTCAGCAGGGTGTTAGAGGCAGTAGTAGTGTGTACTGTACATATAGGTGTACAGGTAATGTTCTGTCAGCAGGGTGTTAGAGGCAGTAGTAGTAGTGTGTACTGTACATATAGGTGTACAGGTAATGTTCTGTCAGCAGGGTGTTAGAGGCAGTAGTAGTAGTGTGTACTGTACATATAGGTGTACAGGTAATGTCCTGTCAGCAGGGTGTTAGAGGCAGTAGTAGTGTGTACTGTACATATAGGTGTACAGGTAATGTCCTGTCAGCAGGGTGTTAGAGGCAGTAGTAGTGTGTACCTGTACATATAGGTGTACAGGTAATGTCCTGTCAGCAGGGTGTTAGAGGCAGTAGTAGTATATCTACCTTACATATGTCTAAAAGCTGCATACACATGCTGTATATAGCTGTGCCAACTGACAGATTCCACATCACAGTGAGGATAGGGCGGGGTGTCAGCTTGTGAGACGGTCAGATTGGCATTGGCACACACGCCGCTCTTGGCACTGGGGTTATATGACTATATATAACGTCATATATAAGTTAAACATATCATTGGGAATGTATTATTATCTCTACCTAACCCTTAGTCTGAGATGTTTGTCTTGTTCTTAGAGCATATGCCATAGTATAATATGTATATAAGGCTGTGTCTCATGAGATCGATACAAGTTGATATATGTAGACTTAGACTGGGGGACGTTTTTGACTAGCAAATGTTGTAATCGCTTAAACGGGGGCTATATAGAGAGAAATGGGTGAAAAAAGTTAAAAGGAAATCATAACACTATATATATAGACAAAGGCCCATGGCCAGAGGATATTTTGGTATCGTTCCCCCCGAGGTGGGGCTGGGGCAGTATCCCACGAAGCCGCAGGCTGAGTGGGATGCGCCCCAGCCCCACCGAGGGGGGAACGATACCAAAAATTCTCTGACCATGGGCCTTTGCCTTTATTTCATGGTTTTTAACCTTAAAAATATGTTAAATTGCATATAAATGGCCATAAGAATTTGAACAAATGATGATGTCATAGGCCATGTGATACAGGAACATTGTATCCCATGGGGGGCATGGGATACGGGATTTCTAGTACTTAAGCATAGTGATTATTGTATCCACCATGAAATAATACAAATGTCCACCCATTTCTTTCTATATAGGCCCCATTTCAGCGATTGTAAAGCTTACTGGTCAAAGACCTCACCCAGTCAAAGACAATCAACTTGTATCGATCTCATGAGGAACAGCAATAAATCGTATACTTAAAGATCGAAGAAAATGAACACGTGATACATGCTTTAGATATTCTTTATTTACAATTAGTTATTTGCATTCTCTCACGTGAGAATTGTGCGTTGACTTATGGAATGATAACGACATAGAATCTATTATGTCAATAAGTACGTTGTTTTCCAGTATAAATTGACTTTCCTGATTTACAACGTCTATTATACGTCTATCAAGTAGAATAATCATCTCATGATTTTATGCTTGCAATAAATCGACATGTTGCAGAAATATACAAAATCAACCTTTTTTAAAATTATCATAGTACTAATATTTCTTAGTGATTGGGCCATCGTATTTCAAACAAAAAATCTTTTTCAATTGTACATAGGACTATTGGCCTGGGTCTAAACTTTTGCCAAGTATGAAAGCCCCTCCTCTTCAATATATCTTGATAACCCCTTTCTATAAACTCATACATTTTATTATAAATAATGTTTATACTAGAGCTATTAGTACATTATCAAATATTTGACACGACGTATGTATAGCATATACTCAGCTTATTATTAACCAAAGCAAACGTATACAGTATGTACATCATTATCGACCAGTTATTACATAAATTACCGAAATGCATTATGATAATAGGCATATTTACCAGACTTATCCAACATTTTTTTACATGAAAAATCTATTGGCAATCAGCTTTACTATATATGCCGGTTGGCAATATATCAATGATATGACGACGTCACGATTGACGTCATGATGACGTTACCGAGGGTGCCTCCCCCTAGCGGTAGAAGGCTCGGGACCCCCCGCCTCGTAGCGAGCTTACAGGGGGTCCGTCATGTACTAGGGGGGCGGCGTGTAGACCGGGGGTGCACGTCATCAGAGGAGGAGTCAGTCACTAGTCAATACTGGGGGGTGTGGGGGGTAACTGGTGGTATGACTTTATACAGCAATGCACTACCACTGCCACCACTGAATGCTAAAACTAATTAATGTGTGAATCTTGCATGTATCTAAAGCAATATTGATAGTAAATCTGGGGATTTATTCTATGAAAATAAGAAATCTGAAGTGAAAATAAGTACATATCAGTGTACTACTTTTTAGCAAAAGATAACTAAATGATTACCCTACTGCTCCTTGTCATGAGACAGTAGTTCTAATCAATTAATCTTTTCAAAAGTCTAACTTTTAAAAAAAAAGAAGGAATTTCTAGTTGTGATTTACCTTTACATGGACATATATTGTGTAAATTAATAGGGTCTATATCACATACCTAGCAAGTATTATACATGGACCCTACACCCACAGCATTGACAGAACTTCCCTATCCATCATGATAAGTACAACATCCACCCAGTCACACCTCGGCCACCCGGCAGAGGGCGCCCCTTCCCGACATTCACATCACTCTCATCATGTGACCTGTCTGTGATCTTGTAGGTCATTATCTATATCCGGTGACCTACAAGGTCAGCATGACATGGCATTTTCTGGTAAAAAGGGAACCACTTTGTGCGAATAAGCCACAATCGAGACACATGACATGAGGCAAATCAAAGCAGAGGTAGACATTTATGATGAATAGGAAAAGGAGAAAATGTTGAAATTAAAAATAACAAAAATATGCCCCCCCCTTACAAAAAACGCATCAGAGACCGAGACAAAGGGTAGATTCCATGTACTAGTGAGCGTTACAAACCGATAGATCATTTATACTTCCGAGAATCCATGTGGGATGGGTGCTCATTTCTACATGTTTGATGCAAAATCAAATGCCAAATGGAGTGAGGGTGGTTGGGGTTGGTGTTGCATGAATCATCTGTCATGGCAATCTGTAGGTATAACCATATAAGAACAATATAGTGCTTTAATGCGCTATACCCTTTGTTATCATGATGCATGAATGCAGCCCTGGCGAGTAACTCGCCAGTGCTGCATTAAGGCATCAAGCCGACTGTACGGGGTTGAGACACTCCCAAAGGGTCGGCATGATGCACCAATGAAGCACTGGCGTATTATTCGCCGTGGCTACATTGGTGCATCATGACGACAAATGTCATATTTCAGTGGCATCCATCCTTAAAGGGTTAATCGTGCTAGACAGGCATAAGGAGAGAGGTATATGTATTTATCTGACCATAGGAAGTTGGGTGGGTTACAACTTTCTCTCTTTTAAATGGGGAGTATATGACTAGTCTACCTTCTCAGGCTAGTTAGTAAACGGCTAATATCTTATAGCAATAAGTAGCCAGCGATCAATTTCTTTGGGATGGCGATGACATATTATTATGCTGTCTCTTTAGATGTAGAATTTAATAGCTAATTAAAAATACCTCAGTCATGGTCAGCAATTAAATTATGGTATAATCTCAGATGAATCATCCATTCACATACAAGGGGCTTCACCAAAAGGACAAGTAAAATAAACTAATATATCTAGTCCATGTGTTATCATGGTGGTATTTGCTGTGAATGTCAGGGGCCGGACCCCTCTGCGGGATGTAAAATGATGTGATGAGAATGAAGAGATCCCCTGACGCGCCCCAATATCTGCCATCTTAGTGTTCTCCGCCGTAATAACTCAACCTGCAGCTCTCCCCATGTTATAGAACTTACACACTATAATGTATAAATATTCAGATTTTCGCTTTAAGGGCCGCATAGTGCTTTAATGCATTATGGCCTCTGTCGGCATGATACATGCATGTAGCGCTGGCGAGTAACTCGCCAGAGCTGAATTCACGCATCATGCGGATCATAGGACATTGCTCCCCTGAAAACATGATGCATTCATGCATCATGCCGACAAAGGACATAGCAAACTAAAGCACTACCCAGCTCTTAAAGTGCTCATGGAGACTATTGCAGGAGTAGAAGGGGAGAACGCTGATCAGACGCAGGGCGCTATCAGGGGGTGCTTAACCTCAGCAGCCGGTGACGGTTGGGTCGGCCCCGGACCGCTTGGTGATGTGTAGTTTGACCACCTCCTCCGCTACAGTAGGGTGGATGCCCACCGTGCTCCGCAACGTCTCCATGGTGAGACCACACCTGGAGGGGCAAAGTGGGTTTTGATAATCAACTTGATTAATTCTTTATTAAAGGATAGCATGATGCCTGAAAGGTTTGAGGAACCCACAAGCTCTAAATTGGTGTATAATGCTAACCCTTCAGGAGTGTATCAACCATGTGTTGTTGGGTCAGCATTATGCATTATGCAGCATGAATACAGCGTCGGCGAGTTACTCACCAACGCTACATTATGCATCATGTCGCCAAAGCTCTAAAAGGGTCAATAATAAAGGTGATCTATCAGACAATACCACTTACACATTTAATTTGTATTTAATTAAGGAGAGTATTTCAGTTTATTTGCTTAAACTATCAAGCATGAACATCTCCACGTTAAGAATATGACAGCTCACCTTAGTGCCACACCAAATCCTTGCATGACCTCCCCGGCGTTAGGACCCAGGAAGTGAATGCCCAGGATGTTCTGGTCACCAGTCTTCTCAGCTACCACCTGTGTCAACCCAATAAGGCATATATGCAGCATTTTGTGCGCGGTTTAAACTTTATGAATCCAAGGCCATCAGAAATATGAATCATAGCTCAACACTTAATTAAAGAATAGTCATATTTTGCTAGTGGGGGGTGGGGGGGGGGCGCTTATCAAATTCATATCATTTGATTTTAGCCAAGTCCTATTCCGTATAGTAATGTCCTGTTTTTTTTAAAATCGAAAGCGAAAAACAAATCCCCCTCAATTCACCAAGCAGCCCCTCGTTATTGATAAATGTTCTCTGAGTGAGTCTCTCCTTAATATAAAATTAATCGAGCACTTACCTTAGGTTAGTGTGAAGATTAATTGTTGTTCCCTGAGCAGACAACAAAAGTTGTCTGCAGCGTACACAGGAGATGTCGCAGGTACCAGCGGTCACTTCCGGAGCAAGCGAGCAGTGGATTTTCTGTAAATTGAAAAGTACACAGGAAAAACCCCCCTTCTATGTCTATGTCTTCAGGTTTGTTGTAGATTGGCATTGGCCCAGTTAAAACCCCCAATTCCATCTAGGGTAGGTAGGGTGGGCCTGTGTACGCTTTTGTTGTCTGCTCAGGGAACAACAATTAATCTTCACACTAACCTAAGGTAAGTGCTCGATTAATTTTATATTCCCTGTCGCTGTCAACAAAAGTTGACTTTGCGACACAGGAGATTTTAAAGTGCAGTCAATCCACTGCGTTCACCCCTAGCGACTCGGGGCAACTATTAGAAATTTCCAATTTCATTCATCAATTATCCCTGTCCCACAGAACACTGTGACTCGGTACATAGGTGATAATTAGACAGTATTTATTAACCTGACAAAAGTCAGATCATAACAGGTAACGGAGTGGCTCTGGCAGTGGCCAACAAAATAAACTAGTAGTTTTATCTAGCACCATACTCGGTGGAGGCATGAGCATAATATTGCTCCCAGTATGTAACTTATATGAGATATAGTAGCAGTATAATACTAATAGGAGGGTCAGCCCCAAAATAAAAACGGGGGAGGTCTAAACTCCCTTTGCAGAAGCAGTTCCTCAGTAATCATCATCAGTTTAAACCCAGTCACTCTATGGTGTCCTCCAAGAGCATCCTGGCCAGAGTCTTTGGAGGCTTGGGGTCTGAAATCAGTTTGTTGTAATGCTTCGCCATGGTCTTGGCTCCTTTCCAAGATCCATGGCGAAGCAGTACAGCAGTAGCTACACAGAGTCTCCCTCCAGCAGAGGTGCTAGCACCCCTGGTGGAGTGAGCTCGGTATACCCTTGTGTCGATCCCTGCTGCGGTAAGCCCCGCCAAGACCCATCTTTTAGATGTGTCTTGCGAGATCTCCCCAAAAGGCGAGCGGAAAGACAAGAAGAGCGAGTGTTTCCTTCACCCTTCCTGTGTGGCCTCGTGACTTTAAGGTAGCACTTCAGGGTACAGACAACACAGAGGCATTCCTCCTCATGGAATGGTTCCAGGACCAGTTCCTCCAGAGGCTCACCAGTGCGTGCTGTTTTCATTAAGCCCTACAGTATAGCCCTAGAGATCCAGGGCAGGGATGACCTGGCCCTCCTGGCCAGAAACTAGTAGTATGAGCACTACTAGTTTAAACCCCAAGTACTGGAGAGACAGTAGCTCGTTTGGACCCCAACGCAGTTACATATCCAACACTACCTGCACGTCCCAGAAGGTGTTATATCTCTTCTGTGGACCCCAACGCAGTTACATATCTCAAGAGCTAAGAGTAAACTTCAAACCCCAAAAGAGTGCTTGTTTACTCCAGTCACCCTTACTCGGTAAGTATTGGAGGCAGATAGGTGTATTGCTTTATTTCGAAGTAGAAGTCATCCAGTTTTGCAAAGTCAATGGCGACAGCAGCATTGACAGTGATGACATCAAATAAGTATCATCTTTTTTGGACGACAATTTCACCAAATTTCAAAAGTATGTCGAAATCCTCTGACTGACCAATACACCCTGTAGCCTCCAATAAAGTTGTCTGCGTCTATGACAAGAGCGCCAGCTTCTGTGTCTTCGACAAGAGTGCCAGTATTAGCGACAAGGCGCTCTCAGGACAAGAGCGGCAACGCCTGCATCTCAGGGCGAGAGCGGCAGCGCCTGCGTCCCCCGGCGAGAGCGCCTGCGTCCCCCGGCGAGAGCGGCAGCGCCTGCTTCCCCCGACGAGAGCGACAGCGCCTGCGTCCCCCGACGAGAGCGGCAGCGCCTGCGTCCCCCGACGAGAGCGGCAGCGCCTGCGTCTCCCGACGAGAGCGGCAGCGCCTGCGTCTCAGGATGTGGGCGGCAACTCCCCCGTCTCACGACGACAGCGGCAGCGTCTCACGATGACAGCTGCAACGCCTGCGTCTCACAACGACAGCGGCCCCGCCTGCGTCTCACGACGACAGCGGCAACGCCTGCGTCTCACGACGACTGCGTCTCACGACGACAGCGGCAACGCCTGCGTCTCACGACGACAGCGGCAACGCCTGCGTCTCACGACGACAGCGGCAACGCCTGCGTCTCACGACGACAGCGGCAACGCCTGCGTCTCACGACGACAGCGGCAACGCCTGCGTCTCACGACGACAGCGGCAACGCCTGCGTCTCACGACAAGAGCGGCAACGCCTGCGTCTCACGACAAGAACGGCAACGCCTGCGTCTCCCGGCGAGAGCGTCAGCGCCTGCGTCTCCTGGCGAGAGCGTCAGCGCCTGCGTTTCCCGACGAGAGCGTCAGCGCCTGCGTTTCCCGACGAGAGCGTCAGCGCCTGCGTCTGCCGAAGAGAGCGTCAGCGCCTACGTCTCAGGACGTGAGCGGCAACGCCTGCTTCTCACGGCAAGAGCGGCAACGCCTGCGTCTCAGGACGAGAGCGGCAACGCCTGCGTCTCACGGCGAGAGCGGCAACGCCTGCGTCTCAGGTCGAAAGCGGCAACGCCTGCGTCTCAGGGCGAGAGCGGCAACGCCTGCGCCTCACGGTGAGAGCGGCAGGGCCTGCGCCTCCCGGCGAGAGCGGCAGCGTCTGCGCCTCACGGCGAGAGCGGCAGCGCCTGCGCCTCACGGCGAGAGCGGCAGCGCCTGCGCCTCAGGGCGAGAGCGGCAGCGCCTGCGCCTCAGGGCGAGAGCGGCAGCGCCTGCGCCTCAGGGCGAGAGCGGCAGCGCCTGCGCCTCACGGCGAGAGCGGCAACTCCTGCGCCTCACGGCGAGAGCGGCAACGCCTGCGTCTCAGGGCGAGAGCGGCAACGCCTGCGTCTCACGGCGAGAGCGGCAACGCCTGCGTCTAACGGCGAGAGCGGCAACGCCTGCGTCTCACGGCGAGTGCGGCAACGCCTGCGTCTCAGGGCGAGAGCGGCATCGCCTGCGTCTCACGACGAGAACGGCAACGCCTGCGTCTCACGGCGAGAGCGGCAACGCCTGCGTCTCCCGGCGAGAGCGTCAGCGCCTGCGTCTCCCGACGAGAGCGGCAGCGCCTGCGTTTCCCGACGAGAGCGGCAGCGCCTACGTCTCAGGACGTGAGCGGCAACGCCTGCTTCTCACGGCGAGATCGGCAACGCCTGCTTCTCACGGCGAGATCGGCAACGCCTGCGTCTCACGGCGAGAGCGGCAACGCCTGCGTCTCAGGACGAGAGCGGCAACGCCTGCGTCTCAGGGCGAGAGCGGCAACGCCTGCGTCTCAGGGCGAGAGCGGCAACGCCTGCGTCTCAGGGCGAGAGCGGCAACGCCTGCGTCTCAGGGCGAGAGCGGCAACGCCTGCGCCTCACGGCGAGAGCGGCAGGGCCTGCGCCTCCCGACGAGAGCGGCAGCGCCTGCGTCTCACGGCGAGAGCGGCAGCGCCTGCGTCTCACGGCGAGAGCGGCAGCGCCTGCGTCTCACGGAGAGAGCGGCAGCGCCTGCGTCTCACGGCGAGAGCGGCAACGCCTGCTTCTCACGACGAGAGCGGCAACGCCTGCGTCTCAGGGCGAGAGCGGCAACGCCTGTGTCTCACGGCGAGAGCGGCAACGCCTGCGTCTCACGACGAGAGCGGCAATGCCTGCGTCTGCCGAAGAGAGCGTCAGCGCCTACGTCTCAGGACGTGAGCGGCAACGCCTGCGTCTCACGGCGAGAACCGCAACGCCTGCGTCTCACGGCAACGCCTGCGCCTCCCGACGAGAGCGGCAGCGCCTGCGTCTCACGGCGAGAGCGGCAGCGCCTGCGTCTCACGGCGAGAGCGGCAGCGCCTGCGTCTCAGGGCGAGAGCGGCAACGCCTGCGTCTCACGGCGAGAGCGGCAACGCCTGCGTCTCACGGCGAGAGCGGCAACGCCTGCGTCTCACGGCGAGAGCGGCAACGCCTGCGTCTCTCGGCGAGAGCGGCAACGCCTGCGTCTCAGGACGAGAGCGGCAACGCCTGCGTCTCAGGGCGAGAGCGGCAACGCCTGCGTCTCACGGCGAGAGCGGCAACGCCTGCGTCTCACGGCGAGAGCGGCAACGCCTGCGTCTCACGACGAGAGCGGCTACGCCTGCGTCTTACGCTGAGAGCGGCAGAGTCTGCATCTCACAGAGGGGGTGACACACTATGACCTAGCAGTGGTCAACCAGTACAATTACTCAACCTACTTGGCCTGAGTAAGACTGGGAGTGAAACTGATTAAACACAAATAATCAGTGAAGCATCTCACCTGTATACCCTACAGTGGTGGTGCTTTCTTAGTGTCACTGTTATCATACACTTCCTCTACAGACCTCAGCGGATCTACAAGTTTAGTCATCTACCAGCTTGGCTAGACAACACTCGGAGGAACAACTGCTCATAGCAGTAGCACCCTTCCTGGTAAGAAGGTGCTAGTGTAAATAACTTCCCTGTACACACTCAACATTTCTTCTGTCACCTAAACAGGTGAAGGCATATGGAGTAAAACTGCCTAAATTTCATCAGAAACCATAGCAGAAGCCTTAGTAACCTTGCCCCATGGCACTGGGTTAAGCTTTTTTGTGTAAACAGGGCAACCCAACACATACCTAAAATAGGTGTTCCTAGAAAATAGTCTAAGAGCTATTTCTCCAAATTTGTGAAAAATTTGGGCATAAGGTATGTGTCTTGGTAACTTTCCAGTCCACATACAGGTTAAAGCTAATTTCTGCTTGAAAGTAATGAGTTGTCACCTTGTCTGGTTGCCTGAATATCCATCAGGATGCATAGCAGAGCCATTAAGGTTCACCCCTTACAGACAGCTCAATAGTCAATCTCCAAATTTGTAAAAAATTTGGGCATAAGGTATGTGTCTTGGTAACTTTCCAGTCCACATACAGGTTAAAGCTAATTCTGCTTGAAAGTAATGAGTTGTCACCTTTTCTGGTTGCCTGAATATCCATCAGGATGCATAGCAGAGCCATTAAGGTTCACCCCTTACAGACAGAAGCATGAAAAAGCCCAAGTGTAACTTCTAAATAAATAGAAAGTGCTGGTTAACACCAGGCACCCTTACACAGTAAGCATTGGAGGCAAATAGGTGTATTGGTCTTTTCTAGAAGTTGGTGTCATCCTGAATTGCCACTGTCAAAATTGACAGCAGTGTGACAGTGATGACATTGAAAATATTTTCATATTTTTGGACGACAATTTTCTAAATTTCTAAATTATGGATGACAATTTTCTTTGCCACCAATACACCCTGTTGCCTCCAATTTAGCCACAAATAAACGCAATTAGAGGCAAGTAGAGAAGACGATTTGGGAAAGCAGCGAGTCTAGCGCTAAAGTGAGCCCCGGCCACGCCGGTGGGCGATAATATGTGAATTTGCCTCATTGGCTTCAATTTTAGCGCTAAAACTCGCTGAAAAGATCCTCCTGTGCGACAAATCGTCCCCAATGCCTCTAAAAGCGACATTATAACAAAATAATAGCGACAAGTAGGGTAAATTCAGGTAAAAACATCGAAAACTTACCATATTCGTCGCTGCTTAGCTCCGGTCGCGTCCAGCCTTGACGCATGCGCGAACGGAAGTGGCCGCTGGTACCTGCGACATCTCCTGTGTCGCAAAGTCAACTTTTGTTGACAGCGACAGGGAACCAAGAGAATGTAGCTAACGTCTTGTACACATGTCATGTTGCCCTGTAGCAGACAGCTTGTATCTCACCTTGATGTAGCACTGGCTGGTGTCCCTCCCCGGCAGCGTGTACTCCAGGGGCCGGTAGTAGGCGTGGTACACCTGACACACACAGACAGGCAGTTAGGGTGGGGGAACCCTTAACACTTTACATGCAGCCCTGACGAGTAACTCGCCAGGGCTGCGTTCATGCATCATGCCGGCTCTACGGGGTTGAGACACTCGCAAAGGGTCGCCATGATGCACCAATGCAGCACTGGAAAGTTACTCACCGGGGCTGCATTGGTGCATCATGACAACAAAATTTAATGTCATCTTTTAGCGACATCCGTCCTTAAAGCTTGACCGTCATGGTTGAAGTGAGGCCAAAAGCACTTTTGGATATAGTTCAGTTTTCACTCACAAGAGGGCTCTTAAGGGCTGGGAGCTCAGCTCTTACAGGCACAAGATAGGGTGAATATGTTGTAGCTTGACAATGCTCATGGTCCCCCTGTCCAAACACGGCTGCCCTCTGGTGGAACTGTTTTTTTAGGCCATGTATGGAAAATGCTGAACTTATTCCCTGACGGCCCAGCTTTAAAGGGTTAAAGGGCAGTATCACGATTTAATGCTCTATGCCCTTTGTCACCCTTTGTCGTCATGATGCATGAATGCCGCCCTGGCGTGTTACTCACCCGGGCTGCATTCATGCATCATGCCGACACTTCCGGAATGCATTAACTTATTTGGGTCGACATATGATGCATGAACGCAGCCCTGGCGAGTTACTTGCCAGGGCTACATTTATGCATGAATACTTCATGCTGCATTCATACATAGATACTGTATGCTGAATTCATGCACGAGTACTTTATGTCTCATAATATCATCTAGATTCGCAATAATGACTAAGATAGTCGTAACTTTTACCATCATAGCGGTTTCATTCTAGCCCAAGTAGCTCTTTAGTCTCTACTGAAAACAGAGACAGTGCCATGATTGCCTAACATGTATGACAACCAACATTGGCGCCCTCTAGATTTGTAATACTGAACTGACTGATGATATTACAGTCAGCTTACCATCATACTCCCTCTATCCCCAGAAATATAGATGGCATAAAATTAGCTTATTGGTGTGGATGCTAAACCAAATGTGACAATTGCTTATGTCGATTTAAATAAACTAGAGAAAAATCATTGTTCGAAAATTATTTTTCCAATTTACATGAATTATTGTTAACGTTTCAGTCTAGCTGCAGCCTATCTTACATCAATGACAATGTAATTGCAACTTAAATGTCAATTTTCATCGTGTGTCTATTAGTGCTACATATTAACATGTCCATGATTTACCTCCAATGCCTCCTCCCCGTGTCTGGCCATGGCGTCCTCCTCAGACAGCCCACAACACGCGTACTCCAACGGGGTGAACACCGTCGTGGCCACCTACAAAACATATATAATGTAACTCAATTATCTGCTACCGATTAAGAGAGTTTATTGGGAAAATTGTGAATATACGCGAAGTACAACTATGATTGCAGCATAATCACCCAGGTCTAGAAAGGCTGAAATTACAACTATTAAGTTTTATCTTTTTCAGAGCAATATTTCTAAGGGTTATAATTAAAGATACAATATACATTATGATATCAAATGCTTTTTCTTTCTCATATAGAAATAATGATTTAGTTGAATGTACCTTATCATAGTCCATGGCGGTGCGACTGCCGGCGTACAGTCGGTGTGCCAGCAGTTTACCGGCCTTGATAGCGACCGGCGTCAGCTCGGGGCGGTCCTGGTAAAGGAACAGTCATCAGTATACAACATGTACAACATTGGCATTACTACCGTTATTTGTTACTTTATCGTTCAGGATGTTACACAATATGGAACACTGATGAATTACATTTTTTTAAAGTAACAAAATATCATAGATATTTCAAAGTATATTGTATCCTCCTTATGCTATTAGATCGCTGATAACAAACTTTTTTTTAAACTATTCTGGCTTTGAATTGATTGGGGTGCCACTCACCTGTAGGATATCACCTATAGCGTAGATATTGGGGACTGAGGTCCGCTCACTATCGCCATCATGTCCACCAATGACAAAGCCAGTTCGGGGGTCCACCTCGACACCAACCTCACTGAGTCCAAGTTCAGAAGTCTCTGGTGTCCGGCCTGTTATTCAGATATAAGTATTCACATGAGCCACTAAAGTCTAATGACTAAATACTTTTGTATATTAAACCTAAAAGAACAGAGGAATGCCATTATTATACTAGAATGTGTAATTAACCATGTTTGGAAAATGGCTGTAGAATAGAGAAGGGTGCAGCGATCACTACATCTGCAAGGAGTAAAACGTTTTCTTATTCAATTAACTAGGAAAGCATTAAAGTGAAAAATGTGTAAAAGTTCATAGTGTAATAAAAGCGGGGCTCACCTATAGCCATGAGGACTGTGTTGTAGACTTCCTCCCCGGTACCATTACCGGAGCCCTCCTGCCATGCCACCCGGAGGCGGCCATCCCCCTCCCGCGTCACTCCGGTTGGTACCGCCGGCATCACCAACTTGGTACCGTGTGTCCGCATTGCGTCCAGCACCAGAGTCGACATTTGCTGAATGGTATAAAGATGACAAGATCAGTAACATTCCGTGGGATGTTTAATTACACACATGTTTCTGACAATCTTATAGAATGCCATTCTTTAATATAAACAAAAACTAGAGTAATGCACTGTGGATGTAGAATAGTGGTAAATTTCTAGATTTACCCGGTCAAAACCCCTTAGCGGTATGGATCGGAGCATGACGGTGGTGTCGTATCCCAGACCAGTCAGGAACCCTGCACACTCTAATGCTACATCTGACAGCAAGAGTTAAGGTTAGCTCAGTTAACTCATTAGCCTATGATTAGGGAATCTGTAATATTATCTCTAATTCATATTCTGTCAGCTTCTCATAATTAAGATATTATTTGCTTTTGTTATAAGAAAAGAACATGTAAGGCCAACATTCTCTTGCACCTCTAACATTTTTTAAATACAAGTGTCTATAGATTTTGCTCGGACTTTTGTAATTCTTAGCTCCCCACTGATAAACCCATATCTTTTTTTGTTGCCTGGGTTTTGTTTTTTTTTTGTTTTTTTTTGTTATGACTCATAACAAGTTTATTGCCATGATTTTCAGTACAACGGACTTTCCTTCACTGCTCGGTGTCTCTTACTCGAGGCAGGGTTTCTGTCATTTTATAATACGGTGCTGGGTATATACAGTGTGACATGGTAATTTACAGTGATGTAGATAATGTACAGTTATGATACAGGTTTGCATTTTTACATTAGTATTATAAAAACATTGTAACTGCAGCGGAGTGATCAATATGTTCATGAAACTTGGCAGGTTAAGGGTCCAATATAATCAAATTTTCCCAATTAGAGTTATCCTTTCTTTTTCTTTTTCTTTTTCCTAGCTTTGGGTTTTTTACTGGGAACTATTGTCAGAGAGCATAGGTAAAATTGTAGCTTGCTCCTGTTTATTATTTAAAAAATCCATCGATATGGATGTAGTGATAGAAGAATGTTTTTATGTAATTATCAGTGTCAAGGATACAGCTTCCACCGATGACCAGCGTCTTGCCCGGGGCCTGTGTCCGCCAGAATATGTCATCACTAGATATGGTGTGTTCTACGGCACCTGGAATCTGAACACAAGACACATTCACAGATAACTTCACAACCAAGCATCCACCAACTGGCATTACTGTAGTAACCCTTATGGGCCACATAGTGTGTGAATGCATTCAAGCATCATGCAGACCCCCATCGGGTTGATACACACACACATAGGGTCGGCATCCTGCATGAAGACATCTTTGGCGAGTAGACTCGCCATGGCTGCATTCAAGCATCATGACGACAAAGGACACAGCATATTAAAACATTATGCTGTCCTTAACGGGTGAACAGAAAAATAAAATCGAACGTGTGACTGCATCACAAATGACTCAGGTTCGGGGGGAAATGTAGTATCATCATATAGGAGTATACATATAATAATATTGTTCATCCCCAAATCCCAAGCTAATGTCCCAACCCCATGTCCCAACCCCCGAGTCTCACCCCCGAGTCCCACCCCCGAGTCTCACCCCCGAGTCCCAACCCCGAGTCCCAACCCCGAGTCCCTCCCCCGAGTCCCAACCCCGAGTCCCTCCCCCGAGTCCGAACCCCGAGTCCGAACCCCGAGTCCCAACCCCTAGTCCCACCCCCGAGTTCCACCCCTGAGTCCCAACCCCGAGTCCCACCCCCGAGTCTCACCCCCGAGTCCCAACCCCGAGTCCCTTCCCCTTCCCCTTCCCCCGTTAACTAGACTCAGGGTCAGGTAGAGGTGTGAAGGGAAATGTATCATTTATCATAGTAAGAAAGAGAAAGGGTGCACTCTTGTATTAATGGGATTCTTAAAGATGTGACCTTTGACCTTGATTTTGACCTTTTTCCGACCTAGATGTCATCCTACACATAACAGAAATGAATTCAGCACCTTTGGTTTATCCTAGTCCACTATCCATATCCATCCATTGCTCCCCCTATTATATCCTGGCTGGACTGTTTCGGATAGCATACCCAAATTGTGCGTCACAAGTCAGGAACTCACAACTACCTATAGGCCTGCACCACACAACCTATAGGTCGCATGACGCAGGTGCCCTAAGAAAGCCACACCGAGTGAGGCAAGCCGCGCAAAAGAAGGGTATACTCAAAAAAAATGTGGACATTGACTTTCTTTTGGGGGGGTACTTAGGCCCAAATTCAAATTTTCATGTTCCCCGATCTTGGCTATCTATGTCTTTTGTCCTCTCACGTCTATGTCAGACACACACTGAATAAAAAGCTCCCATGTCCATATTGTAAGTAACAGCGAATAGTGCTTAGTAGGGTCTGAGCTATATCCTACTACAGGGTTGTCTGTTTTTGTTCTCAAAATATTTGTCATGTATTGAACAACACTGGACAGCAACATATATATTAAATTACCATTAAATTACCATACCGGTATCTAACATACTGCAGCGTATGTTGGGCCTAGTATATGATATAGGATGGCATCTCCTTTGGGAAGTAGTGTAGTACTTCCCTGTGTTCAATTACCATTGGATCCAGTCAAAGCTTGCTGAAAAAAAGTGTCTCACCCCGGTTTGGTCGGCTGCCGAGATCTGTCCCATTGACTTAGCACTGAGCCCGTTCAATATGTAACTGTTAAATGTCAAGGGTTATCTACAGGCTCCCATAGGGCTCTATGCTGAAGCAAATTACCACCATTTTAGACACAAAATTAAAATCATGCTTTTCAGGGGGAAGCGTTTGAAAATGGATTAAAGCGCGATTACATAGGAAGGACAACATTGTACCGCATCTAATGACACAAAATTGAGAGAAAAAGCTCCAATTTTGAAGGAATGACAGCTGTTTTAAATTTTAGGCTGAGAGACCCCCTGCTACCCGTCGCACAAGACTCAGAGTAAACCTGAGTCAATAAGTCAATGTTAATTTCTTTCTGGGGTTAGGATGAGCGAAAATAAGGTAATTGAGAATGTTATAATTTGAGGCGGGGTTTTGTTACTTGTATTTTTTTCGCTATCAAAGGTCTATGTGACATCCTTGATTTATTCAGTTGTAGGCATATTGTACATAAAGACATAAAGTAAATATTCTTCCTTACCTCTGGAAACCTGGGCCTCATTCCTGTGGCTAGGACCACGTGCTCTGCCCTGAGTATACTCTATAACAGAGGGAAGTTAAATGCTTTAAATTTAACAGCATACGTCAGCATTGAATGCATGTACATCAAATACTGATATCACAGAAAGTTTGTGTTGTTCTCGTTTTATTCGATCCTAATAACATACAACATGGCTTTCCTGCTCGATCTTGCCAGCTCATCAAGCCTTTTCAAATTTACACTTCTTTCATTGTTTATTACGTACTGTACCGTCGCATTTACACCCAATTATTTCAGACCAGCCTTTAGTCCATACCCACTACACATGCCATTTTATTATAAGACCGGCGCTCTTTTGAAGTAGTTGAAGGCTCGAGTGTTACACTGTACGTTACATTAATCAGTGTGAGAAATGATCCACCCTAGGTAACTGCTACTCTTACCTCTTTCCCCTTCTTGTCTGTTGCTTTGACAGTATTCTTGTCCACCATGTAGCCTTTGCAATTTAGGTAGGTCACCTTTCTGTGAACAAATGCAAAACAGGAAGTATCTAATACATGCGAGGAAACGTGTGCCATACCCAAGCATAAGTTGGTTGTATTGGTTGACTGAACATGTGGTCATTATCTAACAATAAAAAAATCCAGCAGCCATTAAGTGAAGTGACGGCAGAAAATCCTATTCGACACCGAAGGTACTACATGTGGATCAAAACTCCAGCAGTCTCGACAATCCCGCAACCTAACCCGTACATGAGCTTGATGGCATTTTTCTTTCTACTCTCAATTCTTTTTCTGATTTAATGCGGTAAGCCTATTATCGTCATGGCCGCATGTGTAACTCACCAAGATTGCAGCATCATGCCGACCCTATGGGGTTCATACACTCCCGAATAGTCGGCATCATGCATGAATGCAGCCCTGGTGGGTGGCATCGCCATGTATCAGAATGACCAGGGATATACCGGGGTAGCTGCTTGAATTATCAACCAATGGGATAATTCCCTGGCCTACACTGCGGAATTCTTAGGGGGCATTATGTAACAGCCTGTACCAATTGTGATAGCTGTATCAGTGCTTATCTCGACAGTACCAGATCAAGCAATAGACAACCGCATTTAAGGCATCCAGCTGCCCCGGTATACCGAGGTTGCAGGTTCCTTAGTAGGGGGCACCATTGCTTGATCTGGAAACCAGCGAGATAAGCACTGATTCAGCAATCACAATGGGTACAGGCTGTTACATAATGCCCCCTTGGTTGATAATTCATCCAGCTACACGCCTGTAGCACATTAATGCACCATGCGGTTAGATGATTAGGCGTAGGGCTACTGACCTCTATCACTCTCTTCCTCTATCAGTTACTTACTTGCTCTTGAGGGCCACTCTGTGCCCCCAGTTCAGGGAGCGGACGTGGTTCTGTATTGCCTCACTCATGGCCGTCCTGTTAAAGAAGCCGAGCTAATGTTAGAAACATTAATACCGTAAATATATCTATGTTATGGGTATGGACCATTTAATTCGACATGGCGACATGGCCTTTTCTTAAAATCGACATTCGACATGGAGCTTAGTGACATGGGGAAAAAAATAAGTGACATGACACAGAGTGTTTCTTAAAATCGACATGGGACATGACATGTTCTTAGCAGCGACATGGGGGATGGGAATTTAAGTGACAGGTGACATGGCTATTTCTTAAAATCGACATGCGACATGGGGACCCCCCATCCAGACCCCCTATGTTATCATAAAGCAGGGTCACTTTATCATACAGACCCAGTGTACAGATGTGAGTGAGCTACCACACAGAAACCACAAAGATGCTTCCAGCGGGGATGCACAGATAATACTTTCTGCATTGACTGGTTACATTTTATGTGAATTGATCGAAAATAAAAATCACTTTTTATAAATGAGTTATTTTTTCAATAATGTGAGCAACCAAGCAGAAAGGATAATCTGTGTAACCATGCGGGGAGCATCCTTTCTGTTTGGCTCCTGCGATACAGATGGTCAAGTTGGGTAGGCGAGGCATCTTTACAGGTAAAGTTTTGAGATGCATATATACTATAGGTTCTCGTGAAATTATAATCATTCACGATACAAGAACAAGAAACAATTGAATAATAAATTTGTATATCCCCCCGCTCCCCACCTATCTCTATCCTACTCACCAGTTGTTGGTGACGTCATCGGGGACACCCCACCCGAAGGCGCGCGCGTCGTTGAGGTTTCCGCCCAACATGGCGGCCTGGTGCATCAACTTCTTGGGGATACACCCCACGTTGACACAGGTACCCCCCAGGCCCCACGTCGTACCTACAACATGGGACACATCACAGGTTATGGTTATTCGGTATGGCTCTTAATGGGTAATTAAACATAGCGACTAATACAGAGACCAACTTCTATTGAAACTTTATTATACATGTATCAACTGAAATTGAGTAAACGCAAAAAGACCTAAGAACCTCCATGGTATTTAATCCCTTTGGAACTTTAAAACACCGGGCATCTAGGACAAGCTGGTAGACGTTGACTCTTTAACTGTGTACAGATTCTTCTTTTTTTCCCTGAAGAATTTTTTTTTTGGGTGACATCTTCTTTGATCGGGAGACAGAAAATTTGAGGTTGTTGCTCAAAAAAAAAGCCCGCCTACTTGATTCAAGGCTGAAATCCATAGACAAAAAATAATTGTTTAAAAAAAAAAAAAATCGCCCGCCCTCACCAATTTTTGATAACCAAAATCCGCATGCCAACTTTTTTTATTTTGTGTGGCCTCAGATACCCTATAACATGTAACATGATCATGTCTATGACTCACCTTGTGGAGAAGGTGAGACGTAATCCAGGACAGCTACCCGCTTACCCAGGTCACCAGCTGAAAAGACACACACACACATGGTATACCCACATGAAGACATATACCCGGTATATAGAGATTTGATATTTTATATACCAGAGGTCTGTCTATTCTTTAACAAAATGTGCGATGTCTAAGGATAGTGAGTAGTACATGGACGTATATGTACCTTTGTAAGTAGTATATGGATATGTGCATTTATAGTGATGTAAGTAGTATATGGATATGTGCATTTATAGTGATGTAAATAATATATGGAGATGTGCCTTTATAGTGATGGAAGTAGTATATGGAGATGTGCATTTATAGTGATGTAAGTAGTATATGGACATGCACATTTATACTGGTGTAAGTAGTATATGGACGTGCACATTTATAATGTTGTAAGTAGTATATGGACTAGTGTATCTATAATGGTGTAAGTAGTATATGGACATGTGCATCTATAATGGCGCAAGTACTACGTAGTATATGGACATGTAGTTTATAATGGTGTATGTAATATAAGTAGCAGTGTATTCACTACAGGCATAGGCACAGTCAGCCATCTGGGACTGATTAATACTGCTGATAGCGGGAGTGTGGGTGTTGGAGGAGGGGAGGGGGCTGATAAGAGTGAGGATAGATAGGTCTAACAGCAAGATATATTAATAAGGCAGTATGGAAAATGGGGAAAAGGAAGAAAATTGAATTCAGTTCTGAGCTAGAGCTGAGTAGTAGGGAATTGTAAATTCCAAAGCTGAGTAGTAGGGAATTGTAAATTCCAAAACTAAAGGACATATGTGGTTGAATATTCCCACTAATACAAAATCTGGCCTCGATATTTCCTAACCTCTACATATAAAGGGCTATTCATCTACCATAATACTGATTGATACATATACTGTACCTCCTGACAGTCACCCTGTACCTTTGACTGGCATACTTAAAAGGACACTATGCTATAGGGCAGGCAGACATTGTGACTGCCGATCAGAGGCACCACATCACAGGGGGATACCCATTAGCAACAAAGCTCTACTAAAATGTGGCTACATACACAGAGTTCACTGTACAACCCCCAACACACACATATACCTCCAAGCACAAGTAATGGCTGACTTCAAACTTCATATTTCCAGTTGCTTCTAGCAACTACTACTACTAGTAATCATGTTAAGTTTCAAAATTATTTTAAAAGATCCGAATGTGGTTCCCACAAAGTCGGCCCCGTTTTGGTTGGCTAAGTAAAGTTACCTAAAACACCTCTCATCTCTGCCTAAGCACATCCTGCATGTATGAGCTACCGTAGCTACAACAGAATTACTGGATTTGATTTGGATTCATAGAGCACATATGCCACACCCGAATCAAGAAAAAAGTAGGACATCTAAAAATGTTGGTTAATGTTCTGTAGGAAATTAACTTAATTCCATACAGAAATTGAAGCGAAAAAGTAGGAATTGCTACTTACATAGGAATAGTGGCATCTCTGATAGAAAAAGGAAAGATGATGTAGAAACTACCCACCTTCCTTGGCACAGGCGAGTCCCCCCGAACCTCCTCCGATGACGACCAGATCGTACTCATTGTTGCCATCATCTGCTGAAACATAGTGCAGAAATACCACTATAACCTTTAACGATGGAAAATAAAGAATGCTCATATATTGGAAAAGATTGAGAGTGTGAGTGGCCTCACAGATGACTCAGGGTAAGCTGGAGCTGGAGCTTATCATGTACTTAGATATAGTACTCCCTTATAATCATTCATTGGTCAATTCTGGCATCAGAAATGAATTCCTTGTTAAAAAGTACCCTCAAGTCATGTGTCATACATGTATGTTATTCCAATTTAGGCCAGCAGGTGGGTGTGGGTAAGCAGGTGGGTGTGGGTGTGCAGGCGATAGTTGCAGGCTGCCGGCATGTATCGCCTTTTGTCCCTATCAAAAAGCGAGTCGATCGGACGATAAACGGCGGAGATACGGGTGGTACAATTTCGCTCTGCACTCCTTTATCCTGACGTTGTCCCTGGCAACTCTTGTGTTGTCTTGCTGAGATCTAGAGGTACGCGAGAAACGACTATGGTGATGAATAAGTTGCTTAAAGCTGGACAAAGTCAAAAGCCATCTTGTTTGGTCTAAAACCGCGCCATCGAGTGACGTCACTTTTATTACCGGAAGCTACATGAACGCCGGTTACCCGGTCACATATTTTCCCGCGTCGTCAAATCTCAATACTCCTCCTCGACAAGTGAAAATATACTTTGTTTGAAACATACCTAATATGAACATAAACTTTTAGAACATATAGTTTAGAATACACAATCAACTTCTATAATGTATTACATGAACGCCGGTTACCCGGTCACATATTTTCCCGCGTCGTCAAATCTCAATATATGGCGCCACCATGTAGAAGACGGGTGGTACAGGAACTAAAAGTGATCCTTGTGTTTGGTATGTACAGGGTATTATATGAAGTTCATTTAAGTAATTTAAATAATGTAGAGGGCATTTTAGCTTAGTTGGATGGCATTTTCATATGTTAGATGGTACATTTATGCCTGAAAGATAGAAATGTGCTAGTTCTTTGCTGAGAAGACCACTTCTATCAGCTCCAGTTTTTTTTTTAACCTTGCAGCCTATGGAGAGTTCATTTAGAGGGTAGTCATTTAACAGTACTTAAGAGTACTTAAGAGTTATACAACAAGAGAGAAAAAATACGCAAAGATCGCAGTTGATTTGCGAATAGAAGAAAAGAGATATTGATTTACTTTTTGAAAGAAATATTTGTCCCCCGATCTTGCCCTTCATTTTAGCTTATTGTTTTTTTCTCTAACTAAAATAGAAACTGAGTAATATGCATTTTAAAATGGCTAAAAAACGACTTAAAGGAAAAGCCAGGCGTTATAATATGCCTCAGGGTATGAACCTTGAGTCAATTAACCTATCGATGCTGGGAACAGTTCAGTTTGAATTGATACACTATGCTGTTTTCCCGTTATGGTGCATGAATGCAGCCCTGGCACTGCGCTGGTGGTGCATTATGGCAATATGCAGCATGAACCATGATGCGTCATCTGGACCATGTCCGAACCTCATAGGATTACGGTATAAAAGGGGGGAAAAGGGAGAAGGAAAAAAATTGGAAATGACATGATGCCAGTTGCTTACCTGGTGAGACAATGGTTTCTGACACAACTTTCCACTTGTTGGGAAGTTGGCTCAGGTTGAGACCATTCCCCATCATCATACAGATGTACAACTCCCAGAATACAGCGGTTATAGCCGTCTAAAACGACGATCTGAGTAACAACCAGGTATGCCCTTCTGGTGTAATGAAAGTACAATGTACTACCACCAGTCTCCAATGGCGTGGTGTACTAATCTGTACTCCCCGGTCCTTAATTGGTGATACAGCAGGGGTATGGCGATTCTTCCACGTTGAGGCTTCCCAAAGAAGCGTTAAAGTTGCTAGTCCCAGGTCAAATATCAGGCCTTATATATCAGGGCCTTGAATATCAAATGAGTCCCTTAGTGCTTCCTTTTCTTGCTCCCCTTCTCTGACTTGTCTACTGCTAATACACCATTAAACTAAGCCGGTATCCAAATTGGCCCAGCGTCCAGTATGCATGACCTATGGACGGAGAGTGACTCCGAGCGCTCATCATAATAGGTACTTTAGCCACTGTTTGGAGAGTATTGAATAGATTAGGCCTATTCGTGTGTGTGCGGGGGGGGGGGGAGGCAGGCAGTTTGTATAACTTTAAGTGAGTGAGATGGCGGGTGATTGGATGACGGAGTGGGTGAGTGGGGCTGTGTATGAGTGGAGTAGTGTGTGTGGGGATGTGTGTGAGGGGGGGGGGGGACTCACTACTTATTGCATGAGCTGGTGACACGACACAGTCCATCTATCCATCAAAGACTTAGTCATTATCAGTCACATATCTGGTAATATCCGTAGTGGTAGCCCCGGGGTATATAACAACCAATAGCTTCAAAGGGGTGGTGAGGTAAGTCAACCCTTTAGTGGCCGCACAGTGCTTTAATATGCTGTGCCCTTTGTCGTCAATGCGCAATCCTGCAGCCCTGGTGAATATAGAATCGCCAATGCTGCATTCATGCATCATGCTGACTACGATTAAAAGCACACTAAAGCGCCATGCGTCCCTTAAAGGGTTAATACTTCTAATGAAGAGGCATTGAATGCAAATGAAACAGTGTGGTGTCTAAAGTATGGGACAGTGCATCATGCCAAATCGTTGGAGATGTACCGGTATCAACTACTTTAGGGTCGGCATGATGCTTGAATACAGCACTGGTGAGCTACTCAACAGGGCTGCATTCATCCATCATGACGACAAAGAATATAGCGCTTTGATATACGGCCTTTAAATGGTTAAAACGCTCAAAGGGTTAAGGGGTGAGACCAACAATGAGTTGTGTTCCGGCCGACCCTATTTTATACACCCAGATGACGTATTAAATTTTGTGAACTGAAACGATAAAAAAAAAATGGAGAAAACACCCCTCAAAACCCATTAAAAAATGATAAAAAAAATATTAAAAAAAAACATCGGGCATATTACAGGAACAACACCTTTCTTTTAGGTCTGGACACAACCTCTCAGTATGGACCTGCTGCTGATGTGTGCTTACAGCTCATTATGGCACAGACACACCTACAGCAACTACTAGATCCAACTTCATTATGTCAGAACCACGGCTTATCTGCAGCTCATAGCCTCATACTACGCCACTACCGCACGGCTGTAACCATGGTAACAATATAGCTCACACTGCGGGTTATCTGTAGAGGCTATCAGGGAGTTTTAGCAGCCTGTACGTAGACGTACACGTAGCCGTACGTAGCGTGTCGCCTAGCAACCCTTCTAGTGACGTCAGCAGTTTGTGTGCTCTTTGCTACGTCCAGTGAGTGCTACGTACGTCAAAGACGTAGCAAAGCAGTTTGCTACGTTGACCACTACGTATCTATATAGCACACATTAGAGTCAACAGATCTGTATGAAAATAATTATGAGTAATCTACATATATATGTGCATCTCCACCGTGAAAATGGCGTAGATTGAGAAAGCAGAACATAATTTAAATTGATTTCCAAGAAGACACTCATTTTAAGACGTCACTATCGTCCACGGGAGGGTTTTTATGCTAAAACTCCATTTACTGACGTACGTAGTGCATGACGTGCCACACACTACGCTCACGTGTACGTCTACGTTCAGCCTGCTAAAACTCCCTAATCTACTGCGGCCGGGGGGGGGGGGGGGATAGGAGACTGGTAAGACCCAGTTATTGGGGCGGGAGGGGCAAGGGAGGCAGCGGCCCCGGCCCTGTGGTAGCGGTAGGTAGACAGCAAATTGAATGAGTGAGTACCGCAAGTAAACAACCGAGTAAGTTAGTGGTTGAGTGAAAGGGAGACAGATATTTAGAGGGGCACATCGGCCTCTAGAGGAGCCAAACCTTTTCCGTTCACCCTGTAAAAGGTGACCCTATTACCGCCAAATATATAGCCATGACATATCAAACTGCCGAAAATTGTGAATTTCTTTGATCCCCTCCCTTTAACATGAGGGGTCGAAGGCAGGTCGACCGTCTCACTGACCGTCTCATTGCCGAAGGTACCATATTGACCTGAGATGGCCAGAGTGAAACTAGTGGATATTATAACTTATATAAGCGGTAATAATCGTTTGTAACATGAACCAGAATTCAAGGTGAATTTATAATTTAGGTCTATTAAGAAACTTTTAAAGGCTTCATACATAGAAAACAGTAGGCCTTTAGTGACATGGGACAAGAAGAATAAATATATACCGGTAGTGACAGGGGACCCCCCCCCCTTTCTAGGAACCTTTATTTCTGGGGCCTGGTTCCATAGATGATAGATACATAGTGTGTGACGGGTATGACTTCAAGAGAACTCAGACTACTAGATCCTTTACTCCTAATCGCCTACAGACTACCTATCATCATAATGACTATGTGATGTCATTGACATTCGCTATATTGACAAATCGCCATTTTGTCAATATGGCAATATATCATTGTCATTTTCAATATGTCAATATGATTATGTCAATATATTTCTTAGGAGAAAGTTTGAAACTCAGAAAGTGTACTCTGCCAGTGGAAAAAAAGTATGTGCTTACATTATGATATTGGTACCGGTACCCGAACGTGCCAGGATCCAGTGTACCTTCAGAGAAGGTGCTCTTCACTGAGTTAGGTAAGAGGGGGGTTGATACACATTGTGTCTATTAAAGAGCTGACAGCTGGGTCAGTTATTCTCTTGATTCCTTCCTTCCATTATGTCAACAATTATCAGGCAAAGAAATCTGCATTCCTTCAAACTGCTTCAAAATTCCTATTGACCTCTGCCTTTGTTATTTTTCTCAGCTTATTTAGGGCAATATGCAGTGGTACAGGTTACGGTACTTTGGTTTGATCATTTCATGCCAGTACCATAATATTGCAGATACATGGCCCCGGGCATGAGATGGGTATAGACTTCTAATAGTTCTATGTCAATAGTAAGCCGTCATCGACATAAATTGGATGTCAATGACTAAAAATATATATATTTTATTTATGAGAAGGCAAAGACTATATTTATTAGCTACCGGTAATTATATAAGCATGGACTTTGACAGCTGACACTGATGAAACCACATAGGTCACAGAGGGAGCTGGCACGTCATACTGCATCACTTGATAAACTTGCACAAAGAGCCCACAACCTCTAAAATCCGAGGGGAGCAGTACGAGAGGTTAGCGCTGGTCAGAAGTCGTACCACAATATCCATCATATCGTTCCCATTTCTTTTAATTTTACCATATAACTCTGCCCAGGCCATAAGTAAATAGGATCCCCACTTACATGTGGCGAGATGTCTGGATATAACCTGAATTCTCTGCTTAGACAGGCAAAATCGTAGCCGCCTTGTCAGCTGGGGCACCTGTCGCAAGGGCGCCGCCATCTTTGTTTCAGGTCTAGTACCGATGGCTGTGATTGGCCGAGCTGAAATTCATCCAATCAGATTTGCCGTACTACATGAACTCGGGCCGAGCCTGTCAATAACTTGAGCAGACGAATTTGTTGGTCAGAGTGCATGGCTCTGCAGCAGAACTCTACACATTTTACTGGATCTTTATTTTCCTGCCATAGCTCTTATATTTAGCAATTGGATCTTTTTAAAATAGTATATTAATGGCCTACCCTTGAATTTAGGTTATTTTAAATCTGTATTCTAGGCCTACCTGAGCAGTGTTTGACCATGGTCCATGGAGATTTCGGGAAGAGGGTGAAATTACTGAAAAACAACGTTGAAGAGGGGGGATTATTGATTAGAGACTACTAATATTATTCTGAGCATAGGCCTATACCGGCCTGTACTATACTGCTACAAAATGTACTACAAAACAGAAAATGTAAAGACATTGTCGTGGCACCATAGCAACTTTCGTATGGCCATTTGAGCAAAATAGTGTCTTAATTATAGTGATAATTTTCATGTTATGCAGTTCATTGATATTATACACCGTTCTATCGATTTACTAACCAAACCATGTGAATTTGTAATGGACATCGATACAAATATTTTGGAAGCAAAATGAATACCCCATTTCGTTAAATAACGACCACCACCTACCCGGTAGATCATAGGCATAGGGTGACTTTAATTAAAGAAAGAAGAAATAGATACCGTATTTGGTATTACATGGGTTTATTGTTATTTGTAATGCATTAAAATACAAACTGTACACAGGTTTCTATTGTTCTGTCATATATACCATAAATGCTCCAGCCTAAACTACTTATACTTGGCAGTGTATATTTATGTAACAACATTCACACAATACAACCCTATAATCAAGTGTCTTAAATGCTCTGCAGCTGACAAAGCAATCGATATCAATTCCAATAATTGATAACTGCACCATTATTCATACCAAAATTAAGAGGAAAAAACATTCCAGTTCTCAAAAACTTTTTACATATACAGGTACGGTAGTACGTAAACATGTACCGGCAAATCAATAACATGGCTGTTCATTTCATTCTATGGTGCGATAAAATTGCACAACTTCTTCCTAACTAAAAAAGAAGAAGAAAATTATACCGACATCCATGAAAATACATTGGTTTTGGCATACACAACAGTTCTCACAATATTCCACTTTGTTGGAATACCTTCATCCTATCAAATCTAGACTTCTTTAAACACTAGGTACAAGTATTACCGGTAAAATGCAATACCACCACATACTTTGAACGAGATCTGTCGCAAGAACAGAATTTATCTGTACAAAATACACATTAAATCGAGTAAACAACAAGATATACTGAACACTAACCTTTTAAAATCTAAACTGATCTGGTAAAGTTTTCTCATCAACATGTATATACCGATACTTATGTGCTGAACAATTACCCACGATTTCCATGCATTTCATTTTCTCGTAGGAAATATATATTATGGTATTTAAACCAATAAAATAATAAAAGCACATGCTAATTATAGGGATCTCTCAGGAGAGGACGTAGGCCTACACATGGAGGAACTCCCGAGGATCTTATTTAGTGTACCTGAGGTTTGATCCATCACACTAACAGTACTACTAACTCACTATGGAGACATTAATATAATATAATAATATAACCCTATTTTGGTAGCATTCATGGAAATAAATATGAGATTGTGCTTCCCATTCGTTAGGGGACTGATATTTTATCAGATCAAAATATTAGAAATAGCATTCTGTAATCCCATATTTCGGTATTACACGTATTTTTCTTCTCAGAATAAATATAATGCTCACTAAAGCGCATATTATATGCATGCATGACTTTATCATGTTAAACTATCATTAGTGATATGGGTTTGTGAATGATGAATAACCTTGCATGGTTGATAGTGGAAGAGGGTCTCATAGACACTATACAAGTAACACGTATACATAATTAACAAAATAGCGCTACGTTTAACTGACGGTAGCCCAGATTTCTCTATTCAAAGAATATCCACAACTATATAGGTTTAGGTGAAGCATCAACTCATTTAGCATAAGACCCTGTATCTCACAAGATTCAGAATCAGCCGAAAATGAGTCGCGACAATAGTCAATCATCATCGTCATCATCATCGTCATCTTCTGCAGAGTCTGTCTGAAAGCCAGGGGCGTCAGAATCTTCATCCGTCGTCTCGGTTAGGTCAGAATCCGAGAGAATATCATCCTCTGACTCAGAGATATCGCCGGGCGGCTGATTCTTTGCTGCATAGTCCTCCTCGATAGAGTCTAGTTCGGGCACACTGAGGAACTCCTTGAGTGTCTCGGGCAGGCAGAGGGTCTGTACGCGGTGCTCTATGTTGTGACCGAGGTGTCGGCGTATCACCGAGCGGCAGTGGTGTGCGAGGCAGGGCGGGCCCTGTGTGATCTCCTGGAGGAAGGCCAGGGTTTCCTCCTTGTCCTTGTCCCAGATGTTGATGGGCAGGGAGCTGGCTGTGTACCAGGGTAGAGTCCCCTCCGTCCACCCCAGGGCCTGTCCACACGACCCCCCGGCCACCCACAGCATGCGCGCGATGGCCACCTGCCCCAACCGGATCGCGATCTCAAACGGCAGCTGCAGGTCTGAGGAGCGATACCGGTGACCGTCATGGCGGCATATCACCGCTGACTCTAGCCGCGCTTTTCTGTCCGTATCACAACCATAGCGGAGTAGTGCCTTAATCGTCTTTGTCACATAGAGTGGGAAGATGTTAAAGCCGCGAATGGCACATGTGAGCGGTGTCCGCCCGTGCTTATCAAGCAAGTCTGGGTTGGCACCATTTTGTAGCAGTGCCACAACGTTCTCTACACACACTCGCTCACAGCTGAGAGTCAATGGAGTTTTGCCTTTCTCGTCGGTTTTGTCGAGTGTGGGTTCGAAGCCGTCCCCAAAGTCTGACTCCAGGATATACTTGAGGCAGTTGTAGCTGTTACTCAGGCACGCCATGTGCACCGCATTCCCCTCGTTCATGTACATCTGGTAAATGGTAGACAAAAAGGTAAACTTTATAATGCTAGGGAGTAGAAAGTTCCAACCTAAAACTTTATCTATGTATTGGTAGTAATGTTGATATCTATGATATATTATGAACATTACATAGTAAATCTTAAATATTATTTGTTTGAAGATTAAGCTTTTCAACTTATTGAAGGAAGCGGGAAGCACGTCAATTAAAGCAACACTGGATGCTAAGGTGATATTCCAAGACATTTCATTTAAAAGTAGATAAACCTTTGGTTAACTTGTAATGTCTTATTCGTACATATGTAATAAGAAACTAAATTTGTACAAACCTGCATGACATTACAGCCACTTTGAATCATCTTCTTAGTCAGTTTCAGATCATCACGTTTTACCGCCATCAGGAAGGGTGAGAAGCCGATGCCGCTGGTCAGATTAACATCGGCCCCGACCGACAGTAAATAGTCCACCACGGTATGGTGCTGGTAGGAGGCGGCCAGGAACAGTGCTGACCGGTTAGTACTGTCCACACTGTTGACACTCGCACCCTTGTCCACCAACACCCTGACCGTCTCCTCGTGCCCGTTCTCTGCCGCCTTGGTCAGTGCGCTGTGCCCCGAGTAGTCGACCGTGTTGATATTAGCTCCGGCCGCCAGCAGAGCACGGACCACGTCCGACTGGCCGCGCTGCCCGGCCAGGATCAGGGCAGTGTACCAGAAGAAGTTCTTGGTGTGGACATTAGCACCCGCCTCTATCAACAAGCTCACCGTGTCCAGATGACCCTTACTCGCAGCGATCATCAGCGCAGTGTCGCGGTCATAGGACGAGCCCTGGTCCAACTGCACACCGGCTTTGATAAGCTCCTTAATGCAATCATTGTATGCCCTCTCCGAAGCATAGTACAGAGGGGTGTAGCCCTTGCGGTCTTTGCAGTTTAGATAGCTGTTGAAATTATGCTTCTTCAGTGCATTCAATGAGTCCACCAAGATGGCTAGGTTGCCGCTGCCATAGCGGAGAACCAGGTGGAGGACGTTCCGATCGGCCGAGTCCCTGACAAAGACGGAGGCTTTACGTTCTAGCAGTAAGCGGAAGCTGTCGTGGTGGGACCCGCGCGCTGCCTGTAGGAGCATCTGACCCAGCTCACGCCGCGACCAGTGCCGAGAGTCCAGAACCGCCTTAAGTAGCGCAACATCTCCAACCTCCTCCGGGCTGTGGGGTAAATGTGAGACATTCGAAAGTCGTGACACATTAGTGAAAATGCATATTTTGTGTAAAAATGATTTCTAGTTTAATAATCATGAGAGAAACACTCAATGTTAGAAAAGATTCAGATTTTACTACAGTACGAAGCTGTATCTCATTTCATGAACCATAATTATAAGGGTGGTATAGTTCATGTACTTTAATAATGCACTATGCCTGACGAGTAATTTGTCAGTGCTGTATTCATAGCATCAATGATAATCATGCATATTATAATCCGGTCCTTAAAAGGTTAAACAGTCAGGGTGTATCATTATCAATATACCGGTACATACGTAAGTGACTGTTCTTGGTCTTGATTGGCTGCCATTTTTATCCGTGTTTTGTTACATAGCTTAGAGTGATGTAATTCTGGAAATATAAAAATTCAAGTTAAAGGATTTACAAGTCGCTCACAAGTTGCTGTTCTAGTCAACTGCCACGGATCTTGCCATGACGTTCTCCCGTCCAAGTCAGGATATTGCCTGATCGGGGATCTGTTGATCGCGCTGGCCAATCGGATAGGGCCCATATGCAGTCGCGATGAGACAGAAAATGTTGAACAGAGACTGAGTGTCAGATTGGGTCAAAATGCTAGTTACATTTAGGCACTTTAATACGTATTACATTAAGGATTTATTTTTTATAATGAAGTTTTTGTGTCAAGTTAAAGTGAAAATACAAGTGGTTTAAGGTCCCATATCAACACAATAATTCTGCGACAATTACTTATTTAATAGGCCATAGTATTAAAAGACTACTACTAGTACTAGACTAGTCAAGTAGTCTGCCTTGGCCCATGATACTCATTTATAAAGGCCCTTTATAAATGCAAGTGCAGCACTGGCACTGCTTGATGCCAGTACTGGGACTGAGGTCGCTCAATGGTAAGAAGTGGAGTGAAATCAGTAAAACTGCTTGTATGCCTACTTCACTAACTCAGTACCTGTCAAAGTTATCTTCCGATGGTTAATAGAAGAATTACCCATTCCCTGTGTATTGCACATCAATATCATGAAAAAAGAAAAAGGTTTGGAATAAATTAAAGCAATATTTCCCGCTCTCCTGTGTCTCAAACCCTAACTCCCATTCTGTCCTCAATCACTCTTCAGCAGATTCCCCAGTTGGGTATATTGAATGGAATGAGGAATTGCATGATTGAAGAGTGTGTTATAAACTGCACATGAGACCTTGTCACAAACAATTACAGTTCAGGGAGCAGTGAACCATACGGTCACTCCCCAATCATATAGCGCATCCTAGTACCGGGCACCGGTACCTCAGTAGTCGGGGGCTACACCCCTATCTCCTTATCAAGGTCTAATCCCCTCCTTTCAAACTTAGAACAAAGGGGCTGATAAGAAATTCTCCCATAATGCACGGCGCTGTAGTCGGGGGCCTAACCACAATGCATTGCTCTGATTTTGGGAGCTGAAAATAGGTAACAATTATTACAAAAACAGCAAAATCTAATTGATATGAATGTGGCCACCTCTAGATCTTGGTGTCCTACTATGAGGACACCTAATGCTAATTGTCCTAATCAAAAGATCAGCTCATAGTATGATAGTCATAGTGCACTGCATCAAGGACTAGGTGTCCCATGATTCACTCCACTTTCCAGTGGCCCTTTTTTTTTTTTGTTTGTTTTTGTTATGACTCATAACAATGTTTATTTGCCATGATTTTCAGTACATAACTCCGGTCATGTTGACCCCATCTCGGTTTCGCGTACTCAAGGTAGCGGCATTCGGTCCAGTTTTTTCATCGGGTATATACGGGATGATACTATGGATCATGTACAGCGAAGTGATAATTATGTATACAATATACAATGGATTTAACAATTTCAGTGAGAGCTTTGATTTACAATAATAGGCAGCAACATGGCCCTCCTTCTGCAGAGACCTCAGGGTCTTCCCAGATTCATATTTTCTTATATGTTGTCCAATTTTTCTCAAAATAGTCTTAAACTATAGTCTAATATGTACTTATATTGATGATAACCCACTGTGTTGTGTAAACATACAGTAACACCCTTAAGTTCACCAATTGTCCACTAAAAGGGCTCTGAACAAATTTTGTAGAACAAGCAAATTTTTGTGCAAGGAGCAAATTATTGAGAAGGAGCAAATTCTAGAATAAGCATATTTTGGGGCAAGAAGCAACTTTAAGGGACAAATTTGCAGAACAAGCACATTTTTGTGCAATGAGCAAATCATTGGGGAGAAGAAAACCTACAACAGGCATGTGGCACCAGCTTTCCGTACACTAGCACTGCAGCAGTGAAACTGACAGTCACTGTGCCCTCTTAATCTGGGGGGCTGCGCCTGACCCTGAGTGTGGTAGGTACCGTAAGTGGCAGTGTATTGGGACTGCCACAGCCATGTACAGCCACAGACTCACAGTGCCAGTGGCAGATGTAGGGAATGCCGTCTCCAATTCGATGTGTATCTTCTCGATAGATACACACATTCGCTTGAATACAGGGTATCACGAAGCACGGTTCTTACATGTTGTGGGTTGTTGGGTTGAATATCTGGTAAACTGCACATGAGACCTTTTTTAAACCATTTTTGTAGCCACGTGAAATATAAAAAATCAACTTTCATCCGCTTGTTTGGGTTGGTGTCTCAGGAAAAATAATGACATTATTAATGGGCTAACTTCTGATACAGACACATTTCAACCATAGATTTACTCAAATAAATCAGATTGTCACTTTTATAAATGGTTGTTATAAATAAACCCCCAGTGTGCACTCAGTGTGCAATTTTCATAACTTTTATTAGCCGTACATTATGCAATACACACCCGGAGGTAGTAAACAAACATGGCGGCAAAAACATAAAATCGAGTTTGGACACGCTAAATCGTGAACATAAAGTGAGTATATACGGCTACATTTATATACATGAACGTCTACAGCCTAATATTTAGAGTGATTAGTATATGTAGGCTGACATGTAACTTCAATCATCCCCTAATTGTTTTAAATAGAGGAGAATGGCCACTGACATGGATAACTTTTAGTGTGTTGCTACAGACGCTCTCGTCTTTCACTCAGTTGCAGGTGCGCGGAATCTCGCCCCCCTGTAGACTGTCGAGAAGTCCCTGGGTCGTTATTAGCCAAGAGCAGGCGACATGGGAGCGATATTTGTTTGGCCCGACAAACTAGCCCCCCTGCCCCCCAATTTATTGCCCACCTTCCACCACCCCACGGCCCTTCCCCCATCTTTTAACAAGGGGGGGGATGACTTTTTTTTCAACTTTCTCCTAGAGGAGCCGAAATTTCTACCGAAAATCGGGGCCTTTTAAAGCATACCAGTAGTACTATATAATTTGTGAGTAGGCCTACTATAGTAGTGACTAGTAATGCATAAGGGAGTGCTCATTTTTTAACAACAGGGGGGGGTGGTGGATTTGGGGGGGGGGGGTAAAAAATTTGGACCCCTTGACCGGGGGGGGGTAAAAAATTTAGACCCCTCTTGGGGGGGGGGTCAAATAATTCAACCTGTTTTGAGGGAAAAAGCCCGCGCGTTACTATGCTACAAAGGGGCGTGAACGCGCGCGATTTTCGGCCTGCCGGGGGGGGGGGGGTAAAAAATTTCGACCCCTCTAGCGGGCGGGGGGGTGAAAAAATTTCGCGCTCCGCGCCAAATCTCACCGCCCCCCCCCCCTGTTGTTAAAAAATGAGCACTCCCTAAGATATCCGATAATTCTCCCTGTCGGGTCGACTTGTACTGGCCACGTGACTACGTGTCGGAATCCACACTCAATTTAAACTGTACCTTAGTAAATCACTGCAAATATCATTTTAGGATCTTTTTTCTCCGGGAAAATGATAAAATATGTTACAAATATCCCACCCGGATATTTATAGACCAGATATTCCATTGGATTGCTGGTATTTACTTAGATATGATACGATTTCTACCATTATTTACCCTGCTGAAAGCGGCCGCCAACTCTATATAGCTTAAGTACTAGAAATCTTGCTAAAAGTCAGATTTCTCAAAATTTAAAAAAGCTAGGGATCTATGGCTGACGTATGCATGTCCATATCGTCCTTGCCACTCGGTTAAAATATCTAAGGTATCTAGGGGGTATAAGGCCCTAAATCAGGGCCCCAAAGGTTGAATACACAGGCACCGGGTGCCAGCTAAAAAAGCACCTACTGTAAAACCTCGCCTTTAAGACGGATTTTATTTGGGATTTATTTTTCCTACAAGACGGATTATTTTTCAAAAGTAGGGGGTCGACTTAAAGGTGGGGTTTTATTATATTAGATTAAAGAGAAATCCATTATAAAGGCTTATTCCTACAAGACGAATTTTTTTCTCAAACTAGGGGGTCGTCTTAAAGGCGGGGTCGTCTTAAAGGTGGGGTTTTACAGTAGCTGCATTGTTTGCAGCAAGATCCGGGCTACTCGCGCTCGCGCTAGTGGCGCCCCCTACGTCCGGTCGGCCATTGCTGACAGTAAGAATGGGTATAGGGTGTGAAAGTAACCCGATGCCACGGGAAAAACGGGTGATTTAATACCCTCGAATCAGGACAGGAAGCGATGTCACGCTATGGGAGCTTTTGGAAAAAATATTATTTCTCAGCAAATAAGCATCTCTACCGGGCATCCTTTGAGATAATTGTGTGTCAGGCAAGTACCCTGCGGTACCACATTATGGATTACATAAGAGAATCACCTGAAATGAGAGATTTGCATGTTTTCAAAAGCGCCCATACTTAAAGCATACCGCGCCGTGGCTTCCTGTCCTGATTCGAGAGTTTTCGTCACCCGCACAACTGAATGTAAACGGGTAGGCTTTCGCCCCCTATCGAAACCATGTGAGATTCTTTTGTCTCTCCCACCTTGTAAGTAGTAAGGTTTAATTGGTGTCCTACGTTATAACTTATACATTTTGTACTGTAAAAAAGGTACAGATTCTAATATAGTGCACTACATCTCCGATTGCCTGGTCTGAACAGAGCTCATAAACATAGAGTCTCTCTATCTTTCTGTGCCGGCCAAGTGTAAATCTGTGATGGGATGTTTATCGTTATCAGCCCAGAATCTGCATATGGGTACAGAGTAGCGTTTGTCCAGCCCAAGGAGGTTCTAGCTTGAGATCAGTCTTGAACAGTTAATATGTCTGGCAGTGGCTGGAATCGGTGACTGTCTCAAGCCAGTTTTGACACAAACTACTCCCAGCTCGGGCATATCCCTCCCTTGGAAGGACCCGAGCAGAGCTAAACCAGTGTGGTTTTGACAGTTGATTTGGGTGATCCTCTGTTTGAAATGGGTGTGGACCACTAAATTCGACATGCCGACATGGCCGTTTTTTGGCCTAGTGACATGGGACATGAGGAATATCAGAGATAGTGACATGGGACATGGGCATTTCTTAAAATCGACAGGGTGACATGGCTATTTCTTAAAATCGACAGGGCGACATGGTCATTTCTTAAAATCGACAGGGGAAATGGGGACCCCCCATCCAGACCCCCTTTGAACCAAGTTGGGTCAAACTGGTCCTTGTGCCAGATAGTAGGTAGGCCAAGATTATTTTGTTCCGTGTAGATTTTATCTAGCCACTTTGATTTGTACGTTCCTTCATCATAATTAATTTACCCCACCGATCCTACATACCCCCAAGTAAGGAAGGTTAAAATGAAAAAAGAAAACACCTACTCCTCCTATTCCCCGACTGCTGTAGCAAATAGCCACTCCCTAGATGTATAAATTATGTTGATTACACTTTGCTTTATTTCAGCAACAATGGCAACACTGATCGCGGGTATTGGCGTAGGCCTTTTCATCCTGTCCTTCCTCTGGGTCCTCAGCCTCTTTCTATGTATTGTGCTATCGCGAGCATCTGGGCCGGTCGCCAACGCCGGCATCGGGGTGGTGTTTCTAGCGGGAATAGTGACGCTCGTGCTGGTATTATTGCCACGCGGACCGGCGACCAGTGACGACACCACCATTATCTATGACAATCATGGCATCCCTCGCACCGTGCTCGTGACACTCTGCGGATTCATGATTCTTGTTGGGCTTATGGGCGTCGTCATGACTCATGTGTTCGAGCCACAAAAGGCAATCGCTCTGAAGATGAGGAGGGCATGACTTGACACTCCACACCCCAGATCAATAAATGACTTTGTATGAAAGGATTATCCGCATCTGCTGCGCTCTTCCATAGGAGTGAAATACTGTTGAATATATTTGATATTACTCATAATCAGTGCCAAAGATGAAAGGACCAATGCTATGATATGCCTTTGATTGTTATCCGTTGACTTTACCTGTCTTCATATCATATTGTATATACTCATAGAGCCTACCGTGCCTCGTATTTAAGTGTGTCGACATATCATATTGATCTATTGGCTGTTACCTGGCTATGGTTGGACTGTTATCCATTATTGCAAAGGAATACATATTCTAGAAATATCAGGCCATGTTTGGGTCTGGCAATGCTTGTGTATTTATACGACTGTCCTAAATTCATATTCAGTTTAACTTTTACATAATATTATACCCGTTTCTCAGTTGAAATCTCCAGTAAAAGGGAAGATCTACCAGGTAGTATTTTGATCACAGTAATAATAAATGCTGAAAGAATGGTGCATTGGAAGTTGTTTCATATGCAAGTGCTATACCGAAATTGTACGCAAATAAACAAAAGATGAAACTTGTTTAATTTCTTAAAAGCAGATTATTTTATTTACAGATAAACGATATTTAAACAGTTCTATATGATATTTAACAATTTCCATAAGAACAAGGCCACAGGACAATAGTTTTATAAAGCGGAATCGGTAAGTTGGAAATCTCAAGTGTAAATTGTCCAGTATGATAAACCAAATGAAAATGGAATATGGTAAGAACCACGTTAAGATACATAGCATCTATATTTGTAAGTTCAGATATCATATCGATACTTATAAGTTCAACAACCTAGTTAGCACGCAATAGTTTTATAAAAAGTGCAAAAGCACAACTATAAGAAAAGGCATCATATCCAATAAATTGACTCCATTGTACGCCGTGGCAAAAACATTTTGGCATGTCTCATTTTAAACCAGTTATACTCCCAGTTGGACCCTTATACAAATTGGAATGCAGAACGAAAAAATCATAATTAATTCATTCAAACTACTTCTTGAAAATGTCTTCAGTTGCATTGCTCGCGGTTTAATCATCATGCAACAAATACATTATACCATTTAATTGCTAAAATCTCATAAACAACGATATGGAAACATATTATATGAATTCTTAATACTTTTACAAGGCACACTGATACGGTTTTTTCTAAGACGCTGATGTAACGGCATGTTATGTTATGAAATATGAGCCTTAGCCGTTAAAGCCCACCCAGAGACTTCATTTCATTATTCCCCTATTGTCATCATGATGCACGAATGCAGCGATAGTGAGAAACTCGCCAGTGCTATTTCCATGCATCATACGGACGTTCCCCCCCCCCCTACCAGAGTTGGCATGATGCACCAATACGTTGGTGTATCATGACGAGAAATGGACATGAACATTGAAGCATCATAGGAATAGTCATACTACCATAGGTCTAGCACGGGACGGATTTATCAGCTGCAAATAAGTCACCTCTGCAGATTGGAACTCTACCAAATAAAATATAAATTCCCACTTTTTATCAGTTTGCCACTGAGCGCAGCCTGTGTTCACGTCGAAAGATTCTGACCTCATTTATAAGTCTTCAGATTGTAGGAGCAAAGCACCGATGACCAACGCCCACGCGACAACACACGACACCTTTGTAGCCGACAAGTTCTTAAGCCAATAGGCAACCAGGATTATCACAATACATTTTCTCTCTGTTAGCATACCAGCATGGAAGTATGGCTACCTTAGAGATGTATCATGAATGCCGGCATTGTTAAAACAAATTTTATGTAAACCATGTCCCTCGAAAATATGTAGAACTGTGAATTAATTTACCGTTCAATGCAGGGAGATTTGTGTGCACATGGTTCACTTTGCACAGTATTTATTTTAGTCTAAAAGGACACCTCTTATATACCCAAGAGGGTGTCGACGATCTAAGAACTTCACAGACTCAGGACTTGGGCACAAAGGGTCAAACAACGTCGCGCAACAAGTTTGGTTATAACCACAGGAAAGCATCTGTGCGTAAACACAACATGCTAAATACAAGAACACGCATTTAACGAAGTCATGTGAGTGAGGTTTCGTATATACATATGTATCTGTAAACCATTAAGGGCTGTAATACTTTAACGCATCATGAAGACAAATTCCACATAGCACTGAAGCACTACCCGGCATTTAAAGGGTTAATGCTACAATATATTAGACATTAATATGATCAGTTCACAATATGGACGATAAGTGGGTTAATACTGGAGAACATTTTTGGCGCTTTCATTTGGATAACCAGCTGTCTTTTTGTATGTTGGTTTTGACCAATATAATGTCAGTCTGGACATTGATCATAATATCACGCTTGGTTTCGATTTCTTTGGCGATTTGGGGATTTTTTTTGGCATTTATGTAGTAAAGTAGGGTGTATATAACTGTTAGCATCCAATTCTGTACACATGTATATATATATACATGCTAATAGGTTGATTTTCCGCTACCACTGATACAATGGCTTGGCATTTCTGAATTTGTAGTATAATTTGTACAGATGAACCTTTTATACAAAGATATGATACATCCATCTACAATCTCACTGTACATGCTGAGCACATTCATATTAACAACAGCAAATATATACAAAACTACCCAATGATCTAGGAATATATACAATTCTGTCTACACTTTTACATGACATTGAGTATCCATTGGACTTGGCTATGTACATTATGTTACTGCTCTTGATTGTACCGTTATTTCGTGCATGGAATGGTAATTCACTTAGTATTCAACTGCAGGCCTACATCGGCACGGTCGCCTTCTGCAGTTGTACCATTGACATATATCATGATAAACCGTATTATTCATATACCACATTTCACTTGCTCGCATTTTACTAAAATTCTAAGTGTAAGATGGCCATAGCAGGAGTCTTTGTTAAATAGGCGAGGACTCCTTGTTTAAGAACAGCATGACTAGTTTAGTACTTCTACTAATAATGGTAAAATCCTTATTCTTTCATAAAATAATCATTATAACAGATCTTGTTTTAATACTATCAAAAAAAAACAAAAAAAAATTAAGATAAAACGGGTGTTAAAAATCACCATAGATGACAAAATACAACCCATTTATCAGGACACTTCTTTCCAAGTCTCAACGCTTCAAGTACGAACAATTATGACAATTAAGATTACCCCCAAAAAATTAAACTAGTACATTTTTCGAAAAGACAGGATTAACTTTGGGTCTGATTACAAGGTTAGATCCTCTTGTCCACTATGACGTTGCCCACGTTATCCTTAACCCGCACACGCCCGGAGGAGTAGCGCGTCTCCTGTTTGCCATCCGGGAAAACCGTCTTTACAGTGCCATCCGGATACTCCCGCCGCTGTCATAAGTAAAAGAAGTGACATATTAATTTAAAAAATGAAAGAACATGCGAGCGAATACCGAGGGTATATTATGTGTTCCTAATTTTGTTATTAACAAACTCCTAGAGACCCCACATGGCATACTGGCATGAAACATGAAATCATTGGCAAGTTATTCAGCAGGGCTGCATTCATGCATCGTGGCGACAACATGGGATAGATCGCATGGTTCCCTCAGCAGTTTCAGATTGAAATTCCATGAACGTTCCGTGACAAAAATCTCAATTTTTCATGACATTTAGAACATTATTTGTGGGGGTCGGGGACTGGCCCCTGAGAAAATTTCTAAAATCAAGAAAACAAATGTTACATGCTAAAAGATTTTGTAATATTAATTTCATTATTTTCATTTTCTATGACATTCCATGACAGCAATTAAAATAAAATAAAATCCATAAACACTCGTTGACACGTGCGTACCCTGAGATAGTGCATTAAAGGACTATGCTGTCCTTAGAGGGTTAACATATAGGTGTACCTTGTAGTGCTGAGTATGCACTTCTCGCTGCCCGTTCGGAAACTCCACCGTCTTCTCTCCACTTTTCTCGATCCTGATGACGGTTCCATCAGGGAATATGTTCTCCTCGATACCGTTCGGGAATAGATACTTAATGGTCTGATCGGGGAAGGTGATTTCTGTTGTACCGTCCGGGTAATGCTTCTCCATCTGCTGACTGCAACACACGTGTAAATTTTAATGAAATTGTTGATAGCATATAGTGTTGGAACATGCCGTGGGAAGCTTTTACTATGGCAACTATTGTACATGGATATAATATGATCAATTCCATAAGGATATCTGGTTGTATATCTGCTGCCTACTGCACCGTTTGTGTTCAGAGATGCCATACCTTGATTGACAAAATGCAGGAAAACGTACGACTTTGGTCAACTATTGATTTAGCTTAATCTAATACAGAAATTCCTGGGTGAAAGTACTTTTATAGCATGAATTCCTGCAAAAGCATGAAAAGTGGTATATCTGTATGTTCATTCAGGTAAAAGTAATACAGTTACATAGTAAACGTTCCAAAACATTGCCTCTGGCTGGTTATACATGTAACTAGTCTATGCCGATATCTAAAAGATGTCGTTGAAATAGGCTTACTTGGCGAACTGAAAGATCTCTAGACCATCCGGGTACGTCGTGTGAGTAGTCTGTACGTCGGAATAAAAATACACCTGCGGACAAAAAGAGTTGTGATATTGACATTTTTCAGGGAAATCTGAATAAGCCCATTGTACCCCATATTGATTTGAAAAAAACCAAATCATTGTTTCATAAGTGGGTAATCTAGAAAATCTGATATAGAAATTCTAACCAAAGGAATATGTTGAAAAAAGAAGAGAAAACTATTTTTGCACTGAACTTCATTAAACGAGAAAATCATTCTCACCACTCGCTGGTCGGGCAGTATTTGTTTCATGTCTCCGTTGAAGAAGGAGACAATGATCGACTCGCCATTGGCAGAAATCTGCTTCCGCGTGCCATTTGTGAATAGAATCTCCCGGGCACCATTTGAGTACATCCTCTCAACCTGTTCGCGCAAAAGACAAAAACAAATCTGATTAGGATCTGAGTGTGATTATTCAAAGTATTCTTTTACTGATATTTCCCTACTTAAGTCCTTAGCTGCTACATTTTTGTATTTTCTTAATTGGACATTCAATTTCGTTGAGAAGTATGTAGGACACGAGGAATTCATATAAAATATGTATTTCATATCGTACGCACCTTGCCGTCAGAGTGTGACACTTCTTCGTATTGCTCGTCCCCCTTATCAAAGGCATTGCCGAGACCAACAGGCGTGGCCTTTTTCCGAGGAATCGGTTTCTTCATTTCCACAGGCATGGTCGTTTCACTAAGTGGAAAATACAAAGAAATCACACATCGTTATCTTAACTACTTTAGGGGAAAATAAGCACTTAATTTTTTAAACAGATATCTCCAGCCTGAAAACTTTAGACGTTGATATAGTTACATTTAAAAGTACTTAATCAGGGTTAATTACTGGGATAAGATATAACTCGCTCTGCGTCACTTACGATGTTGGAGAGAGTGTGAGTTTAGATTGTTGGTACGGGGTGGGAGTGAAGGCCATCTCTAGGTGGCGCGGGGAGGCACCGGTCGTACCTCTGGGCGTTGGCGGCTCTTCTGATACTGCAATGAAAATCCAAAAATATTCACATAAAATTGATGCGATGTTTATCTATAAGGCCACTCAAAAAAAAAAGTTGTTTCTCATCACTCGGCAGTGAAAAATATGACGAGGGCGTTTTTTATTTCATCTTTTTTTCTTTTTTACTGAGGGCCAAAATGTAAAGAAAAATTAAGACTTTTTGTGAATGAATTTCACATATTAGTAATTAAGAGTTTAGGGATACGCAAAAAGTGTTATATTGAAATTTATTCATAGCTAACTGCATTACTAACACTCTTGGCTTTAATTTGATAACAGATATGCCAATATTCATCCACTTTTTGACATATTGTTCATTGAAAATCTTTAAAAAAAATATTTTTTTAAATTTCCCCAAATCACGATTTTCATGATGCGCGCGGTGATGAGAAACCAGTTTATTTTTTTGAGTGGCCTAATCAATAAGGCAATTTTGTTAATTTAACTTTTTTTTTAAACAAGATTATTCCTTTAATTAGGTTTTCATGGCTTTGTCTCTCTTGTTGGTATTTATTATTTATGATGTATAGAGACTTACCTCGCAGATCCGACTCGTCCAGATCCAGGTTGGTACTTAACCCTAGCGCGCTGTCCCTCAGACCAAGGCGGGTGGGCTGTGGTTCAGGTTTAGGAGACTTGGCTGGCTGCAGTGTGCTCTTCTTAATGGGAGGTGGCCGCGATGCCTCCTCTTTTACCTAGTGTTAAAAGGGTGATTTGATTCAATCATAAGCTGCTAATGTATTTATGAAGTGATATTTGAGAGTATATATGATGTATTAGAATCTATTCACCTCTGAGAAAAATGTCAAAAATTCCTTGACAAACAAGCAGGCCTTGATTGTGGTTTAGTTTCAACACTGATAATCAAAATTGGGTTATTTGCGTAGATGATGCCCGTGGCCATAACAATTTGAACGGTGGTGCAGTTTACTGGGTATTTGATTGTGATGACCAACTTTAACATTACAACCATTGTATTTCAAACCTAGTTCACTACAAATGCTCCTTTGTCGACTAGGTTTCAGATCTAGAGATATTCCCCTATAACACTAGATGACAGACGATGCCTGCTGGTTCTCCCCCGTACCTTGGGTGCCGCCTCCCGTTGCTGCCACGTCTGTAGCCGCTGCTTCTCCAGCAGTTTGATCTCGTCCTTCAATTCTGTGTTTTCTGCCGTGAGCGACTCACACTTCTCCCGTAACCGCGACATGCTCGATGTCCACCGTGACTCCTTCCGCTTCACCTCCTCTTGGAGCTCAGACAACTGGAATAAATTCCATATGTTTGGTTACTTTATCAGTTAGCAGCTGATTGTATGGACAAGAAGTATAGAGCTGTGCACATTTAGTTGCTATAAGTAGTCAGCATGATTGCATCAAACTATTTTGCTACTCTTATAAAATACAATGATATAAAGAGAAAATAATTACCTCAAGAGTAATATCGGCAAAATTAAAAGAAATTGAAATATAATTTCTGTTATTAAATAAATATACAACAAGCACTATTATTTTCAGATATTTACCTGTGACTTTAACATCTCTATTTCGTCCCGTTCCTTCTTGTTGGGCATGGCCCGCATGGTTTGCTGATGCTGCTCGAACTGCTTCTTCTCGCGCCTGAGGTTCAAAGTTAAGAGGATGTGTCAGACATCATTTTAAGTGAAGAGATTAAACTTAATTCATCGCTCTTTGTTTTAATTCTCATTTGATCTCCAAACATCTCAACATTCCAAGGTTGGTCAATTTACATTGTACATGTATAACATTCTTCACATATAATTCATGGCTAATCAGGGCGAACTGGTAGAGGGGACCACTTGATAGTGCCCTAGATTACCCATTGTGAAGCTCAAGTTAGATAGAAGAATTGTTGTTTCACTAGATTTTATTATTTTAGTACAATGTACAGAAGAACTTTTCACTTACTTTAATTTCTTTGTTTCCTCGGCCTTGAATTCTTGTAACCGTCTGAGTTCGTCGTTTTTTTGCTTCTCAAACTCCGCCATTTCCTTCTTCAGCTGCACCAGGCCCTGCATAGAGAGTAACACCGATACTGACACCTATGGCTCTATAACCATTTTAGAACGATATACTGTTTAAATGTGCCATGCATTTTGTCATCATGATGCATGAATGCATCCCTGGAGAGTAACCTAGCCAGGTATGCACCCAAGCATCATGTCGACACCACAGGCTGGATACACTGTCGAAGGGTCGGTATGATCAAGGATGTATCTCTATGGCATGATGCACCAATCCAGTATCAACAAGTTATATCGACATAATAATATTATTGTTGCCGAAGCAACTCTGAGATTGAAGGATACTTAGCATGGATTATTGGCTCCATATTTAATATTCAGACTATTCTGAGTTACCTATTTACTTGAGGAAGTATTCTAAATATAAGTGTCAAATATCTGTATATATCCAGTTCTGTACCTCTTCGCGCTCTTTCCTCAGTTTAGCTAGGTTGCTGTTTTCAGTGCGGAACTTGTCGATTTCTCGTTCTAGCTCGGTCAGCTTGTCACGTAGTAGCTTGGACTGTACCCCATCGGACGGCTCCGCCTGGCTCGCTGTCGCTAACCGCTGCTCAGCTTCCGGCTCCTGCCGGGGTTTGGGCTTCTCCTGCCGCAGCTTGGGGAACAGCTTACTGACGAGCTGCGACGTGGGCGGTGTGGACTTCTCTGTGGAGTCCCCAGCACCTGAGGAGGAAGGCTACATGTTAAAGCGGTACTACTGTTACACGTTTACAGGTCCATTATTATTCAGAGGTCCCTGGTTGACGAAATGTAGGACATTTTACAGGATATTAACTTGGATTTAATAGTAAATACAGAAATTCTACAGATTCCCACAGTTATCTGCTCTTTGACTCTGCACACCCCCCAAACTGCAAAAAGAGTCTTCCATACAGCCAAATGCTCAGAGTAAAAAGAATCTGCAGCAGAGAGACTGACTTCATAAGGCACATCAAAGCCATGATAGGCCACTTCAGAGCCCGGAAATACCCGGATGAAACTCTAGCCAAAGCACTGGTGAAATGTAGCAAAATAAGTAGGGAAGACCTACTCAAACCTACACCAAAAGAGAAAAAACTAGACATTGAAGAAAAAATCTTCATGACGACCGTTTTCAGAACCAATGACTACACACTAGAAAAAATAGTGTTAGAAAATTGGGACTCCCTAGGTGGATCAAAATCCACCAAAAAGATGCACAGAAGAGGCATCTGCAGAAGCTATAAGAGACCCAAAAATCTCAGAGATCATCTGGTAAGAGCAGCCACCAACTATGATCCATCGGTCCCAGACACCAAACAGCCACGGGTTGGCAAAAACACTTGCAAGAGGAAACAATGCCCTCATTGCAAGAAGTTGGACAAAAGTGGACGTATAGAAAAATACGATTCCAAGATGAGCTATGAGACAAAAACAATAATCTCATGCTGTAGCTCAAATCTCATCTACTGCCTGGAATGCACAAAATGCAAGATCAGATATGTGGGTGAAACACAAAACCCTTTGAAAATAAGACTTCAGAGACACGTGTATGAAACAAACAAATGCAACCTTAAAACAGATGTGCAATACCACTTCGGCTTGCCGGACCATAAAATGGACCGTGACATGAAGGTATACGTCCTGGATTACGTATATGAACATCCAGAAAGCAAAAGGGCACTTAAACTGCGCCACTTGATCGAGTTCAACTGGATTTACCGTCTAGGAACTCAGGCTCCAAGGGGTTTAAACACTATGGATAGTGTGTATGGTTGAAGCAAAACACTCATGCCTCGTAGTAAAAATTTTGTACCGGAACATTTTTTATCTAAAAAATAAGAAATGAAGGGCCCTCCAAGAGTTAACACTCAGGGAGCAGGGACAGTGCCGTAAAAACACACTGCCCCGGGCCTAAAACCGGAATAATACGGATTTTGCTAAATCAGTTATTCACTGATGCCTCAACCATACTACCGGGACAAGTTCCAGCTCCAAGCTAATTCAATTTAGCGCCCATCACCCAGCTTACATGGGTTCCCCCACTCAGGGGACAGCACACCAGGCCTCTTCTATCAGACCAAGTCAGTTAGAAAGGCCTATACCAACCCCTTTGGTAAAGGGTTGGGGGCAAGTCCAATTAAAACCTTGCCTTACCCAGGTACATCCCCATCTCTAGCATTAAAACCTAGACATAGGGCCTACCTCCCCACCACCACCAAACTCCTGATGAGACTAATGTCGAAACCGTATACCCGGTTAACCCGATAGCCCCACAAAAATAATAATTTTATGGTTGGCTATTTTGTTGCTAAAAAACAATAAAAAATTTCTCATTGTCTGTTCTATACACACAGTGGGCTGGTAGCAAGTCTACACCCGTGGACTCAGTCCTACCAGAACCCCAAGTCACCCCACCCACCAGGTGGGAGCAGTGCTACTAAGGGGTGGGTTAACCTGCCCCCCATATACACCCTGCACACAGGTGTGGATGTGTGGGGGCTGTGCTGGATGTTGGACAAGGGCCACCTGACCTGGAGCCTTATAAAAGGCAGGTGACTCTGGCTTGTCCGTCATACGGTAGAGTGTGGTCCCCAAGCCTTGTACTCGCTCCCACCCGGGAGTGTAGCCTGATGGTTGACGAAATGTAGGACATTTTACAGGATATTAACTTGGATTTAATAGTAAATACAGAAATTCTGGAGGAAACGATGATTTCAGGCAAAAGTAGGAAAAGTGACTTCTCTTAAAATTACACCTTTGTATTAGTTGCCACGGTTGTTCCATAATGACCTCTCCCTTATGACACTTCTTTTGAAAACACCCAGGTATTATGGTTGATTTTTAATAGTACATGTAGCTCCTTATCTATAGGTTTCCCTTACCAGTGTTCCTGTTGAGTATAGACCTGCGTATGAGGGGGTTCCCCTCAGGCTGCTCTGCACCGTTTGCACCGTTTGTGGTCGGCGTCTCACACCGACTGTCATCCCACGCGTCCATGTCATCATCAAAGTTCATCTCCTCAACAACCGCATCATTCCGCTCACTTCTCCTTTGTGCATCTATCCTTTTATCTTCATTTGTCGGCGAATAACTCTTTCGATTTGTGTTTATGCTTTGAGTCTGTGCCGCAGTTTGTGCCACTGCCTGTGATTGGTCATCTGTTGCCTTATGAGGTGCGTCCTCTGATTGGCTCACCTCATCATCAGATAAGTCCGATTGGTTTTTATTCACCTCAGCGTCAGAATCGCTGAACTGTTGGACTGACGCTAAGAGACTCCGCCGTGAAGGGTCCATAAGTGCTACCTTACGCTGCATGGGTTTCATCACAGGCTCCGATTTACCCAGAGACGTAGGGACATTATCCGCAACTTCCTCGTCAGCGGAGTCAACCAGCGTGTTATCATGCTCTTCATTGGACTTATTTCCATCGTCAAGCTGTTTCAGGACAGCCCCATCAGCGTTTTGAGAATCGTCCTCCTCCAAGTCAGTGGACGCTGACGTGTCGTCATCGTCTTCCTCTGACGACGACTCGTGTTGGCATGTGACGGCTGGAGCTGGTGGAGCCGGGGGATGCGTTACAGCCGGAGGTCTGGAAAAATATTTAATTTGGTCAGCTTGTCTCCCACCTCTTTCTGTCCGGTTAATGTTGAGAAACTCTATAACTTTTATATTTTACATACCAAGAATAAGAGTACGCTTCATAGATACTGAAGCCTCACCATTACGAGAGACTCGTTCTTTATAGACGACTTTTTTCCTCAATTAACTATAATATACTAATTTCAGCTTACTGATTTTCAGGAAATATATTTGTATATTGCCAATAATTTGAACACTTACTTCACAATACTCGCAATCGGCGGCATCCTGTGGTTCCTAGGAGCACCCTAAAATCAAAAGTAGACATTAATATCATGTGCATCAAGTCAAATGGAAATGTCCTACATATTAAAGGGTCCATTATTTCTGCATTATAATTAATTGGAGAAAATGATCATAATTTTAAAACAGAAGAAACCTCTTGAGTAACAGAGATGCCACTCAGTTGTAGACAAAAAGTAGGAAAACTTCCAATTCTGGTCGATTCTCTGTCGGAAATTAACATAGTTTAATACAGAAATTCCAGAAGAAAAAAAAGAGAGTGGAAAAATGCCATCTCTGTGAGAAAACGTAGGAATTCTTACAAGAGCAGTAAAGTGGCATCTCTGTGAGAAGACATAGGAATTCCTAAAAAAAAAAGAGAAAAGGTAGAGTGGCCTGTGTGTAGCCTTACCTTTGTCTGCTGCTGTACGACCCGGTTGACGGCGGAGATGTTACTCAGGAAGGAGGCGTTGTCGTCGGCGTACTGCTCCAGCAGCTCAAACTCCTCCAGCTGCTCCCCGTCCACCACCTCCTGCTCCGCACGCGCCGTCAGCCGCGTCAGGAACGACGTCTCACCTGGCAACCACGACACCCGTTAGAGTTTAACACCACATAAACATATTTATTAATCTATTGATTAGAATATTACCGTAACCTTGCGTAAGCCTTACTCGCGTATAAGCCGCACCTAGAGTTTGGGCCGATCCTATAAGCCGCAATGGAAATCTGATTATGGTGACTTTACTACTGTGCCATAATAGCAAAAACTCGCGTATAAGCCGCACCCTGATCCTGGGCAATCCTATAAACCGCACGGTTAATCTGACTCGTGTACTAGCCACGGCTTATACACAATGTTTTACGGTACCTTTAATATCATACACACTATAGCAGTACTGTAAGTGTTAACGTTGCACCATCATAAGGGTGTATAACACTATTGTAGGATTTGATAAAAACCTTGTTCTATGGGGCTTAGCCATGTGACCTAAGTGTAGAGTTTATAAATCCCCATCCACTCCTACCACCCTGTCTCCAGTCGCCTATTCTCTACCAGCATGGACTGCTGCACCACTCACCCAGGCTGTCCGTGTCAGAGTATTTACTGGGCGTGTCGCAGACATCCACAGACGTCGGTGCCGGTGGTGTGACGCGACCAGCGACCGCCTTCCCCGACACCTTCCCTACCACAGGCCTCTTCAGCTCCAGCCGCGGGGCGGGTTTGTCCTGTTGATCTTTAAGCTGTTTGTTTTCCCCCTCAGGTTTGTTCTTCTGGTTGTTCACCTTATCCCTGATGGGTTGTTTAGGGTTGGCGTGCTTCCTCTGTGGTGCTGGTTGGTTCCGCTGTTCTGGTTGTTGTACCTTGGTGCTGGGTTCTGTGGATGTACTGATCACCTTCCTGCTCACTGTGGGTCCCTGAAAGCAGACGTCTTCAGAGGTTAGCATGATGCACCTAGGAGCCAATCTTTATTTGTTGTCATGATGCACCAACGCAGCATGTGAATCAAAGCTGCATTGGTGTATCATTTGTTTGAGCTCTTCGGAAAGATGTATTAATACACAAAGCTTTCTTTAAAGTCGTAGATCAGAAATCTTTCCAAATGCCATGCAACTTTAAATCGGATGGTTAGTATAAAGCATTGGTGAACGCTTGGAACGAAAGTTACAAAGTCGAGGCTAATATATTGATGTTTAATTTTGATATCCACCTTATATGATATTGCGAAGTGAGCCCTTCCTTAAATGCCCTATACAAAATGCAGAGTCGACCATCATAATGTCTGCGTGAGACCTACCTTAGGTGGGAGGCCGCGGGTGACGGGTGTGTTGTTGAGTCTGGGGTTGGCACTACTGGCTGTCTTCCCACCACCACTACTACCGCCAGTACTTGTCCCATAACTCCGGGACGACTTCTGGTCTGAGCTGTTGTACTGGCCATGATCGATGGGCTTTGTCCGACTGCGTGGTTTCTTGCGCTCCCCGGATCCACTCGATGTAAACCGTGCCACACCTTCACCCTTCTTCAGAAACTGCTTCTTGCCGCTAGAAGAATTTCCGGACGTCGACTGATTTTGTTGTTCCATCTGTATAAAGAACAAATTATACAAGGTTGATCACTATCTTGTTAATACGTGTAGTTGTACATGCCATTTACTAAGTCATAGTTGTATCCTGATTATAGCTAAACTCTTGAAGGACCAGACGCTACCTACAATAACAGCGTCAGGATGCATTAACACAGCGCTGGTGAATAACTCACTAGCGCTGCTTGATGCATCATGCCGACCCTTTGGGAGTGTATTAACACTGTGGGGTCAGCATGGTGCATGAAGGCTGCTCTGGGGAGTTACTCAACCATCGTGACAAAACTATGCCGCCCTTAAAGGGTGAATGTTTTATATCGTGCCACAGACACAAAGAAACATACTTTGACAACTAAGTATACATACACAGCGATACATATCCATTTTTCAAAATGTATCTAGACATATCAGTGATATAAATGGTAACAATTGCTAAGCCTTACCCGTTCTTCTTCCTTTCTCAACTCCTCTTCTAATAATTGTTCAAAGGTTTTCTTAGTTGCTGAAAAAATATACATTTTTAAATATTTAGCAAGCAAATATAGCCCGATGCTAGAAGTGCAACATAGTGCGAAATATGAATATACATCCTGTGTCAAGCAGTAAAATCAGTAAATGTCAGTTTTACGTCATCATGCAGAATAACACGTGGGAAAATGAAAAGTAAAATATGTGAGAAAATCCTTACCTCCGATACCTGAAACTGGCATTTCATCGAACTCTTTCTCTTTGTGTTCGCACTACAATAAACAAGATGCTAATTCTGTGAAATCATAATGAAAACCGAGACAGTGCATTGAAACTAACCGACAATAAGATAATATATTTGAATGGTGGAAAGTATTGCAACCAATTTGGGCATAGACTGAACAAGAAATGGAACAATGATGGAACGTCAAACAGACTTCCTAAAGTCTACATGTTCACATAGTTCTGGCCTGGTCTAGGTGTGTTCTAGTCAATGCATTGTTCCGTTACTTTTTTTAAAGTTCATGAGGAGAGGATATTGATTCACATTTTGAACATCCATGATTTTAATCACAGAGCATTACTATTATCTTATTTGGGTAGAACAGTCCTCATGCAACATTGTGACAAACAAAGAGGGAAACTTCCCACCATAGGATTACAGTGTTCTGCAAAAGAAGGAACGCACTATATCGTGATTTAATAAATCCAAGGGCGCATAACATTTGGAGGCCTCATTACCCCTATCGCTTGTTATACAAGAAAGGCGCTAATTAAAGTTCTATTTCTGGTGCTAAAGAAATATTTCGAGACCCTGGCACCCACCCACCCCCAGTGCTTACCCAAGACCGGCACTAATTCAAAACCTGGTACGGCGAAGGTATGACATATTATTCATTGACTGATTTAACAAGTGCCTGCCCTTACCTCACATTCATCCTCATTTTGCTCCTCTTCCTCGTCCTCCTCATCTTGGCTTTGTTCGCTGTCCTCTTGTTGAATGTCTTGTCTATTGCTATAAAATTCATCCTCGGCCTCATTATAAAACTGTTCTTTTAACCGTGGCGACACTTTCTGGATAAAATTCCCCGATCTCCCCATAGTGTTACCTCCTTCTCTGAAATCCAGTGCGTCGTGATTATGATTAAAGTCTGTGTGAGGATTCTTCGCAGTCCGTAGAATATGACCATGATCGGTAACACTCACTTCATCGTCACTAACATTTTGCGAAGCCGATATATGCTCTTCTTCGTCACAGAAACCGTTTGGGTATTCGGCCTCTGGGGTAAACTGTTGCTGATGTAGGCGGTGGTCTCCGTAAGGTCCGACCACGACACCAGACTGTGATGGCACCCTCCCCTGCCCCCCTACTGGAGGGTACGGGGGTTTGTTGCCGCCCTGGAGGAGGCGCGGCTCCTGGTCAGGTAGCGGGTACACCCCTTCCTCCAGGAGGGAGTGCTCGCTGCCCCGGTCACTGTCCAGGTCACCATGGTATAAGGCCTGCGGGGATGGGCTTTGTTCCGGCAGCAGCGGTACAGGGCGTCCGTTCTGTGAAATATAATTTATTGAAATATAATGACATTCCAAGAAATTGTTCTGGGTTGAGTAGGAAGTATATTATCATCATTGGACAGAAGTTGTTACATATGATTTTATGTACCACTTGTTGTAAACAACACACATTTTAATTCATTTCACTCTGAACATTGGCCCTTGTAATCACTTCTAGGCTCCTCTCCCCCCCCCCCCCCCCTCCACCATGAAACAAGTACATATGAACATTATGGGTTATAACTGTTTATACATACCTGAGTTGTATTAGTGAAGGGCCCGGTCCGTGTGAGGGCTGCGCGGTGAGAGGTGGCACGCGGGGAGGAGAACTGCATCCCCTCAGCCACCGTACTCGCCAAACCTGCAAGGCACACGGGGAGTCTTAGAGAGGGTATCATGAACATCTGTTCATGGAGGTTGTTACCAATTTTGTTCTAATAGAGTAGATCGCGATATGTATCTCTTTTTATAGATAAATGGTACATAGGGGAAGGCAACACTATATTCCTATATCGGTAAAGTATGCTTTAATCATTTTCATTAGCTTTTTTTTTAGCCGTCATCATAGCCACACTTTAATTGGTTATATATATATAACAGTGTATGTCTGCTTTAGCGTACAGCTTTTGAAAGTCAGAATGCCACAGGAGGCAATAACGACTATAATGCTGCATAGCTTTCCCTGTAATTGGCCAGGGTCTGGCTCTGAGCCTGTGTTACATAAGTTGATATATACACCTTTATGTATGCCAAGCCCATGTGTGTTTTAAGGCTTATCCATGGGGCCACTCCCTATCCTTAGGGCCTCCAGGCACCCTGTTAGTTCTACTATAGTAGTAGCACTGAGTGCCTGTTGACATAGGCAGGGAGCAGTGTTGCCTCTATGTGTGTGCAGGAAGGAGGTAGTACAGGCTATCTGCCACCTCCAGCCTATCTTATTATACACTTGGCCCTTACTTCTTTATAACCTGGAGACATATATATATTTCCTCTTAAGCTACTAGAGTGTTGTGTTTTTAGCAAACTGTGATTAAGCCACAGCCTAAAAATATACTCTGCTGGGGTAGGAATTGCATTCCTATTTCTGTGATTGAGGCAAATATGCTATTGCACCCAGACTTATCAAGGTACAAATAGGCCATATACCTTCGTTTTAATACTCAAAGTGCCATTGATGACCAATATACAGGGGCGTGGCAACCGGGAGGAGGGGGGGGGGCATGTCTTCTCCACTTTTGACTAACCCTAAAAAAATGTCAAAATTTGCTAGAAACCCCCCTTGTCCATACCACTTTGAAACTGCTTGCCACGCCCCTGAATAAAGTGATTAAATCTTAATTTGCACGCAGGGGGTATCAAAGTTAAATAGGGTATTACCAAAGTTAATCAGCACATATTCCCCGGACACTCACCATTCCTTGTGTTGGCCGGTGGACCCCACTGCTTCTCGCGCTGTTTGGCGATCATGCGTTGAACTCGTTCCTGCTCGTCGCGGAGCAGGTCGAGTTGGTGCTGCTGCTGCTGCATGAGCAACTCCTGCTGCCGCTGCTGCCACTCCCGCAGCTGGCGGAACTTGGACATGAGCGCCGCCTGGTTCTGTGACTGCTGCTGCTCCACCAGGTCTCTGCTCGTGTCTGTGTGTGTGGAGAGGACACTTGGATTAACGACTAGAGGAGGCTTGGATTTCAATTTTTTTTTTGTAGATTCAAACCATTTATGTGTTCATGATGCCAGTTTTTTTAAATAATTTTTGAATAGAAATTGACTCATGGAATTTCCCACAATTTTATCACGAAATTGATTTACATTTCGGAACAGTGTTGCCGAAATGACCTCGTCACATTTTTCAGATAGTCCTATCAGAAGCAAAGTTAGCCATGCCCATTATTCACTGGATTTACACGTGTTCAAATACATTTTAGCAGTTCTCCTCAAAAGAACACCTATATTTATCAATATTGATAAAGCATGAAGTGTAGAAGACAAATGGCCTGTGTAAGATATCGCTACATTGGCCTGTGTATAAAAAGTGTTCGGCAACATTGCAGAACCATTTTGTGTAAATGTTATGTATCTAAAGCGATTGATTTTTAATTCAGATCTGCAACAGTTCCCAGTTTTACCCAAGATACAGATAGAGGGACTGCCAGAGTGAAAACTCTTAAATCTAACTAACTTGCTCGTTTACAGGGTTGTTGATACTACAGAACAATTGAACCAGTCAACAAATATATAAATGCTCTTGAAGTTTACCCAAACTTTGATGGTCCAGGCTTTCCTCATCCTCCAAAGTCTCACTGTCTGCATCCTCTAGATCCTCGTCTACATCGTACACCGCCCCAACCGCAGCCGGCCCCTGCTCCACCCTCCCACCGAGGCCGTTCTCAGCTAGCGTCTGGAAGTTTAGCGCCTTAGAAAACTGAGCGGCAGGGATATTCATGTTCATGAGCATCTTGTTCACCATGGTACCACTCCCATTGTGCATCAATAAATCATCGCTGCCTTGTGAGTTGCTCACCTCGCCGGCACTGTCCATGGACTGAGCGAGCATGGCTGCCGCGAGTTGTTGCTGCAACATGACGTTACTTGTCATGCCGTTATTGAACCCGGGCCCCATCCTGGGATCCACGTCCAAGCCCGGCTGCATCTTAGGAAGACCAAAGGATGCGCCGGGGTCCAGGGCAGTCCGCGACATCTGCTGTGATGTCAGAAACCCGTTCTGTGACGTCATGAACATGTGGTCCTGCGCCGGTAGCGGCGGGCCCGTCTGGCTGGGAAACGGCCCCTGTTGGTTTACAGGAGGATGCCGTTTCATTTCGATCCTCGATCACCAAGTCATAAAATCCATAGATGTCAATAAGACGGTTATCATTGATAAGGTTCACTGAAGTAACTGTGTATGTGGCCTATGTTTTTCGCCAGTGATTGGTAATAGCTCTGGCAATGCTATGGATGGCACCAATCTGTTGAAGGTATGTTATCTAAGATCCTTTATGGCCTATATTATTCGGCAAATTTCTGTAAGGAAGAAACGTATTTATTAAGATAACATTTCAAGAAGTGTTAAGGGGTGTGGATTGGGGGGGGGGGGGGGGGTCGGACCCCTTGACCTATGGAGGGGGGCAAGAATTTTTCCTGTTAAAAAAGTAGCCCTCCCTTATAATCTTGAATACAGTTGTAAAGTACTTTAGTGTCTCCACTTCTTCCTCCCTACAATTTATATCATAGCAATATGACTTCTAAGTTGGATCATGATGATCCAACTTCTAAGTGACGTAGTTGGATCATCATGGATCTGTATTTAAGCTGTAGCCGTAGCCTACTAGGCCTAGACAGGCTGTCCCAGTGAAGCTGGTGAGAGACCCGACTCTCTAACTAGGCCCTATCGCCTTGTACCCTTCAATTTTGGGAGTTGAATCAATGAATGTGTATTGGCACGGATTGCACTTTTGTTTTGGAAGTGAAATGTGTCTTCCAGTGAAAAAATTGTCTACATATGTTATACTAGTCTATATCATGGCAATTACTGAATTAGCATGGCATGTGAGCTATGAATGTTATTGGTTTGCTTTTTGTACCAGTACTGATGACAGGAGGAGTGTCACTTTAACTGTGTGACTTGAGTGTGTCACTTTGATGATTTGTTGTGGGCGATAATATGAGTTTTTGTTATACCAAACATTTGGAATTTGGAGAGTTACACGTTTTACAACGGAATTGTGAAAATATGTACATACGTGATATTGGTACAAACGAATACTCCTTTCTCAGGCCAAAAGCCTGGATATTATATTCTATTCAGATCTAAGTGGGCCTATTTTGTAAAGACTGCACCTCCCATCCACTTAAAACACGACGGGGAATTTCTGTTGACAAGTCACAACACGTTCGACCAGACGATACGATTTACACTCAGTTTTACCCTGACATACTGTTCTGAACACACATTCTAGTGCAGGATATACTTAAAATTGACCAGGACAACTAGACGAAATGAACTATTCCTTTAAAACCTACCACTTTCTTGATAAATTGCCTTCGTCGATTCGTAAACAAATCCACATGCGACATTACCGCCATTTGACAACGGTCTACCCTCAACACAAATCGTTGAGCAAATAACGATATAAATCCACCCTGATTACCGTAAACTTACCATTCTTGTAGCATCTACTAATACATGGATATTATTGATTGCTTTAATATGTTAATATAAAGGAATGTTGTTTAGTTATTACAATTATTCTATGAGACGTTTTGAGAGTATAACAAAGATGGCCGCGCCCTGTGCCCTCACGAATCGCAAGTACGTCCTCTAATTTTGTACAATATCTTATTATCTAGTCCATTGAATTAATCAAATGAACAACCAATAGAAACGCCATTGTCTTATATAGACATATGGCAAATAACACAGCATTATTTCTAAGTTTTACGAGTTTAAAGACTGGATAGACGGGTACAAGTCAGTGGTTTCTTAGATTCAGGTATCACCATCATGTCTCACAGTCACATGTCGATATCGAAAAGCCCTCTCCCTTGCTGGGCCGAACTGAGTGGTTGTGTACAACCGTGATGTGTATCAAGTAACGTAAATAGACAGAGGTCCACTGTAATCTGTCTGAATGACAGGTTTCTCCACGAGTGGTATATTGGATCATATCACACGAGGCGGAGCTGAGTGTGATACGATTCAAGGTACCTCAAGTGGAGAAACCAGGAAGTCAGACTGATTAAAATGTGATTAGAGTGGATCTCTGTGCTTATTTCATGTATTTATTGACAAATTATATCTAAAAACAAGGTTTTTGAAGACCGCACTGTTAATATCATGTGGTCCCTCTTGAACTGTATATCCTTGGCTTTCAAGTTGTGAGGAGAGGGAGTCACATGTGATTTCCTGAGCATTGCCCTGAACGACAGTGTCAGCGCTGCCCAGAATACAAGATCAAATGGCGAGAAGGTGGTATTCACAAACTGGAACATGTCTAACAAGTCCTTGGGAGTGAGGGCATATTTTACCTTCCGAGGGGTAGACTCTTTGCGAGAAATGCCTCTGAGAGTAGCCTTTAAGATGTAATCATGTTCTTGAGTCGGCATACCTTTAAGACGATGCTCATTCCACACAGCTGATAAATAGTTGGGGATTGAAGATGGCGACAGTCTCTTAGCCAGGTATGAGGCGTACAAGCATGCTTGCGTTGTGGAGCAGGGATAGGGCTTCAAGTGGTAACGCTTGCAGAATTCCTTGTATGCCCGCCGCTGGAACTTCCTGGCCTTCTTAGTGGCCTTGGAGAGGGCGGCGTGCTGGTAGGAGCGCTGTCTGCAGAGCAGGCGTGAGAGTGAACGACCTGCAATTAATTGCAACACATATTATTATCCTTCAGGAGTTTGCGACAGAGGGCTGGATAACCAGTGTAGGCCAGCCGAGATAGGGCATCAGCCAGAGTGTTGTCTTTGGATTTGATGTATGTGGCAAACAGAGCTATGTTGAAAGTGAAGCAACACCAATAGAGTTCTCTGAGCCACAACATGCAGGTCTTGTTGGTACTTCGTCCTGTATTGACCATGGCCAAGACCTGCATGTTGTCTGTGATGATGTTGATCCGCTTGTTCGCTAACTGGGGACCCCACCGTTTGACCCCCTGGAGCACAGGCCACAGTTCGTAGATGTTTATGTTCTCAGGGACTGGGTCAGAGAGTGGAGGGTCAGACAGATGGCTGCATCCGGCATCAAAGTCGATCTCCTTGGTGCTAGGCCAACCACCATAGATCCAATCAAGGCCACACCAAGCCCCGAATCCACGGTATGACGAGTCGGAGGTGATGGGCGTATGGCTAGAAGGCATGGGGATGAGTGACCTGCAGTTAAAGACCGAACAGAAGCTGAGCCACCAGTCTAAGTCCAGGCGAATGTCAGCAGTCATCTCCACTTTGCCATGCCGATCTGCTGAAGCACTCAAGTCAAAGACCCGACGACTGAAGGTACGGCCACCTTGTATTACATACGAGCAGAAGCTCATGTGGCCTCCTACACACTCTAGCTCTTTCTTGGTTGCTGACTTTTTGTTGTACACTACTTCAATGGCATTCTTTTGATTGTCCAGCTTGCTCTGAGGGAGAGTTAGGCTCATATCACGACTGTTAATGGTAATGCCTAAGAAGGTACATTCCATTGATGGCATCGTAACTTTGGGCCAGGACACTTGGAAACCAAGATGTTGTAGAGTGTCTGTCAGAATTACCCTCTGCCGGAGGCATTCATCATAGGTAGCAGCCGTTATGAGAAAGTCATCGAGGTAGTTGACCACATTGGGGACTCCCTTCATCTGAACTATATGTACAACTAACTCTGAAATGGAGTTGAAGATGTTTGGGGCGCACCTCAGGCCAAAGCACAAACGATTGTCTATGAGGTACTGGCTGCCTTTGCCATCATTAAAATCCCAGGCAAAGCCCTGGAACTTTGTCTGGTCAGCATGGACGTTGACTGACCTATATGCCGAGCTTATGTCGACGATGCACATGTAGTCAGACCTTGAGAGACAAATAACCACATCGTTGACTGAATTGTATACAAATGGCACATATGTGGTGTCCATGAAATTGTTGATACTGATATCATCCGGACGACTGCAATCAGTGATGGGGCGCAGGGATCCATTGGACTTTGGCACTCCACCAATGGAATGCACACACTGAGGCCTTGTATCAACAATAGACACCCGTTGAGTCCTAATCTCCTCTAGTAGGTTGGCTGCCATCTGTGGTTCAAACAGATCAGTTAATATGGAATCGTAGTTGGTGCACTCGTAGGTAGTACTGCACCCATCGTCCACAATCTTGAAACCACTATTAAAGCCATGCCAGAGGTAGTCCTCGGCTTCAGTAGAGAGGTCGGGCAGTGATTCATAACCAAACAAGAAATTAGCCAGCCTGCAGGGCTTCAAGTCAGCAAGCTTTCCACCAACAGTGTGGGAGCAAGTGCACAAACCTGAAATACACTTACTAAAAATTTCCACCGGTGGAGAGTTAGGTCTGGCAATTGAATATATAGGAATCAAATCACTGTCCTTGAGTGGCTGGTTATGAACAACCAAGTTGAGGTCCTCCAAGCTTGGTAGACCTGATGAAGAACTTATAACATCCTCCTCACACACACTGACACTGGTAGATGTAGGTTGAGTAGGCACCTTACTAGGAATGCTCTCCAGGGCAATGTCAACACTAGGAGAAGGTACAATGTGGGAGGTGGATGTAGGAACAGTTCATTTGTTACCCTTGCTGGCTCCCTCGGCCGGCTTGGAGGAGCAGTCACCAGCTACGTGAGTGGGCGATTTACAGTACTTACAGATGTGGGGGTACCTGCATGAAGTGGACTTACAACCATCTGCAGCAAAGTTGTAGTTGTTGCAGGCGACCACCCCGTTGCTACTGCCACGTTTGGTTGACCTCGAGCTGGACTTGGGCTTGGCCTTCTCCTTCTCCTTGTCTGCATCATAGGTGTACTCATAGCAGAAACTGGAGGATATGGAGTTTGACTCGGTTTCAGCCAAGACCTTGGTACCGGCCGTAAGGGCCTTCTCCTTGATTTTTCGGTCATACTCAATCATGGCTACAGGCTTGTAGAGGGCGGTCTGAGATCTCTTTACCAGAAAGATGAGGTGCTCAATGAAGTGCATGGGATCCCCCCTCTTACTTTTCTTCATGACATACTTGATCTGATTGAGATTGGCAATTATTAGCTGATCCATGGTTTTTATGGGCTCACCTTTCTCAGCAAACCAAATACTGTCATATCTACCTGGAGATGCGTTCATGCGGCGACGGCGATGACGGCGGTTCCTCCTCCTCTTGCCCCTACTCCTACTCCTGCTGGATGATGTGCTGGAGGAGGAAGAGCATGAGGGGGTGCTGTCGTTGTCGCTGTCGGATGCTGACTCATCGGTCCAAGATGGCGACCGGTGACGCTGACTCTTCTTTTTGGTCGGCGACTTCGGACGAGGTGGCGTGCGGCTCCGCACCTCCTTTGTCAGAGTGGCCACATGATCAACTGTATTTTTCATGGCTAACTCCATCTGGCCCATTCTATCACCAATAATCTTGACAACACTAGCAAAATCTGGCTGGGCTGGCTTACCAACATGACTTGACTTTTTGAGTGGCATCTTTGTTGGAGTTTCAGATGACTTTTGAAGTTTCCTCGAAGCAAATCTGCTTGTACTATTACGGTCACTGCGTCGTAACATCACAATGTCCCACTTGTAGGCAGATGGCACACTATGTAGTTTAAATTTTAGACATTTGCAAGTTGAAAGTCTTTACCGTGACGACGATGGCACTTCAAAAGTAGATGACAAACGGAAAACGCTATGTCAGAAGGAGTGGTAACTAGGCAACGCAGTGCCCGTATGCAGCAGTGCATGATGGGATAGCGATGGCGGCGCCGGAGTTGTAAACAAGACGTGTCAGTTATACTCGCATCGTTCTTCAAACGATCCATGCCAAAAACAACATTTGAAGATTGGTTTCATAGCTATTCTAGTAACATCATCACGGAGAAACAGCCCATGGAGAATAAATATCAGTTTCTCCACGGGGATGTGGAGAACGGCCATTCCAGTACCAAACATAGTAACTTTGTTTCTCCACATGAAATAATATGTAGTACTACACATCATGGCTGATCATGTGAACGAGATGTGTATCAAACAAACGTGATGTGTAGTAATTCAATTTCAATTCAATTCAATTCTTTATTTCAGACTCATTTGAAGTACAAAGGTCCATAGGTTATATAGCGAGAAATAATATCATATCAAAAAGAAGTACAGGAGTATGTCGTATACAATATATTCACCGGCAGACTGCCGGACATCAACCATAAAATTGTATATGGAGTGCCTTGTGCCAGGGACTCCAGATATCAGATGTAAACTGAGTGTCACTTGTCGAAGTATCCACCAAGTTGCGTAAGAGCACATTTGCTGAGCTCAAAAGGCGACATTTGAAACTGTACACCAGTCTTCTGATTGTGGCAGCAAAAGTAGGTAAACCACAGACTACAAAAGCTTCACTTGCACTAGTGTATCTGGGTACTCCAAGGAGCATCCTGAGTACATCGTTGTATGCGACAGTTATTTTACGTAGAGCTGCAGTGTTGTAGTTCCACCACAGCTGAGCAGTATATAGAGGTGTGCAGTAGGTCCTGAAAAGCTGGATTTTTACTTCTATGCTAGACATATGGAATTTTCTAACCAGCATGTTCCCTTGTGCATATAGCACACGTCGCTGTCGTAGTATGTCCTTGTCATCCCTGAGGGTATTAGTTATAATGTGACCCAGGTATTTTACCTCCTCACATTCTATGAGCCTCTTAGAATTTAGAGAAAAGTCAGGAAACTTAGTCTGTTTGTCCAACGGGGACCGTATTATCAACAGCGCACTCTTGGACGGATTGTACATGATGTCATTATCTAAACCATAGTCCTCACAGACTTTCAATAGGCAAGCTAATCCATGACTGGAAGGGGTGAATATGACCAGGTCATCTGCATACATTAAGTGATTAACAACTGTTGAGCCATTAAGGCACCCAGTTCTACACTCATTGAGTTTAACTGATGGATCATCCATATAAACACTGAACAGGTGTGGTGAGAGTATACCACCCTGTCTGACTCCGTTGCCAATGGCAAACTCATCTGAAATATTACTGCCCCACCTGACCGACATTTTCTGAAAGGTGTACCAGTAAATCAGTATCCTAACAATATACCCGGGGACACCACGGTCAACAAGTTTATTAAACAGTTTTGCATGATTAACTCTATCAAAAGCCTTAGAGGCATCAAGAAAACACATGAACATTGAAGCATTGCTGGTGGGGCCAGACGAGGGCGAAGCCCAAGTCGCCCTACCAGCAGACTACATAGTCTATCTATTACGTACCGGCCGGTTCCACTATCAGTAAGATCAAATTGTAATAATTCAACCGTGATGTGTAGTAACCAATGTGATGTGTAGTAGCCTAGAGCATCTTGAATTTAGGCACCCCCAACCGTTATCTGTATCAATAAACGTGATGTGTATCAACTCCCTGCTCCAACTCACTGGCAACTGATGCCTCTCTGGTCCAGTGGGCACAAACTTTAGTTCAATATTGTATCAACATTGAAACAACATTGAATCAACAATGACAACCAAGCGTCAACTGGTAAATGTTGATTAAATGTTCTGTGTTCCTTGGGAGAGAGGCAGGGCACTTTTCTGTACTTGAGTGTTTGATGCCCCCACCCCGTTTTCGTGTGCCCCCCCCCCTCCTTTTTTTCAAATTCTAGATAGGAGGAAAATGATAAACTGAATATTAAAGCTTGAGGAATATATTTTACCTAGATCTGTAAATAAGATATTCCCACAGATGTCATACCTTTTCTAGGAATAAATATTCACTAACCCCAAGAAGAACGTTTTGATACAGATAAGGTCAGGGGATTAAAAAAATGCCTTGATACAGATCACGTTGATACAGATCACGTTCATTTGATACAGATTACATTGTTTTGATACAGATCACGTTTGTTTGATACAGATCACGTTGCCATGGTCAGCCTTGATGTGTAGTACTACACATCACGTTATTTGATACACATCACGGTTGTACAGCTCGTCCCCTTCCCAAGTTGATGAGGAGCAGGTCAGCTAGAGCCTAGATCATTCCCCTTTAAATCATTAAGGGTGTGTAAAAAGCCCCAGCCACACCTACGTAATTTGACCTGACCCAACGTAGTCCGACCTAGATACGACCCGACCCGACCCAACAGTCGGAAGAGTTTGGCATGCACAACTCTATCAGACCGGGCAGTCAAATTTGATAAGACTGTCGGGTCTAGTTGGGTCGGATCTGCCCAAAACAGCCTAGTGTGGCCGGGGCTTTAGACTGGCGGCATCTGCCGCGCGGCAAGTCGGCGGCAGATGCTTGGAGCTTAGGGGGAGGCAGAACATGTTCTACTTGTTTAGTAAATTAGTGTCTGCCTGATTTCAGTGTCGGATCCAGGAATTTTGGAAAGGGCGGGGGGCGCTGTAATTCCTACAGCATTGGGGGTGTTGAACCATCTAAATTAAAATGTACAGAGAAATAGGGGAGCGGGGGTGTAGGTGTAGGTTACCATACTTTAAACCACGGTGGTGGGGCAGAACAATAGAGTTCGCACCTTGGTTATACTGCATACCCTGGTTTAAAACAGATAGACAATGGTTATGAAAAGGTATGTAGATTAACCACAGCTTGCTGGTAGGGCGACTTGGGCTTCGCCCTCGTCTGGCCCCACCAGCAAGCTGTGGTTAATTATACATACCTTTTCATAACCATAGTCTATCTATTACGTACCGGCCGGTACCACTATCAGTAATATTCTTGTTATTTTTATTCTCACAGATGGCAAACAACATCACCCCAACACGGCACACTCTCCCTTGATCGGTCTACTATGAATCCTACAGCATTTAGAATAGCAACGGTATCTGAGAAATCAAGACATCAAGTTTCCATTAAAAACTTCATTTCCTACTTGGACCTAACTAGATATATTATTTATGTCAAGCGACAGCGTTGCTGCGAAGACGTATATCTATTTGACGATGATGGAGAATTCCTTGCTTCATATTTCCAATTGAAAAGAGCGGAATCTCTGAAGGAGAGTGAAGAGGACTTGTCTCAATGGGGAGATGGAATCTTTGGCTTGGATAGTTTACTTAGACATTCCCAAAACACTGCAATAAAGTCCACCAATCTAGACAACGATGTACAACACGCCAAGGGTGATGAAGGTAGTGAAACCAAGAGCCTTACTGTCAGTTTTGATGAGGCTCTTTACCTTACCCAGACTCCTCAACTAGCTTCCTGTATAGTCACAACATGCAAAAAGTCACCAGCTTTTCTGAAGAGTTTCTATCGCTTGGCTTGTCATCAGTCGCGAATACTTGAGCGGAATACCCAACACTGTGAACAAGACGGCCCCGATGCAGGCGGAGACAGGCACCTTACTGTTCCTGTTGTGATACACCTCCGGAAACCCGAACACGACGCCATTGACCATGCCTGGTAAGTGAAATATGATCTTAGAAAAGATGGATTCCACCTTGAAATTAATGGATCCAGCCATGATTAAGCTACTAGAGTCCATATTCTATTATTGATTGATATTCTTTATTAGCAAGTGTCTATTGATGCTTCTCAATAAAACAATTTGCAAAGCTAGACTAAGCTAATATCCTTGGTACAGGGCTCTGGCTATGGTTTAACTAACTTAAGCCACACCAGTGGTGAGTGTTTTTCTCACCTTTTATACGTATCATACAGACAAGCAATTTCATAGTTCTCCCAGCCAAGTGTGGTATAATTTATTTTATTTCATTTTATTTTATTTTATTATAATTTCGCTCAGGGATGGGCGTATCCGGCACCTGGTGGGTAAGAAGGGCGTTCTGGACGATGCCATGTCGTGGTTGAACACGTTAGGAGGAGGATACTCCGCCCTAGGTGACTACTTCAAACACCATGTAAGTCGACACACATGTGGGTACCATTACATAACCCTTTTAGGGCTGCATACTGCCTCAAGACTTAATGTTAACCCTCGTAGGGCTGCATAGTGCCTCAAGACTTCATTTGGCGGTATGATGCACCCATCCAGCACGGGTAGGTAACTTGCCGGCTCTGAAATTGTGCATCATGTCAGCCCATGATCAATTGGTGCAGCATCAAAACAACAGTCCATTCAAGCACTGTGCTGCTCAAAAATGGTCAATCAAACGCTTAGTCGATGATATACCAGATTTGATATGGAATTTACACAGCCACATAGTCGTTATAATAAGACACCCGTCACACAGAAGTTCCTGTTCCTAAATTATTTCAAGAGTTTCTGAATTATTTCAACATGTCAAAAACAATGATTCAGTGTAGTACATGTATCATTAAAAAGTTAAAGGATGCCGAGTGGTAATTTGCTGGTGAACACCTCCATATATGTAAACATCCTGTTTTACTCCACCAGGCGGAGCAGGCAGGTAAGATCTCCATGCGGCAGTTACGTGTCGCGGTGGACATGGGCGACCCGCCCACCGTGATCCGCTGTTATCTGTACTTCGGGCTCAGCCTCATGCAGCGTGGACACCTGCGCCAGGCCAAGCGCATGATACGGTAGGAATCAGTTATAGTCATGTAACCTTGTAATGGCAGATGGAGTTAGGAATAACTTTGTAATCAGGAAATTGATATGTTTGATATTGGGGAAATTGATATGTTTGATATTGGGGAAATTGATATGATTGATATTGTACTGTATTGATCTAATTTAGCTTAATGTTTTAATGAGTCAGATAAAAGTAGCCTGCAAACTATGACTTGACTGCATATTCCAAATTGCCCTGCGTTCAAAAAGCTGTCAGCAACACAGAGAGATTTAAATAAAATAATTATTTTCACCTGTCTAAAATGTAATCCACTAAATATATTTGCAAGTCATTAATCTGTCCATCATAAACCGTTATTAAAACGACGTTTACGTTTACTAAAAATCTTTTTGGATGTTTCCCTTGCAGCTATCAATATCAACGCGCAAAAGCTATCGCAGCCTCAGATACGAGACTTCTCGCTAGTTGTCACGGGTTGTGGAGCCGACTCCAGTATCTCTATAGTCTACGCCACCAGCGGAGAGAGCATCCTTCAGGATGATAGAACTAGCTTTTAGATACCTCTGTTTTATATTATTTATGTGGTGTTATTTTATAAACCCATGGTCTGTGATCATTAAAGCCGACTTTCATCATATTCAATAGATTTAAGTTTATATTGTCTCGGTAGGCTCTTCTGGGAGGCCTGGGGTTCTGTCATGAAGAACATGTGCAAAGAAATGACAAATGAACTTTGTACGAGAATAAAATGCTCAACTGCAATTGGACTATTGGAAACTTATTTCATAATCACAGAAAAAAACACACTTTTTTATGGTAGCTATGTAGAAAGGATGCCCCGTGCGGGATAGGGTTTGACCAAGATAAGACGCCTTCTACATGACGTGTGTATTGCCCACATCTCCAATCATTTTACTTCTATTTGAACAGACAAGTGTTCCAGTACCACCATGGACATCAATATTTAAATTCATGGTAATACGGCATTTCTAGTCCGGTTTTGATGTACCATAATGGCAAATGTACCTGCATTGAGATGATTACAGAGATGATAATGTTGTAGAGCATGGCTTAGCAAGCTCTTGCCCTTTTATACCATAATTATAGTAAGGCCAAAAAAATGTATGTTTCAGGAAACATGGAAAGAAAATGTAGGGTCGGTAGGTTGGATTTTTTTAAACGTGAAAGTACTAGCCAGCGTCTCTGAAGACCCTAAAATTGACCAAAAATGGGTAAAAATACGGAAATTTCTTCAAATTTGCATAAATAACAGTAGGTCGGCCCTGTTTTGATAGGGTCGATCGGGTGACCTGAAACACACTCTTTTTTTTTTGGCCTAAGCGATGCTGCTCTATCATTGATGAAACATCCAAAACAGAACCGAATGATGAGTTCTATGCGTACCCGTAACACAACACTGCCATAATAATCTCTATGATTGCACCAGATAAAAATGGATTTTAGTTCGCCCTTCTATGAAGATGAATAGGCTCTTGTATGGGGACGACTAGCGTCTCACCCCAAATACAATAATACATTATCTACCCCGTATCATTCCTCCAGACAATTATTGGAAATAAAGAATTTCTAATACCATCTAGCTTTGTGTTGTATTTCCGAGTGACATTATTGATTGATAAACGATGTCAATCTAAGTTAAGGACGTGCAGAATGACCTGTAAAAGATGAGAAGAAAGGACTTTTTATGAACTGACAGTTATTCAGGCTCTAAGTAGTATATGGACAGTGATATCTGACCCAGGATTATTTAGCCTGTAAGTAGTGTATGAACATTGTTATTTAGGCTGGAAGTAGTATATGGACAGTGCCATCTGACAGGGTTATTCAGCTTGTAAGTAGTGTATGAACAGTGACATCTGAGAAGGTTATTTAGCCTGTAAGTCGTATATAAAGAGTGATATCTGACAGGGTTATTTAGCCCGTGAGTAGTATATAGACAGGGAATCTGACACAGGATTATTTAGGTTTAAGTAGTATATGGACAGTGCCATCTGGCATGTTTATCTAGGCTGCAAGTAGAATATGGACAGTGACATATGACCCAGGCTTATTTCTGCCGTAAGTAGTATATGGACTGTGCCATCCGACCATGGGCCGCAACTGACACGGGGCGTGACCTACTTACTATTAATAGAAGAAGGGTGCGTCACTCTGGGTTCTACACTGGCAACCTGTGCATGGTTCTCTGTCATATTTTGCTCCCCTACAATGCTGTGGCTATGGAGGACAGTCCCGCAGCAAGACTGGCTCAAAGCAGAGGGGGGACTTTACTAAAGATGGCTCTATCTCTGAGTAAAAAAGAAATTCATGTTCTGGTCCCCAGGAATATTCTTGATTATGCCTAATGGTAATTATGTGACCTTTCAATGAATTTAAATGCATGTATTTTCGCCACAATGAAAGGCTCAAAGCAGATGGGGGACTTCTAGTGAAGGACCCTTATTCTATAATACCCACCTAACCACTGCTTTGCGATGTAGGTTCATGCCCATGCATCCGACACGTGTCATCTCAGGTCCAAACATTCTCAGCATCCGAGATCTGGTGCACTAGCCTGTGTCTTATTGATTTCATATAAACCTTTTAGGTATTGATGTACCTTTGGAACTATCAAATTGGAGAGCATGTGAAAGCAACTTATGCCGTCAGATCCTGTATGTAGCCGTGTTTTATTTGTGTTACCATCGTGTATACGGCAATAATTAAATGGACTCCTCTCAGTAATTATGTACAGATATTTGCTGATATGATGGAGCTGGCCTGCATTGGGCCTTAACTAGAGAATAGAAAACTATGTTCTTCACGTCGAGACTCTCTCTTGCTCTATAATGCACGATGGTGTCAAGCCTTCATAAGGCTTGGGACCAGAGTGCATTATATAGTCACAGAGAGATGTAAAGAAAGAGTGTTTTATTGTCTTTATGAAACGTATTTCATAATTTCCGTGGATTTTCTTAATTTTCCTTTTAAAGGTTTTCTGTGGGTTTGTTTACTATTCACTGGTGTGGCCCTGTGCTCAGCGTGCGCGTTGACCCTATAACCAACATTCATGTTACTTCTCTGAGGCTAGAATGCATGGCCAACTGTTTTATAATTTGTTATAATGTACTCTTCTATCTTGTACCATCTTATGTAAACTGGCTGTGGTGTCGTGGAGAATAGCCTCAGCATCGTTTAAAAACCTTAACCCATTTGTAGGACTGTAGTAGATTTACAATGATTATCTATAGTGGTTTTAAAACAAGATGGAGATTACCATGTCGTAAATCAAACTTCCAAATAAATGGAGTTACTCTGATCAACCATAAGTACTTTTGCTTTATATCCATAGTTTGCACTGGATTTTACTATCATTTACGGAAGAGGACATTAATTATATTCAAGCTGAATTTTCTACCCGCTTGATCTCTTGATAAATATGATTGGATAGAAGACAAAAAACAAGTTTGTACCAAAGAATATTTTATTGGGAATGCATACACATACATACATATACTGAACCGAAATGAGAGCTAAGACTGCTTATGTATATATACGTGAATCAAAACAAGGTAAAATGGCCCCATTGGCGTCGTGTGAAAATACACCATCACTTATGTCTGAGGCAACTGGAAGCAAACCCCAACCCCCGTAGCCAAGGACTCAGAGTTATTAATCATGCTACTGCTTCCAATAGCATCATGATGACATTCCAACAACAAAAGGACTGTAAAACAATCTGAAATGGGTTTATGAAAGTTCCTTTCTGGAAAGACAGCTTCCATCGATGCTAGTTTGTGAGAAACAATAGACATATTGCACAACATAATCTAGAATGGGAAAACACAGACAGGATTTTAACTAATTCTAGTGCTACAGTGGTGAGAGGGAAATGAACAACAAAGGATAATGAGTATTGGGACCATTTTTAAACGCCTTCCATATATAAAATGTTCCACAGTAATTTACTTTGTTTTCAATGAAAAGCAACTATAAATTATTTAAGATAAAAATACTGAGTCCATTGGAAAATGAATTACCGGTAATTGTCAGACTTTTTATAAGTCTTCATGGAAGTATCTAACACTATTTGTGAATTGAAGTGGGAATGATAGACCTCTTGGAAAGGGACTGTCTCTCTATCATCTGGGTAATGATCTTTTATGTACACTCATTCTACACGCCCCGAGTTGTATTGTGCAGAGGCAAATTGTAGGATTATGTAATTAGGGAAGGGTGTCAATTGAGCTAGATTGAATTGATCTGTGGGTTGGGAATTCGGATGAAGCAGGTTTTCATCAGAGGAGGGAAAGATAACAGAACTGAGTAAGGATAGAGATAGAGGGACAGATAGAAGGGGGATGAGGAAGATTCAGAATATTTCTCATTTATAAAGGTGCAGGGTAATTGCCATACCCCATTACAGTGATAAATCATAATAACCAAATCTTAGATGTTGTTCAACGATAAAACCTTTGTACTATAGGATTGATCTCTTATTTGACATAACATGGAATTCCTTGTTAGGGGACACACGAAGCACGATCAACCAGAGAAATATGCCTATATGCCATACTGGGGAACTGAGTCTCATACTTATGGCACGTGTAAACCTTGCTAATATATGTATTTGTAATCATTAATACGAGTACTCACTGTTTCACTGTATACAGAACCAGTTATACCATACCCATTCAGCTTTTGTCCCAAAAGTGGTATTCATGACAACAATTACAAAGGCAGTATGTAATTCACACTGGGGGGTGACATACTCAGGAGGTTGGGTAATGGCGGTGCCATCTAGCATATCCAGAGCAAGGAAAACACCATTTTCCTTGATTAAACATATCTTATCATACCTATTTGGAGGAATATAAAGTGTGAGTAATTCCACGCTAACAAGGCTGTATTTAACCCTTTGATTTCGATTTGTCCCATACTGTTTTGTAGCTATCCTTCTCAGTATTTTGTTCAGAACCCTGAATTGTGGAAACTCAGATGTTCCTGATATCTTTGCCACAATAGGATAGTTTGTGTCTACCAGTATTGAAGTTGCCACAACTAGATACAGTATATGGACCATAGAGGGGAACTGTTTTAATGTCCAAGATCATAGGTCATTGATTGATTGGATTTCACAATCGACAGTGAAAGATATACATTCAAGCGATGTGCTCATGAACTGACGAAATAATTCGAATTCCCGGTCAACCTTGAATAAACTGTAGAGCACTATTTCCAGGGGATTCACAAAGTAAAAATTCACATTACCAGTTCTAACCATTGAAATTCATTAGCATGTAATCCTTAGGCAGAAAATCATTGTACAATACACCTAGTCTACAGTGAGGACCAATTTGTCTCCAAAAATCTACTATAGCTACCAATCAGATAGGAATGACTTGCATACGCAGATATTTACACTCCTTGAGACCGAAACCTAGCAGTATGTATATCTGTAGATAAGTATTTCTTTTTAACTTTCCACAAGAATTGTTACCTAGATATAAGTATTGTTCAGCCGACTGGAATATATCTGTTTATCATACATACAGCTCAAATGATCTTACATAGAAGTTGTACAACTCCCTTTTCTTCTGTATTGTCCTTTTCCATTGATTCCCCTATGCAGAAAATCTTGACACCTTTCTATTGCAACTTTACACACAGAAAGGGCCCAAGAACTGCACACTCTAGGTAACAAAGCAACAACACATTCAATGCTTGATGCGAAGAGCGATATACATGTACATGGTCTCTAATATGAACACCATATGAAAGGAAAACCACAAACCACCAAGTAGCCTGATTCAAATGCTCAAATGGGTGTGGATGTTGAGAGCTAGATCTACTTTGATTCTATAAACCTATTTTAGTTCTTATGTGCAGTATAACCTGTTTTGAGTTTCAGTTTAAATTTGGCTATTCAGTAATAATAGTAAGTGTTAGGATTAATAGTAGCAAAGTTTGAACACGTATGCTTTAGGCGTAGTTTCCTATATACATTCACACACATGCACACCAACATAATAAACCCTCCATCTTAAATGTGGAGAGTGCCTGGCAATATATACAAGGATCCGCAGTACATATACATGTTACAGTCAATCTGATTGGTTAACCACCGTCATATGTCTTTCCTCAACACAAATACCTTGTCCCTGTTTGTACATTTCTATTTCAGATTCACTGCTAATTTTTGATTACATTACACAAGCCCTGAGTAACTTTCTTCCTTTCAAAACACCTCCCTTATGTTTTTACAGATTCTGACGTTTTATTGGTAGCTTATAGATCATATTAGGAGCAATTAAGCCAATCAGAATGGCCATACGGGGTATGATAAAAGTGAAGTTCTCATCTTACATTGGACATTACTAGAGCAAAAGAGCAGATCTAACCTATTCAGGATCATCTTCCTTTGTAAAATCTTTCATCCAGCTGCTCATGGTACACAAGAAGTATTGAACAGTGCACAGAAGGTGTTCCACAAGGACTCACTGTTCTTTTTTATTTACCTTTTCTTTCTTAATTCTTCTCAGACATTATTGTAATAGATGGTATTGTCAGCAGATGTCTTCCAGTGCTTTACACACCCTTCATCAAGCAATGCTTTTATCTTGATGAGGAGCCTTTCCAGGAATTAGGGAAAATGTCAAAGCATTGGATGATGTTTTTTAACATGTGCAATGGATTTATTCTGCATTTAGCTGACACTTATGTCTCAGCTCTGCGTGACTGAGTGTGACTCATATCGGCTTTTGCGGTTTCATCACACTAAGTTGTATGGTGAAACTGTGGATAGTCATTGGTTGGCCACGACCTAAAAGTATCACTACCACATTCATTTCTGGCAGCGCCATTGAAAGCATTTCAATTCAAATAGGTGATTTTATCAATCCCACAAGCCATATGTTTACATAGCAATGGAATGTTAGCTCCATTAATGAAGCAAGAACCTTTTGAGTCGAACTTAGCCAAGACCTGGCTCACAGTATATGATGTGGATTTGGCCACTGACTTGCAAAGCTCTTATAAGAAACACCAGCCTCTAGGTTTAATTTAAAGACTAAAAGGCCAAGCCTTTAACAAAATAAGGAACCTCCTCCATATGTAAGCATGCAGATACTTCTAATAATGAAGATCAAGGAAGAATGAACACACATCTAGTCCTTATGTTGATTCAACATTGTGAAATCGATGATTCTTTTTTCTTGCAACACTTTCACGACAATTGGCAAAAGCCAACCAGTTTACATTTTTCCATGGGAAGAACCAGTTTTCAGATTCGTTTCGATTTTATTTCAATGTATCTATGTCTTATTCTAGTAACATCGTGAATCTTTAAATTTAGTATCTATTGACTGATCAAGGAGGATTTTCAAGCATTACATGTTCCTGGGCTACAAAACAGTCATTAGAATCTACATGTATGTGGCATCCAACAAAAATGGAAACTGGTTCGACCAGAAACAAATGTTTTATTTCCTCAATCCTACAGGGCCCCTTGAGTCACCATAGGTTTAGAGAGTGAATTGAACTGTAATCCTGACATTTCTAATGATGTATAGTCTCCAGTTTTGCCGTATTCCGCAGGAATAACAATTAACTGGGACATTTAGTAGTATGTACCGTTGCTTACATAGCATTGCGACTTGAAATATGAGATATGGTAACATTACAGTCATCCAAGTCGAGCCCATGTTTTCTTTGGCCTCGAGCACTCTGATTACCTGCAAACTGACTTCTAATTCTACACATAGCAAAACATAGCATGATATTTATTTCAGAACAAATATATGGTGCAGACTAAATCCCAATCCACTAAATCTCTATGTATAGGGTCGACCGTGGAAGGTGCTCCTAAATTCAGAATAATTGAGGACAATCTAGAGCATCTGGGTAAGCTGCCATTGTTACATACTGGTCTAAAGTTGCAGTTAACGTGACTCATTCTCCACCCACCGTGAGTTTTAAGTTTAACCTTTAGACAATTGCACAGATCACAAAAACACATCAAATCAACAGTAGGATCGAGGTAGGAGAGCCCTCATATCAGCACAAAAGAATGTCCATCATTAGATAAATGCAATACTAAAGCTCTTCATATCCTTTTCATGTTGAGCTCTACACTAAATGTTTTTTCCTCTTTTCTTTTCTCCCTTTTCATCAGGGAGGAAAGGTCAGGACACCAAAATGAAATGCAGAATACTATAATATAGCATCGTATGTGCAGTTTGCCCATTCATTTCAAGCACCATCATCGATAGCCAAGCCTAATTGGAAACCTTTGGAGACATATTCACTGTCAGTATATGGAGAAAGATGATGGTGGAACTGCTTGAAGATGGTGTGCAATTCTGCAGGTAATCAAGAGCTTTGCAGCAAGACCAGATGATCAATGATGATACAACACTGCAGTAGCCCACACAAAGCCACTGGGATGTATGATTTGGCAGACCGCTGCGGCTGCCTCTGCTGCTCTGGCCCAAGGTGATGTCAAGGTTATGCCCAGGTGTAGTAAGAAGACCTTGTTGAGATGACTAGCAGGTGGTGAGGCCGAGTCCCCAGGCCAACAGGGAGAAGAGCAGGGCAGCCATGGAGACAGGCACCTTTGCTGCAGCATTACCATCCACTTGATAGGCGTCTGCAAGAAATAATATACACAGCTTAGCTCAAACCTTTTCAGCTTGATGGATTTTACGTGGGTTGGTCTTACCAATGGGATGCATTCGCCATGGGATGTAGTTGATGTTGCAGAAGTATGGGAAGAATTATTGTAAAAATGCACCTGAAGGATAACATCAGTGAAGCTGTATCTGCTCATGCAGGATTTATAAAGCATGCATTAGGGGATTCATTTGCAGAAAAGCAGATGGGGTATCATGTCTATGTTGAGCATTGGACCCTCTATTTGGATAAGATATCCAGTTTCATGATGGCCAAGGTATTTGGAAATAAATGATTTCCCTATGAAAACTGATTTCAGATCAGGATATCGAAATTTGAACCATTCATGATGGCATTGGATAAATGATGTGTAATTCCTTAGAGTTACTTATGATATGCCACATAATAAACAATGTGTAAGCCATGTGTGCATAAGTCCAATGCTCATATATGTTCAATGTGTACATAATACCATGTTTATGAAGGGTGTCTCCACATGGGTATGTGGTTTGTGTAGAACCTCTAAAATAATAATTATCTTGAAATTCGAATATCCTCAGATGAAATGGGGATCTCAAGTTGATGGTATCTGATTATTTATGTACACAATGAGGCATCCTAGGAGAGCAGGGACATTAGGGGTTAATGCAGAGCAAAGGAATAACTTCTACAAAAACATGTTATGTTTTACAAAATAGTTCGCTCTATACAGTTATATCTACAATAATATACATTACTCCTGCTTGGACGATTAAAATATATCCAGGTTAAATCTGTTAACAACTTACAAATATTGAATTAGCATGAGTACAATCTAAAACTGAAAAATAATCTTGAAACAATATATAGGAGCACATCTGGGAACGTTCATTAAAATCCGTGCTTATTTTCCCTTTGACAACTGCCACTCTGATGCCACAAGATGAAGTGAATTGAAGGTACAAACGCTGGATGCAATCAGGTTATGCAAATTTTGTCTATTGTTAGTAACTGCCAAAGCAGGATTGGACTTAATTCAAAGAGGCACAACAAAGGTTTGAACAGCCAGGATGATGGTCCTTTCTTACAGCTGGTGAAAATACAGAAGTTGGTTAATTATGTAATTGAATTGAATTAATGAGTTATTAATCTGATTAGGATTAGTAACTTCTGGCTCAGCTGCACTTAATCTAAGGATGGTCAGGGGTCTAGAAGCGGCGGAACCTCCAGCTATTTATACTGGATGCAATATAGATCTAAAGTATAAAGACTGAAAGGCAAAGCTAAAACAGCAAACTTATTTGTGAAGGCCAATTGGAAAACAACCCACTGAGCGAACTCATCTTAAAACTGCAGCATATATAGATTTTTTACATGTTTTCTTTTACACGCAATAACAATATGGTATGTTTCCCATTGTGTACATTTGAGGTTGGAAGTTTCTCATTTGTTTTCCACTATGAGCAGGTTTTGCCATCAACGTTGTGGGTGTATGTCTGTATAGCATACAGTGTGCAAATAACATGTCCCTCAACCAAGCGTTCGCAGCCATTACCCCCAGAGGCATGATGCTATCCCCATGCACTACTACCCCAGCAACCAGGTGCACCAAATGTATCCATCAGGGGTTTCTTTGTATGGTCTGATGTTTGAAGTTGTAATTTTCTGTGCCATTTTCTGTGTAATTTAATGACCAAGGCTCAAGGCTTTGTGATAATGTGTCAGCAAGAAGTATCAACACAATACTGGCATGTAACTCGCCAATGCTGCATTTGTGCATCATGCAAAGCCTTTTAGGCATGATACATGAATGCAGTACTGCTGAGTTGTGTCCATGACAACCATATCTCTGCTGTTTGCCAGAGTCACCCACCTTCCCCACCACGTGTGGTTGCCACTGACTCAACTCATTATCTCACCAAGTGTGTTTAGTGATAAGAAAGCAGGAACTGATAACTGTTCTGATACACCATGAGGAAGGTATTGGTCTTACTATATCGGGTGTCCGCACCTCCACACGTGATTGATTATTCCAGTGGACAGCAGCATACTTTAAAGTTGCTCATATAGCCAAATCGACGATATGCTACCGACAGTGATTCTTACATTGTTTCAAAGAGTCTAGGATATAATGGCATTGCATCCTTCTATTAATTAATGGCGGATACTAAATGACCATCTGTGAGACTATTAGATGGATTAGCGTTAGTATATTATGGTGAAAAATGGGTTAGTTTATTACTTTTAATCAAAAGCAAAATTAAAGAACTCCCAATTACCATCTGGTACAGGGTTTGGGGTTTCTGGCTGAGAAACTGAAAATAAAATATGAAATTAAAACATAGAAGCACTAGCAATTGGGACAGTGTGCCATTACACAAACCCCAAAACCATAAAATAGGATTATATTTTATTTAAATGATATTATTCACTTTACAATGCACACCGTATCCTCTACAGAATCACTCTCACTTAAGTTTCAAGCAGATTAGTTTAAAAGCACTATTATACACTAGCAACTAGCTTCAGATTTTCTCCCAGTTCCAAATATATCTCATAAACACTGAAATATATCATTTTTCCATCAATATTCTTCCAATATTAAATGTTAGGTCGGGTCGTTTTCCCATAGGCAGTCACAACTTTTGAGATCAGTACGGGATTCATTGACGGCATTTTTGAAAGGTAAATTTTATTTTCCCACCCCTACAAAACCAAAATGATAATCAGAAGAGTCTAAAGGGTTACTTTGTTAGGCCACTTTGTGGAAAACTATTACAAGTATACCTGCCCCCATATTCAAGAATGGGGGTCCCACAGGGAGAACAAAGGGAAAACATAACCAATCTCAACCAAACACAGTCTTAACCAAATTCGAACTGACTACATTATTATAAATGTGCATTAAACCTTCAATTTTGATAGCATATAACATACAGTGAAAACATAGCTGAACAAAGGCTGTAAATGAACAATTAATATGAGCAGATTTGGACAATGGCTGATTCCGTCGATGAATTCCCTTCTTTCAATAGTGAATTACCTATGCCTTTTCCAGCATCTGTTCCATCAAATTCACCATCATTGTCATCATCTTTATTATCAATCTCATAGGGATCTGAAACCACAGAAGACCAATTAATGGTGTCATAATAAAAGTGTGTGAGGTGTGTACTAGGGTGCAACCAGAAATCTAAATAACTAGCTAAAACAATTAGGAACTGACTCGCAAAAGGTATAGGCATGTATAAATTGACAAAAAAATGTGAGCTATGTGCCTACTACATAAGTGCAAAACAATCAACTGATGTGAAATTGTTTACAAAAGTTTAGCTTGCTTTACAAGTAGTTATTATATATGTGAAATGGAGATGATTATAGAAAAATCATATTCCAAAATATGTCATGTGCTAAAATCACTTAATTAATAAATGCAAGTTCTGTGAAGGTGAAAAACATCCATGACGACTAGTCTAGTAGCTTACCGGCTTTATCTATTTTTCGAGGAAAGAAGAGGGTTATTCAATATAATGGTTACATAATAACTCAAATTTAGTAAGAAACAATGGTGTGGCAGTTCTAAAAAATGTACTAGTAAAATCATGTTGCTAGAAAAGGCCTGTCTTTTAGTGCAAAACATGCATTTAAAGAAATCAAACTTTGGCGGTGATTTATGACCATTAGTCTTTAGCCACTATCTAGAACTGTGAAGTCCAAATGATAAAGCAATGTTTTTATTTTAATATGAATTTTAAACAGTCAAAATATATATAACTTACCTCTGATGAGTTCAATTGTGTGAGACTCCTTGCCCAGTTCATTTCCAGCTTCGAAGTAATATGTCCTAAAGTGTTGCTTGAAGACACGATCAATCTTGAGTGTCATGATTTTTTCGGTAGCGGAGGACTGAAAGTAAATACCCGAGGTTAGGATATGTACCCCATACATTTGGTTATATACATATTGGTATATGCCATTTACATATTTTCATTCAGCATAGCTGTTGCATAATATGATTACCTATGTTCATAAGGTTTAAAACACTGAGAAGGGAAATACTGTTTGAGTAAACAGCGATGCAGAAAGGATGCTCTATGTGAGAGCAAGTGGGGCATCCTTTACAACGTTTGGCTGCTCACTGGACATTGGCCCATTGTCTACAGTGTAAACAGCCAAGCACACTGAAAATGCATAGATTGAAAGGGTTAGTCAGTGCAGACTATCCTAGGTTGGCCATATGAGTGTTAGTCATAATGGCAAAGTTATATTAAAAAAATGACCGAGGGGTCAGTCAGTAGTGGCTAACCTAGGTTCATCATTGGTGTGTTGTATTTGTATACCAATAGTTGGGGCCACCTGTCATGACCACTCAGTGGCTCCCCCTGGGAAAAAAAAGACTAAGGTGGGTTGGTCAGTACTGACCAACCTGACAATAATAACTGACCTAGGTTGGTCGTATAGGGAGCCAAAAAATAACTAACTAGGTTAGGCACTAGTGACCGAGAGGTTGGGCGTATAGGGAGTCTAGGAATATCAGTGCGGAGAGGATGACCAATACAGAGCAGCTTTTCTGCTTGGCTGCCCACATACGCTCAATGTAATTCTACCATTATCCGTTAAATGATGCATATGTAAATGGATAGGGAGAGAAGGAGATATAAATAGAAAGAAACTATGATAAAATCTATGATTCTCACTCCATTCTCAACGTGGGCATGGTATAGGCCATCGCTAGAGTTGCCCTCCAGGGTGATGTTGCCGATGGTCGGAGACATGGGGGCCCAATAGATGCGGAACTGGTCGATCTCGGGGTCGGCGTGCACGTAACACTTGATGTGTACGTCCTCCTGCAGGTAACGCACCGTCATCGTCTTGTTGCAGACAAACTTGGGCTTGTCTGGAGGATAGGTAAAGGAGGGTGAAATAGGTTAGTTTTTTTATATTTTATATTTTTTCTTTTGACAGGTCAATGTGACTGTGAACCTGGACAATAAGCATGGCCAGAAATTTGGTTTGTTGATTTGACTATTGACCTAAGGCCAAATAAAAAAAAAAGGTGTGTTTCAGGCTACCGGACCCTACCTAGCAAAACATGGCCGATCCTAGAAATCTTTATCAAATTTTGAAAGCATATAAATATTTAAAAGTAATTTTGGCGTTATTTTGAGTCAATTTGATAGTCCACAAGTTGACACCATTGTCGGCGAGTCAGCGCTGAAGTTTCCGAGTCAATTTTTAGGTGCTTTTTTGGGGGTGTGAATCAATTTAAACTTAGATTTTGGCCATGGTTAGAAATTCTACTGATTATAGTTTGACCTAAATTCTAGGTGAGGCTGTTATAACTGATTTATATATCATTTAAAGTATTAAAACCTTGTTCATGTTCTAAAGTAGGTTGGCTGATAACATCAACCAGTAGGTATTATAATTCCTATATCTGGACAGGTTCATGGTACTATATACTCACAGCCAGCGAGCTTGATGTTGATGCCGGTCGTCTTGGCTGGGAACCCAGAGCCTGGGAGGGTGGCTTTACACTCTAGCCGCTTGTTGGCGAAGCTGTAGTCGATGGTGAAGGCCTCATTCTTCAGGGTGATAGCATAAGACAGCTCCTCTAGACCCTTGACAAAGCCCTTCTTCAGTACCTGTGATAAGGAGAACATGGTGTTATCAGGATTGGCTTATGTAAAGCTACTTCATAGCATTCCTGATGTATTACATTATTTGTGTATAGGATTGGATCTCAGGAAAAGGCTCTGCCATGGTGTGTGATGCTATGATTGGACTTCGGTGGGCTTTAGGAATCATTAAAATCTATAGTGTAGGAAATGTTCAAAACCTTTAATCAATCTTAGGATTTGCTGAGTGAGAATATGCTATGGTGGTGGGGATGAATTATCTATACACTTTGGCCATAGAGATCTTTGACTTATTGGGTCAAGCCTGTATATATTTCTGTTAAATGTAATTTCAATCTAATGATTCTAATGGAAAAAGACACATTGCTCATTTTCCTTTATCAATATATGACAGTTGTGCCAGCTTAACTATCCAATTTTTACCTTTATTGTTAATAGTAATTTTCATGATAGATGAGGACGGACATTGAAAGATGACTGGTTATTACTGAACGCAAAATTGTGACATCAACTAGCCATATACCTGCTGAAATTTGTCATTGGACAATGAAGATCCTGAATGTAATTTTGAAAAGGGTTCACATAGGGCCTAGTCCCTATTTGATATCTCTGTTAGAAACATGTGTTAGTTAGAATTTTGTGGACTATTGAGGGTAGCTAGAGGATATTGACGAAAAAGCTATTGAAGATGTGAAAATTTCAGCAATGCATTAATTGAACAAATTATGAAATATAACTAATAATCTATGAGGGACAAGCACATACCATCCCTTAAATTCTCAAAGACAGGGTGAGGCGTTGCCTATGCAAACCTTGTACAATCACAGCAACAGAGTGCAACTAGGGCCAGGTTTTAAGAACACATTATTACACTAGTATACCCATCTTTCAGCAATACCATGCTCCAAATGAGACATAGTCGGAGATACAAGTATTCCAAGGCAATAGTAAATGATTATCTGCGAAGACATTTGGGAATGTGGAGGACCAAGATATTGTTCTTAAAACTGGACCCATGTTTATTCAAATTAAACACCATTGCATTAAGGTGTCCACACAACAAGTGTACTTAAATCGTAATGTGCACTGCTTTGGCTGATGATGTATTCTTGCCAACTAATCACTCATAACTATATTACAACAGAGTGGCGGGTAATATGAACACAATGTCATCTCATATGCAAGATATAAACGGTATGTACATTTATAATGGTGTGACAGAGATACCTAGGGCTCTATGTATAAAATGAGGATGAGAGATATACATGCTAGAATCTAGTTATCTATGCAAAGAATCCTGTTAAATTGTCTAGGAAATGTACAGATACAAGGTTTTGCATAGTTTTACATACATCAGTTGGATAAGACTGCATTAGGGTAAACCAAATAACAGACAAGTTGAAAGACAATGTTGTGCTAAACAAATTCTTAATAAAGGATTCAGAATTATGTACTATACTGAGACAAAGTAAAGTGGAAGGAAATCTGGCAAAGCTACACGTCCATTGGAACTTAGGTATTTGTGAAATATTGTGGATAAGCTATAAATTAACTGTTTTTATTCAGATCCGATCCTATACCATTTTATTTGGGTACAGAGCTACATGATGTTCTGGGAGAATATCCAGAATCAATAAACCTGATAGCTTCTTAAGCTGTTTCCCAATCATCCTATTTCTATTATTCAACTCCTTTGGCAGAACGAAGAGCATGAACTCAATATGTCGAGTTACAATTCTAGATATAAATATTTTAGTTTACAGGAAAAGAAAAAAAGGAAGCAAATAACATCTCCAAAGTGGCATTCTCTTTCCCAATAGCTAGATTTACTACTGCTATAGCTTTTTAATTGAAATAGCAATATACTACAAAGGGACAAGCAGCCTTGAGCTGATGTCCATCCTAAAAGCATTTTGGTAATTGCATTGTTTACTGCTTATTCTCCAAAAAACACAGGTCTCATACAATCTACTTCATGTTAATGTTTGCATTCTGCATAGCATACCATTCTCATCCTATTTTAGTAAATTTCCAAGCATAATCCGTAAATTCAGGTTAACACCTATGTTTAAAGACCTCTTCCCTTACATCGTGTTCCTTTAAGGAGGAATATATCATATAGGTGTAGGTCAAAGTATTGCTAGCCATTTGCATTTATGATTGATTCCCTTCCACTGGAGAAATCACAACCACTGGTTTGGAAACCAAAGCTACATTGACTGCTTACAAAGAAAGAACTAACCTTGTCTTCCCTCTCAAACATGTCGGTAATGTCCTTCTCGCCGATGAAGATAAAGACTTTGGGACTGGGGAAACTTCCATTCACGTGGCAATAGAACTTCCGAACATGACCTTCATCAAACGTCACTTCTGTTCCGTCGTTGTACGACTGCGCATGCGTGCCATCCACATCAAGCGAGTTGAGGAGGATGGACTTAGCAGGAACTGTGTAGAGATAATGTTACATGGTTTAGGGGTTAATCTGAAGGAACTGCATAGAGGTAATGCTACAGGTGTATGGTTTTATCTGAACAAGGACTGAATGGTAACATTGGATTAATCTTGTTGGTCCTGCTGGTTAACGGGGGGGGGGGGGGTACAAACAACCCGTTTTGTTTATAAACTGCAAAACATGTAAAATTTACTGCTCAATCTCTTTTTTTTAAAAACATTATTACCCTTTAGTCTCACTGGCTATTATTCAACACATTCTGATATTCAGTAAAGGCGGATAAAATTGCATGTATCTTACCAAAGACGGTTAGCGGTCTGAAGACCTCAATCTTTTGCTGAGGTATGCGACAGCCAATCTCTCCTGAGTCCTCTGGTTTTACACCTGAAAGATGAAAAGAGGGTCACAATTCCGAATAAAAAACCTCACACAATTGTAGTTTGCCTCGTTGTCAAATAGACAATATATACCCTCGATTTGGCTGCATTGTAGGTTAAAGTATTGCTATCTATTTGCATTTATGATTGATTCCCAACCAATGCAGGAATAAGGCTAGTTCACCATTTTCTTTGCCATCAGCTATACAACTACATTAACTCTCATTAGTCTCAAATTACAATATGGTATGATATAGACCCTATAAAACCCATCACCTTATTAGACCTTTAACTTTGATATTGAGTTAGAAAAGGACTTCATTTCCTAAGCCTACATTAATTTTGATATCAACTTGGTTCAGAAATGTTCATGATAATGCGGAAAGCCTACCTTTGATGTTGAGCTGGAATGAGACTCTACTGAGGTCCATCTCGTTGTTGTCATCATACTCATAATCCACCTGGCCGAGGTACCGTCCCACCTTCTTGAAGTCATTGTTGACGTAGTTGTTGGTACCAATCTCGACCTCTGTGTCTCCCACTCTTTTCACCCAGACAATCAGGGGGAAGTTACTTTCGTTCTCACCATCTGTCTTCTCCTGAGAGACACTACACGTTACCTCAACGTCATCTCCAACGTTGGCATTCTCCTTGGAGAGTTGTACATTGACTGAGTACTGTGCCGATGCCTCTGCTGTAAAAGGAGCAAGCCAAGAAAGGAAACTATTAGACATCTAGTCACAGTTGGGGGTTATATACATAAATAATGTATAGGTGAATACATTACATTTCCAACAGAAATATAACAGAGATGTGTTGATGATGTCATATAATATGGGTTTATAGAGGGACATTAGAAAATGAGTTTTTTTTCATGAGATATCAGAACTTGTGAGTGGCCAGCTAAAGGAGGTTTATCATACATACACTGATGGAAAGCAGTAAAAGGTATATGTTACATGCATGTGACTGACATGAAATGAATATCATATTTTCTTCTTTATAATATGACAATGTGGTTCTTCAGGAGACCGACAGAAATTATAATACAAATAGCCTACTACAAGCAGAGCTACAAGGAATTATAAACGAAATAAGAAACGATTTTTAAAATCAATGATCGACTACAAATAAAATAAGTATAATATGTAAATTCAAATATTTCAGAAATGATATGTTTAACTACAATACAGTGATAGAATGAGTAGGTACTGTAACAAGAATTTTAAAACTTTAAATCAAATATCAAAGTACAAAGGTAATGCATGATAAATACCATAACAGACATAATTATATGAGGCATATATATTTATTGGATGTTAGACATGCAACAAGGGAAACACTACAATAGTAATGTGTTAGTTGTAGATCATTTTAAAAGTGTAAAACCAGAACGCCTTTCCAGAGTGTATGGGGTTAGCTAGTGGGGTGGGAGACAGTAGACAGCAGGTACATGATGCCTTATAGGGTAGAATAACCACACCTGTAGAGAGGACATGGAGACAGGTACTTGTACTTAATAACAGGTAGGTCACATACAACAGGGGTTGGTTGACTTGTCACCAGTTTTACAACATAAACACACCCATTGCCACCCATATCGTGTCACGTCTGACATGCATGCTCTTGGCCTTGACTTATAAATGGTTAATTGGTGTTGAGAAATGTTAATATGCTAGCTCTTGTTACCATCCTCCGCGAAATGAATGGAGAAATGAAATGATATAGCTCGCCCACCAGCACCATTAGAAAATATCAGCATGCAGTATTTTAGTTTGTGTTATTTGGCATTTGCAACCAATGTTTGTTGGAAGAGTGTGGTTGTCGTGGATTGGAATAGTGTTATTTCGATTTCACATAATAATTATGATAAAATGATACAGTCTACATAAGAAAATCCTATACAAATTTCGTATGGAACCATATCGGATGTAAGACGTGTGCATCTGTTTTGGCTAATACAGAAATGATGATTTTCAGATGGGTTATGGAGGAAAACAGCAGCATAATGTACCAAAATGAGTTGATTAATAAAGGTTTGTAAAATGTTAATTTTGTTACTACCTAGAAGCATAATATAGTGTTAGTGGGTGAGGTGTTTGACTTTACTTACTCGTGTTTGGCGGAAAATGCTCTCAATGTTTTGTTTTTGATGCAAGCAGACGACATTTTCTATCCTGTTGCAAACTCGTATATATATATATATATATATATATATATATATATATACATATATATATATATATATATATATATATATATATATATATATATATACATATATATATATATATATATATATATATATATATATCCCTATATATATATATAAAATTCATTCAATAATTTGTTTCTACAGTTCTGTTAAAGTTGTAGCCTAGAGGAGTGCAGGACAGACTTGACAGTTGACTAGGTCTGTGCCATTCACGATACAGACGCCATGTGCTGGTATTGGACAGTGACACAAGAGGGAAGGGGAGGAAGGGGGGGGGTACAATTCATCATAATGCCACAACTGAACACAGCGAATACAGTTCCAGTTGAAGCGAGCAACATAAACCATTAGAACCAAAAGGCACCAAATCAATGACCGGCTGTTCCAAACACGGGACCTATTTGGCATGTTAGACTGCTTTGTCGTTTTTAAATAAGCTGTGTATTGGTATGATTAAATATAAATTTGGTGACAGTCAAATGTGTCCCGAAATTCCCATGAAGCCTTAAGTAAATCTTTAGAAGGTAAAGTGTCTCTTACTAACCCATGCAGCAGGAGGGCTTTCATAATCAACCTCTTACTGCTTGATTATGAGCAGAAGGGAGCACCTCGGGAGGGACCAGTGTTGATGAAACCAGAGCAGACCTATGGACCTGATAGTTAGATGATTGATAGCTCACAGAGCATTATTCTTGTCCTTTTTTAAAATGTATTTTTTCTAAATTTGTTTGTTTGTTTGGAAAAAGGATGATATACAGTAAACTCAGTGTAAAAGATCTTACTTTAAATGCTCTCAGCTGTATGGAATTTGTTTCTACCTTCATATGATGGCTATACAGTGGTTGATCATTTATGCTTATAACTATCTATTAATATTTTGTTATGTGGCACTAGGTTATAGATACAATTATATATTTGGCCTCTGGGTAAATTCTGAGATAGCATGAATGAGTTAACGGGAAACTGTCTGTTCGTAGAATTTTGCATCATTGCACCCTTTTGTATTCTATGATGTACTACTCTGTTATATAATAAAGTGCCACCAATGGCTGAAGCAATAGCAGTTAACTCTAAAATTATCGAATCTCCCTTATCAAAAGATCTACTACTTCTATGGGAAAACATATCTATATAAAATGTTGTACAACATATTATAAACTCTTGTTAATGGTTTTCTTTGTCTGCATTTGCCACGAGGATGATCACAATGACGTCTCTCAGTGAGAGAATTTACTGTATATCATAATGTTTATAACAGGGTGTTAACAGCAAAGTGCTCAGCCAGATGTCTATATAAAATAGGAAACAAGGGTGGGTGTGAATAAGTGTTTAACACTAGAACACTCATGTGTGAAAGGATATCAGACCACGATATGTATAATAGAGAGAGATAACCATCACAACACTGGTCCCAGGACATGGGAATGCAGAATAGCATCCACAAGCTTAAGATCTAGAATAGGCTGTGTCACTGGCCAAAATGCTCGCTCATATGATTTGAGAACGTCGAATACGTAACGATATACTGGTATAAGGTAACACTACCAAAATAATTGTGTATATGTTTTCTTTACCTGAATACCCTGGTAGAACCACAAATAAAAACCAAAATATTATCAATTTTACTCAGAAGAAATCTTCTTTTCAATCTGTAAAAAACAGAAATGTTTCTCCCCCCTCCAAATGTTTTTAAAAACATAATTAACTCAGCTCATTTGGATAATTTCCCCAGCATATATCTTACTAGTTCATGTCAATGAAATCCAAGTGAGTTGGTCAAACCGGTTAATATGAATATAATGTCACTTTATACATTCATGAAAATGCCATAAACTTGAAAGAAACTGTATTGACAGGAACAACGCTTAAATGTAAACACGATTAATGAATGTGCATTCAGGTAATGAGACAGAGACCTGGAAGAAAATGTGCATTTAATATCATATCTCTCTATCACAGACATATATGTAAGCTATAGGGACCTCTTAAATTAACATTAAGATATCCTCTCTTTTAAACATGACAGTACCATCCCAGTGGGCACAGCTTACAAAATGAAGCATAAAATCATCAATCCCTACATTTGCAGGGTTTAATACCAAAGTATTTAGTAAGTGGTTTGTGCCAACTGGGATGATTTTAGCATGTCAAACAAACAGAGTTGTCAACTAGACTAGGTTAAACACCATAATCAAATTTTAAAATATTGAAGAAACTTGATATACATTTGATTGTCTTTATCATTGAGTATGTGTATTAGGTTTGTTCCATAGTAGATGCAGTCATGAAATGAGTTTATAATAAGATAACTGTTTGGAGGTACTCTGCTAAATCCACATGCATCAATTGACATTAGTCCTGGCCTTCTGTGTAACAAATGCACATTAGGACTTGGTCTAGGCCACTGGATCTTACTAGCACCCCTCCCAGAAACCTTCTCATGATGTAAGATGTGCAGGTTTAAGTATCTATACATGTATGTTCTGTCACAGAGGAATCTATCAGAGTCAGAGAGGACTCTCAGAGTTTAACAGTCACTATTATCACTCTGGAGTAAGACTAGTGAGAAATACATTATGTTTAGGTTTGATAGCTGAAGTAGCGATGTATGTCTTCAACTTATTAAAAGGTTATAGTTTTAGTATTTATACAACTGGCTTTTCTGTTATCGTATCGTGCAGAACGTTACCATTGTGACGTGAATGTATTAGGACATCTATGAACCTGATAACGAAGCTCTACACTGGTTTAGAAGCAGAGACATTGATACAATCATCTCTTCTTCTATCTCATTATTTTCTTTCCACTTAATAATGTTTAGCAACTTGGAGTAACTATCATATGTGGGGTTTTCCTATAAAGGGCAACAGATTTGATACTTGATTACGGGTATTCTATATAATTATTTATAATAAAATGTTTTTGAACATTTATTTTAGATATCAACATAGCTAAATGTAGAAATAACAACTCAAGAGAAAACACTGAGTCAGAACTTTATTCCATTTTCTGCAAGACAACACACCTGTAAGAGAAAACAACTATTGCAAGGGGGTGAGGCCACTGTATACCTAATAAATGCACCTGATATTATTTATTACATATTTGGAGACAAACTAATACATTAGTTGTATGAAACAGGAAAGAGTTCTTCCTAGTATAAGTCTATATATTATTTCAATAATGCATCATACGTTGGGACATGGGATTCTATTTCCAACATAGGGGTTTCCGAATGATGTATGGATTGATAAGTAAGAAAATTATAGATGGACAAATCAATAATGTTTGAGAAAAGTAGGAACAACTGAATAAAATACAACTCAAGAACTTTATTTATCAACTGAAAAGTATTGTTAAAATATGGCAAAGATACAGTTATTCATTGATCAGTCTGTACAGTGTTCATTTACATTGGATGTTAACAATGAAGAGTATACACAATTATACAGAACACAATGGAAAAATGTTTGGCGGCTTGATATCTCCTGGCCTTCGGAGAAGCGAGAAGCTCACACATCCTTACGAGAAGCTCATACACGTTTACGATATGTTCACACATCACTAGAAGGAGACTCTCACATGATTGCTGCGGTGGGAATAGGGAAAATTAAATTCACTTAACTAGGAGGGAGTCAGGAAGCCTTTTTAGCAAACTGGTTAAGATTTGTTTTCTTGATTCGAAATATATATTGGGCAAGTCACAATTAAGGCACATTATACAAAAGGTATCACAGGTTTAGATTGATGATATGTTTTGTATTATATAAAATAGATTACCTGCAGACTAAGCTATAAGTACATATTGATGTTACTACACTTATGGTTTATGACCGATCAGAAATCTGATCTTTTTAGCACTCAAATTCACAGGAGAATCTAGTTATTATATAATATGTGTTTTGCAATCGTCTTGTATATACCATGGAATGGCCATGAATGATTTTGCATCATACGTTTGTCTATATTCTTATCTATATGTATGTGTAAATCAATGAGTATTTACGGCCTGGGAATAATGAGCAAAACATGACCATCTCGTCAATACCCCACACACCTAGACTGGGATAACTCATGGACTCTGAGTATAACATCAGTTAGATGGATATCAATGGAAAGCTCGGTGGGTTTATCAGCATGAGAAATAAAATCTCATGGCAATTACCTGAAGGTGTAGGGCCAACTGTTCTTGATCTCAAATATAGAAATGATACAGAAAAGTGTGTCTCTATTTTAACAGCTACAGAGCCAGAGCTAAGTAGTACCTGTATTTGATGTCATATGAGCTTACATACACTGCACATCGTTCACACATAATCCCCCATGAAGAGAAATGTTTCCACATACTCTGATACTCATGTTGAAATGTTTTGAAAAGATTGACTTGGTGCCACATTTACATTGTTGACCCCCCTTCCCACCCACCCACTAGTACATACATGTTATAATTTCTGAAATACATATTTATTGTCTGCATCCTTTGTTAGAATATAGATGTATCATAGAAACAGTGCTAGCATCCTAAACCGTCCAACATGGTTGAGCCTTCAGAGGAAGTCATAGCAGACATCATACTATCCTAGAAGGTACTATAAAGGGGCCCTAAATACCACTATTCACTAGTTTCAATTTTGGGTAATCTAAGATTAAAATGATCTGTACAATTTTACAATAGTATCCATAATATGACGTCATTGCAACTAGGTTTGTAATGACAACAACGCTTATTTGCTAGCCTTCGAAAATAAGCATTAAGGACTCAACAAAGATTTAATTGCCTTGCCCTTTGAAAATAGCCATGTGGACGCACAAGGCCCCCCTAATCTGTGAAAACTTATCTGACATATCTATGATGAGATGAGGTAAGTTGTCTGAAGGTTAAATGAGACACCTTCAGAACCAAGTGATGAGATAGCAAGGTGGGAACGACACAAACACTCATGCTTCTTCTCCATAGCGAGGAATTTTTGATCTTGTGCAAGGGACATACTGTCCAATAATTAGTTGCTGCAATGGGTAGGCATTTGGAATGACACTCACCCCTCAGTTCAGCATAGCACAAGGAGGGAAACTATAAATCATCCCCTTCAAGAATAACTCTCAACATATTAAAAATAGGCAGCCCACCCCTTTCGGATCAACATTTATAATCTCATTAATGGGAATACCTTGAAAATGATATTCTCTTTATGTTCAAATATAACCCTGAATCTAGGTCTTTGGTAGATTTAGGGAATTGGTTCCCACTGCATGGATACCAATGAAGGCAATTGTGTAGATATGTGATTTCCTACGCAATATTTCTCTTTCCAAATTAATTCATATTCGTATCACCATGATCAGAACAAATGATAGTGTTCTCAATGTAACTAAAAGCCTTGCAATGTGATGCTATGCCATAACGGCCTTCTGCGTTAGGACTTAAGGCGGGTAGGTCATGCCTCTTCCCACACTAAGGTGTGTTAATTAAGGGACCGACTCAACTCTTTAAGGGCAGCATAGTGCTTAAATACACAATTCCCCTTTGTTGACACAACGCGTGGAAGCAGCACTGGCGAGTAACTTCCAAACGATTGGCATGATGCAACAATGCAGTGTCGATGAGTTACTCGCTGATCCTGCATTGGTGCATCATGACAACTAATAGGTATGGAGGCTTGAGGCATGATGCCTTCCTTAAAGGGTTAAGTGGGGTAGGACCAGTAGCTGTGCGCCTTAAGGCTTGTAGTGGGATGATGAGTGGCGTCCTCTGGTGGCTTTGACGGCTAATGAAGTAGGTGGGTGATGAGGGCTACCAGTAGCAGCAGGGTTGTCATGGGAACCATGGACGCAGCACCAGAAATAACCCTTTGGTTGGGATCTGAAACAGGACACATGTATATGAGTCATTTTAAAATTTGGAAATGTATTATACTAAAAGGTGCATTTGAAATCAAAGAAGTAAATCAATCTTGTTCCCTTGAATATCAATTCATGATATGCCAGTTAATAGTGTTATACATAAGCTATGCTTCTCTCAATGTGAGGTAGTGCAAGCAGCTTTATCTTATTCATGTGTCTTTTTATTATATTTAATGTGAGGCAATTATTAAATAGTCATTTTTTTCAGAATCTGACTTTTGAAGTTAAACTTGTTTTTAAGACATATAGCTTATATACGAGAAGCCACGCACATATTATATCAGCCTACAATACAGTTTGCTGAGCACTTGACACAGCACCAAAATGATTCCATGACATTTTTAAAGCAAAATCGAGGGTAACCACCCCCTGGAGGAAATATTTTCTGCCCGAAACCAAAATGATTCCAATACATACCTCTAGTAAAGTCAATTACAGCTGAGGCCTGGCCTGCCGCATTCTCCACTATGAAGGTGTATTTCCTGAAGTCCTGTCTGAACACTTGGGGGAACTTGAGCGTCACCTGACTCGCATCCTGTGGAGCAAAATACAATAATAACTATAATGTGCAACCAACCCTATGGGGTTGATACACTCCCAAAGGGTCATCATGATGAACCAATGTATTATATATTGGTGCATCATGACGACAAATGTTGTCTCTTGGCAACATCCTTGATGGGTTTATTTAAGGCATAGCATTGACTATAGTCGATGCCATGCAGCCATGCCATTTACATAGGAATACTATGGGAATTCAAAGGTTTGTCCTTCTGGGCACTAATAGTTCCCATAGGAAGCCAAGTATTTATTGCTCCCCATAGTAAGCCAAGTATTCATTGGTCGGGATTCAAAGAATTGAATAGCCGACGCCATTTTTAGCAAACGACATTCTGTAGCAGAGGACATCCCAGCTAACAAAAATAAAACGCGTTGTTTTACGTTAAAATACCGTTTAAAAATTGTATATACTGTTTTGCCATAGTACGGAGCCTTAGAGAAACGTTATATAACGTTATAAAACGTTGTATAACGTTTTTTGTTTGCCGGTTATATTTGGCACCAACTGACCTCGTTCATCATCAGTAAGTAGTCTAGTCCCTGGTTGGGCTGGCCGTACACCAGCAGCTCCATGTTACCGTCGTCCATCTTGTTTTGGAGGTAGTACTTGACGCGGAAGGTGTTGACGGCAGGACGTGCCGTCACGTTACACGTCAACTTCTGGTCGTAACTCGTCTCCTCCGCAATCACCTCTTGTGGACATACGATGGTTGGTGGAACTGCAGAGGGAAGAAGGGAGAGCAAATATAGATAAGTCCATATGATGAAGATACGTGATTTAATAAGTTAGATGATTTGATGAAAACGTCACATCCGCCCTTTAGAAAATGTGAAAGATCGTTTCAAAGATTTACTGTTACTCATGAATGCGATAATCTGAGATATGATTTTGGTGTCGCTCCATGAGCAATGCCAAGCAAAACCAATGTTATTTGAAGATTGCTTTGGCTATGTGGGTGGTCTATTTATGTCATTTTTTTGGTTGTCACTTTGGGGAGCCTTCCATTTCCCCTGAGGAGCCTTAACTGCATGGACATTGGTTTCTACACACATCATGTCTACCCACCACTATGATACTGTCCATTCTGTTCTACTAAATCTGATTTCATGATAAGCAGGGAACTACTGGACACTAATAGGACAACTTGTCAGTGATTCATGTCCGATCAGTTCCCCTCATTGCAGCCTCTGATCTCCTATCTGGTCTACTGCCATCGATAATACCCAGGCCTGCTGGATCATACCACTCAGCTATACGGTCCCTTACTAACACATTCAGCCCCATGCTCCTGTACCTTTTAACCCTGACTATTATACTCCTAACTAGTTAACCCCTTTAGTGTAGTAAGCTGTGTTAGACCTACCTTGGCACTCCATATTGGGGATACACCTGATGCACTGACAGCTGAGTAGGAAGGTGCAGTAGTAGGAGCAGAACATGGTCCTGTGACCACCACCCTGAGCAGCTCATGAGCTACCCACCACTAACAGCTTAATCCAGGGTGGGGGCATTCGGAAAGTCATAGAAAGGCTTGTGATGTATTGGTCAGTTATTGATGGGTAATTGGACATACAGCTGACTGAATATTGATTAGTTCCCCTGTCATGTCTAAGCTCCCCTGTACAGAATTACCCACACGATCCCTACAAACTTGGACATCCATAGTAACCCTGAATCAGGTTTCCGAACAGTCAGTCATGTGCTCCTTGTAAACATGTCAAATGGCCAAAGGACATTGTGGCCCCAGTGAGGTTAGACATAGGAGTTAGGCTCTTAGAAAACTGAAAGACACGGCTCGGCTAATTTATATGATTCAATCTGAAATACCACAGTGTCACGAGTCAAATGTGTCCTGTGTCTCAAGTAGTTGCATTAGCCTGTCCCTTCTACATACATCCCTCACCCCACATCCCCCATCCTGGATGTGTCTGTACTACACACATACCATATTCTGGAACTCCCTCTCATTTTATAAGTCGATAAACTGATTATATCCCATTTGAAGCATAATACTTTTTTCCTTCTCAACCCTCACCTTGTCTATCTAAATGACAGGTAATCAAGGAATTTCAAATAGCTGCATACCCAATTGGACCATCAAATACCACCATAACTATCCTAGCCTAGGAATTCCCTCGGCTCAGCAGTTGAATCACAGAGATAACTATAGTCAATGTGAGGATTACCCCCCCCCCCCCCACCGCTCCCCATCCCTAGGCCTATTACAGGATCAATGCAGGGGTTCAATACCCCATGACATCGATACCAGAGTCAGCAGGGTGCTCATTGATTACCTGTTCCGACACGTGGGGTGTAGGGCTACATGGACTTCTACAAGCACACAGGCACTGAGGTGTTAAAGCCATAACACCAGAAGCAGACACCAACAGTGCTCTTTATATTAAATAGAATAGATTACTTCATCACATTGAGCACAGTCGGCTGTTCAATATTATTTTGCATCTTGCTGACTAATGTTAATCATCAGTTCCCAAGGTCGATTCCATATTAAGCTTATGTCTCTGCTCACTGGGATTCTGCCATAATTTAGGTATACGTCTACTGCAATGTTCTTTGTGAGCACACCCATAGGGCACAGACCACTTATTAAGCGCTTATTATGCCCTGCAAATTCTCTGTAGTGCTTGATAATGACTCATGAGCCTGGCTGTACCCACTGGGCACTGTCTCTCAAATAAGTTCTGGTCTCGAATAACCACCGGGGGTTAAAATATATTTAAACACATCCTGAAGAAGAATCAGCTATTAAAAGTCAGCTATACTGTACATGATGTCTTGGTTTTGTTTGATATTCCATCCTCAAGTAATATGTAAACACAACCACTAACCTGCGTCCATGCCGATGGTGAAGCCCCTAGCGGTCCCTGAGCGGCCTGGGAGCATGCCTGAGCAGCTCAGAGACTTGCCGGCCATCTCATAGGTCACCCTGGTCCTGAAGGTCTTAGACACGGTCACCCACTGCTCCACCACCCCCAGCTGCTGGTCCACCACCTGGTAGTCACTGTCCTGCTTGGCCTCCTCCAGGGCATCGTCCTGGATCTCCACCCCGCCCAGGGTGAGTTTAAGGGTGGGTGTGGGGTAGACCTTGGTTACAGAGCACACCACCAGGATGGAGTCTCCGGCGCTGTATTTAACCTCCTCCCCGTCCACAACGTCCACGGGTTCTTCACCCTCCAGCCTCGTGAAGGAGAAGGAGTCCTCCGTCACGTCCTCTGTTAAGGGTAGGTGGGTATATAAGTAAATGTTAATTCTTTGATTGTAGTATTGGGCTTTGATGCATTATGTGTTGTATCAATTGCTTATCAACTTATTGACCTTTGTAAATGCTTTATTTCATTGGAGAAGATGAAGATACTAATCCTTACTGGACATTTGTACAACAATGGTGCATAAGGTTTAAGCAGTATACTTCAGCTCTATACATATTGCTTCTAATAAGTATGTGGGTTTGCTACTTTAACGTATCAAAAGGATTTAACAACCATATAGGGACCAAGGGACATAGCTATGAACTATAAACATACTTAGTTAAGAAAGTGCTATATTTGCATACATCTAAGTACACATCGATTCAAATATGGGATTGTATTAACCAAACTGTTTTCAATCTGTCCAGCAATTATGGATTAGTAGTAGTTATAGGACGTGTACCAATCTGTACGCGAAATACAGTGAAGGAGCTTTATAGACTCCTTCACTGAATACCCCTACAGATTGGTACTAGTCCTATAACTACTTTATGCCACTAGCTGTATGCAGTAGACAAGAGGTGTGAAATGCTTTCTTCTCTATGCCCGCTGTGGTATAGGATCATATAACTTTAATTTAACGACTAACGACCTAGGGGTCGCATGTTAGGGGTATAGACTTGATGTAACTGAATGACTACTTACGGAGCACGGTCAGGTTACGTGTTTCGTACACCATGTCAGCCCCTCCCAGGACTCCACATAGGAAGCCACCCGAGTCTCCTGCCTCTGCCTCTGCAATGGACAATGGACGTTTTTTAAACAGATATTCAAATATTAACCTTCAAACCATATTTTCTAATATATCTAATGTATGCAATAGATCTAAACCTAGTACTGACAGCCCCCCATTTTATTAAAAGGACAATTAAAACACAATAAGTAAATAGTTAGGGGTTGTATGGGGAATATTTTCTTGTACAATATCCAGGTTTACATCTTGTCAACATTTTCATCTTTACGACTAGTTTTAGGGCGGGTGCAATAACAAGGAGAAATATAAGGTATCCAAGCATGCTCAAAGAAAAAGCATGCTCAAAGAAAATTGAAATACACAATCTAGATAACCGTAATCTTGCAATAAGTTAACTTGCACATTATTGCTGCTGCAAAATTGAATGTCAAATTGTTTTCAATAACATGTTAATTACCCTTGAGCGCTTTGATTAATCACAGCATTGTATTTTAAATGTATATTATACTGATTGCGCACTCCTGAAAGGTCGGCATGGTACACCAAAGTGATGCCGGCGAGTTACTCACCGGTGCTGCGTTGGTGCAACATGGCGACACATGTTGCCTTGAAGGGTTAACTTGATACAACAAATCCAAAGCAATCGTCATAATATACCATTATTGTACCATTATTACAATATTATGATACTTACTGTTAATTGTGAAGCTGAATATGAAGACATCTGATGCCTGGTCGGAGGGACCCGTGGTGGCGAAACGGCCGGTGTCCTTAAAGTCAGGTTCTAGGAAGTAGTTTGTGGCCAGATTAATGGCGGGAAACCCTGGTAACACCCTCTGCCACCGGAGGAACTGCCCTGCAGCCAAGTCCTGGACCTGGTGGGGTAATGGTGAATAGAGCATTACTTTGTAGTTGATAGCATTTGATTTATCACATAATAGAACTATGATAACAATTGGAAAAATAACGTTATTATGACAATAATACTTTTAAGACGATTAGAGTTGTATTTTTCCACTTTAATACCACCACTTTCAGAGACAATGTACTTCATAATTTGAATACTATGCTTAAATTTAATGTCGTTTCTTCTTTCAAGAAGCATGCATTGGATATTAAAAGGTCACCTGTACTTATTCGTTTATAGACATTCTCTTGAAATGTATCTTACTTGTGTCGTCATGATGAATGAATTATAAAGACAAAATGATGTAGTGCATTAAAGCCCGGTGCTGCCCCTAAAGGGTTAAGTACATATGTCACACTCACCTCACAGGTAAAGGTAACCCGTTCTCCAACCTCCACCTCAGCTTTGTCCACGGACAGATTGACCTTGACTCCATTGGTACCTGAAACAGACATTACACATTCAACCACCGATGCTTTGTTTACATACTAAGGCTTATATTACCAATAAGCAAATTTTATTATGATTTGTACTTGATCCGCTAGGAGAATAATTTCTCATTAATTGACCCAGAGTTATGAATAATGATTAATTGTCTTTATCTAATAATGCTACATGGACGTTATTGGGCGCTTGATAAGATAATAGTTCTGATGTAGACAGTTATGATTAACAAGACAATGGGCATGCAGATCTGTACAAATACATTCAACAATTCACAAGCACTGTACAAACATTGTATCAGACAACACAAGACATTGTACAACACGATACAGATAGAATTGGTGAAAACACAAGGACGCGATGCAAAGTACATAGAAGGAACTAGTAAAGGTACAGAACAATGAACACAAAGAAATAACAAGAAACAAGCTTTATTGCAAATGGTACTTTAATGTGCAAATAAAGTACAAATAAGTGAACATAGACTCATACCAAAATGTCAACTCATTGTCTTTATCAATTTTCCTGACATAATTCTTTGTGTTAATATGAAAGGCATACAACCATAAATTACTTCTGATTTACATTCTTTCCTCTGATTTTCGTTCTTATATGAATTGCAATCTGAAGTTAAAATTACCTTACATGTTATTGAATTATGATACGGTACGAATCTATATTTCAGTTTCATTTCATAATGAAAGCCTTCTACAAGTGCGATACGATCTACATCAAATGAGGCTGAACTAAGTGGATGGTATTTGAAACATATAAGCAACTGTAGCAAATGAGGTTCATGTGATGTCCACAGGGTGTCTCTGAACTGAGTGTAGTGTTGGTGCTCCTCACGAGGGGGCAGCAGCATGCAGTGCCACTGGCCACACGACATAGGGAGGGGTGGTTGGTTGTCATGGGGATGCAAAGACCAGCAACTACATGCATTGTGAAACATGCTGGTCTGGTTTGCATCTAGAATAAAAGAAAAAAAGAACACAAAAACAACAAAAGCATTGCAGACGCTGTTTGCAAGCACTATGACATTACAAATACTAATTGTGAAAGACAAAGGACCTGGTATTGTGGTGAACACTGTGGGTGACGTATATCTGAGGCATTCGGTTGGATACAGAGACCTTCTCTCTGTATTTCTATCTATCTTGATTTTTTTTTTAAATTATGTCTTGTCAATGGAATTAGGAAAGGTAATGACAAAGCAGGAAGAAATGGTGAATCTACGCCATTCTTTCACATGTCTCCACCATTTGTACAACAACTGGTGTTTTATGAAGAAAGAGCTTTATAGCGATTTTGAATTTTGCAAAATGTTCTGAAAATGTTATTAACCAAACCAAATTTCTTTTTGTCTTAAAAGCAAAGTCTATAATGCCAGCAAACATCAGTATCACAGGGTGCAGAACAGAAGGTACAACATGGAAGAAGGACAAGGTGTAACTACGACCGTGCAACGAGCAGATGCCTTTCTTAATTGCCTTAGCAGTAAGCCTAAATAATTCAATATGGTTTTAGAAATAATTATCAATATAGTTTTGACCTCTAACGTATCCATAGAATAAATAAATGAATTAGGAATAAGCTGCATCTAATAGCAGAGTAAACTGTTTCCATTGTAGTATTTTATAGAAAAGTTCATAATTTCAAAGATGATTTAAACCTGCCCAAATTAAATTTAAAATTCAATCAGACACCAAAGCTGATATTCACTGTAAATAATGCACAAATACACACGTATGATGATCATGCAGGGATGGCTATACAACATGGATTGGACACAACAACTAATTAAGTTAAACTTACCTTTAAGAAATTGTCCGGTTGATTGGGAAGTTTCTTCTTTTCGTTGTGTATGCAGGTAACACTCGTGGGATTGTTAGAATAAGGCTGTACTAAGACCTTAGTTGGTATCCCATCTACACTATTCCTAACAAGCTAGACGCAGTACCCAATGCTGGGTCGAGAATCGCGATGTTTTTTTGTTTTTTTTATTAATGTATATTATCTGCGTAGCGGCAACTGTGATGAGAGTCCTCAATCATCAACGGGGAAAACAGCCTTCGGTAAGGAACGCATTCTGTTACTCTTACGGACTTAGAGAAAATCCGATGGAACACAAATAAAGTGCTTCTTTACGGCAGAATAGGCAGCACAGTGGCGGCCCACGGCGGGTGTGTTCCTTAACGTTTATGCTTCTGTCAGCATAATTCTAACCATTTAAGGGCCGCATAGTGCTTTAATTCACAATGCCCTTTGCCGTCATGATGCACCCAAGCATCATGCTAACCCTGTAGGGTTAATACAACTCCGCAAAAAGTGCATTAAAATTCCAGTTACATGACAGGGTTACATTAATTCATGAAGCCAACAAAGGGCAAAGTTCATTAAAGCAATCCGCGCCCTTAAATGGTTAGTAAAGGTATAAATCATGTGAGGACAAAGTTTGAATCTCTCTGCCAGGCTTCAACTTCCCTGTTATTGTACACTACTTTTATGAGATGTAATACGACCTGGTCAAATTAATGTTGACCACTGCACCATCTTTTTGAAAGTTTAATCTTCAATTTTGTGGAGATTACTTGGCATAAATAGTGCCCATCGTATATGCAATAACCATGATGTAAAGTCAAGCCGTTTGCATTGGTTTCTTATTGTCAAAAGTCATATAACACTAAAGAAACACTAACAGAAAGAAATAGTTCTATTTCGTACAGCTAGTTGCTCAAATCTTATACAATCTTGTTTTCTTCAGTAGTAGTCTTTTAAATTAGAAAGAAATAATTGTTAATACAGGCTTATAAATACTAATCTATTTGAACTACATATATTTTATTCAAATGAAGGTGTTTCTTCTAGTCAGAGGGATGAGCTCAGGGAATCCTCTGTTATACAGGTTAGAATAGGGCTTACAAGGGATTAACCCTGTAAGGTAAGGACAGTATGGTTCATCAAGGTCCATTCTTATTTGTCAACAAGATGCACCAACATAATCCCCGCGATGCGTGAACCATGCAGGATCTACCTGCTGGCTGAATGCAGCACTGGCGAGTTACTCGCCACGGCTGCATTTCTCCATCATGATGACGAAAGGGCACAGTAATCTAAAGCACTATGCTCACCTTAAAGTGTTTAATTATAAATGGGAAGCTTGCAGTAGTGATTCAAATTCTATCTCCACATGTGAAATAACCGCACGAATGTCTGCTTTTTCCAGCACACCTGAATGGTCACGCCATCAATAATCTTGGCGGTGTAATTTTCTGGTTAATTACTATTTACGGGAATAGTTGTTATGTTTTTATTTTTCTTAATTTAATTCTTATCTTAATCCAAGGTTCGTTTACTTCTAAGTTTGATTAATTCGGATATCTGAGATGAGAATGGTAGCTTCGCCTACCTTTTTTATTTAATTATGCAGAAAGGCATTAAATCTGTTTGTTAAAGTATATTTTAGTTTGATAGGAAGCTATGGTTGGTATTTTGTCACCATGAGTCTTGTCCTTAGAGAATTTCTATGGGTGAATTTTAGCGGTACGTAATCATTGGCTGCTAACATTTCTTTTCTAAAATATGAAAAAATATGATAACATTTGTTCAGGTAATGAAGTAGGATAGTTCTCCAATAAGGTTAGCAGCCAAGTGTGATATTATTGTTATTCTAAATCTTCAGCTGAAGATAAGAACTTGTCTGCTCTGGGATTACTGCTCATACATTGACTTGGTGTAAAATAGCAGCCATCGCCTCTGTGTTACAACCTTCTTTGAAGTTTCTTTATTGTCTTCTTTTAATTGTATTTGTGAGCTTGTGTTCTATGGGTATTCCTTTAATGAGCCATACTTCTTTAATGCATTATGCCCTTTGTCATCATGATGCATGAATGCATCCCTGGCAAGTAACCCGCCAGTGCTGCATTCAAGCACCATGTCACCCCTCCCAAAGGGTCAGAATAAAACATGGATGCAGCCGTGGTAAGTACACTTGCCAGGGCTGTATTCATGCATATTGCAGACAAAGGGCACAGCATATCAAGGCACTATGCGGCCCTTAAATTATTAAACCGTTTTAAGTGGCAACAAACCAGTCGTGTTCTTCCCCAGAACTCACCACCCTCCATCGTCCCAGCGTACACCGTACTTACCTGCAAAGTAAGGGAAAAGAAGACATTAGTTACACATAAAACAGACTAAAATACAATAGCATATAGGGTTGATATAAAACCTTTAGATGTAACTCTAATGTCTCATTTCCCACCAGGCAAGCAAAGAAAGTTAACCCTCAATCTTAAATATTCTTGGATAGACCTAGCATGGGTAGTTCTCACAACCCAGAGGCATTAGCCATGACGGCAGGTGGGATCTGTCTGTCCTCCTGAATAAAGCCTAAGGAAAGCTAGGACTGCCCACCAACACCGTATATATGTAAATATATATATATATATATATATATATATATATATATATATATATACATATATTATAGGGATCTATGTACCAGGCAAGGCTGCCTCAAGGCCTCAAGGTCAGAACCTCCTACATGAGTCTGTAGGTGTATGGTAAGACTTATCAGGACTTAGAGCAGGAATGTAACATTATAGCTCTAGCATGGAGAAGGTTAGCCCTCGCCCAACTGGCTGATACGTGATTGTTCGGTAGGTCTGGCACTGATACAGGTGATGTGCCTACAGGTACACTGTCTGATGTCCACTGGTTACACCATGCCTTCACCTATCCCCACCTGTGTCCACACAATTAAAGGGTTATGTCTGGGTGTGACTGACATGTGATCTACCTCACTACAACTATACATCTAGAGAAGGCTGTGCTTCAACTAACTTGATCAAAGATATTTGAAAATTGGATCTTTCTCATACACAGCTAAACACGCTTTCTCTCTCTCTAGGCCTACAATACATGTGCGACTTACTTGAGTCAGTTACTAAGTAGTATATGGAGTGTATACTCAAGGAAGTAGTATATGGACATGGGAATGTTTTGGAGGCGCATTTGAAGACGGCTTGCCCACACACTCTTTATAAGCATCAGTGAATGGATAACTGACCAATAGACACTATTCTCACACACGGTAGGCCTACATGTATTCTTAAATGTTTACTGTGGGCCAAAAATTGTATGTAGGGCAGATAAGGTGGTTCTAATTTATTTTCTCAACACCTCCTGCGTTGATTCTAAAAATGCCAAAAAGTTGACACATCATTTGTGGCTTCAGGGGGCCCTGTTCCTACTACAGCTTAAACACACATTTCATTTAGCTAAGTGATATAGTGCTGTTGGTATGGCTTATTCACGTTGTGGCTATACATCCAGCAGAAAGGGTTCCAAGTCACACACAGGTCCTGAAAGATTCACCACACTGTCAGTCCATGATGGACGACGCCTTGCAAGGATCATCATTACAAAGAATTCTAGACCACGGAAAAAAGTAATTGGCACTGAATATTTTATAAATGTAATTCTCCATCCGGGTCTTCACTTTCAGATGTCATTTTCTCCAGTGTCTCTGATTCTTGGCCCCAGCACTCTCTCCTCTGTCGTCCCCAGCTGCCTTTTATCATATATCATACCCTATGTCTATTCAATTTACCTTAAGTTTCTCTTTTCTTCTGAATGTTCTTAATTTGCTCATTAAATTATCAATGAGGCCTTAACAATACTTTCATGGTTCTGGATTTTCTTTTGTTATAGCCTTCAGTGTACGAGTGGGAAACTGTGCTATATAGGCACATTTCTAACCATTTCTACATCCTCTAAAGCCTTAATGTAAATTAAATAATACTATTTAAAAGCCATCTATTAAGAGGATCTATATTGGATGAAACAAGATACGTAGGATAGAATAAAGGCATCAGTGTTGGGCAGAGACATGAATATAAATAACCAAATGGCCAGAGATGGTTTTAATGAAGGGCTGCTTAAGAGCCATTCTGAATTCAAGTTTTATTTTTTTGTGTTAAACAAGTCTTTACTGCCTCAAGGTGCCCAGAAACGCCATTTTACACTAACCTTTTCCGACCACATAGTGCTTTGCTGTGTTATATTCATGCGAGTATAGTCACCAGGCCTGCATTCATGCATCATGCCGAATCTTCTGGGGAGTATCAACTCCCGAAGGGTCAGCATGATGCATGAACGTTATTCCTGATGAGTAGTGTTCCAAGGGAGTATTAATGCATCATGCTATACCTATACCCTCTTCTTCTACTGGGTAAATGTCTCAAATACCTGCTGAATATTATATTGCGTGCAGACTGCTGAATTGCAATACTCTTTGTGCTACAGAAAATGGGCCAGACAATGTATCAGCCATCGAGATCTAATAAAGACCTATTTATCATTGTGTTTCTTGCTACTCTACAGATGACACTTTTCTGTCTTCTACTGGAAAACTAAGATAAAGGGAATTCCAGAGTGGATCTTGTGAGGAGGACGATGGGTTAATAGTTCTGTACCATTGATCGTGCACGCAATTGGTCTGTTTCTATGTTAATGCCATATTGGATTCAGGGGCACCATTTTGAAATGGTCCTTGGAGATTAAGTAGTAACCGTGCCTGGAGCAAACCATCATCCTTTGAATTTAAATTTATTGTGGTTCTTATTTCTGGGGTGGGGGACACAGAGTGCACTGCAATTAACTTGATGGATAATCACTTTGATAAATTCACATGGCTTTTAGGACAGTCGTCAGGGTTGAAGAGGACAGTGATGTCATGAGCAAAATGACAGGGCATCGATTTTTATACCAAATGTCAGGCTCGATTCCCCAACTCTGAAGATTATGGGTCGATTTTAGTCAAATTACATACTGATTTCAGTTGAGTTGAATATTTTGCATTGGCTATAAAAAGAAATCAGTTGGTAATATTCTAAATTATAAATGATTGATGTAAAATGTATGTAGTTCATACATTCTAGAGCTCAGTGATGTATTCCGTCCTACTGTTCCTAACGCTGCATTCATGCATCATGTCGACCCATGTTGGGAGTATCAAACCAGTAGGATCAGCATGATTCTTGGGTGCAGCACTAGAGAGACCAGGGCTGCATTGATGGAGCATGATGACAGCGGGGTATACTGCATTAAAAGCACTATGCGGCCCTTAAATGGTTAAATGGATGCCATTTAATGTAAAGGAATGTGAAGTGATCTTTATCATCATATGCCAATGTTTGACAACAGTCCATGTATTTATCCCATTCTACACAATGCTACGCATCCTCCATTCAGAAGCATTACTAGACATGATATGCCATTGGTCATATTTTATTACTGCAGAAACGAAGCAGTTGATCTTAAGCATACAGGATGAATGCTCTATATGTCAGCTTAGAAGTATGATAAATGGGATACTTATGTTGTTTCTATGTGTTTGTGCACCGTGGGGAGGGAGCAGACATCCATGAATATAGCTTATGTGGCCTCAGATAACTATGTCAGAAATATGTATTGCAGGCTACTCTACGTGGAAGTGCCGCTCTTTAATCTAGAGGCAATACTAAGGGAGGGACATTAGACGCTCGTACATGTTCCAGAATAATTACAGTTGCTATTTTATGATGATTCCTGGAATATTATATCTGTTAAATACTACCCGGATGGCTATAGTAGACCCTTATAAACCATCGTATATTTATAATGAGATGTTAACCACAAAGAGATATTGAGTTATACAAAAGCCCCTTTGTACGTAGGAGATATAATACAGGCACAGCTCTGTATGCATTATATTCAATTGGCCTCAGTCAAGGCTGATGACGTGTCAAAGAATAAGCTGTGATTAAGCCAATATGATATATGATGAGACTATGTTATAGATCTGGTTTTGTATGCATGTATTTAGATGCTGCTTCATTGGTATAATGAAGTAAATAGACAAAGATTCTCTCATGTCTACATCGTGAGATAAACTCTCAGTGGTGACCAGTTAAAGTGCTCCTTTGTTATTATATCATGAAAATATTGTCTATGTAACATTAGTCAAAATAAAGTTGAAAAATTATATAATTTTCTCTGATTAACTATGTAATTTGATGGCTTTACAGGCCGTGAGATACCGGACAGGGGTATTTAACGGGCGTGTGAGGTACGGCTTCCTTTGGTTAAACCAATGGGGCTGCCGTCTTCACCATAAAATAAAACCATTGTCCGCTCCCACATGACTTACCACCCTCAGCACCGACCACATCATGGACGTACTTACCTGCAAAGACACAAAGGAAACACAGACATTAGTATTTATTCATTTATTCATTTATTCAATATATAGGATTACATTTTAAGTATATATAATATGATACTAACAGTGAAAAACAATATCAATAGATGTCACACAAGAGGAGGGTCCAAAACTAGTGTCAATAAATTCATTGTGTAAATAAAAGATAATTGTTTATATATTTATGTTTATTGATTCAGGAGAATAGATATTGAATTTCAAGTTGAACTGAACATTGACAACTCTGTGTACACAGTATGAAATCATTTTTCTGAGAGTGTTGCTGAAATGCTTGTATTGGAGGTGGAAACTTCTAGAGGCATCCGGCAATATAATCTTTACAGAGGCCTTCATACTTTATATTTTCCATTTCAAATGGAAAGGTTAGGTTAAAGTTATTGCCAAGGCATCAAATCGTTCATAAAACCCCTGAAATATGTTTCCTTTGTCCCTAATATAAGAGGGATTTGCAACGAAATGTTACAGAAATTCAAACTTTGCAATGAGATTTGATGTATAATCCTTTGAGGGCAAGACATTTTGTTATGACGATGCATCACGCAGTAACAGCGAATAACTGACCACGGCTTCATTCATGTATCATACGGACCCCACGAGGTTAGTACACTCCAAAGCGGTCGGCATGATGCACCCATGCAGCACTGGTGCATTAGCACTGCATTGCTGCATCATGACCATAAACGGACATGAAGCATTAAGGCATGATGCTGCCTGTAAAGGGTTAAATGTGCAGAGACATTAGACTAAGTGCTGCCACCAAAGCTGTAGAGAGTTTATGTCCCACATCAAAGCCTGGCGACTCAATCAGTCACCGCGTTCTTCCTGTGGCACGATTCTTCTCTGCACAACGAGTATTTACTAAGCACGGCTTCTTCACATGCCATAATTTAGCTGACCCTTTAAAGGCCGCATAGCACTGTAATCTATTTTGCCCCTTGTCGTCATGATAGATGCATCATGCCAATCCTTCTAGAGTGTATAAACCCTGTAAGGTCGGCGTGATATATTTGCTTGCATGAAGTCTATAGTGAAATATTCACTTGGGCTGCATTCACACATCAGAGCGATGAGAAGTTACATAGTTTACTCCTTTATGTGATAAGCTCAATGCATCAACACATTGTGCGGCCCTTAAAGGTTTAGCTTAGTGGCTACGTGCCACTGACTTCACTGCCAAATATACTCTTAGTTATCTATTGTGCTTCTTTATGCGACTTATGATAACACAATCCTACTTACGTATACAAGTCTGCGTGCTTCATGTTTCCATCTCATGTTCTTACTGAGATCTTCTGGCGGTTACAAGATGGCAATGAGATCTGTTCAGAAGTATGCTGTCTTCCCATGATAACTCCATTATTGGACATGCAAGAGCTGCATATATGAGCTAGATAATACATTATATGTATCCATTACAGTAACTACTTGTATTCTATAGATCACTGATATCAGATGCAAATTGTCTGTCTTGGTCGTTTGACATAAGGTGGTCTGCCAACGCTTAGCGGTTTCCTTAAAGAAAATGCATTGGCTGTTCAAAACATTGTATCATCATACAACCACAAGCATGGCTGCACATCAGATCCAGATCCGACAGGTGCATGGCTTGATTACTTATACGGAGACAGGTAGTATAATTTCACATTTGCTACACAAGAAGTCTTACATAGCCTAATAGGCCTGATCATGTGAAACATGAATCGCTAAGGGCATCAGGTATATCTGGCAGTGAAAGTATGCTAATAATTATACCTGCATATTAGATGGCTTCACCCGATACTGCAAGATGCCATTAAACAGCGAGGTCAGAGGTAATGTGTCTCCGTAATCCCCTCTTGAGAATCCAGCATCAAATACCATTAATGGAACTAGTCTAATGACCATATCCCGTATAACCATTTGAGGTCAGTATATTGCTTTAATGTGCAATGCCTTTTGAAGTCATGATACATGAATGCACCTGCAACAAGTAACTCGCTAGTCCTGCATTCATGCTGCATGCTGACCCGACGGGGTTGATACACTCCTGAAAGATTAACATGATGCACCAAAACAGCGCTGCCGGGACTGTGTTGGTATACATCATGGGGACAAATGCTGCATTGATGCATCATGTCAACCTTAAATAGTTGATAATAAAATTCCTGTAAATTATATCCATCTAGACGTGTGGGCAGTGACATATATGACATCGGCGTATGGGGGCCCTCAGTCAGTGGTCTCTGATAAGAATGATGGTACAGGCCTATTACCATATTTATTGCAACATTTCCCCCTGGTGCTCTCCCATCACCCTGGTCTCACTGCCACTAGGCCTGCCATTCTGTGCCACATCCACAGGCCTCCTCTCTCTTAGGTTACCATGGCAACATGTGGCAACGACCCCCAAGGTGTGAAGACTTCATGTATATTGGTACACAGGCTGAGTAGGCGCTCTATGTGTTTTCTTTATACTTAATATATTCTATCCCTCTGGGAGCAATTTGAGCTTCTCCATCTTTGATTCATCATACATAGAGATAAAAACTAACCGCCTTTCAGGACGCTCCTCAGTAGTTGGTTCGCAGCAAGACTTCCCCATGCATAGGTCCTTTTGTAGGTACAGGTGCAGTCACATGCTTAACCTGCGTAGTATACTTAGATGATCGGTGTAGATGTGTATGTATACCAGAAAGCATGACAGTGGAAGTCTCCCACCATCTTTCAGCAACAGATGGGCCCACTCGTGGGATTGGCCATAAACAGGTGGCATCATCTTATGTTGAAAGATGATGGGGCACTAAGCAGTATCTACTGTGCAAGCTAGACGGTGCTATACCATCCTTGTCTAAGGGAGCAATGTGCCCATCTACTGTTGAAAGATGATGGGAGCCCTCCACTGTCATACAACTGCGCTAACCAGTCAGGCATGCTGCCGAGTTTATCCCTATGGGAAAAATAGGGGACACTATGATTTACTCTCTCCCTATGTTAACATATTGGCATGTTTGTGATGCTGATTAATGACACAAGGGGTGTAGGCCATGTCTCTTATCTACCATGGGACAGATTGATTCTGCCTATCAGAATCCTCCCCATTATACTGGAATAACCTTTTTGGATTAACCCCAGATAAATATAATCCATTCATGGAGCTTTCCCATGTAGACGAGAGTTTCTAGCATGGAGTATCCGTGGGTTGGTGGTATAATTTGCTATAACTATCATTATGTTCCTTACTTTAACCAATGAGAACTGTATTGTAAATTATAACAGAGGAAATGTTAACCATACTGACAGTATCATAACATTCCCAGTGTCGCACGTCCGTTTTCTTGCATTTAATATCATCAAAATGTATTTCCATTATCTATTGGATTATCCGTTTCTACTCTAACTTCTACCGTGCTGTAAGTTGAAGTTGAAGTTGAAATCTCTTTTATTTATACTGGGAAATTACAGTAGCCTAGGGCATGCGTTACTAATAATCCCACTAAAAACACACAAGAGATATAATCATAGCTAGGAATCATTGATATCGCTGTATCATAGTTACAAAGCATCTAATTATACATAACTATAGAGATACATTGTATTAATTTATACTTCAATCAAACCATTAACTTACTGATAATATACAGTGAATATTCTTTCAGCCTTTGAAATGAATAGTCCTCTACTAGATACAGGTAATTCAGCAAAATAAAGTAGAGAATGGCTGCATAAAGTAAATTGACACCAGGATTGCCATTCAGACTAATGGGAGGGAATGCTAAAAGTTCTTTATGCAACTCCCACTGTCCCAGGATCAATCTAACCCCTCCGACTCCATTTGCATATAATTACCAGGTCAAAGCCACTGTATGTACTGCTGCATTGCTGTATACAAATTACCACATAAACGCGCTATATGTAGCATTGGGACTTCCCTGGGTCTTCCCAGGCACTCTTCATGCAGAGGTTATGTCGGCCTCTTCATTATGATGGATGATATAATTCCCACCTAACATACGGTTGGAGTGTGATGAAAATACTAGGAAGGATTTATGATATATCATTATATTTCTCAATAGGTCATACTTATATTTATGCCATAGGAAGCAGTCAGTAATATAGGAAGATCTCTCAGGACTACCACAGCATTCTATATCAACCCCAGAGGCAGGCACGTCCGACTTTATAATCCAGATTGGAATTAAAAGGGCCAAAAACAACCACATTCAAAATAGAATTCCCGGAGATAACCCCAGCATCTTTAATTAGGCGTTATCTAATTATCCAACAGACCTAATCCCTCTCAGGTACTTTTATATTCATGCTAACGACCATATCAATCCTAGCAACGGCCATATTTTCCCTTTGCCTAATTACTGTCTCCATATTTAACCAGAAACAGATTGGAAAGCACCAGATTAATTAATTCAAGCCCTTGGGAAAATCAATAATTTCTAGAGGAGGAGGGAAAGATGTTGGATAGTTAAAGTGGCCGGAAGTCGGTAAGAGAACCGGAAGTGTATACACAATATGGATACAGCAGTTTTACATATACATCACCTTGTGCGGCGTTTGTGGGCTATTTTTGATTTTATCTGTAGATGTTGTATTCATCTTTAGCGCTATGATAAAATTATTGTAATGAAACGGAGGTGCCTTATGGTATCGTGTTAGAGCATGTCTTTATATGTCGGATTAACCTGGCAATATGCGAGCTACCACAAGGAAAGGATACTCCATATGAGGGTGTGCGGACCACCCTTTCCCCATGGCTCGCACACTACCCTAACACGGATCCCCTTCTTTTCAATACAAGCAGGCATGGAGAACAAGTGATCCCCGCATCCCCGCATAGGACCTCCTTTCTGCTTGGCTCCTTATGTAATACAAAGGAAGGTCTAACAGATCCCGAGTATATAGAAGTCATCTGACAGTTCATTTAGACATCCATTATACAACTGACATCCAACGATCGTGCAGATACGCTATGCCCTAAGCTCATAATCATTTCCATTATACACTCACCCTTTTTCCTCATTCCCCCTCCTCTCTTTTAATTAACTTCCCATCACAGCTTTCTTTATGTATGACATCTAAGAGGACAATTATAGATGGAGGGATGATCACGCCTCATATACAGCTTCGATCCAAAGCCTGCGTGCAGGTTCCCCTGCCCCAGGGCACTAACCCCAATCCCAAAATAAGATCATATCAGTCAGCATTGATAAGAAAGATTCTCATCCAGGGCTGTATGATTCCTCCAGGCGCTATTGTAGTGAGGGCAGCATCTTAACCCATACTGCGCGGTACAGGGGTATAGCCTCCTCCTAAATAAGCTGGTGTTCAATAGTCCTCTGACACTCCTCCAGGGGCAGGAACTAACTGAGTCATCTCAATGTTAGAAGGGAACAACCGATAGCACTGCTTTATTCCTATCCCTATCTGGGTGATTCCTTGGGTAGGATTAAGATGCAGGCTGTATCATTGTGGACGTACAGCCAACACAGAAGCAGGCCTCACTGTTTTACTAAAGGAAGAGGTAAAGAGATTTCCCCCCTCTTTTTCTCAATGTTGGTCCATGATGTTCAAAGCAGACTGTTCAAGGACGCAGCATTTTTTTAATGAAATAGCTTTTCGATAAGGTGAGCAGCCAAGTAGAAAGGATGAGCCACACAACATCGCACACAGCATCCATCGTGCGTGGCTGCAAACATGCGTATAAGTAGGATAAAAAGTAGTGCTAGAGAGCAGATCTTCCTTACATAATATCGACCAAGCTTATTTCACAGCCAGATGGAATTGGAGTCAATACAATACCTAGAACCACAACATGAATCCCTAATAGTTCAACCCTCGGCACCGACTCCCGTTTTAACCCCCATTTACGGTGGCAACCATTCTCCTCTCAGCTCCCTCTATCAGTGACCCACCATTACTCCTATCCCCAACCTCCCGATATAGCCAATCCCATAACTCTCCTCTACTCCCGCTCCTCTCCCTATCCCATTGCAAACCAATACCAATGTCCAACCACATTCCCTCTATCTCCATTCACTCCCCTGCCTTGCTCCAGCCCCCTCCCCCACTGCTCATACACACTTTCTGTAATTTCAACTGGAAAGATCCAATTATTGGCGGCTACGGTGTTCGATCCTTGACATGGTGGGGGAACGCTTGACGCGTGCACGGGGAGGTTCAAGAACAGCCTCCTCCATCGATCCAACCACAGCCCCACCCCAATAACCCCTCCCCCTCAGCAGTCTCTGCCCAGGCAGCCCGTATACCACCCAGTCATATGGACTGGCAACTTCTGTTGTCAGGACCGAAAATCTGCTATATCGCAAAGGCAGTGCATATGTGGATGTTCAATGGCAAGTCCGACTTCTTATCTTCATCAATGGGCAAATATATATATTTAAAACGTATGATGGGTATACCATGCATGTCAATAGAGGCTAATTCGAACCTACGCTCATTGACATAGAATGGGGAATAAAGTTTTATAATCATAACACTTTGGCATAATAATAACTATCCACAACTAGTCTTAATTGGGATGACCGGATGCTCCCAGACTATCCCCATAGTAGGGTCGACGTTGGCCGAGGCTGCCCCACCCCCTCACCACTGCTTCCCTCCACATTCCCCTTCTGCTGTGGCCCTAGAATAGCAGCCGTCCTGCCCAGGCTGCGAGTCTGCATCAATTTAAGCCTTATCTTCACCAGAGGCAAGGCTGAAGGAGGTGCCTATTTTGGTTCCATTAGTCGTCGCTGCCTGCAAATGGCACTGCTTGTGCTCTGCTGGTCGCTAGTGTGCACCTTCACACCAGATGTTGAATGCTTGAGTTTAGTAAACGCTTTGAAGTACCCCCAACACTGCCAAGTCCAATCAGTTCTCAACACACATCAGCTGGTCTCAATTATTACTTAACTGAGCGGGTTCCATCCGTGAATTGATTGGGAATCGATTTTCAATATTTAATGATTGCCCTTATCTAACCAGTTGAACCAGTCTTCCATATACCTTAAAGGAACATGTTCTGACCACAAGATCTTTATGCATTGAGATACCCAGGGGGGACCAGATGACACTGAATAGTATTGCTGCTATATATGGTCCGGGGGCAGATGATGCATATGCCTACATTAATGTTACGCTCCATTTGCCTTGCCCAGAGCAAGTAATGATTGGACAACACGAGTATATTATAGTTTGGTATTTTATCCTGTGAAGTTATGCAGTTACATTTTTAGGGACCTGGGGTCCTGAGTAAAATACCTTTAACAATAACTTGAACCTTTTTAACTGTCAGATTATACATTTTTGAATGTCGAGTGACATTAACACACATAGGGTTATACCAGATGAACAGTGAGATACAAATGTTTTATGAGGTGTCCATGTGTACCTGAGAGGCGTACACGCGGTAGTAGTATAACTACCGTACAATAAGATATTGGTGTGGGCGGGTGGGAAGCTGTTGTCCACGCCGCAAATAACACACAAGTGGTGACGTAGTACACGAGTACACAGGCGCTAGGCGGCAGCACTGCGCCTGGGGGTTTTTAGTTCTTGTCCCCACACCAGGGGGAGTAGGGGTGGTGATGACAGGTCCTGCGGAGGTAGGTGTCTCACACCTGTAGAAGTCTTTGTAGTCCTACACATTAAACATAATTTTACAATTAATGTCCCAATGATTGGACAACACGAGTATATTATAGTTTGGTATTTTATCCTGTGAAGTTATGCAGTTACATTTTTAGGGACCTGGGGTCCTGAGTAAAATACCTTTAACAATAACTTGAACCTTTTTAACTGTCAGATTATACATTTTTGAATGTCGAGTGACATTAACACACATAGGGTTATACCAGATGAACAGTGAGATACAAATGTTTTATGAGGTGTCCATGTGTACCTGAGAGGCAAACAGAGCTGACAGTCTGGCAGCGACTCTAAATGAGGACTTGTGGGGCGTATATGCTTTCATACCATTCTTGGATTTCCAGGTTCCGTGTCTAGCTATGTCCTCCAGGGGGCAGTTAGCTAGGAGGGCGGCATGAGTACCCCCGCGCCTCAGGGAGTGCATGCTGATTTCACCTGCGTATGGGCAGCCCTTGTGTTTGAGGCCGGTCTGGAGGACCAGTGACATCTGACCGGGGGTGAGGGGAGTGCCCAAAGGTGTGATGAAGGCTGGGGACCCTGGAGGAGCCGGGGTGTTGAGCACATAGTCATCCCATGCCTTAGCTGGGCAGGCTGCACTTCCCTTGAGCCTAGGGAGAGCGAGCACTGTTGGTAGAGATCCTCTTTTTATAGTTTTACTTGACCTAATTACTAAGAACAGTCCATTTTTGTCGCTAGTGACATCTCTCCTGAGGAGAGTATGGGGCCCCCTCCACAACAACACTGAGGGGGCCAGGAGGTTGGAGGATCTCAGAAATGAGAAAAAGCCAATGCACAATGCAGCTTTTACTACTAGACCGCTAGGGGATGCATCTAAGTAATCACAGATATGGAGCACATCCAGGGGCGTCAGAGGAGGCGCTGGAGAGGGAGTATGGGGGTTCAGCAGGGCAGCTCCAGTTGCTACCTGCTTAGCCTGCCTAGAGACAAGGGCTGCTGGGTTTCCCTCTCTGTCTGCAATCCAGACCACTGCCCCAGATGTATAACACTTCCTTGAAATTGGTGAACGTAGGGAATTGGCCAAGTACTGCTGATATAAGCAGCCATCCATGATGGATGGGTGGAGGACATCGACACCGTAGGAGATGGCGTATGTGAGGTACATGGTGGCATGTCGTTCCCGGTTCTCTTTGGTGCCTTGAGTCAATGCAGCATTATAGGAGGCGATTGTCTGGTCCCCCAGCGGGGTTCCTGCGGGTTAAACATAAATACACTATTAAAATGAGTCATATGTTTGAGAAGAACGGTGATGGCTTCTGAGGTTGCAGTCTCTTTAGACCCCTCTGGCTGACCAACTTGTGGGCCTTAGCCTTCATGGCCGGGTCCTTGGATCTGCTCAGCGCATCTGCCAGGGGTATAAGTGCGCCTGGTTTATGCCTGATGGAGACCTGTTGGTTTCTGAGTGCAGCCTCCAGCCACATCTGCCTTGAGCAGGCCGCCAACACCGGGTCCTTGGTTCGACCTGTCTGAAGGGCAAACTTTGATGACATGCTGTCGGTGTACACCACCACCCTCATACCAAGTGCAGACTGTGGGGTGAGAGTGCGGTACGCCGTTACAATGTTCACAGCCTCACTCTGAGTGATGTGGGTGCACATCTGGAGGTGGGCCTTATCATAGGTGAGTTCATAGAAGTGTTGGTCAGTGTTACCCCCACCCCCGGTTAGTGAAGAGTCACACTCCAGGGGGAACTCCTTCAGATCTGGTTCAAGGAGTCTGACTCCATTGGTGAGGTCTGCATACCTGTGGAACCACAGCACGTCTGCTCTGAAGGAGGTGGAGAGGGGGGTGGAACCATGGTCAGGGGCCTGCCTGAGGGTCGCCAAAATTCTACAAATGAAGCGACGGGCAGGGGACAAGCAGCGAGAGATGTGCACCAGTTTTCCAGCCAGCGACTGGATCTGCTTCTTGGTCGCCGACCTCCTGGCGACCCAGGTCTGGCACTCGGCGACCACCTCTTGGAGCTTCTTGTCTGGTACAGAAACAAACATGGCATTAGTGTTGACCAGAAACCCCAACCACTCCATTTCCTGAGCCGGGGGGGAGCATTTCGCCGGGGCCAGGGCTAGGCCTAGTATTTTACATAGACCTAGGAAGTAAGAATAGGCCCTGGTAGCCTCCTCCAGGGTGGCCTCTACCCCGCAGAAGTCGTCCAGGTATACTAATGTTGTGAAACCCTGCTTTCTCATAAGATAGGAGACCGCTGAAGTTGTTCTCTGGCACGCACCACCTGAAAGTCTAGAACCAAAGCTTGGGCACACATCCAAGTAGGTCAGGCCGGCATGAACAAATGCCAGGAGGGGGACATCTCCTGGGTCCACCCGGAGCTGTCTGTAAGCCCTCTGGAGGTCCCCCTTCCAGAGAAACGAGGCCGGGCCGAGTAGCTTTACATGTGTGGCCAGGTCCTCTATGGTGGGGAGAGTGTACGAGTGGGGGACACCTTCCAGGCAGTTTTTAGTGATGCCTGCATTCACTGACCTGCCTCCTTCAGGGTAGGAGAGATCAAGGATGACCCTTCTGTCCTCAGACTCCTTCTTAGGCTGAGTCAGAAGGGGGGCAGTGTGGCACCAGGGAGTGAACGGGGGCTTAGGGAATGGGCCGATGATCCCACCCATGGCGAGCTCTTTCTCCACAAATGCCTGCACCTGCTCTGGATAGTCAAGAGCCGACTTGTGATTAGTGGTGACAGGCTCTGGAGGAAAGGGGGCAGTATAGCCCACCGGCCACCCAAACTGCAAGTAGTCACACAACGTTACATCATGGTAGTCAGTGAGGAGAGACCGCCAAGCTGGAATGTTTAGTCCCGACGGGACATTGAGACGAGGGCCTAGCCTGTTTGGGAGTCCAGAGTATGAGATGGCACAGTACATGTATGCATACAATGGGAAAGCTGACCACTCTTCCCCATGTACCTTTGGCCAGAAGGTAGATCTTATAGGTGCATACTGAAGGGGGCCGATGCCCATGGCGACAGGGGGCAGGACCTCCTCAAAGGATGCATAGGCCTTGTCCACTTTTGAATGGACTGCAGCTACCGGGCTGATGTCGCTAGGGAGGACACAATCAACATCAACAATTTCATCATATTCATCACAGTTCACATCATTAGCAGCAGCACTGAGCGGGCCTCCCAGCCGGTCACCGGAGGCAGTGGGGGCCAGGAGGGGGCTAGTGTCACTGGGGATTGGGCCCCTCTGTCGGGCCGAGGGCCTCAGCACTGGGTCCAAGGGGGACAGAGGGGGAGTTGCGGTACTGGTACTTCTCTGAGTATCAGGGGCAGTAACAATAAAGTCAGTGTGAACATGTGTTGGGTGCAGTTTTTGAAGTTGTACATCAGTACTGAGGCCGGTCAGTCCCGGCCTGGGGCCGAAATGTCGGCTGGTTGTAGGTGGGGTACTGATGAGTGGCATGCTGAGGCTGAGGCGGAGGCTGAGAGGGAGCCTGATGCTGGGGCTGGTTGAAAAACCGCCCCCTATTCCGACAGCCAATCTTTGGGTGAGTGTTGTACTTGTGGAGGTACTTGCGGCAGAACTTACAATGATGGGCCTGAGTGATGCCCCCTTCCACGTGCCCGTCTGACTTATGACACCCCTCATATGAGTTATACGCAGGACAAGGGGTATCAACACGAGGGGGAGGTGTGGTGCGAATAGGGGGCCTACCCTTGAGCTTGGGGTCAGCTGCATACTTCTGCTTAGACTCCTGCCCCTTGTCATCAGAGGCAGCGAACAGGCGACCAAACTTGAACCTGGAGGTATTGTCCCTCATGCCCCTAATCTCGGCCACATCCTCCCACGTGATGAGGTCCTCAGCTAGCTTGTTGAGTACCTCCTCCGACCACTCTCTCACCTGGGCCCACTCAAAATCCTTAGCGTCCTCCACCACCTGGTACAGGTGAGTAGCTATATGGGGGCAGGCAGCCGGGTCAGTAGCCGGGTCCTTCATGAGCCTGAATAGGCCCCATATGTACTCAGGGGGTGAGAGGGATTTGAGAGCAGTTTTTACACGAGTTGGGCCCCTAAAAACATAGTGGTGAGGGTGAGTCGCTTTACCTTTTGCCGTGGTGAGGTGGTGAGCTGTAGAAAGGAGGGTCTGGACTTGAGCAGCGAGAGCATTGTCGGCTGGGGCATGTGAAGACAGCGGGAGGGAGCGGGCAGAGGGTATTGCTGCGCCCGTCAACAAGTGGAACACCTCATCCCGCCTCCCTGCGGTGGCCGCCGACCCCGCGGCAGCCTGCGGCATGGGCCTGTCGTAGGGCTTGGGCCTAGCGCGGCCTACCGCCCGGGGGAATGAGACGTCCTCATCGTCCGCAGCCTGGGACTCAACAATGACCGTCCCAGCATCAGAGGATACACTTGTGTCCATGGGCTGACCATTTAACGTTTTCAGTTGCAACAGAATGTCATCAGAGACAGAGCGGAGACCGGTGATCTCTCCCTCTAGATTACTCACTCGGGTGTCAAGGTCAGACGCTGGCTGCGCCGACCGTCTAACTGTCTTTGTAGCCTTAGTTTTCTTTACTGGCGTCGAGTTTTTGGTGCCCGCAGATGCCTTGGTCACTTTGCTCCTAGTTCCCGGCATGATTGAGCGTAGATGGGGGGATAAAACACTTTAAATCTTAAAAATGGGACCCACCCCGGACGAGAAAGCTGTTGTCCACGCCGCAAATAACACACAAGTGGTGACGTAGTACACGAGTACACAGGCGCTAGGCGGCAGCACTGCGCCTGGGGGTTTTTAGTTCTTGTCCCCACACCAGGGGGAGTAGGGGTGGTGATGACAGGTCCTGCGGAGGTAGGTGTCTCACACCTGTAGAAGTCTTTGTAGTCCTACACATTAAACATAATTTTACAATTAATGTCCCAATGCATATATGTATTGCCCATCAATGGGTTACCCCTAGCCTGTTTCGAGTAGTATATCCAGTTGGGAACACGGGGAAATGGGGTTACCCCTTCGTACCACTGAACACTAGTGGTAGCCCTCCCAATCAGAAGATATCTAAATGTTATTATGGTTCCGGACAACCTGTTGACACATCCAGGTTGGCACAGAGCAGAAATAGCATGAGGTCTGATATTCTTGTCTCCTCTCCTCCATAGGCCAGTGCATAAAGACATCTAGATGGAAACTATTTCTATGCCATAAAAACCTCATATTGCTTTATTGGGCTATATCCTTTGTCTTCATGATGCATGAATGCAGTCCTTGTGAGTAACTCGCCAGTCGGTGATACATTCATGCATCATGCTGACCCTATGGGTTAGCACATTTCCGACGGTCGGTATGATAGATGCATGAAGGCAGACCTGTCTAGTCGGACAGTGGTGCACGGTGAGGATGATGGATATATGAGGCAGGGGAGGCAGCCATCTTGTCTTGGCAAGGATATTGGTGCACAATGAGGTTAAACCAGCACAAGGTATCAGCCAGGGAGCCTCCAGGGAGGGAGGGACCGTGTAGGGTGGACAAGTGAGGAGTCAGGGGTAGGTAACATTAGGTTGGCATATGGCAGAGTAGTTAAATAGCAAGTAAATAACTAAAAAGCAGAGGTAGCTAGCAACTCACATCAACCTTCTCGTGGACCCTGTCAGGTCAGTATGATGCACTGGAGCAGCACTCCATTCATGTATCATGTCGGCAACAGGTCATTTTGCACTAAATCACTCTGCTTAACTTGAATGGATACACTGGGATGGATACAGGCTGAGGTAGAGAAGGGACTTTAAATAGAAAAGGGCAAAAAATGAGGAACTTTGCTGTAACTTAAAATGAGACAGACCACTCATCTGTCTCCTCTGGTAAAATTAAGGCAATTAGTGAAAGAACACTGGGAAGTAGGTAAGACAAGATTCCCGATGAGTGTCGGGTAAAAGGTAGCTGTCAGCTGGAGCAGGAATAATGGTCAGGGAGAGTATGGAAATGCTGATGGTGCATGGGGGAACTATGGAGAAAATGACATGAAAAGGGGAACCGAAAAGGTTGGGCTCAGTATATATCAGTGAGAGGAAGATGGATCTCTCCCCCTGTCTCCCACCCTGGTAAGCCCTTAGGAGGAAGGTACTGTGTAGGATTGGAGGCAGACGGGGCCGAGGATGGTGGGGGGGGGGGGGGTGGGTAGGGATGGGGGATGGGGGGCACTGTACACGTGGTGCCACCTAACGAGAAGCAGGAAACTCTGTTTCGCCATTACTACCGTGTTCATAACGTGATTAGGGCCGACTCGTCCCCGGCCCCGGGAGGCCCCTGCTCCAAGTGCCGACAACAATGCAGCTCAACCGCTGGTCTGCTCGACCACCTCCTCTGTATTCATCACCCATACTAAAAGTCTGTAGACACACCAGACACTGCAGTGCAGGGACAGGGTGTGCCATGATGGGGATGGGGTGGGGAAGGTGCAATATACAATAGGACATTGTCACTGAATATTCAACACAGCACTGGTCGGCTATATCTGAATAAAGATGACCATCTTCATGATTTCCTTCTTTAAAGGCATCGATGCCTCAACAATATTGAGGGTGCTAATGTGCCAAATGTGCTAAATGTAGATCTGTGTGTTTAGTTAGAGAGACTTAATATACCACCAGCCACAGGAGCCTGTGGTGGAGAGAGTGGACATGGGGGGCGATTGCCACCAGATTGCTATGTTTTCTGGAAGTTATGACGCTCAGCATTCGCCATCTGTAGGCCAGCCAATCAGGACGCAGGAGAAATCGGCTTCATGGTGGGCACGTCACGATGCAATCAGTGAGTAACGATCCGCTGCATTGCCGACAAGGGTAAATATTGCGGATGGAAGACAGTGGAGGGAAAAAAAATAATAGGGAGGAATTAGAAAAACTATTGTGAAATTATAAGGATATTAGAAGGCAGAGAGGCAAGGGATGAACATAATCCTAGTATACACAAACCTAAGGGGAAGATTAAGATATGTATAAAAGAGACCGAAACTAAATAAGACAGATGCTATTGTTGAGCAATAGCTGCAAGCGGAAGTGGAAGGGAATTTAAGAAAGAATGAGAACCATTGTGTTCTTGAAATAGAGGAGAAGAATGCAATTGAGAGGAAGCTTAGGCTCACTAGAACAGGGATGAGAAAGGAACAATTGAGTGATGGGCAAGGACAAAAAAGGAATAGTGTCTATTAGACATCTCAAATATGGGACAGACCAATTATATCAGGTCTGTAAAAGCATGAAGGATAATGGGGAGGCTGAAGGATATCAATAAGTCTTGATGTATGAACTTGTGATATTGAGCACTGATCAATATAACAGTCCCTAAGTGGTAGCCTCCTGAGCGATATTAAGGGAGATAAGGACATTAAAGCAGCCATCTCTAAGTGTTGTCAAGGAGACACTGGAGCTGAAACCCCGCCATTTTGCTTTTTAATGGTTCCATCATGGCCGCTCTGGTGCACGCGTCTTTCGGTGTCGTTACAAGATCAAACATGGTGGATCGAGGACCGAAAACACCAAACCATCACTCCCTGCCCATTTCGAAGACAAAAGGCTCGTTTTTGCTGTCGAACCAGTTCTCCTTATTGGAGTGGTTTCCATGGCAACAGAGGTACTTTATAGCAGCTACTGCAGGGGTATTCGGGGTGAGCGATATTGAAGGAAGCTCTGCCAGGAAATAGTAGGAAGTGGAAATCTCGTGAGCACTAACATGAAAACCTTTTTGACTAATTTTCAATATCCTTAATATTAGATTCTTTGTCGGGGCGATGTTCGAGATAGTACGTAAATTACCATTTTTTCTTCTATAATGGATTTACAGGCGACCAGCCAGTAATAAACAGTTCACAGTGTTAAACACTATGCACCATGGGTTTAAAGGTGACAGCCACCAGTCCCATTTATTACCAAATTGTGGTTGCCATAAAAGTAAATTGATATGACTGTGAACACAGTAATCGGTGACTCTTTGTCAGGCAATCTACTTTAAATTTAGCTCTCATAATAAAGGGTAAAAGGACATGATATTATATTCAGTGAAGGCAATCCCGCACGGGCCTTGTGATATTAAAATATTAATAAAACCAAAGGTGTAGTATCCTAAAGAGTGAATACTATCATATATATAGCAGTTCATACAATATGCTTTGATGTTGGCTTTCTAGCTTGACGTTTGTGTCAGGGATAATAACCACTTAGAGTATTACAACCCAGGCTCAATGGATTAAGTATAGCCTGCTGTATGGAACAGTCTCTAATACCCATGGGACTAAATGCACTATCAAGACTATACATTATCATCTATCATATTGATATCTTGCACGCCTCTTGGACTGTATCCATCTATCAAACTCAGGCCTTTTAATCTCATTTCCCATTTCCCTTTTTTCTCACCATGTTATCAAGGACCTACATTTCCCGTTTACAGGTTGCTGAGCTGGAGCTGTGGCTTCGTGGCACTGTTCCATTACCTTCAGTCTGTGAGGCATCTTCCCGTTGGTGTATTCACGTATTATCGCTCATCTTTTGAAGTGATCGACTAGTCCCGCCTGGCTGCTATTCTGTCACTGTCTGCTGATCAAAGTTCCAGTGTTGGCCTCCAGGGAGCATTTGTAAAAGCCACCCAGCCTCCGCAGCTCATACATGAGGCATGCCACCATACACTCCTCTGCCTCCATAGCCACAAAGGACTCATACATTAATATGAAGTCCATGGGCATGTCTCTCATTCAGAACATTTAGGTTAATTATAAACGATACCAGCCTGATTGATAGTCCAGCTGTGGTATAGCAAAGTGGGAGTGTAGAACGAGGAAGGACGAGGAAGTAATTGGGAGGTACCATTAAGTCTTGTGCAAGTGCTGTGCATTCAAATAAACACTGGTCTTGAATCAGTGCAGGGTGTACAGCAAATTGAAGTGTTAAGCACTGGTCTTATACAGCTGGTCTTATATGGGCAGCAGGACCATAGCGGCATTGAAATCTTTAAGCACACGGTTGAGGCAGCGGGAGTAAGAAAAGAACAGAAAAAGAGGGTAAAGTTGGTTATAGCTGAAAAAAACCCACGAAAATGTGGAACAATACAGTAGAAAAAGTATGCTGATGGTACCAGTGGAGATACTATTCACTGATACAGTGGCATGATAGACCTCAGGGTCTAATCTCCCCGACCAGGGCTAGACTGGATGTTTAAGTATGTACGAGGCAGTACACAAGTTCCGATTGGCTGGTGGGAATGTAACGGCCTCGTTGATTGGTTTGATTGGTGTGGTGGGAGTTGCACTGAGAGACTATACGGGTGTTAGATCAACCAGCGGGGCGGTGGTGTCAAGGCGCTGCCCGGAGAAAACAAGTAGGGCTGATGGTGGTGTCTAGAGGTGGGAGAGATTGGGGGAGATAAGAGTGAGGAGACACCAGGTAGGTAGGAATGGAGAAAGAGGAGAGGTAGGTGATCTGTGTGGTGCTAGGTGTGATGGGAGTAAGGGCTTCTGGAGTGAGTTAGATAAAGACAGAGTTCCCTTATCGAGGCACCATATAGGCCAGGCCAAATCTCAAGTACCAGAGAGAAAGTAAAGTACAACTGACACCAGTACGACTGGACCTTTCTCATTGACCTAGTTGTAAACGAGCATAGCACTGTTATCTAGGCTATCATTTCTGCCGATTTTGGAGATATCCATACACATCTATACTTGCCCTTTGTGACTTTCCCAGCAACCAACCATAGTAAGATGTCTCTCAGAACATGTCTACATACCAGTGATGTGGATTGTACTGGAGGAAAGTCTGGAGCCAGTGTGGTTCCCCTAATGTGTCAGTACACAGTTCTAACAGCTGCCAGTGGGGGCGCCACTGTGGGAGCGGTGGCGCTGGTTACTGGTGGCCGTGACACTTATTTACCTTTGATCATTGCCAGTCTGTGTTACCAGCCTGCACTCTACGGAGCAATCAGCTCTACAAGAGCCCCCTACTGACCACTCCACGTACTAGAGGAGAAATAAAACTGTCACTCGCTGATATAATACTACCCATAGCAGCTTAATCCTAAAGTAAGTTTTAAGGAGGTTGGCGTCCAGTGAACCAAAATTCTAAAGGCCAGGGCAGCCGGCAGAGGAGTTGGGTCTAACTGTGGGGAGCATGGAGCAGTTCGTGCTATGGGCGAGCAGCTCAGAGCAGCTCTCATTAAAGTAACAGTAAATCTCCGCAGGAGGCCGGGCATTACATGGTACAGGCACGACCACTCCACCCTAACCACCAGCGCCCCTGTGGTTTATGACCCTACTACCCTGCTGGCTCCCACTCCTTGTTTTTCTCTCTGCTTTATACCGTCTACTATTCCCACCCCTAGTAACATACGGTAAAAGTGTGGAGTGTTATTTGGTCAGAAACACCACAGGCGATTCATTCCTGGTGCAAATGGCTGCGATTTATCAATACTGGATAGAGATGATATAGCATTGGAAAATACAGTCATTATGACCATTATGCCAAATGTATAATGAAGTTAAACAAATGAGTGTTCCTTTTTCATTTTGCTTATACACTGGTAATCATAGATGAGCCAATTATTCATCTAGGCCGATGACCTAGGTGAACGCATTGTTCATGTTTAATACACTTGGAAAGAAAACAAGTGAGGAAAAGGTTACTGTCCAATTAAGTATAACATTGGCTGCGTGGAGGCTCATTCAGTACACAGTGTTATCGATTTTAGTTTTTTTTAACAGGAACAGGAAATTGCAAATGGGAGTTCATGTCAAACGCCCAAAGATGGAGACCTCTATTCATTTCATATTTTTATTAATAAAATAAATATTTTCTCTAAAAGAATGAAATATCGTTTTGTTCCACAATTAGAGGGCTCAGAAGCCATGGCGAATGGCCATCGTGGTAACTACTCGCAGTTAGTGAACTTGGGAATAGGCGAAAAATCTTCTTGTCAGAACCACGCCTCATAGTCTTTAGTCTAGATGCTGTAGCACCCCCTACCCCCAGCCTATTTCTAGGAGAGGTTGCCAGCATTACATGTATGGTGTTTCATCTACTCAGCCATAGTAGTCTGGAAGCCGGAGGGGATGACCCCAACTTCTCCGATAAAGTTTTTTTCTCTTCTGATTATTGATGTATAGGGTCTAGGTAAAATCATCAGGGTGGGTGTGGAGCTCTCATCCTTGGGCAATTTGAGATATTCAAGATGGCCGCCAAAAACCTCCCAAAAACTAGAAAAGGCTCTATCTCTGCTTCTAATCAACTTAGAGACACAAATAAAAATGCGAAAAGTACATTTCTGAGGTCAAGGAACACAACCATGGTACTTTTGAAAAGATAGATGGCAGCCATTTTGAATAAATAATGAGATCATCCATTTAAAGTATGCGGTTTTGACCAAAATCTTGAAAAAAACTGAATATTTCAGTTTATATTCAACATGAAGATGTATACAACTTCAACATCAATTAAATGTATGTCTTAAAGATGAGAAAACCAAATTATGTCATTCAGGAATTGGATATGGTGGCCATTTTAAATTAGCATTATCTCAGACAAGCTGATGAAAATCAGTCATTACTGAGGAATCAAGTAAATTGAATTATTTAGAGAGTGGGCACATACATTGATAACAAATGACAAAAGTGATTTATCTGCCTCTAATAGATAGATCCGGGAGGAAACAACAGCAGAATGTGTAGTTTATACAGAAGACAGATATGTTTAGTGCACCATTAGGAGGGGTGCCTGACATGCTCACTTGAAAGATATTCCCTGAAAATATGAGAGCTCTGTAGATGCTGGTAGAGAAACTTCTTCCCTCAAACCACAAACTGAAGAGCATAAATGACCTGAGGTAAATCCAGTCTACACTAAGCCTAGAAACAATCAGAACTACACGTGTTTGGTTTGACAGTATAAATAATCAATCTATAATGATTTACGATGAAATTCATCAGGGCAGAGAGAGAATGAGACTGGCTGCTCCACATACAGGCAGTGTGTGAAATACTTGTCCTCTAATTTGCTGGAAATTCAAAACTATCCCTAATATGATGTATACTGCATCATACACTAGGTCTCTGACATGCTTATAGGCAGTTTAAGATTGGACAACATGACCCATTCCCAGAATCAACACCTCTGGCAGAAGTCTATACATTCATAACATCTATCCTACAAGTTACCTACTTCTAGATAGGAATCCCCCCCATGTCATCTTAAGGATACTGGATACAATCTCAGAAAACCATAGAAACCCTTTGAAAATTGCTCCACATCTTCCTATATATATAAATAGTACAGGAAAAAAATATGAAAGAGATTCATGGTGCCATACCAGAGTAAAAGCACCCCACCTGGTGGGACTTTTTACAGAGATCCTAGACATCATTTCAACCTAAAACAAGGCATCAAGATGTTTATCATAACAGTAAATTACTTTAGTTGGGTGACTTCGGATATTTCTCAGGATCCTATATGTAATTTGCATATTATATCTCAATAGGGTTGAAACTATTGAGTTAGATATTGGGGACTTGCTTGAAAATTGCAAGATAATCCCTTCATTAAGCGAAATCAACCCATAGATTCCTCACCAAAGTCTGTCAGAACATGGCTATATATGATAGGTGTAATATATACAAAAAAAACAGCACCAAACATGGTGCCAATGTTTAGCAAATGGACAAGAACCAGCTGACAAACTACATCATTAGATGATATTCCACTTGTAGTCATCAGATCCTACATATATATCTGAACAGTGCTCACAGACACTTGCCCGGTTAGCTCAGTCAGTAGCATGCCTGCCTATTGATTCATAGGTTGTGAGTTCAAGCCTCTCTTGGGGAAAACTGAAAAAGTTTTTCAAACTAGACATGCTTAGTACCACTGACCATAACATTAACAGTTTTTACAGACACTGGTTAGCTCAGTCAATAGCAAGTTTGCCTGTAAATCCGAAGATCCTAAGTTCAAGGCTCTCTTGGAGAAAGCTACTAAAATATTTTCCAAATTGGTGTTTGTATTCACATCAACCAGGTCGAGCTTGGGTGCCCCTAAACAGTTTCGGAAGGTTATCAAAGCATCCACAGGGGGGCACTTAGTTTGTATCCAGTATCCTCAAACTCCCTATTAACTTATATGCAGTATGGTCATGGGCATAGGGGTATAATTATGATGGAACAATAACTTGGGCATACAGTCTTCCCTCTTCCCTATAGTTGGTCTCTGCCTTGAGGAATTGAGGTAAAAGGAAATGGCACCTAGACCTAGCATGAAGAAGAAAAACGGGATAGCTGACAGACCAGTAAAATATTGGCATTGATGAACCAGAAACACAGGAATATCCAGCTGAAGGTTTAGTCAATGTAACAGAAAGAGTTCTAAACCATCCGAGCATTAATGTCAGTGATGCCATCAAATTGGCAAATATGCAAATGCGGACATTTGAAGCACTTTGGCTGGAATTCTTTCACAATCTCATCTCTAACACTATGTACACCATGGGATTATTGAATAAACGCCTCAAAGTTGGGGACACAGAAACTATGCTAGGACTATTTGTCTGCACTGTGGTTGCCATGCATCAAACACAGAAACAATTCAAGTCAACTTGCACCAGCATCAGATTTGATGCAGATGGACAGATGCATGAATACAGTTTAATGGCAAACAGTATGACTAAGTGTCCAGTATGACTATTGGAACTAGCTAATGGGAACAGTCACATATGCCAAAATACTTGATGGGTGTGCCATTCTCTGGTTATTCCATGGCCAGGAATTGGAACAGTGGGAGACTACTTGGATGCATTCAGCTGGTGATTGTTGATCTCCTTAAATGTTTACTTTGTACTCTCAGATACATACCAGAAAGGCCCCAAATCATCAAGTCAGAGCAAACAGTAAAAGGACAGTGTATACTCTCCACTGCGATACTCCTCTGCGTACAAAACTATAACAGTACTAACTATAACACAAAACAATTAATACCCTTTCTTACACAAGGTCAAAGATGGGTTCTAAAGACTACAGATGTCCCTTTCTCCCACCCCCTCATCTCATCCCTATTAGATGCATTGTGTTGTCATTTCACCGCCCTATATTTTGAAGTATAGAGCATGGCATGTCCCAGACTGACTGTGATGTATATCAACTAAACAACTTCTTCACCAAGATTGTCAGGTTTAGGTCATATTTCCAATAACACTTTCAATATGTCACATACAAGAACTGGTAATAACTGCCAAGCTCTCTGTGCCAGTGGAGCTCTATAAGTTCATTTTACTAATCAAGTGCTATGATATGGATACTATCCAGGAGGTAGCAGATAATATACTGGTGTAACAAATAACTAGTGTGCAGCCCCACTCCATTTTGTAGTAACAGAGGATAGAGATGCATCTATTCAACTGCTACAATCATTCCAGACATATTAATCACCTATGGACAGGCTGCAATACTGTGGTTATCTTTCATGTCATTGGTAAGGCCTAAGGACATTTTTGTAAGGATTTGTTATTTTTAGGAAATTTTTGGTGTTTTTACTCCTAAAATTTAACTTTTTACAAAAAAAAATGTATAAAAAAGAAAGAAATCCGACCTACCGACCCTCTTTTCTTTGGACTATGTTACCGGAACACAACTTTTTTTAGACCTGAAAATTGTTGTCTAAAGGAAAATCTAGGTGCAAATTCACCAGCTATTGACTACTAGGTCAGAAAAGGTAGAGAAAGATGCAGAAGGCCTGCTCAAGTGGATTAAATGCTCCTGTGGGACAAACCATGCGTGACACAGCCATGGGGTTATAGAAGCTTAGGCTTGGTCTGTTCTATATAATGTTCATGTCACGGAGGCAGGCAGTGCTGGAGTCACGTGTCCATGGAGAGCAATGATGAGGAGCAGGATCTAAACCATATGAAAACATTTTCTATTATATCATAGCTCCAGTTATAAATAATAGATGGAAATATAATATGACTTCCTTTATGATACTGAGAATAAGCATTTGGATCATTGAATTGTGCTGTGTGGATAGCTGGCTAGTGGAGGGTTTCCAAAGCGTAATAGCTCCTGATTAACATGTTTAAACTTGTAATTCTAATTTAAAATGGCTACCATCCTAATTCTCAGCCATAATTCAGTTTTCTCATCTCTAAGATGTACATTCATTGGAATTTGAAATTGCATACATTTTCCTATTGAACAACACCTGAAAGAGTTAGTTTTTTTCAAGTTTTGGTGCAAAAATGCATATTTTGTATGGGCAATCTCATTATTTATTCAAAATGGCTGCCATCTATCTTTTCAAAAATGCTATGTTTGTGTTCCTTGACCTCAGAAATGTATCATTTGTATTTTTATTTGTGTCTCTAAGTTGATTAGAAGCAGAGAAATACCTTTTTCTAGTTTTTGGGAGGTTTTTGGCGGCCATCTTGAATATCTCAAATTGCCCAAGGATGAGAGCTCCACACCCACCCTGATAATTTTACCTAGACCCTATACATCAATAATCAGAAGAGAAAAAAACTTTATCGGAGAAATGGGGGTTGGGCTACAAAGGGGGCTTCTACTTCCAGACTATAGCGATGTGATATAGCAGCCTACTAGTATGGTCCAGGTGGTGGGTAGGACATGGTGGTTACAATATACAGCTGTATGTGTAATTCACATGGCCTTAGTGATATCCCCTTGGTATAGATATATAGCTTAGTGCCATATTCATAGCACTGGTTTATTGGTCTATAGAGGATGACATAGGAACCTGTGTACGTCCAGTAACACTAACAGTAAGTAATGCCTAATGGCATATCTCATGGAGGCAACAGTCGCCGCTCCTCTCATAAGATGCAGTATGTCAGGAGTTTATAAATAATTATGCATAATTCATGCCTACAATTCACCACATCCCTCATGTTTAGAGTTCAGTAACTGTAGCTCTAAAGAAGCAAAGACCAAGTAGATTGCCTGTCTGTGCAGAGTTCCTGGTTTATGAGCTTCGTAGTGCAATGTTTCAAAACACGACATAAACTAACTCTTGCAATGACATTCACATACTATTTATGGTCTACTACCACATTTACCTTCACAGTGACTATAGTGTTATGGCAATGAACATCTAATTCTTTTGAGTTCCACAGAAGCAATGCATTACTTATGAAGAGACTCGTGTTCCATAGTAAATGGCATTTACTTATGCCTTTGGTTCTAGAATGACATATATGCCCACGTATACTTAATTATACATGTATACATCATTGAATCTCAGCTGATAATGTTTGTTGCCCGTGAGCAACATTTGTCGACATAACACAACAGTGGAGAGTAACTTGTCAGCACTGCAGTGGTGCATCATGCCGACCCTGCGGGAGTGTCTCAACCATGCACGATCGACATGATGCATGAATTCAGCCCTGGTGGGTGATGCGCCAGGTTTCATACAGCATGACCACAGAGGGTCTAGAAAACAGCATTTCAGAGCACTACATAGTATCATCATTCAAAGGTTTAGAAAAAACATCATCAGGTCTCGTTTCCTAGCTAGGCCTACCAATCCTTATCGGAAATGAAATACACAGGAAGACCATGGGGGACCCGAGACACGCGGACTGAGCAGTTCCTCCCCAGGCCCCTCATGAAGCCACCTCATTTAGCACGTTGGGTGTCGTGTCACCGTACTGAAGCCATCCTTCGGGGGAGGAGGGCTCCAGGACCAGCACCCGGGTCTCGTCACGCCACGCGTTATCTCACCTCCCACGGGATTTGGTGACGCTCTGAGCAGCACACTCTCCGAGCAGATGTCGGGTAAGTGCCAAGGGAGACATCTGTATTGAGAAGCCCGCCGCCATTGCTGACTCACCAGAAAACTGCACATTTAATGTAGCAATATCAGTAACCAGTAATCTGTAGATAGTATACAGGCACAATACTCTACCATCCCTTTCTACTTGTTTACAACGCTCAGTTCTGTCGCTAGCTCTTTCTCCCGTTATGTCCTAGTTATGTCTCCAAAAGGGCAACTCCATCTCCGCGACTGTCTCCGCCGGGTCTGCACCCATACATCTATTTGATAACCATAAAATAATTGTTTCTGCTTCTCACCGTCTGCTTCTGCTCATGTTTTTCGCTCTCGTTTCTTTGCAATATGGGGAGGTGGCGGCATCTCATTAGCCATCTTTCTCCTCTCTCCTCAGTGAGTCTTTCACCTCATACCTTATCCCGTTCTTAATTTTGGGCTTGTGCCTTCCCTCCCAAAGGGCCTATCAAAAAAGGGTGTCTCTTTCAGAGACAGATGTTGCCAGCGCCTAAATCAGACGTTTGTTGTCTGCTTCTCAAGCGGCCATCTTGGATTCTTACATCTGATGCATGGCGCGTCGCTGATACAGGGGCGTGAGACTTTGGATGGTTGGATACCAGCCGTTAGTGCTGAGGATGCCTTTTTTAACCTCAGCATCTCAAGATTCCCAATTTAATACTTGGGCATATTTCGCTACCCTCTTTCCCAATGTAAAAGCCTACTCGCATTAAGCTGGGTTTGAGGTGGGAAACACTTTCTGGGAAAGAAAGACCATCAACCATCCTGACAGGGTTCTCTTAATACATTTGTAGGTTTACTGGGAAAATTTTCCCCAAATCACAGGAGCTCCGGCAAAATAGTTCCTGATGTAAAATAGTTAAGTGCTACATTAAATATGGGCTGTCACTGACTTCGGCGAAAAGTATTTTTGATGGTCCTATTTGTTAAAGGAGAAGCTCTTAACGTCTGAATTCAGCATGATAAAAGCGACAAGGTATCAGAGGTGTCTTGGGGAAGCTAATAAATGTGACCAGCGAAGTGAGGGGAGTGTACACAGACGCCAAAGACTAGCGTAAAAACTCAAATACCGTCTGCTCACGACTGAAATTTCCCTGCGGGCAGATGAGAAAATGAATCTTAAAATAAGACCACCATTTCTAAAAGGGAATGCTGCCAGCAGGGACTATTCTATGACAGAAGATGTCAGTCGTGCATTCATAGTAACATTTTCTGCCCGACTTCAGACGAATTTGAAGGCAATGTTATTTGAGAGTATTTTGGTACATGTTCGCGAAGTCACGGCAGTGTCTGTGTGGTTATTAAGGACGACTCCATAATCTATACACAGCCACTACAATAGTAGATAAAACAGCAATATGGGGGAAGTATCCCTCCAATTGAATGGTCGGTAATATTAAATAAAATCCACCTAAAGCATCAGGTCAGACAATGTACACTTATCGCAAATAGATTCCCAAACAAGCACAAAACTATCCATGCTAATAATGGTGCAGTTCTGTATGTATTTTTTGGAGTGGGCGGGAGTGAGATGAACACGGGGGTTAATAGGGGTTAATGAATAAACAAGATAAAAGGTTGTGGCTGTCATAGCTTACACAATGACCTACCCCCTCAGCTGCCACTGAGGTCCCTAACAACACCACCCCTCTACACCCTGGTCTACACCCCTACACCAAAGCCCACTTTACAGCTACTACTTCACTTACTTCCCAATTCAGTTCCACCCATACTTTCCCTCACGTTACCCAAACATTCAGTTTGTATTTTGGGATTTGCATATGGGAAATACTCATAGTATTGCTCCCCCTGTTTGTGTGTGGGAGTGACATTTGCGACCAGACTGACATTGGCAACTGCTTCAAATCCAATTGTATTTATAATTACTGGAAACTAATTAAATTTCACTTTTTAGAATTAAGCTCTGGCATTGGACTGTGTTCAATTCTGGTGCAGTAAGGCTGTTCCAGCTGTCAGAAACGTACTGGAAAATTCAAATCTGCTCCCAATTTAAAAGTAAAAAGGGACAGCAAAGTGAAATAACTGGTTGGAAATAGAAATACAGTTGAAGCTACTCCATCACGCCTCCTGTACAGTCTGTAGACTCATATGGCTTTTACACAAAGTCCATAACTGTAGGCCTAATAAGGCAGTTACACAGGTGAATACAATGTTTAATTATGCTGTTGTTTTTCCTTTGCAAAGCGTCATGGTCTATAAATCTTTATCTGGACTTAATATATTCACCTCATCAAAAATATCCTACTGCATAATTTTTGACATTAACAATGAAAACACAGCTTTTCCACAAAACTGCCCTTTCAATAATTAAGAGGGCTAAAGGAATTTCCAATCATGACCTGATCTGTAAATACATAGGCCTACATTGAAAGCATCTACCCATACCCGAACCGAGCTCCAAATACACCTAGTGGGCAATTAGGTAGCCTTGATTCCCTGAGCGGCTCTGAGCGATATTAGGGAGTGAGCGGCCACAGCTGCCACTGGCAGAATGACAGCCCCAAGTACTGAGTGAGGGGCTCTAGTGGCGCCACCTCGAGCCAGCTTGATTAACTCCTGCTGTATGGCCACCCAATGGTTTGTCTACAAATACGTTACCTAAATGACACCCGGCTACTTATTAGATGGTGAATACGACAGTAACTATGCTTGTATTGGAATTGCTGTGAATTCCATCCCCTCATGGAATACAGTGTTGGCATCGAACAGAAGGCTCCTTTACTAAGTTAATGATATTTAATCTATATTTAGACTCTGATTTCTATTAGCTGTTGATGATGTCTTCACCATGACGGTGAAGTCGAGCAGAGTACACATATATATGTTGTAGTGTCTGTCAAATTAATCATTAAAGATATGCAACTGTGATGGAGAATCAGGATTCTTATTGCAGCAGTAAGGACTTTCACTGGTACAGAGCCCCCTCATATAATATACACCAAAATGTTGGTATTATCACCCATCCCTAGTTCGGAGATTGTACATCAGAATAAACAATAGTTTGCAGATGCAATACTGAAAGTGGCGATATTGCGGAGGTCTTATCTTACAGGTTTCTTCCCTCCTGAACATCCCCTGTTTAGGTATTAATATGAGGTACTATACACTGGAGGAGGCCTCTTGGCATGGGATGCTTTGGGATGGTGAGGAGGCGGGAATATGTTGGGAATTGGATTCCTGATGTAATGGCTGGACCTCTGACCAACACTTCCACTCTCTTATCCCCTCAGTGCCTCCCCTTCCCCATACCCCACCACACTATCCAATTTCTGTCTTTATTCCCTTTCCTTTTCCTAACTTGAGTAGGGCTGTGCTGAGACAAATGGCCACCATTGTTTTCTCAGTCTCCCATTTTGCTTCAGATTTGGACCATGAGTGGCTAGTCTATATAGCTGCTCCTCATCTCAAGGGCATCTTTGCTTTTTAATAGTTTGTGCGTATGCCATTGTGCCAAAGTTCAAATAGTAGAATATTGCTCTATTCAAGTTCGATAAAAAGGACTGCATACCTTCCGCCATAATATAGCTTCGGGCAGTTTTTAATTTGATGGGGCTTTTACCCAGGCTGCATATATAAATCATCTACCAGTAAGCCTTACAATTAATACAAACTAATCAGATAGGGCTCTTTAACTGTATGTATACGCACATTCAGAAAGCCTTTATATCAGGGCCATCTCTTTTAGTCCGCATGGATTCCCGACTCCCCCTATCATCATGCATTATAAATCCAGCGACACAGGATTCAGGCGCACGCAATGCTCTGTCCTCCAATCACTGGGGGCAAATTTGCCCAACCTGCTTGGCACAAAAAGTGAATAGTTAAGAGCAGTGTACATTGCCAGGGCTACATAATACATGGGATTGGGGCACAGCAGCCAATGGCAGCGGTAGTAAGGAGGAAGTGTGAAGAGACTGAAGAGAAAGAGAACTCCACCTACACTCATTACTGTATAGGTCCTATCCAACCAAGCTGGATGCAGGAATTTGGACTTAGACATGCATGGTGATCAATTTTATAAGGACTTCCATAATAATTATAATTAACGGTCATTAATGCATGGATGATGACAACTTTTTGAAAAGCTTTGCTGTACACGCATGGCAAATGTTCATCAAAAACCTTTGAACTATTTCAATGTTGTGCCATTGGTTGTATCTCAATCCCCTGGTCTTGATATCCCAGTGTCAACACAAAAGCCTATGTTTATTAGCCTTTTTATGACTTGACTGAGTAATTACCTGTAATATTCGGTACGCATATCCCACCTCTCATCATTTTGTGGGTACATGCTGCGACTAGCCTCGCGGGGTAGATAGTTCTGGCATGGTGGAAGGATACAGGCTTAGGCCAGGACGTTTCTACACAAGCTGCCTGAAATATATGCCTGACAAGCTTGATCGGATGTCATTTCTTTTTATATCCAGACTAAATATGATCTCTTGTGCAGACCTCACTCCCCGAGCAGCAGCTTGATATGAAAGAAGGTAAAGCTAGTGGAGTGAGATATGAAAAAAAGTCCCGCCATTTTTCTCGAATGTCGTCTGCTCATGTCTCGCACCTTCTCACCCTTTCTCGCGTGAGCTGATCCCTTTGCCCCCTAGTGGTAAAAAGGTGAGGTATGCTGTCAGGTAGATGACATCCATTAAGAGGATTAGGTTAGTTTCTGCGCCTGCGCAGTGGGTGGGTAAGTGGGATGGTCATTCAGAGAGCCCAGACTCTGCCCACTGTGAAATCAGAATTCCTGTGGAGCCTGCCCTTCGGCTTGGAGATATGTGACCTTTAGAAGTCTCTGAACTCGTCAAGATGCTCTTTATATCTGACCCTTTCTGTGGAGGGCACCGTATCGTCCTATGTAAGTGAGAGGTCTGTGAAGTAGCACCGGACTTGAATAAACGCACCCTCAGAAAAGTGAGAGTCATTGTCGCTAAAACTACCCTCACTTGACCCTCAGGTGAGGGTAGTTTTAGCGACAATGACTCTCACTTTTCTGAGGGTGCGCTGGGGTAGAACCTATAAACCCGATATATAGTCCGATATGGTGTAAGCTTTATATTGATACTATTGTTCCAATACCACCATGTACGAATAATAACCAAGCACTTCAACTTGTCGTTTCACAATAGCACAAAATCAATACCTGATGCAAAACGAAAACAGCACAATTTATACCCACTGCATTGTGTTGAGAATAAATCTCCAATGAAGCAAGCATGGCGACCAGTTTTACCCTGTAAAGGTATTAATATCATCTTGTTTCACAACACACCGCCTCTTTCATAAATGAAATCGAATTTCACACTATTTTCACACTGTGTAAGGTCGGTGTGTGTACATGGGGCTGTGTCGTAGTGGAGTGGACTTGGGAGCTCCCACAGCAGCCGCACTCAGGGGTGAAATCCTCCCTTGGTAAATCAACACGTCCTCCTTTATTCCTTTCAGCATAAAGTGGTACCACAACCCCTCTCTGTATACCGCTCTCTACTATCATACACAATGCAGCGCCCTCTTTTAGAGTCTATATTATCTGATCTGCTTTTTTTGCTCGTAAATGTAATCTTTCTCGTTTGAATTATGTTAACATTTTCTTCCCCAAATAGTCTAATTTTCTAATACGAAACAGCAACTAGACTTAATTTTGTCTCAACGGAATGCCAATCTCCATATGAATTTTAATGGTACGCGAATTATGGTTGGCCTTCGACACTGAAACAGATACTATAGTAATACTACAATACTTAAAGTACCAGTATTGGTTGAGAAAATAGAAAGCCAGAACTGGTTCAATGGCCACTTGCTCCGGGCAAACAGAGGAAATGACAATGTAGTGAATACACTTGCAGTTAAACCGGCTTGATTCATGATGACAAAATACGATGAGATACCACTAAGGTAGTCCTCACGTCAGGGCAAATTCTCTGCACCCTCCCTTTACCCCAAAATAGATTCCCATGGGTTAGGAACCCCTTATTTTCTTGGCCTAAGCGGATTTCTGAATTTCCCACCTAACCGGTGTAAAACGGCCTCTAAATGGAGATTTAGGCGAGTAGGGAGACTAAGGCCGGGTGGCTTCATTACCACAACCCTGAACGTGACTCAACTACTCATCGCCTCATCCCAAACCTCCTTACACTACGTAAAGTACTGTCTGCTGGGTGTAGGGCCAGGCAGGTGTGGCAGTAGAGTGTACAGACCCTATAGTCAGGCACAGGTGTGGTCATCATAAACAGATAAATGCATAATTTCATTGGTATTTTCTAAAAGTGTATTAGTGCCTTTCTCTTGCTCCTCGTAAGATTTTGATTGGAATGGAAGCGACACATTCTAGTTCGGTATGGATAAAATACATTATTAGATAGATTTCAAGCATGATACACACACATGTGATATGGAAAGGCAAAAGCATACTAGACTTAAAGGGATGTCAAATCAGTGGCAACCCCATCTTCTAAACTACTGACTATTACATTACCATGATTCACCATAACAGTTAGGGACTAATAGCTTGAGACATCCAACTATCTCTTTTTAAAATAACGAACCCAAACTGGCCGTCATCAAGGTCACTAGTTCTCGGCCTGTGTATATGATTGACCGGAACTGTCATGGCTGCACTTCATCCCAGAATACCCTGGGTCTGTAATCTATCACGTGACACTCTATAGTCTCTGTACACTCTCCAACCAGTCTCCAGTCCCCAAGCACATTCCAGGTGTCCCGATTGCGGCATTATCGCTCATCCTTCAATCTCCGTTCTGCTGCGAGATGACAGACTCTATTATTCTACCCAGACCTAAGGGAACCTATTCTGATAACGTTCTCCCATTTCGGCTGTCTATCTCAGATAATTAAGACACAAAATAAAGCCTGCATCCATTTATGCAGCATCAAGGGTGTTTTCCCATCCGCAATATGGATGTGCATTCGTCTATATAAAGTTTATTCTCTACCTAAAATAGTTTAGCTCTCTTCAAAAACAACATTTTCTCATCTCCCGAGAAAACCGATTAATCATCTTGGTAATTAATCATTCTGTAATCCTTCTGTACAAATTAGAAACCAGGGACCGACTTAGAAAAAAATAGTAGCAGAAGTGCCGTACTCCATTGGGAGCTTGAAGAATATCTTTCCTAGTCCAATTTGCATTAACCTCCATTTGTCAAGCAGCAACAAGAATCAAGTCCTTCTTTGTCTGTACCAATTGCCTCGCTAACCTCCTTTTGGAAGGCCTAAGTAGAGACCCAGGGACCCAGTAATCGGGCCACTAAGTGTCTCCAATTTTCAGTGGGTTCTCTACTCAAAGAGACTAGAGGGGCCCTTCTGAGTTGATTGTCCAAGGTCAAAATGGGAAGTCACTGACATTCCTCATGTCATTTAAGTAAAGGGGCTATCCTCTCTGAGAAGCTGGGACATGGCTAGAGCTAGGGAGTATAAAACACATAAACTATAGAAGGCGATTTAGACTGCTTTTCAGTCTTTTCGCCCACCTTTATTTCAGGGGTCAACTATATAGTTCCATCATCTCCTATTTGAGAAGTGATACAGCATACATAAAGCCACCATAATGTACCAAGCCACCAAAACATTATCTTTGGTCATGGACAGTATAGATCCTCCATGGGCCAACCCGGTCTTTGACACTCTATATATACAATATGTAGTGTTACCCTCGTCAGAGGATCCTTATTCTGCATGATTGAGATTGGCAAGGCTAGTTTCCTAGATGAATCCCTGGGAGGCCCAGCCCGGACTCCTTCATTACATAGTCATTACCCTGTCCACCTGTGCAGCCAGCATCCAGTAGGTATTTCCCCCGGGGGTAATGTTAAAGGTGGGCCTCCTCCACACCATTATTCTTGCCTAACTCTTGTCCTTTAGCTTTTAGTTTCGCGATGTTAACCTAGTTTGTAACATTTAGACTTTGGAAGGGCCTCTTCCAAAAAGTGCTGGGAAAGAATCCATGAGATTCATGTATGAATATGATGCATGCCCACTTGTAAAGTACCATGGCCAGAGGATGCAAGGCATTCTAACTACATGTATCTTTGAGTGACATGACAAACTATTGAGATTCTGGATGCCCATACCCACTCTAAAATCATTGCATTCTGGCAGGTGACAGTAATAATAGTACGGCTTCTGAAAAAGCAAGGCAGATTCCTAATTTAATGGAGGCATGCATGTTTGGGCTGTATACACAAGCCTGTATTGAATTCATCACGCAAGTTAGGCTAATAAAGCACGCTATCCTACCTTACATTGCAACATATAAATCAGAGGCATGCAGAGGCACCTGCCATGCATGACCAATCACAGCAGCTGTTACTTAAGTAATAAAGAACCTGGCCAATCAGAGAGGCCCTCTTAAAGCAGCCTGAGGCTGCAGGAGCATGTGGCATGGTGTGTGGTGCAGAATACCATTGTGAAGCCGCTCGGTGCTATAGCCAACGATACAGCCACTCACACCCAGCCATCCTGATGTGCTGAGCTACCCAATGAGCTACTAATTCCCCTTGACAACGCACGAGGGGCTCACTATACTATCTCACCACAAAAGGGAATGATGAATATTCCTGGTGTCTGAACGTCTTAGTAGTCCTGCTGGGGCGTGCAGGTGGACTGGTGATGGCAACTCGGGAAGGATAGATCAAGGCTCCATCTCCTCTATTGCCTACCTCCATTTGACTGATGTCCCACCTTCTTACTCACTTACCCCTCCCCCCCAGTCTCCATATTCCCACACGGAACCCACTGTGGCTCCTCTATCATTGTAACATAGAGTGACCCAATATAGTAGATTATTATAGTCATTCACCTTACATTTGTACAAATACTACTTAATATCATGGAGTTTCAATACAACAAGACTCTTGATTGCCACAAAAAGGCACCTGATGCTCCAAAAGGATAATATCAGCTTGCCATGTCCTACAGTTCCTATTGATCTACTCTAAGAAGTTTTTGAATGGTCACATTACGAACTTCTGAATGATTAGCAGAAGGGGCCAACTTCTAATTACAGTTGATTTGGAGATTGTGCTGCTGTGACCAATCTGTGAGGGGCTGAGGATTCGGACTCACTCTCCCAAATTAGACACAGTACAATCAGCACCTGATAATACACAACAGTAAAGAAAGGCAATGATGGAAATTGCCATGGAAAATTAATTTGCCCCATCTCCCCGGAGAGAGTGCAGGAAGTGCAATAACCCAAATAGAAACCATTAGAGAGCAAGCTCTACTCTAGAAGTGAATATTGAAATGTAACAGTAACCAAGGGGCTTTTTGAGGGGGAGTATTGGCAATTGGGCTGGGAATTAAACAGAAGGGACCTGTATTGAAGCCTTCAAGGACGCAGAATGGATGTCGCCATGGGGATCTAATGCTCTCTAGAATTCATTCAGGTGCCTGCTTAAAGCTTTAAGACTTGAACGTGTTACACCTTTCAATAATTGTCAATATGAACTAGAGGCAGTGGAAGTCAGCCTATGGCAAATTGCTAAATTAGGATGGAATAGTCTCAGATGGTTCATGTCGACTATAAGCATTCACCTCACAGCATGTGCCCTACCTGAGGATGCATCTATGATATAAAGCACCATATATATAGAGGCTGCCTTAAATCCCTTTCAGTAATTCGCCAGTGATGCCTCTATAGATTATGACGATTGATGCACCCATGAAGGGAAAGCATATGAGTTATACTCATCGGTCCAGCATTGATGCTGCATTGGTGCATATCATGCTGCCCAATGTTTATGAAGCCTTGAGGCATCATGTCATCCTTAAAGGGTTAAAGCATGGACCTACCGCCTCAGCTGACGTAATACCGGAGTATAAGGGGACATCAACACTTACCTGCGAAGAAAAATAGAAGGGGATTAGTTAAAGGTTAGCATGAAAATACAAAAAATCACAATAGTTACAGTTTTATCAGGATAAAACCTTTCGGTATAATAACAAATACATTTTGAACATTAGGGACAGATACTAAGTGCAGTAAAGTACAGTGTGGCTACTGAAATATGCAAGTCAATCAGTCATGTTCATGATCAGAAAGAATTGGAGCATTGATATCAATTCTATATCGGGCTTATGTTTTAATGAACACCACGTGTGTTTTCAATTAATATGTACAGGCATCCCTCAGTAGTCTCTCGTTCTCTTTTGCGAATCACACCATACACGGTGTTGTTTTGTACCTCCTAAATATGATAGCCGCAACACGACCAAATATCAAAAATGGCTGACACTGCAATATTCCTCAGGTCCTATACATAGTAACCCCATCTGCCCACTTTGGTCATGGAGGATCCCTTTCACGCCGCCCCTCGGCCTCTCATCCCTCATCCCCCACACACCTTCTACCAGGTAGATGTGCACAGCCACGCAGTAAGGATACTCCGTCTGAGGGTGCATGGACCATCCTCTCTACTTGTATCCTTACTTACCACCCATTCTTTTCAAATGAAGTAGTCTTTCAATAAGGTGAGTGACTATGCAGAAAGGATTACCCTCACACTGCGCGCGGAGCATCCTATCTGCGTGGCTGCCTACATATTCTCAGGCCAATGGTTCCCAGTCGACAGGGCAAGATTCATAACCTTATCAGGTCATAAAACCTGTGTGGGACCGGTCCTGGCACAGGGGATCCTAGCTTTATCACCATAAAGCACACTGCGGTCCCTCCCACCAGCCCATACCCCCTGTTTCCCCTCCTCCATCGACACCCTCCCCTTAACCCTGTTAGGGCCGCATGTTGCTTTAAAGCACTATGCCCTTTGTCGTTATGAATGCAGCCCTGACGAGTGTACTGCATTTGTGCATTATGCCAACGCTTCAAGAGAGTTATCCACACAGGGGTGGCAGGTTGCATTCATGCAGCTTTAGTAAGTTACTCACCAGGGCTGCATCCATGCATCATGGTGACAAATGGCATGATGCATTTAAGCATTATGCGACACATAAAGGGTTAGGGCCTAAAATTAGCCACAGTGGCCTGCAGTATACCCGGGGCAGGAGGAACTAGTGCCTTCAATGGCCGCTGTGGCGCTGTCAGCCCGTGTTTTCCACTGTAGCAGGTTTCCTAGCCGAGGGGAGGAACGCCTGATCCTTCTCATAAAGTAATGGTAGGCTAGAGGGGTTCCACTCGGGAAACTGTGTTAGGAGAGTGTGTGCAGAGAACGTCTATGGCTGGAGAGTTAGTTAAAACGCTTTGTTAAGACTTGCTTAATCTTGAGGGGAAGAAAAGTCAGCCACAAAAAAACATCTAAATTTTTCATGTATATACTTGTTACTATGCCTACTTCTACATTCATTCTATTTTTTCATTCTCTCCAACTCTTCTATCTACAAAATCGTTGTGGCCCTTTACAAGTATATTCTGTATCTTACAGTAGAGCGGTATTTCTGCTTTTAATGATTTACTAATAGTTAAATCTAGTGGCAATCTTTATTTCCTGGGCCCAGGCAGATGTACTAACAAATACTACATCTCCATCCTTTCCTACTAGCGGTTCCTCGGTTTCCCCTTGTCTGACTCTCGACGCCCAGACTACAACACGATCCCATACATCCCTCCTTCTCGTAGCTTCCCTTTTTACTTTCAGCATGAAGATTGATGAACCTGTAGAATTCAGAGCTGGCCAAAGGGACAAATGGTGGATTTCCTGTCTCTACACTTCACCTCCCCCACCTCGTCCCATTCCTTCCGCCGTTGACTATATAGGCTCCCCTCTAATACTTGGGTCTAGACCAGCCCTGGTGAACAGCTACCAATGTACTTCCTCCCCAGCGTCCCTGGCTTACATTTCTCGCCCGCCCGAACGAGATCCCGCGAGAAGTCGCTCCCCTACCGGCGGGTCAGCGAGTTAGGACTGGGTGGCTAGGGGATTTCCTGTCACCTGAGTCTCTGAGATACCAAGTCAGGGGATGGAGGGGCTGGGGGATGTAGTAGAGAGATTGAGTAAGGGCACGTCTTTCCCCACTGATATTTTCAAGAGTATTTCCCTTCGGACCGTTACATACTATTCACATCAAATTGCTTTTTAGAAACATTGCGATTGGCAATACTACCTAACTATGGTGTTGTATTTAAGTGTGATGCCTGTCTTTGAATTAAATATAATGCAATTTGAACCAGGAAGTAATTTTTGCAAGGACAATTCTCCGTGCTGTCTACATTGGTCATACCCTACCCAGATGAGACAGCTAATTAAAGAGATGTTTGGGTCGCAGTGCATAAGCACGTCACACTATCATTTAGGGCTGGTTCTGAATACAAAATGAACCCAACTTTAATTGAGCATGGTTAATGCCAAGAAGGCTGCAATGTCTGTGAGTGACATTGGAGGTAATTATCATCAGAACTTAGAACTATAATTTCAGTACTGCCTGTGTCCAATGCCATTGGGCAGCAGCGGTTAGACAACATGCACACTGTAGTTTACTTCATGCATCAGCTAATGAATTATTAGATATTGGCAGCACATTGGAGAGAGATTGTAGGAAAGAGATAGTGGAAGAGAGAGAGAGAGAGAGAGAGAGAGAGAGAGAGAGAGAGAGAGAGAGAGAGAGAGAGGAGAGAGAGAGAGGTAGAGCAGGGGGGGGGGAGGGACAGCAGGGGGAGGGAGGGAGAAGGAGAGGAGAGAGAGAGAGAGAGGGAGAGAGAGAGAGGTAGAGCAGGGGGGGGGGGGGGGAGGGACAGCAGGGGGAGGGAGGGAGAAGGAGAGGGTTAGACAGCCAGAGCATCAAAATTTTGTAGAACTAAATGCTTAAACAATCCCTTCTAGGTTAAAGAATGTCTCCACTCATGCAAAGTCATTTTCATTGAGGATAAAATGGATTCTTTGTGACTTCACAATCACTGAGCCATCCGGAAGCCACAGTGACAAAAAGAAATTACCGCTTCAAAAAAAAGTCTGCAAAAAGCAGAACACAAAAAATGATGACGTCACCACAAGTGTGTGCTCTTACTGGTACCTTCAGAAGGTTGTGACCTCTATTCATCACATGATGCAATGAGTCCTCCTGGCCATTACTTGCACCTAATGACAGGAAGGCTCCGCAATGCCCCTCCAACCGACCAAACCGCCAAGAATACCATCGGAAAAAGGGCGGCTTTAGGGGAGCAGTGCAGGGGAAAAAGTTTGCTTAAAATATTTCCTAAAATCAATTCCTCCTTTGACAAGACGGCAAGCCCCATTGAGGAGTCCATTTTCAGCTATTAGTATGATTAATTAGGCACTAGGTCTGGATAATTTTGTGCTGTCTGAAAAAGGTCGATAGTTTTAAAGGGATTCACCACTTCTTTCGGCATTACCCCCAGTTTCCCTCCTCCCTTGAGAGTGTTATGTTCTTAGCAGATTGTCCCCTTTCCTCTACCTTTTACTCACCCAATCTGTAGGGTACATTAACCCGCTGATAGGTATGTTTCATATAGTGTCTAGTTTAAGTATTGTTTTCCACCAATCTCCCCCATATATACCTTCCCACTATCGCCTGATTCACTCTCAGTATTCACATCTTCTGTGCAATTAAGTCGCTCTTTAGCAGTGTTTAGTGGTGAAAGAGGAAACACTGCTTCCGTCCAAGTCGACAAGTAGGGTAATGCCTAAATCACAACTTCTTCCTTACAATGCTATAACCAAGGACAGCTATGTTATCCAATGTACTATACCCTGTTCATGCAATCATGCACCAACTTGTTGAATTATTCTATATCACTCCACAATAGGACTCTCCCAATGCATTTCTTGTTCACAATCAAAGGAGGAAAAGCAAATAACTTAGAGTATTTTAGGTTGATGCTGACTACACTGATTTACCTTTTTGCCCCATAGATATCTCCCATTAGCGAACATCTCAGGTTACTCGTGGACCGTGTAATCTTTCATTTGTGCATCACAAATTTATTACCGGTAGTTCTTGTTTTACTCACTGACAATTTGACAAGGTCTTGAGGAGCTTAATTTTTCTGTGGCATATCCAAACGCCTGTGTCACAATGTTTTAGATTCTATGTAGGTCCTATCTATCTCACTGTTCACTTGGGGAAGAGGTTAATAAAAAAAATGTTGCAGAAATTGCAATCGTCAGCAGTTCCAAAACATGTCCCTTTTAAGGATGTACTTTAACCTAATGTTTGGAGTAAGAGGGCAATACAGACAGCTAACTATTCTTTACTTTTGCATGCATAACTAAAGACTATAGGTAGAATTGTTATAGGTTAAGGGGGTATTCCACCACTGACAAATCTTCCAATGGACGCTCGTCCAGCGTGTATTCATCGCTTATCCGTTTACTATATACTAACGTCGCTTTCCCCTTCAACATGCAGACTATGACACAATCCGATACATCCCTACTTCTTGTAGCTTTCCCTCTGCTTTTCACCATAAATATAGATGAACCTGTAGAATTCAGAGCTGGCAGAAGGGATAAATGGTGGATTTCCTGTCTCTGCACCTCACCGGTTGAGCGATGAATGGATGGGGTCCAGCCAATTAGTCGACGATGGAATACCCCCTTTAATGGTGCAACAGGAAAATGGGAAATGATGTGGTTGCCCTAGACACCTAACACAAAGCGTTAGTGCCGCCTAGAGTAGTAACCAGCAGCACTGCAGTGAGTGGCACATACATTCATCATGACATTCAGGTATCAGTACACCAAATCCTGCATGTCCTTATCAGACCCCTCAGACTGCAGCCTAATGTCTACCACCCCTGCCTCCCCGACCACTCACTCTGAGAACAGAGAGATCCACTCCCCAATCAATCTCCCTCCACTGATAGCCGGCCCGGGCCAGGGTTTGGCATTAATGCGATTTCCCCAGTCGTTGCACAGGCGCCTTCCCATCCCCGGATGGCATTAGTGTCTTAAGGCAAACCCGGCGGGGGGAGGGAGAGCTGCACTTGTACGAGGTAGACCGTGGGATGGACGGGGATGGTGCCTCCTGTATAGTATTACTTGTTGCAAACAGTTAGCAGCCATTTCAACTGTTCAAATGTCCCTGTATATATAATTCAGCTGGTCCTAATATCATAATGATAAAACTCAACGTAACTAGCGCCAGCCTAAATCTGGCCAGATCACAGGCAAATTGGCCACTCATGAATACGTAGTATCTAGGGCTATCCTTATAGATGAGCCAATCTATTTGAGATATGCGCCGCCATCAGACCATGCATGCGCACTGGAAACACATTGCAGGTTACATACAGATTGTTATCCAGGAAGAATGCAAAGGGATTTCCCTTATACATTACAATGGATGTTATAGAGACAGTATGGCACTGAACAAGAATAGTCAACAGCTGATTAAAATTGTATCAACATGCAATTAATTGATATGGTAGTAATGCATTGATGCTCATGATGACATGAAAATAATGGCATCTAATTGGATTATCAGACGAATGACCGTTTCTATGCTGCCATTAAAGATATATTTGCAAAAATGTCATTTTTAAAGTTTCTGCTGCTGTTATAAAGCTAAGACTGTACGGTAAAAAAAGAAATGCTACAAGAAGGAGATATATGGGAAGGACAAGGAGGTAGGCAAGTCTCAAACTGAGAGGCCCAACTCCCTGCATAGTCTGATGGACACGTAATTATTCCCCAAAGGACGCTGAGATTGATCCTACTGACACCCCCCATCAGGAGTAGACCCCCCCCTCCCCCTTCTCCTATCACTTACTGCTGGGGTATGGACTTAGGACAGGGGATATAGGTGGAAGTAGTGTTAGGGACGGTAGACGGCACGCTGGAGGAAGCTCTTAATGCACTCATAGTGTCGTGTGGTCGTAACACAGAATATGTTAGCGGCTGATAGTTCTGATGAAGAACACTTTCTTAAGAATAGTAGCAGGAGAAAGTTAAAAGCTGATTTTCGTTATTAATATACTTTATATGTTACTCTATTGGGTTTGGCTGTACAGATGCGTGATGGTAGTGGCATTAGAGGTTTGGATGGACGTGGGTTTCTTCTAGAGGCACCCCAACTGTCCATAAGGCGTCACTAATGCCTTGAACCACCAGGAACCCCAATAGCAGTAGTAATCAATGGACATGTGATGCTGGTGTAGACACTTTCCTTCAGTCCCTTTGAAGATCTGTATGTAAATCTAGGATGAAAAAGACTCATCTTAGGTTCATGGGAGAGGAATTTGGGTTTCCAAGGGAGCTATCTAGGGTTTCTCATTAAGGGATTAATGAAGTTATATCAATCCAAATATAGAAAATTGATATGGGTTGTATTATAATGCCTTTCCAAGATGCGGGGTAAGATTACATGTTATTGTATCACATGGACATAGGCCTATATCTTTGAAGTATTCATTATGATGTTTTCTCCTGTCAGGGCCATTACAGATTTAAAAGCTGACACATACACTTTCTACTCTATATCCCCATTCTTCTATTCTTCATATTCTCTTGCAATAAGCTGTCGAGGCTTTTTAATTGGCAATCCAAGCGACTCTTCATATTGCTAATCATTGCCTCTTCAAGGGAATTTATTTATAACCTATCATCACCAGTCAGACTCATATTCATTCATTAAAGGGGTTTACGATTTCCCTGAGGACGTTCACAATAAAAGGCGTAGCCCCGGAGGGGGTAGGTAATGCTGAGTTATTGTTTTGATGAGAGTATCTACGCCTTTGAATACAACCACCTCTTATGTTGATGTGTAGAGCGGAGGTGGGTAGTCGTGGACTATATTGATATCATCATATTTGTCAAATGGCATGCTGTAGATACCATAGCATATTTCCTACTTACAGTACACCGGTATTAAATGAGACATACCCTCCCAGTGCTGGAGGCCATCTGTGGGCGCTATGCCATTCTTGTGGGACAAATTACAGGAGCTACCTTCCCCATTTCCCATCCTTGTATAGCACCAAGTACCTGGATTAACCTCCAGGGTCTACTCCACCCTGCTGACAGGAGGGCTACATGAATGGTCTATAGGTGGACAGGTGATGGGGTCTGGAGAAGGTCAACCTGGGGATACCTTGTCTACTGCTCAATTCCTATATTGATTGCAGTGAGCTGCCCCATAATGCACTGCTCTTGACCTGCTCATCTACTGTTCACTTCCTGCTGCCTGGATGTCATGAGGCCAAGGGTGGATATTGGAAGGGTAGGGGTCCGCTGTCTCCTTCCCCAGGGGTTAGGGTCCAATTTTAAAGTGGAATGATCTCCCACTGCCTCTCTACATAAGGAAAGGCAATCTTGTAACGTAGCTTTCTGAAGATCAGGATATATTGGCAAAGTGTGGGCCCGTGCAGGGGGGGGGGGAGGCTCTGGTGGTACAGGTCCTACAGTGGACACTATTAGTCACAACATGGGGTAGGTCGTTATAAGTGGCAAAATACGATTTCTTTTACATATAAGTCTATGAAGTAGAAATGCCAATGATCAGCATTGATAGCTAGCATTATCCAGCCCTTTCTCCTCCCATTCTAACCCTTAGTGATCACCTCTGCCCCTCTCCAGCCTCTTCTTCTACTGTTATACTACACCGCACGCACTGGACAACGGTAGGGGGCAGTGGTAAGGGGGTAGGGATCAGCGGATGTAGATTAGTCACCATGGCAACCGTTGTCCTCACGCCATAGTGCCAGGGAAGGTCAAGGTCGTGGCAGGACGTCGTCCGTTGGCTCAGTCTCCAAGCGGATATTAAGTTGCTCAGAGGAGACATGTCTACAGTGAGGTGTAGGGCACTCGGGGTGCTTGGAGAGTGAAATAGGAGCTGACCCATGGCGGTGCTTAGACGCAGATGTATGGACTCTACACAGACTTCTAATTTGTTCCTGGTAATCTATGTTAAAGCACATCCACTGCATCTAGCAGGACCCTATGTCAGGACCAAACTAACTATTCCCAATGGTTAGTAATAACAATTATCTGGCATAGACCAATCAGGTATAAAGTTGTGAACATCTAGAATTTCATAATTGGAAATAGCGGTTGTAAGTGGCTGGAAGAAACAAAACGAATCTGGATTGCTAGGTTCTAGACAATTAGTTTTGGATTACAGGTGCCAACTGAACCTCATGTCCACAAGGAATGCCTTGCTCTCTCATTCCAGAACAAATTTAATGCAATTCAAGAATAACAGAGAAGATGCATTTAGAAACTATGTTCACCATAACAAATTGCATGAAGTCTCTTAGTTTGATGCAGGGTCTCGGGCTGATGTCAGATATGCAGCATTTCTATGCAGCTACAGACAATTGCAAGATTGATCCGAGCCATGTTCATTTGGCTAGTGAGTATTACCGTCCAATGCTCCTCACAATGTGTTCAAATGCAGCCCTGATATTGGCGTGCACACACAGGGTACCGCATCATTGCCTGAGTCACTTGTTCCCGTGTGTTCTACCAGAGGGCGTGGTGGAGCAAGGGAATAGACAGATATAGTTTGATAGTTGGAGCTCCGGTTTTAAAGCAGCTACTCGAGCTCCAAGCATCGAATTTTAGATAATAACATGTCAGCAATCTTCACAGACTCATATGTGGACAGGTTGATTTACAAATAATATGGGTGCTTCTTTCTGTATGAAAATAGGTGAAATACCTCCTGTGAGAATAGCAGTCAACCAACTGTAAACCGGATAACAATAACACTCTGCTAATTGCCTACTCAATGCTGCCTCCTATTGGGCTTGAGGTGAACTACCTCTCACTATGCTCCTATTCATATGCATGAAAGCATTATTCCCATCCACAACCATAAGGGTTTTCATGTGTATTCATGCAGATTATACATTATACATACTTCCCTATTTATTTGTTGTATGTAGACCTCCACCATAAGTGTGTACTGATTGATCCAAGTGTAATGCCACACATGACTAAGCCATTTTAGTTCCATCTTCGACCACAAGAGGTCATATTGGCATTGGCCCCTGCAGAGATGGCTTTCCTTCCCACCATAGAGGAATTAATATCTGTATTTTCACCCATCCATTATGCTTTAGAGAGGCCTTATTTATGCTATGCTATTTTGCTCTGCCTTAAAGAAAAACAAATGATGGTCCTATAAATATTAAATTCATGCTAGAGTTGGAAGAGGTCTGAAGAGGTCGAGTTGCTGCTTTAAGTACCATTGGCTAAATTTATTTCCATGATATTTGTACTGAAACCTAGAGTCACATGATTGTTCTATTAGGGTCTTTTATGTTTCCTGTATGTCTTTTTCTGCTTCTTGATTCAATGGGGATAATGGGAATACCGTATTGCACTTCCTAAAACTTATATCTTATGTATCATATCCACCGTACGTAAGATGAATTATGTTGATACATTCCTGCCACGAAAGAAACACACTATTTACCGTGATAAAGATCCGTTAATGCATGCAATAAAGTAATACTGATTGCATTCCTTTGAAAAAAGGCTTAACAAGCTTTATGAGATTCAAAAGAATCTAGTAGTACCTGTAGATTCTGAAACTGTTCTCTTAATCGATGTATGCATAAACTTGGGAGCCCACAGGAAATGGCAGAAAGCACAAAAAGTGTTCATGATTGAATTTGAATACCGGTGACAACAGACTATACATATGTCTATTAGGACGTGCATTCACACTTATCATGATGGAGACTATAGGTACTTGAATCAAAACATTCGGGGACAAATGAGAGATTTATCTTTTAAAGGTATTTGGGAATCTTTGGGAATCAGCTAAACTTTTTATTACTTGTATCCATTGTAATACCATATATTGCTATATGTTTCAACTTAGATGATATGGGTGTGAACATGACATTGGGAGCGGTTGTATATTATTCAATATTCTTATTCAGTTGTGTGTCTGTCTCAGTCTGTTTACCAAGCATAAACTGGCCTCTTGTTTACTGTCGCCTTAGGTGCTTTTGTCTGCCTGACATATCTGGAACACTGTTCCCTTGTGGCTCAAATAAATGTGGCTAATATTTCATTTCAGGAGAGGGTGTTACCCAACGTGCACACCTTTAGACAGGTGTGCATAGTAGCAGGTGGTTCTGTTTATTAATAGTATTATTTTAGTCTTAAAATCTTAAAGGTAATAGATTGGCATTGGCAGAAATGAATATTCAAAGATGAAAGCCGCTCTTCCTCCAAGCCGGATTAAGAAAATGGCCCGATTTAAATTTAATTTAAAATTTCATTGGATTTGTTTCAAATCCATTTTCGTCTTTAAATGGCAAATGCCCGACGTGTCTCTATTAAAAGAAACACATGTTATTGTCTGATAATCAAGAATATCAATTAAATTGTGCTTGAGTGTCAAATTTGGCAGACATCGGTTCTAGTGGAATTTCCCCTTTAATGATGCTAAGCAGACTGCAGAATATCACTATTGATAAAGTCGGCAAATAACATACATGTACTACATTGTATAGCAACAGCTGTGTATGCCTAACTTTTGTGTGAGCAAATCAGTTATAAAATTTTCTAATATCAAACATATATAAAGTGTGTCTACACAGGCCATAGTCATAAAATCTGGTTGGAGACTCAAATGGGGTTTTTGAGTAGAGGCACATATACAGCTCATAAAGCGTAGAGATTTCCCCAAGGAAAGCCATGTTTAAATAATTGATAAATAAAACATGCTTTATTAGTAGCCTCCACCTTAATGACATCGTTAGTACTACAGGGGGGAATGTCCCCATGGTGTAGCCTACCAGGGGATCTACGGTGATACATTGGCCCATAAAACCACATCCCAATCAAGACAGGTTATGCCAGCACGTGGGATACAACAGCTAATGCCTTCTGACACTTCTCTCTTTTTTACCCGCTCTCCTCCTTTTCTCAATCTCGTTTTTCCACATTTTCCTTTCTTACCAACTCAGGAAATGGGTTTTAGACAGGACGCACTGTAGTGTGTTTTAAAAACTAAAGTATTAATGTTTTATGAGAAGCAAAGTGATGTTTAATGAAACAATGGAGCACAGAAGAAAAAGTTAAGATAGAAAAGTGTTCAACCACATTTCTTTACTCGAACCCTCCATCATCGTCACCTGATACTGTCATCTGAATCCCCCAGCCCCCTTATATATGACCGGGAGTAACGATCCTGCTCCATATACCCATCCTTACTGGAGGGACAATAAGACATGGGACTTGAGTAGCGAATTCTGACCTCTACTAGCCCTCATGATAGTCAAAGCAATGAGTACTATTGCAATAATAAATCATACCCGCACAGCATGAGCAATTGTATTTTATGAAGCTACCCTTTTCCTTTCCAATACTGATTCTTGATGGTATCTCTTTTGAAGTACACTTTATTCTCTGCCCCTGTGCGTCCTATACAACGATACATCTGCTTTGGAATAGGGATTCCCAGGCTGTCGATTCTTATCATGAGGCAGGAATGGCATGCTATATGGAGAGGCGGGATATTGGGCACATCGCCCACGCCGCTGCCTCCCGCAGCTTGACACCACGTGACCCTTCTTCCTGCAAGCCGGAAATCGTATTTGGGCCTGACAGGAAGAGACAATCGCGCATGCGCGGTTGCGGCGTACAGACTATAGGGGTTACTGTAAGAAGTGGGTGCCACCAGGGCCAAGTGTGACCGCTATATTGTGGGGGTATTACATCAGGATGGTGGGTTGTGTATGCTATCTGGCTATAGCATAGACAGTCATAATCATATATATATGGGCAGCCACGCGGAAAGGACGACCCTCCCGGGGGAGCATCCTTTAGAACTGCTGCTTGGCTGCGGACATTTTCTCTCTCTCTCTCTCTCTCTCTCTCTCTCTCTCTCTCTCTCTCTCTCTCTCTCTTTTCATATCTAACTAATAATTTTTGTTTAATACAATAAGGTAATCGGTCAAGCATAAAAGATGATCCACACAGCCTAACATTGAGCATCCTTCTGCCCGTCGCCTCACGGCTATAATTATGTACACCCAATTAGTAGTACAGGTGTTGATGTACCGTTGCCTAGTTTGACTTAATTGCCATAATCTTTTAACGGTTGTACTTAATGAGGGTAAGCATTGTGGAATCGCCTTTACATAGGCGTTGAAGGTTGAACAATTTAGTAAATCCATAAGCCTAAATCTATAGTAAACCTGACAGTGCAGTCACTATTAAGTATAGAATGATAATAGCCCACTACGAGCGTACGAACGCATTTAGTTGTGTCCAGTCAGATCTCTGAATTATGAAAACTACACATAATACTGTACAGGGAAATCCCTTTTGTTCCAAATGGCACGGCTAATCCAGAAAGGCTCTTGCTATACTACATCTTCTTCAGCTAGATGTAAGGAAAGTGTATTTATGGAGATCTATAACGATTTATGTCCTCTCTGATGCATCGTCCCAATAGTGAACTTAGAAGTCTGTCTACTCTTTGAACACACTTTCACTTCCTTTGTAAATACACAGATGTCTATGTTCAGACGACGGTCACAAGTATCTTAGAAAATCGTGTATTCTTCCCAGCCCATTCAAATCAAGATGGCGGCGCTTCCGGTTGTGTTCTTGGGCCGACTAAGGGTACTGGTCGATGGGGGCAGACGACACTGAACTCTGGCGTCTTTCTTTTTTCGATTTTTCACGAAAATGCCTCCTTTTTGGCGCCAAAACTCGATTGTCGTCTGCTTGCTGCGATACCAGACAGTGGGGGCGGGTAGGGACCTGGGGATGAGCGGAGTTAACCATTTGATATCCAACTTTTCACGAAGTATTTCATCAAAATCCCAATGACACTTCGTCAATTTTGAATTTAAAATGTGGTGATAATATCAGAAATACTTCAATCAACATCGCATGTTCATTTCATTTGGAATTGCCAGTCATAGGGGATTTACATTTGATGTCTTCCCTTTTGGAGTCTTGTTATAGCTCTGTGTGGCCCTCTGTTTAATCCCACAGCGCTTTTATGCTATGCTGGACAAACTTGATTTGAGTCTGTTGTCTCCACATGGTTCAATACGACTGCTGTGAACTTGTGAAGGGTTAGGTTTAGGGAGTGGAGGCGGAGGTCACAGGGTGTTATGTCAAAAGGACAAAAAATCGAATACAAGAAGGAGGCAGTCTTGCAGCCAGGGGTATGGATCTTTAACCCTGCAAGGGCCGCATAGTCCTTTAGTTGCCATGACGCATGTATGCAGTTTTACTCGTCATGGCTGCATTCATGCATTCATGCATTCATGCATCATGCCGGCCATTAGGGAGTGAATCAACCTTGTCTATATGATGAATAAATCTAGCACTGGCCAGTGCTGCATTTTGAGGACAAAAATGCATAGTGAATTAAACACTCTGCTATAGTTAATGGGTTTGGCAGAGAAGGGTACCTTGTTTCTCCCTTCTACAGGCCTTTCTGTAGATACTGCATTTAAAATTACTTTCTCCTCATTCCTTATACGTACAGACATAGCGTCGAGGGGGCTTCACGTCGCATATTCTTATCAAGGGACGGTGGAGTTGGTAAATTGCATTACACATTTACGTCTTGAACCATGAATTATTTCATTCCTTCCAGACAACGCCTCACATATATAATTAGATAAAGGACCATTGATTACCAAAATATCAAATAACAAAGAAGCAACAATAAGAAAGGATGTAGTGCATCCCTGGGACTGATTGAATGTACCAATCCCTTAACAATGCTATTAAAAGTGCCCTTTGAAGATAGACATGCAGTGCTACTCCATATGATGGAGTGATGCTATTCTATACCTTCTCCTTCACTCCCTCACTCCTACAAGCATAAAACCCTCCCTTCTCCTCATGCACCTCCTCCAACAACTCAGTCAGCGGCAAAATACTTTGGGAGGCCCCAGGGTGCCCAGCTCATCAGGAAGGAGTATTAGGCTGAGAGGTATGGGCGGGTAGGGGTGTAGGGAGGGTACGAGGGGGCTGCCCTGCTGTGGTTGAGGTCTGGGGGTGGGGGTGGTACATCTAACCTTGGACATAGAGGCGTGTGGGCGGCTAACATCAGGACTCTGGAGACCAACTCTGAGTCCTGCCTTTCACTAGGGCGGCGTACCTCTTTAAGGGCCGCATAATGATTTGATGTGTTATGCTCGGCTTGATGCTTTCATATGTCAGTCTACTCGCTAGGACAGCATTCAACCCTCATGACTATGTAAAGCTTCATGTGGGCCTTAACAGCTAATGCTGTGTTGTAATAGTCAACTGCAGATTGTGAGAAATGAGAGGAGTAGTGATTGGTTAAATCTGATGAGATAAAGTGGGGTTGAATTGGTACCTGCTTGTGCATTAATTACATTAATAAATCTCTGGCTCTTAATCGGCCCACTTTGTCTTATTAGTGTACGTTCTGTTAAATTATCGTATCCTTCCATTATTATCACCATGACACATGTGGCATTTCAGTATTCACCTGCCTCCGGTGATCACTTTTCTCCATTCTGTTCATTACTTCTGTTTCTTCTGATATGATGATTAAACATGTCTGATCACTTTCCAATACCTTTCTCTATGTCTTTTTGTATCTTTGTTTTCCCTCTAGTGTTCACTTGTGCTGGTGTTTTCTCGGGAATGCATGTCTATATGATATGGATTGTCAAGATGATTATTCATAGCATTTACATCATTCTAATATTGCAATGCATTTGAATCAGTTGTTTTAACAATCATCCAACTCGTTTTGAATGCTCCATACAGTTTTCCCTCTTGCTACCACTGTCATCCGTATGAACAAGCAGTACTTGTACAATGGGCGAGGGAAACATCTATGTTGTACACTTTGGCAAACATACAGATGTATAAAAGCTCCCCTGCAATATGAGAATAAGAAAGTCTCCCTTTCTTTTGTGAAAAATCTCATCAATCGGTGGAGAGACGACAAAGGGTCTCCACATGAAGGCCTCGTGTGGACTGTGAATGGCGGGCTGACACGTTATATACCTATTCCCCATACACGTGTATCTTACACATGTGCCACGTACTCAGGCGCTGTCATTTTTTGATATAAAGAAATAAGCTGATGTCTACAGTAAATAGACTACAAAAGATACAATGATACCATCCCTGCATCCTACATGGTATGTTTGTACCTCAAAATTGGTCTGTGGAAGTCTGGCATTGATTGTGAGGCAATGTCTTGAAGTAGTTAGGAGCATCAATATATAGATATACTAGTTTTAGCATTTAACATATATTTATGCTGTACATGTAACAGGTAACACCTAGACAGCACAACAAAGGCAGATACCTGAGGAGTATCTAGGTAATAAGCCACGCCCTAACATACAACTAACTGTCATTTTGATGACAAACAACAAAGGAGATGTGTCTCATATATCAGAAGAGAGATTAGTTCAAGACATTTGAAAGAATTTGAAGACATATCAGGCGAATATCGCACCAATTATACTGGACAAAAACGTACAACAGTTCAGTATCTCTGATTGGACATTGGTCTGCTTGGAGCTCAGTGTTATAAGATCAGCTATAGAGCAGCAGTAAAATGCATGGACTTAGAATTGACAGATCATTCAACTAGTTAACTTTTTATGGAAATTTGAATTAAAGCATAGTTTAAGTTTGGGGAAGACCCACAGAAAGGCATATAATTCAGTCCATCTAATTCTGCAATAGGTTATGACCAATTTCAAATAAACCTTTAGCAGATACAAACTGGCTGAAATGCAAAGCGTTAAACAGTAGTAGTCAACTAAGTTAATTAGACATGGCTTAATGGTAACAGAGATACCAATCAAACCCCAATATATATACATTGTAATGGTAATTAATAAATTATCAATAACTTATCGTACATAATAGCACATCAGCAGTACATGAGTGCATTATAATCAGCAATGACTAATGCCATTAGACCCAGGCAGGAAGTGGGAGTCTCTGATCTGGGGAATGATTGAGGCTTAGCGTGTTTCAATGAGAGACAACGATGATAAAGATTCACCGCGCAACAGCCAATCACTCAGGCCAGTCTCTGCTGGTTAATTGGTTTTTGACAGATTGCCGCTCTAATTGACATTTTCTGCGCATTGACTTAGTAACAGCAAGATAATGCCATCAATCACAACAAAGGGCAGTGTTCTCACCGGAAGGCAGGATCCCATCGGCATCTCCTCTGTGGGCTCAGGGTGACAGTGATACAATGTGGACCATGCTGGGGCTTAAAGGCAGTTGTTTTAATGCTGTTCTCTATAGCTTAGCCTCTAGCTGTGTAGTATTGGGAGTGATTAAAGGACCTCTCAGCATTAGGCTGAGGGCTATATTGCCCTCTGTAAGCTTATATATAGAAAGAAGACTGCCTGGTATAGGGAGTGATTAAAGGACCTCTCAGCATTAGGCTGAGGTCTATATTGCCCTCTGTTTATATATAGAAGAAGAATCATATCTAAATTAGCTGTTGTTGTCAGCTGGTGGGGGTATAGGTGGTGCAGAATGTATACTTGGCCATCTTTAGCACTTATTTATGGACGACATAGCGCCTTAATGTGGTCATGATGGTGATCAACCCTATAGAGTCGACCTGATGCTTGAATGCAGCACAGGAGAGCTACTCGCCAGTGCTGCATTAAAGTGTCATGCTGCAAGGAAAGCTATTATGGCAGCACAACTCTGCCCTTAAAGGGCTAGTTGATGACATTATTAGGCTTAGGCCGAACTATGCAATGTTAATATACACTGTCAGTTCAGTTCTATTCCCCATGTATTCTGTATGGATGCCTCGTCTAGTTTGATTACAATCCGATAATAAAACAGCCGTGCTTACCCTTTTATGTGAGTTTCAGGTATGACTACGTCAATTTGTAACATGTGGGGCCCACCCATGGAGCATAACGCTTACCCTGATGTAATTAATTGGCAAAACAGAGTGTAGCCCTGTCGTGTCATATCCTATATCCCTACATTTGTGATCAGGTAGCAATGGTGTCACACCTCATACTTTTCTGTCTGTGTCCTATTTACATGCTATAGAATTTAGCTACTTATCCCAATTGATTATAAATTTGATCGACAATTTCAGAGCCTAAGGCTTCCATGAAATGAATTTAACTATTCGTTTTCAGAGGATTCATGCCACTGGTAGCAATAATGAAATGCAATAATACAAGTCTACTTATACAGAGGTGGTCTAGAGGTATAACCTTTTTACACACAGGGCCATACTTTACACCTCCAAACTACTTTCCATACTCGTTGGTTGAGCGATATGACTCAGAGAGTCAGCATATATATCCCATCAAAATCTATTTAAAAAGATTAAAACAGAAACATACATCATTAAAGTAGGGTGTGTTTCTGTCTAGCCGATGACTAGTTCCTGGGGTATGCTTGTATATTACATATTTTTTCTGCTTTTGCGACGAGAACAAGCTATACCCTTGGGTATGGCAGTTATACATATTTACTTTAAGACCAGTGGGCAAATATTTATAGTCGACACTAGGAAGGCATACAGTTGGCTGCACCGTGAAACCGAGTATGAAATGTGTGGGACGAGTCTAGTGGTGAGTCTAGGGATGTTTATTTTGCTTTTTCCCTTTTGAAAAAAATCTTAACGCCACTTCTGGCCTATAGCCCTTCTTAAATCGCATTTCGCTTACACAGATCACGTTTCCCCTTTTACTAAGGTGTCGTTCCGTTTCCTTCCTAAACAGTCCGCCCCTCCGTGCAGCCAGGCCTAAACCACCACCATTATTCCCTTCCAATTGCTAGAAACCTCCGAGCAGACGATATTTTGCCGGTCGCTGGTTCCGGCGTACTCCAACGCACAGGGGCTGTTGCCCTAAGTGGCATGCCAGGACCAAGCGGAGTCTAATCCGCACACAAATATTTTTGCGGCTTCACTCGGGCCTGAACTGTGTTTCCCCAAACAGTCACGAAATCATGCAATCATGGAAAGTTTGTAACTGAATGAAAGGGGAGGTAGTGGGGAATGACTTCTTCACGTTTTGCTTGACTCTCTGGCTTTTCAGTGTTCTTTTACAGATGAAAACGGTACTGCACATAATCAAATACGTGACCGGCCTGAGCGAATCTTGGTTTTGAACAAATCAATTTGGAAGAGTCTCTGAGACTAGTTATTGCATTAGCATGCCCAGTGGGCAGAGCAATCAACGTTGGCAACTGATAGATCAACATTGATTGACGAGTTGCCACCGTTGATTTAACATTGAACTAATTCTATGCAGGGATAGAGTCCACGAGGTTCATTCTTTTATATATAACTATATGATATAAATTAAAACTGGCATTCTTTTTGTGCATTAAATGTAAACCATTCTTGAACAGCTTATTTGAACAACGTTGCACAGTAGGATGTCAGAATTCATTTCAAAATAAACCGAGGTGCATTGCCATGCAGTATTGCATGTTCATGTTGCTAAGATATCCCAATAATACAATATACAAGAAGCCTAAACCCAAACAGCCACGTCTATTAGACGTTATCAGTGCTAACATCAAGAGAGTGAAGCTCCAGTAAACATCACTCTTTCCACGCCTGCGCACTAGAGACGTTATCTGTGGATTACGGAGGTTTCTTTAAGGTCAGCCTGCCTGACACCATGAACTCTCTGATGCCTTTAAGGATCGCTTAGTGCTTTAATACGCTATGCCCTTGGTCATCTTGACACATGAATGTAGTTTAACAGCGAGGGCAGCATTCATGCATTATGCCGACCATTCTGGAGTTTATCAACTCATTGGGTCGGCATGATGCATGTATGCATTCATGAATCATGATGATACTGGACAGAGCACATACAATCCCTATGCGGCCCTTAAAGGCCCAAGTAGGTGGGATTCTTGGAGCTGTGTAAGCCTCCCCAGGTCGCATCAGGGCAAATGAAGTTGCTCCCAGCAGATGCTTAGTGCAGGGTGCAATCTGAAAGTGTGGGACTAAGATTCTGCCTGGAGAGTGATTCCTGGAAGATGCTTGTTCCCGGCAAGCGTCCTTTTCTACATATATGTCTCCGCTGGGTACCAGGACAATCTGCGCACGCAGGCGGATATGAGGTGGGGCATGGGACTTTTGGTAAACGGAGAAGGGCCTAAAGAAGTTACCATGGCACCTATGGGCTTACCTATTCACTGGGGCAAACAATTCAAACGTCACATGACCTCTGCCAAGGGAACAGTGCTTTCTCAGGGTGCCTACAGCCCAGTCCTTTATACAGACCCGGACCTCATCTCTCCACCCTACTGTCCACACGTACACACCAGACACGGCTTGCACCTGCAGCCTTATTCTGACTTAACCTAGGTATGCGGACGGTGGGGTGGCTAGCCGTCCACCCTTTGCCCCGCCCAGGACGAGTCAGACTCTCCCCTACATACTGATTTTACATTTTCCCACTCTCCACTCTTACAGCCCTGACAAATCCTGCATATCTGGAAAGTGTCTTTGTATTGTATAGAGACCAGGGGGAGGGGGCTGCTGACCCACGACAATGAGCAACTTCTGGATAGTACAGACAGTGAAGCCTAAATAAAGTCTGATTCCAACCGAGTGATTCACTGTTTGCTCTTCTAACTGCTGAGCTGCTCACTCGAGCTGCTCAACACATTCCCTGTTCGTTATAACCTACCAGCGACTGCATTAAGGCTTACTTACTACCATATAGGTGCCCTTCAAATTAATCGGCCTTATGTAATAAAAGAACTGATGTGGTGTCATTTAAAATGAAAAAATAAAGTCGACTGGCCTACCGTGTACCCTCATGTATGTTTAGGTTGTGTGATGTCATCAGTACTTACCTGGAAAACAGGGAAAGGAGATATAAGGTTAGGCAACACATTTAAAACACATCGCAAATACAACATGACAAAATATATGTATGAGATTATGGTAAACACTATGCCCTTCTACTGTGTGTCATGAGATTACAACCAACTTCATTGTCTACACCGTAAAAAGTTGGTTTCCACTTTTGGTTGCCATTTTTGTAGGTATACGGTAGATTTTACTGTAGGTGTACAGTTTGTTGTAGGTAAACAGTAGAGTCTACTGTAAATCTACAGTAGATTCTACTGTATAGCCAGTCTAAAGTAGATTTTACTGTAGATCTACAGTAGATGCTACTGTGTACCTATACTAACTATTCACAGTGTAACTGTGCAGACTACTCTGATATGATCAAATTAAGTAATACTATCATTTAAAAAAGATTTCATCTTTCACATGTCCTATCTAGGTTGACGATGTCATTGTTCAACTTAAACATTATCATCTCTCGAAGGGGACAAATAAAGTAATTTCTGATTAAAGCTCTAATATGAATTCAATTACAGGTACATTGGCTTCATCAGTATGCTTTTTATAATAGTACTAATCTAGTGTGTACATATGGCTTTAGATTGCAAACGCAACATCAGCTAATATATCGGAAATTCAATTTCATCCAGCTGCAAGAGTCAAAACGCCACTCCTTTCTGCAACCATACAAAGCATGTTCTGAGTAGTGTAAAAACGATCAATGTATCAACAAGTAAACTCTGGGAGAACTTAATTTGAATTCATCGTTTGATCACAGTCCGTGACATTCAACGCTAAGCCAGGCTGTCCTATTGAAGCACACGCGGCCTTACTCATATAAATAGAAATAAACACACACTATATTTATCAGCTCTATTTATTTCTATCGCATATATCCTGGTTATTAAATTGTAATTATAGCTATTGGAGATGTCTATTTGTGCTGGGCTTCTTAGGCATAAACTCAATGGATCCGCTCTATATTTAACATCAACTAAATCGTTTTTAGATGCTAGTAGTTGCTATATTGCACTGAATAACCCTTTTCTAATAAAGGCATTTCATAATAGTTTTAAATTGGGTTTAGGTAAAGTAATGACAATGGGCAGAGGTCGGAAGGTTGGCCTAGAGAGAAGAGGGTATAGGAAAGGAAAATTGCTTTCTCTGGAAAGGCAATAAAAAGGTAAATTATTTCTTTCTAATCATGTCCTCTTGTTCTATCTGTATTGAACATTCATTTTGTAACGATGGCGAATTTATTCCTCATGAACATGATGCACTCCGAAATTTAACACAAACACCTCCAGAGAAAAACAGTATTGATCGCGATGTAATGTCACACCAACCGTCACACCAGTGTTGACTCAGAACTGATAAAAACACCTTTCACATTTGCATAAATATCACATTTCAATCTTTTCCAAAAGACCTCCGTGGCCCATACGGATTACAGTTGCTTGTAGTGAAATTGGTAGCAGATTTCTGCTGAGAGCAGTGAGTCTCCAGTTCTAGGTGGTGTCAGCAATAAGGGAATCCATTTATTGTAGGAAAAACATGAAAGTTTTAGATGAGTTAATATTTCTACTACAATATAGTTGTATATAGTATAAACTATGTCACTATTGCAACCAATCTGATTATGTCCGTAAAGCAAGTCGTAAAAGAAAAAAAGAAGGAAATTCACTGCGATCAAATGCAGTCAGATATCTAGAATCTGATGTTTGGTTCTCTTTAACTACAATTTACTTAAACTACCAATTATTAAATCAGTATTTCTCTATTAGAGGTATAAAGTGTCCCCTATCACAAGGTTTGGGCGGGGACCTTTTCAGGCTTACTGATTAAGCTAGGTAAGGGTTAATTCTTCACAGGTGAAATTATACGGTGTTTGTAGAACTATTGTAGAACTACTATGGGCTGACTAGGCAGGTTTATGCTCAGGCCAGGTGATTAGTTGCAGGAGAGTTGAGCGATGAGCCGGTAGACTAGATAGGACCCTACTGCCATTGCTCAGTCCTCCTGCCTAGCACCTGCACCTTATCTCCCTTATCTCCCATTGACAGCCCCCTCCCCATGAGCCCTACCTCCATCTGTAGTACCAGCTAATGTAGACAGGTGGCGGTGGCGACTGTTTTCATTGAGTGTCATTCCGCTAATGGACCATCAACAGCGCCATCACAGCTGTTAGTCAAATTGTCATGAAGAGCTTGTATTTAAGTAGAAGCTGTAAAAGCTTTATTTGCAAATCTGCTCTGGAAATATCTTGAAAACTAAACAATGCTAATGCATTTAAAATACTGAACTATTATCATTAACTCCTCCTCAACGCAAATCAAGGTACTCTTATGGTTAAGATTTGGAGCACCAGATTATGATCCTAGGAAAAGGAGCAGTGAATATACAGCATTGTAGCTCTTCACAGCTTTACTTTATCAATCATTCCCCAGAATAGCTCAGACCGAAAGAGAACCACTGCCTCTTTTACTTTCTAAAAGTTTTTTTGGGGTGAGTCATAGTTAGTGTGTTCCCAAAGCTGAAAGTTTAATGAGTTAAAATTAATTGCTTTCCTTCCCAGAGCAGCAACAGCAAACATGCAAGGTCATTATGCATGACCTTGACGTGTACCAGAGAGTCAATACCCCCATTACCAAATGTTAAATGGCAATTTAAATTTTAGGATACTGTACAAGCTGTTTCTATGGTTGACTAACCACTGCTAACTACATCCAACACTATAGCTGGCTGTATGTTATATGCTACACTAGACCTTGAAATTATTCTGCATACATTTACTAAAGGTAAAAAGGAGAAGCACACAGGTTGTCTGAAATAGAGCATGGATAAACCTCACCTATTAATCATTTACTGGGCACCCCATGGCTAACGTATCTCTGTAGCATACGGTTCACTGAATACTTGTGAAACAGCTGGAGCTCAATCCAGACAACTATACTTAATCTTAAATTCCTATTCTATACTGCTAAACACTAGTTGACATTGCATATAACTCTTTTTCTACCGTTGTTGGAATGAAAGGAAATTCAAGAGTGATGTATGCATTAAATTATAGATGGCAGATTGCTCTAGTCATAAGTCATCCTCTATACCATGTTGTGTAAACTGAACATATATTAAGTAAATGTCAAGGGAATCCTCTACAATCCATCCCAATGTTAAGCCACCTACACATCCAATTTACCATGGCCCTAATCTCCACCATTAGCCCTATCACTTGTATGCATTTGTGGTTAGTATGCAGGAGAAGGAGATACTTTAAACCCCATTGTAGTAATATATGCAGGCAGTAGCACCACCAATTTACACCACTAATGTGGCTTCAGTTCAGCACCAATAGTTAAGGTCTGCAGCACCACTAACCACAGCATCTGGGGTTCAATTTGGCAGTGACACCCAGGCAATGTAGGGTCTGGCCATATAACCAGTAGAGATTGTATCCACAGCCCCAACCCCACCCAGTCTGTAGAGTAATAGGGTTGAGGGGAGGTCCGTTTATGCTGATAGATCCAGAACCATTTACTGCTGACTCACCAATTCCCAACCCTTCATCAAACCCCTTTGCCCCCCACCTTCTGTCCTAATGTCCACTGCTATTGGAAGCCATAACTTAAAGGTATAGTGTGTTGGCGACTACCTGCTAGAACTAGCATGTACCCGCAAAACACGCAGCCTATCTGGTTTATACCACTTTATGTATGATAAATATGTAGGACAGCCTCATACATTCATACATTGCCCACATGTCCTGTTAACCATTGAGTATAGCCATGGAGGAAGGGGTGCCTTGTACTGCTATAGACCATCAACAGGGTCCTAACAGAAACCTTTGAATCGAAGAAACACTTCTAGTGCCAAGTAAAACAGATCTGGCAGGAAGTGCTGAATGAATTATAGATGGAGATCAATATTAGGTTACTGAGAGGAGGAACGTTGTAGGAGGGGGTGGCTGGTGACCTAGGAGAGGCAGGAGTGTGTGTGTGGAGGGGGTTAGGGTTAAGGGGTTACCAGATCATCTGATTATTACTTTTTATGTCCCTGCAAAGTTGTCTCCCAATGAGACCTGGAGGGCTGCAGTGACCGTGGCTCTGACCTAGTGTGAAGCAGGCAGGGGCTGGTTGGGAGGCGTGTTGGATGTAACTGGGTTAAGGATTGATTTCTCCAACAAGCAAACCAGCAAGACGTTTCAGCATTGAGAGGCGGAATCTTGGCATCTTACATATGGCTCCTCCTCTTACTCTTTGGCATAACCTGTTTCAATGTCCTGGGCTTACAGATGCCTTTAAGAGGAGCATCATTAGAGCTTCAAGGCAATCTTGAATGCAGCATCAACAAGTAACTCGCAGTGCTGCATTCATACATCATGCTGAACCTACAGAGTTGATGCACTCATGAAGGCTCGACATGATGCACCAATGCAGTGCCAGACGATTACTAGCTGACAGTGCATTGGTGCATCATGCATCCAAAGTTAATCCAATGGTATTTTAAAATAGAAGTGAGTTAGGAGGTAGGTGTGTGGTGTGTGTACTTTAAGAGGTGAAGGGGCATGGGGTGGAATTGGTTGTCCACAGGGGAGTTGGCCAGATACCTACATGTCGGTTGTCAGGAGGAGGGTGGGTGTGAGGGGGTGAGAGGTGGGAGGGTCAGTGGGGCACACACTGACCATACAAACTGACAACTGCCCTGCAGATCACTACCTTTACTTCTGGAGTGTGAAATCTGCCCGAGCCAGCCATACGCCCTGGGGCAAACACAAGACATGCATACCCCCACACCCCAGCCTACCCCCCTAAAACCCCTCCACCCAACCCCAAAACCCATTCAACCCCAAACCCATTTCTTCCACTCCAATGAATCATTACTCATCTTGATTATCTACCCACTTCACCATTCGACTAGAAACCTAGTCATACCCCCTTCAACTATCTATGCATCTTCACACAACCCTTCAGTTTCTTACCAACCCCCACCCCAGCCCATTGCCGTACCAGAGACACACAACCACATCCTATCCCATCTTCAGATGGTCGGGGGTAGAGCCGTGACCTCGGAGTGACCGGGCAGAGGTTGGATCATTGATTATTTCAGTTTGAAATATTGCACTAGTGGGACGTGTGTGTGGTGTGCGTGTGCTGGAGATTGGGTGGGAGGGGGGGGGGGTGGTTGTCTGGGGACATTTTTGGGAGCATCCTGACTCACCACGCTGACCCAACCCTGGATCTCCACAGTCTGAACAGACCTGACTTCCATACATATAATGAGCCTTCCAATGGGGAACTTCTTTTAGTCAGTATTTCTTATACATATATTATGCACATGGAGTAATACTACTCGTGTATGTCTATCACATTAAGGGCAATGTGAGTAAAATTTAGATCTCCTAATACTTTTAACCTTGGACATTGACCCTACACATACTATGCAATACTTATAGATTGTTTTGTACTATAACACTTCCCTTTCCTTATTCTACACACGGCCTGGACATAGCTGTCAGCCTGCACCCTGACCACCAAGTCTAGAGGGAGGCTTAATGGCCCTATCTGTATTATTCTATATGCTGTTAACACCCTCCCCACTTCTATGCACACTTTACCCCACTACAGTTGACACAGTGTAGTACACCCTCTCCCCACCATTTTAGTATCCCCTATATACACATATACATTCCTACTTCTAGCTGCCCTTCAGTGCCCTCAGGCTGGCTGGCCCCCTTTTACCTTGACCTTCATTTACAGTTAGAGACCTCTCAATGTAACGCCTGGGGGCTCACCAGGGGGCAGCCCAGGCCTCCCTCAAGCCTGACCAAAATGGTGAAAGATCAAGCACCTCTGCACCCCGTTGCAACCACCCCATCATTACCAGCAGCCACAGCCTTCCTGCACACTTGGTGGTTGTTAATGTGGCGGAACGGCAGGGGTTAAGGACACGCCATACACCAGATGCAAGGAATTTAAATCTTTAAGGACAGCATAGTCCTCTTATCTACTCTGTCCTTTGTAGTAATCATGCATGAATGCAGTCCTGGCGAGTGATTAACTCACCAGCGGTGCATTCATACATCGTACTAATCCTATGGGGTTGATCCACTCCTGATGAGATCGGCATGATGCAGTGATGTATTCATACGGCATGACCACATTAAGACATTATGGGCTCCTTAAAGGGTTAAGCAGAAGGTCATAAAAAGGAGATTGAATTGAAGTGACCATGTGCCTAGTGAGAAGTAGGTGTAGACCACTTTGTATCAGGTGCTGGAACACTCAGCTTTAGTACCAGATACTCTTATGAACTGGAAGAATGTACACTACAAATGGATAAAGGCCTTCTTACTTTGGCCGAGCTTGAAGTCATCAATAGAGAGGAATGTAGCCCGTTAAGAAGTATGCTCAAGAGGAATTAATTTGTAATATTATACTCATGGGGATAAGCTGCATCATTTCAAACGACGAGAGACCAATGGTGAAATCCGTAGATTAATAGGGTTATACCAATATAGGTTTTTAATAGCATTTCGCTCAGCTGCTGATAGTCGATATGAGCTTGGTAATAGGAGGACCCCCAATAATAAAACCAACAATATTCGATCAGGTTTATATTTTCCACAACCAGAAAGGTACATCAAAGAGTAACTGTCCATATGTGTCACAGTTTGACAGCGATAACAGAAGGACTTTAGCTTATTTGAGATATTTCCTACCACTCAGATGGCCTGCTAGTGACGTTGCAGATATCAAAGCATGAGAAGGCTTATTAAAGACTCCCTGTGTGACAGTGTGGCCTACTGGTGACACAGTGACGCTGACAGTGACACAGTGTGTAACACTGACAGTGGCACCGACACTGACAGATGAGTAATCGCCTCCTCTCATAGTGAGACACCTAATACCTTTAGGTCAGGTAAAAAGTAACGGCGGAGTGCCACAGGTTTCTGAGACAGCCCCCATCAGTCACCCCCCATGTTGTTTTCCCTCTGTAGGAAAACACATGCCACACAGGACAATGGGATGAAGACAATGAGCTCTCTGTGTTAAATCCCCTGTCTCCTCCTGTAAGAAGCAGAGCCAGACCCTGGGACCTGGTCTAAGAAAGGGAGACACAAAGGTTAATGACGCCAAGAAAGACAATAAGATCTGGTTTAACCCTTTTCAATGTGGCGGCTGCTGGTAATTAATAGAGATATTACCTGCTCCAACATGGATGTATTAATTACTGAACATATTATCTAACTTAGCAAATTCACCTGGTGGATAGGAATCTGCTGGTCATGCACACACAGAAAAGTGAGAGTCATTATCGCTAAAACTACCCTCACCTGAGGCAGTGCCTGACTCTCAGGTGAGTGTAGTTTTAGCGACAATGACTCTCACTTTTCTGAGGGTGTGGCAGGATACAAGTCATGAACATACTGGCTGTTATGATTTATAATTATGGCCACAAGCGCTTTAGGATATAGCCAGTTATTTTACTCATTTGAAAAAGAAATCATTTTATTTTTGATCATCTTCTCTGCTTCAAGACAAAGGTAAAAAAAAAAAGCCCATATATCTTATTCGGCAAAGAACATTAAAAAACAAAAACTTATTATTTTAGACAATGACACTGAAAACCAACATTTGAAATAATTTGGTCTTACCAGAAAATAGGTCATAGCTGTTCCCTCTTGGCTGAAGTATTGCTACCACTTTATGTTGGCAATAAGGTCAATAAGCTTAAATAGCGTATAACCTCCATGCAACCTCTGTATATATTCTCCTACCCTTATTGATACATGGCTATAGACAAACACACATCTTCTATGCTTGATTAATATATAGATATAGGAGAGGCAGATCACTGTGAAAAAGGGTACACAGCATACTGGCAAACAGCCAAACATGGCATCAGTTCTAGCTGGCCTAGTATCTGATATAGTGATGACCACAGAGGTCTATACATCTAGGCATATAGGCTGGACTGTATAGAAGCCGGTTAATGGCCCCATTATTGTTTCTAGGGTTATCAACTAGTCCAACTCCAGCAATATCCCTCAATCACGCTGACACAAATAACTTCTGTGTCATTTATAAGATTCTCCTCGCATGAAAAAAGCAAGAAGAATTTCGGATATCATATCCATATGCTTGTCTCTGCTTTAATGAAATGAAAAAGCCTAATTATCCTGATTATGATACACAATATGATATCAGTAATCAGCTACACCAGACAGCTACTAAACTACTGACAATGATTATTGTGTTAACGTCTTCTTATTGACTGTATGTGTTGTTCAGAGAGATTTTGTGATTCATCTATACTATATTTAATGGATTTGAAATATTATGAACAAATACATGTACACATAGATATAGTACCATGTGGGGCAATGGGACTGTTTGCCAAGCATGTGGCTCCACTGTCCATGCACAGGAGCACCATCAGAGTGCAATCATCTATAGCAGACATATAGTGGGTTGGGGACTTTTTTGTACAGTTTATTAGTTCCCTTTGGGTATAACATCAAAGGGTAACATACAGGATGGCAACATAGGGACTAGCTACCTCAGTTAAGCCTAACTGAGGGTGGGGACAGAGAGACAAAGGAGAGCAGAGAGAAATGAGCTAGAGAGAGGGTCTGGGGGTGCCTGTACTGAATATAGGGCCTTGACTACAAAGTGTATGAGAATGTCCCATGCTTTGATGTTATAAAACTCCCAAATATGAGGAGGATTTCGGGAGTGTTTTCTCGTGTTGAGAATCTACTTCGTTTTCTAGACCCCCCTGCTCCCTGCATTGCCACACTTCGCTCAGGTCCCTAATGTGATAATGGTTAATGGAATGCTGATAATTCTGCAAAAGTAATATCAAAGTTAGAAAAGTTTGGAATTTGAGGGAAATGGACGACAACGTCTGAACTAGTACCAGTTTTCTAGTCATGGGTAGAACAGCTTTGTCCAAAGACATTATAGCTGACATCAAAGAGAATCAGAGAGGAGACTAATAGTCCACCATTGGCATATAGAGTAGAATATAGAATAAGAGTTTTCCTGAAACAGTTAAACAGGGCCTTTCCGTAAAAGAATAATCACTCAGCTATATTGAAAGTCTCCACTGCAGGTGTTGTGTCAAAGAATGTGACGTTAAACATAGGGAGCTGTTCTATATTGGTCTGTCGGTGTTGTAATTGTACCACACAGAATCCTTTCTTCTAACCATTATATCAGATTCTGTTTTATTTACGCTGTAGAATGAACCACTTTTCAGCCTAATATGAGAACCGAGGGTTGACAAAACGTCTAATAATTCGGGATTATATCCATGCCCCAAATTGCACCCAGTTTCCTTTGCAGGAACACTGCTTTGCCATTACTGCATTGCCATATGACATAATTAGATCCACAACCATATGTAAATCGATCCAGGACAGTATTCTTCAGGGTTCATCAGATTATAACAGCTACTGTTGGACCAGGGTAGACTTTAATGACATGATGTAAACTGAAGCCTTGAATATGTCTACATGAATAGCTCTGGATTAATCAAATTCATGGCCAGAAATGTGTGCCTAGACAAGGCTTGGCCCAATCACTTGGTGCTGTAAGGATTGGGCTTTTGGTCTTGAGCCAGAACTAATTCCACTTGCTTCTAGTCTTGCAGGTGAAACTAAAATCACACCAGTCTGAATTGGACACTGCAGACTTAATAGAATTTGTTAGGATCTAAGAAAACCACACCCGGTAAGCCTGCTTCGCGTATCGAGTGATCGCGACTATTTACGACTGTCTATTCAATTTTCACGATTTAATTTTCTCTGTGAGTTGCCACTGCGAGTTAGTTGTCGACAACTGCAGCCTCACTGTTTAAGTTCATTCTCTTAGTCTTAGAGAACCCATGTTCAATGTTGGGATGCTCAAAATATTGTGCTGACACACATAATTCGTCCATGAAATAAATATACACATAATCTCTAAACATTTAAGTAACAGTCCCCAAAAGTGGACAACCCCTACATGTATTTACCCTCGATGCGTATTACCAAGCATCTGGTTAGGAACTACAAGAAAAAGGCTCGAAATAGCATCAGTAGAACTCGGATCCTTAATCTAGAAAGGGTTAACTTTTGCTTTGATACCCAGAGGACCCACATCATGTTTGTGACAGGTCTGATAAAGCCTTGCCACACTGTGCCTGAGGCTACAGTTACATGACTGCCCGTTACCTAAATTCTACAAGCACATCCATGTATCCTGGTGGGAAGTCAGGCCGCTATATCCTAGGGCTGGTTAGTACCTAACAACCTGTTGCCTATATCCCATCCAGGACAAGCTAATGTATAAGGTAGGTTATCAGGTAAGCATTAAAATACTCCAGTGCATAGTTGAATAGTTTTCATAATGATTAACTGGGAAGCTTGGACACATGCAGCTCCAAAATACTGATAGAACTATAGCTGTGATCCATGTATACAGGCATCTATATGCTACTCACTAGCAAAGCCAAATTGAAATCAATAAACAAAGTTAACTGTCACTGAAAATCATGACAAGGATTAGGCTGTGTTAAAGAAAACTCACAAAACAGTTTTAGAATATTGTGGCATAAACAGTGATACATAACATTTGTTCACACCAAATATATAATTAGCTACACCAGCTGTTCTTGAAGTAAAATTATTTTCATCAATTTTCTGCCTAGATAGAAAGGATTCCTACACTTTATATATAAATATGATACACAGGTAGTCCTAAATGGAGTATAACCCCCACACATCCTCTACCAGTCACCGTCTGTCCTCAACAACACTGGCCCTTGTGATGAAGCTACAGGGCGTTTGAACCTTGTCACTCCCATAATTAGTAACCACAAATCATGGAGGCCTCAGGCTACTCTACCTGTAGGATCTCTATGGCAGTTTAAAGTTGATTCAATAGGAAGAATAGAGTGAGTATAAGGATGCGCATGACAAGTAGTATGGGGTAGATTAAGATGATAGGCTGGGACATCGCCGAGTAATGGGAAGGTGTATTTTTCTGCACTTTCCAGTTTTCGACTCCTTCTGTGATAAATGATGTAAAACGATGCAGTTATTACCGAGAGCCTACCGTACCTGAATGGGACATACATACATCATATGGTCCTACAGAGTTTTAATTCAGCACAACGAATACATTATCAAAGACAAGTTGTCCTAATGCAAGGTATATTGGGGTAAAGGTTATATTGGGATAAAGGTTGAAGGTGACCTGATACTATGGTCTTCACAATTAACCCGCTGTGTGGAGAGCAGAATAGAAGCTAGAGCGCCCTGCTACCTCAAGCCTGGTTGTGATATAGGTGAGCAGAGATACCATTGAAGCAGCAGCCATGTTGGTATAGATTCCACTACCTGGAAGTAACATCAAACATTACACTGACCCTCTTTGTAAATACTTACCAAGATCTGCAGTCACCCTGTGTAGGGCCTAACCTGGAAACATCTGAACCAATGAGAATTTCAACCTGTTTCTCAGGGTTCTAGCCAATCAGGTGCCATAAGTACCCAGTCTCCGCAGTCTTACTCACTAAGGTTATCTATCCTATACACAATGCCCATAAACAGGCCAGCTCTTTACTATAGCCCCTGTAGTCATACACTGAGCAGCTCATGCTGAGCTACTGAGCAGTTCTCATGGAGGACTATCTGCTCAAAGCATTGTACACTAGGGGCAGGAACACAGGGTCCTCTCATCGATCCACGGAAGTGTGAAGTGAATCAATACAGGCGTACCATGGGTGCACACACATGTAATTGATTCTCCCTCCATCCTCCACATTCCTCCCTCCTTGTCCCTTATCCTTCTCTAGACCTACCTCCAACTAGAGAAGTAGAACCTAGCTATTATGAAAGTTATACCCTCATGTCCTCTTCTGGACCTTATTTAGATATGTTATTCAGACCTGGCTAGCATTGCCCCTATCCTGAATTGGTTATAGTCTGCTCTGACCCCAGTTCCTATTTAGACGGCCTCGCACCTGTACTATCACCCTGAGCACTCCAGAGCCCATGCCAGAGCCACTATTTCTCTCGTGTTCAAAACAGCACATGATATTTACCATTGGGCACTTAGACAGGCCGCTATCCCAGTAGGCATAGAACGTTGACTCAGCATTGAGAACTAGCTGATCAACTAGTTGTGTGTCCACTGGGATAAACGTTGATCGAGGATGGGAGGCAATGGAGAAGACAAGTAGAACAACACAGAGCCGGAAACTCTGAGAAACGAACCCAGGGAAAAGGTGAGATATGAAAGAAGGAACAAGTGTTGTTAAGAGTTATACTGCATGGCAGTGCACTCTGCTAGCCGTGGTAGTGCTGCTTAAAAACGACACGAGGAGGGTGAAGAAAATGAAAGAAAGTCCAACCGGCATTTCTTAAGACACGAACTATTGATTTTTACCACTGTGAGGAAGGGCTAGGGTTTAATGGGACCTGACACGAGCAGAGCAACACACAACAACGGCCTGGAGTACCAGGGGCGGAGTAGCACCATGTAGGCTGGGGCTGAGGTGGGGTGTGGGAATGTAGAAACTAGAAAGACATTGACAAACATACTCTGTCATAATTGTGAGCAACCACGCAGACAGGACGCCTGCAAAACTGCTTCCATTATGAATTAAAAAGAAATTATAATGGAAGAAAAAGTCTCTAGTCGAAATAAAGTTACAAAATATCAAAGATGGTTGTTATACCTTAAGGTGTGTATAAGCATCTAATGTCCAAGCTACAGGTGGCGTGCTAGATCTATATCTGTAATCCAAGATAAGATCACCCCTTGGCTCTATACATATCTAACACTTGCGAATTCCTGAGAGTACATTTCCTTAATGTAGAGAATGGACTTAGGGACCTGTAAACCGATGAACAGATAGCTCGCCATGCGTGGTTTATCCCTTCCTCCCCGTTGGGACTGGCACATGGTCCACTAGCCCATTTGTTGGTCCTACCTAAATGTTTTTGTTGGGGAAATGCATTAGCGTTGTTCCCTATTCCTGGCTTCATTTCACCTCTTTCCTCTCAAAGGCAGCGCAGGAATAAATTGCAACCCATTAACATCTATAACTTAAGCTAATGGAGCGTGGGTGCATAGAGCAGTATGATTAAATACTACCAGGGGGGAAGCACTGGCGGTGTAATTACTATATAATTACATCTAACCCAGGTGTTTAATAGTTTTGGTGAGGTTATTTCCGACGATTATACCGCACAGAAGGGTTCAACATGCTTTTTGTATCAGAATTATAGGGTACCCCATAATGTCCTGTATCTCTACTTCATTCTCTCACATCCCATCAGTTCCAGCACAAGTTACAAAGGCACCACCCATGCCACCCATTCACGACGGAATGACTCAGGTGGCGTAATGCTTGAAATTAAACATTTAAATTGCTAAATCGCCAATAATATGATAAGAAATTAAATCTCTCCCCGCACGAAATCAATATCCATTATTGTAGGGTCCCAGAGAGAGGTTGCTTTAGGACTGTGGCTGTAATTTAGCATTTATGAAGCAATTGTGCTAGTTTAAAAGAAACGTGGCTGAAACACTCATGAAGACTATAAAACAGTCCCATCCAAGCTGGCAAGCAATCTGCAGAGAGTCATATTTCTTTTGGCTAATGGTGTCGCCTTCACATCTGCGTGATTACCATGTGATACCCGTTTCTGCTTTCACATCTCCTGAACATGAGTTGGAATTGTACAGCTGAGACCACAGGACAGATGAAAGTTTGATTCTTTCCATTAATGTTGTATTTGATGTTGGTACAAATCGCACCGTAAACTATATGAAACAATTCATTAGATTGCAAATGAAGGCCTCATGTATATATTATAAAATACTGCATTATGTTTGACTGCTACTAGACAAGGCACGCTGGATAGCTATAACTATAATAGTGAATCTAGCTTCCCCATTAAATGAATGTAAACCAATGTTGTAGAATAAGCCCTGAATATGATACAGATGTACATGTTTTCCTAACATACTTGGAATAACAAGATACTTTTTTTACAAGTGACCTTTGAAAACGATCCTTGCAGGTAGATGACATTCAGATAAGCTGGTCAGTAGTTGGAGGCCCAGGGTCCAGCGGTAATTATAGGACATAGTTCATTCTGCCTACAACAGTATCATATAGCATGCCACAGGGTGGGAGGTGAAGGTAGACCCCCAGCTGAAGGTAATCATCAACATACCCAGGGGCCATCTATATGTACAGTGGGTGGCCGAACCTGGCAGTGAATGTATGGGCAGATATAAGGATGGGTTTGGGTTATCTATTGGGGATGGGCCAGCAGTCTCTAGGGTGGCAGAGGATGCTGCATACCTGTGTGGATGGATGGATAGGCAGGTGGTGAGGGAGTAAGGTGTGTGAAGTCACCTGTAAAGGTGGGAGGCCTCATCCATTGACCTTGAGGCTGAAGGGTGGGCGGGAGAAGGGGGAGTCGGTGTGGTACAAAGGGATTCAAGTATAGAGGGGCCTGGGTAGAACGGTTGTTTGTCCCGGATGCTACAGACCTGTATACATCAGCTGCTGTTGGTACTGCTCCCTTCTCTCCATCCTCCCTTTTATCATTACTACCACTCCCCACCCGAGCTACCTCCTACTATTACTATTGATTCAAGTATTTCTATTTCGCCATTGAAAGGAGGTGTGATGCCTTAATGTTTCATATAAGCATTTGTCATCATGGCGACAGAAGTGCATTACTTCCATCACTGTAGTGCCCTTAAAGGGCATCGTCCCTTATACCTTCAACACAGACCCAGCCACCAACTGCCCGCCGCCACACATACATGTACAAAAAGCCATCCTCCCCCAATGTCCTCCCCCAAAGACCTTAATCATTGACCCAGGAAATACCTCAAAGGCCATGCATGCACGACTGGACGTGCGGTCTCTGCCTGCCTCTATACTAACTTCTATACCTCCACTGTGTGCTATGCACCACGTCTGTGTGTTGAGGCACTAATCGAATCAGTTCCCACACTTCTGGTGGCCTGTCCCTCACACACACAACCCACCCCTCACACGCCAACCTATGTGTCAACTTTGAAGGGCATAATGGGAAAGATTTGACCTTGCCTTTTACCTGTTTTCCACTAGTGACCCTTGAAGACCTCTGGACTCTGTCCATAGCTGTGTCTACCTGCCCTGCTCCATGGTGTGGGGTGGGTGGCTAATGACCACCAGATACCATCAGGAGGGGGTGCATGTTTGCTTTCACTGCTCTTGTCCTCCTGCGTGTTCTAGGGTATTTTAAGGGGTAAAATCCTTGTACAGAAGGCAGACACTGTTCATGACGTGTCATGTGCTAAAAGCTAGGGTTACTTTTAACTTTACAGCCCTCGTCTCAGGCGGTGTTATCTTGTCAAATGGCGGTACAATTATGTTATTACAGTTAATTCAGGAACTGTCTATTTTCTGTATTGCCTATTATATGATCCTTTTTAACTCACCGCCTAACTATATTACAATGTCCTAGAAAAATCTCGTCGATGCATTGTGTCATACAGTCTATTATGACCAACTATGCACAAATGCTGCCAATCATCCCAATAGTTGTTGGTACAGTGTTCTTTGTGCCAAAATTTACTTCATCATAATACTGTTTTGGTACCTCAACCTATTCTATTTGACATCCTTATAGTCAGTTACAAATGGCTACATTATGATAACTTCTAAGCATATTATTGTTCCTGACAAAACTCTTACTGAAATAAGAAATATGGCTTAGGGTAATGAAGTTGAATAACTTAAGCTATACTGCAGTTCTACCCCTATGCTCCAATAACCTCACCTGCTCAGGACTAGTGGTGAGACCTGCAGCGTCTTAATCGTTTAAGGACGGATGTCACTGAAAGTTGACATCTGTCGTCATGATGCACCAATGCAGCCCCGGCGAGTAACTCTTTGAGAGTGTCTCCTAAATGCAGGACTGGCTAGTTACTCGCCAGGGCTGCATTGATACATCATGCCGACCAAGGGCATGGTGCATTAAGGCATGATGCCGTCCTGAAAGGGTTAAGGTGGGGCTCGTGCCTGGAGATTGAGGAGGCATACGGGAGAAGTCAGGGCTGCAGATGTGTAATTTTGAGGGAGGTGGCGGGGTCAGCCTAGTGACGGTGAGAGAATGGTCCCACTCACCTGTGGAGAACTCCCACATGTGGGGCCTCTCTTCTTAACTTTGCCAGGTAAGATCAATGGTGTACAGGTGTCACGCCCCCAGTAGTGGCTGTTAACCCTTCAAAGGCAGCAGAAGGCTTTAATACTCCTTTTCATGATGTATATGATAGGTATCAACGCGCCAGTTCTACATACATGCATCATGCCAACCCTGAATGGTTGGCATGATGCATCAGCGCTGAATCGTCGTGATGACAAACGCACATGAAACCTTAAGGCATCATGCCACCCCTAAAGGTTTATAAGAGGGTGGGTGTGGGTTCAGGTGTTGAACAGGTAGAAAGTGGGGGATGGGGGGGGGGTTATGGTGTAGTCTCAGAGAACCCTGTCATTAACGGGTAGACATCGGAAGCCTGAGAAGGAACCCAGGCTTGGAGCTGGGTTTAAAAGAATGGATGCTTTCATATCAATATATCATGTCACTTCTATACTTCTCCTGTCACCAGTTTTCTTCCTCCACCGTAGAATAAAAGACTATCTAATTTTAAATGATACTCTAACATCCTCCGCTAGCTCTGCTCTGAGGGTGACAGTGAATAACAGTAGGGAATACCTCCATTTCCATTGAAGACCACCTCCGGAGGTTTTGAATAATATGAGAAAACCAGAATATACCACTGCAGACATACTGTTTTGAATAATCCTTTAGTATATGTGACATAAATATGTCAATAAAGTGGTGTTTTTAGCAAGAATAGTAAATCCCTCCAAATACTGAATTGGTCAATGTGTGCTTTCCTCACTTTGCACAAGGGGGCACTGCTGAACATGGTCTGCTGTGAGAGGCCGTTGCTAAGTACATGTGTGAGAGAGTGTCTGTGTGTGGGGGGGGGGGGGGTGTAGTTGTACCCACATACCCCCCCCCCCCCCCACCTGCTTGCAGGGAAACTAACTATACCAATGGATTGCCCGTTGTTACACTCTGTATTGAAGTATGGTGAGTGATCAGGGCCAGTGCTCAGTGATTGGGTGGGGGAGGGAGGGAAGGTCAGTGGGAGGTAAGTGCTTCAGGCAGACTGACCACTGCAGGGGCCCAGGGGGGCCACTCCCACAGTTTTGGCTAGCATGTGTGACCATGATTCCAAGGGAAAGGGTATTTTCTGGGGCCCTTTATAGATAGGGATTAGGAGGGGTTTCTCATCAAATTAGTGCTAGTTTGTTGATTTACCTCTTGTAATAAGAATACCAGGTTTGAAGTGATATTTGCACATGCATGTAGTTTCTATAGAAAATGTATGGGGTGGCCTCCCCATTGGGTTGGTTGTCACCCAATATGAGATCACATTGGGTATTTGGGCTGTAGTTCATGTGCTTCTCACTGGGGACAGCACAATCACTGATATTTAGGATATGAGGTCTCATGGATTGGCCCCCAACTAAACCAAGTAATAAATGAATAAATATAGCTCTACAGGAGTTACCTTTAGATAGGAAGTCAGTTAACATACCTAGGTACCTGATTACAATAGCAAAATTGCCAATTAAAAACCTCCGGAGGTGGTCTTCAATTCCAAGAGGAAACCAAGACTTTTAAATTCATGGGTTTCCTGAGGAAAAACAAACACGGCGCTGGCAGAAAAGAAGCAGTGAGTTTGTACAACAATCCGATTACCCTGACTAATTTACGACTGGTATTGTTATTTAATCTCATTATTTCCCCCTAATTTACAGGCGGTATTTGCTCGAGACGCGTCTGATTGTCAACAAATCTAATCATTCTGTTCAGCAGACACGGTGCATTTTTCACATCATTCACTCCATATATTCATCATGGTGAGTACAATGTGCAGGGCACAGAATGGGGTAGGGCACAACAACACATTATACTATAGATCTATTCACTGAGGTGAGAAACCTCCGTGTATACATGCTATTTCTCAGAAAACAGGGGATTGGATATCAGTATTATCATTGTCGGGCCTGGAATGATATAAATAAAACTAGGACATGAATAGTCCCAACCTGCATTGCTGGTTATGAATAATCAACAAATGAAATTGAATTGCGTCGCTGGGATGAACCAAATTTGAATGGATATTAAAATGGAAAATGATAAAGAGGAAAAATAAGTTCATCAAGAGGAGATTTATTTTAATCCACGAAAGCAAGGCCTTTTGAGTCACATTTTGGAAAAAAAAAGGTAAAGGCCACTGCTCAGATGCCATCAGGTATGCAGACTGTACAAGTCTGTGTGGTCTCATTGATTTCCCAAACGCAATGTGATTACAAAGCAAATCTGACCATTTCTTTATACCACGGTGTGTAGGAACTCATTATAAGTATTTAAAAGCTTTATTGACATAGTTCTCATCCGGTTCCTCTTAACGCTTTAAGGGCTGCATAGTGTCATTCTATAACAGCTCGAGAGTGCATCAACCTTCCCCTTTTATGTCGACATGAGTTACTTGTAATGCAGAACTGCAGGACTACATTCATGCATTATGATGACACAGGCCACATTAGCATTACATTAAAGCACTATGCGGCCCTAAAATGGTTAATGTATGAGCACTATGACAGACAATACAGCAATACTACTGCGGTGTGGATACGGCCGATGGGAGAGGGCCCAGGTGTTTACATGCACCACCATAAGTACTACCATGTCTGTCTGTCTGTCTGTCTGTCTGAAGGGGGACATACCCCCACCAACACCCCCCCCCCCCCCACACACACACGCACCCTGTACCTCACTGTCTCATCTCTGTGTCATGCTATCCCTGTAATCATTGATCCTTAAGGGCAGTCCTCCAGTGGTCGTTAACGTACTTAACAGCCCATTCTCCTATACTTACAAAGAGCGCAGTAGCTGATTTAGCATTTCTGTAAAAGACTTTCTTTAGTGGGTAAGGAACCGGGAGTCAAAATGCTGCTTCTGGAAGTCAGAGGGCATAAGGTCACCAAAGCCCTTGCCATTGTCCTTATTACCATCATTCCATGATGATAAAACACTTGTTTACCCCTGAACAACGTCCGACCTTGGCCCCACCCTGTGACAGGCGATAATACAGCACTTTGATGGCTTCGTCAGGGGCAGACGACATTCCATGTCAGTGAGGAGCGGGATCGGTTTACTTTGCCGCGCTTTGTGACACGGTTGTATGATAGGATGTAGTCCGATCTGTCTCAGTGGGTGGGCTGAGTTTGGGGTGTATCACAGGGTGGAGAGAGCCCAGGGAGATTTGAAAAGAAACTGGTGGAAGGACCGAGAAATGTCTGACCATAATATTGTACGCATGTAGAGGTAGAGAAAAAGAAGAAGGAGGGAAGATTTATGTTTGAAGATAAATGATACAGACTATTCCCAGTTGGTATACCGAGCTTACTGTGTTCCAAGGCGCATTTTGTATTTAATGAGAGAAAGAAAGAATATAGGGGAAGAAATACCCATGTCGCCAGTAAGTGTGACCTAGTCGGTTTAGGGGTCTAGGTCATATGCATAATGAAAAGTGTTGAGTGAATGGGAGTGGCGTTGGCAGAGGCTGGAGGTTAGGGACTAAGCCCAGATAGAGTAGGGTTTGAGCTGGGGCTGGGGGTAGGGTAGGCGTTGGGGGGGGGGGGGGGGGGGGTAGCAGTAGTACACATGGTAGGCCTATAGTGTTGGCTCCACACACAGCTCGTAGTACCTCTGTGCGTGTGTCACACCGAATGGGTCAGCATTGTTTCCCAATAATCCGAGTCGGCATGAACTGGAGGGGTGTGGAGAGGGCAGGAACCAAAATGCAGGTTTCCCTATAGCAATGTCAGTGTTGGGCGCTGTTTTAGGGACAGGCTGGGTCACGTGAACAACTCATACATCATGTGATGTAGCAGCACCCCGCGCCTGCGCACTGCATCATCCACGTGACCTTCAGCAGCCTCCCTACTCACCTCCCCACTTCCTGTCTACAGCTCTATGCACCTTCTGTCCACCTTTCTATCCACTTTCCTTCCTCCTACCTCACCTCCTTCTAAATCTTTTCTTTGCTATTCTACTACATTCTGGCACCTTATACTTCATCTGGCGTTCAGTCTTCTCTCCATCAGGTCAACTAACCCTGTAAGGGCAGCATAGTGTTTTAATGCACTACTCCCCTCACTCTAAAGCTAAGCTGGTATAATTCCCATTGTATGGTACCTAGACATATTCCCTCTGGATCATAATACACATCCAGGAAATTGAATCATATTCTGCTTATTTCTGCATTCTCATGATTTAAGTGAAGCAATAAGGGCTACTACAAAATAATGCTATGTACAATATACCAGTATCTTTTAGTGTACAACTATGGAAGTGATAACAGAATACTGGTAGCAAAGTGTGTGCTTCACTGACCAACTACAGAACATGCCACTCTAGTGACCAAAGGGTCCATCTTCACCCCCTGATGTATCCTGCCCCAGGCCCCTTTGTACCTGATTAATCAGCCGTATGGGGCTATTATCGCTCACCAAGCAGGGCGCCACCAAGTGAGGAATACTGACACTACTTTAGTACCACGGGTCACCACTAGGGTGGGGCAGTGGCGCGATCTCGTCCAGAGTCATGGGGTCACGAGAAATGACGAGATGATGATGATAATGACATACTATGAGCTGTGTATTCTCGAATTCCTCATTCTGTATCGATATCTTCATTCATGCGCTGTGGTACATGGGCGGTAATGGGCAGCAAGTGTCAGGAATATGAATGGTAAAGCACCCAGTCAGTATGTGATCTATGTCAATCAATCAGAGGTTTCATCATGAGGGAACATTATGTCCATGTATTTCTTTTGCTGGTTTTGCAGCGTGCGATTACTTATTGTTATGGTCGGCTCAAATGATGATGCCAATCATTTTGCCAATGTCAATTCAAAGTTTGTACACTAGTAATGTAGAAAACATGGCATTGTGAAATCCTTCGTGTTCTCATTGGACTTTCCTTTCAGAGTGTATTATTCACCAGGGGATTTAAAGTAGACAAGAATTTCCTCTAGCCTCTAGAGGCCGCACACCATATGGGGATTGGCTGCTTAAATCAACAACATTTCACTATGATATAAATATGCAATACCAGATCTATCATGGAAGGAAGCACTCTATCAATACCAGCTTTGTTTTTTTTCTCCTGTCCTCATGGGGGGAAATTGAATATCCTTTCTATGGTAAGCAACATAAACACGATTGATGAATGATGCCCTGTAGAAACGTTATGTGTAGATCGCCATCTCTAAGACATTAACTATCGACAACATGTCTCTGTGGGTATAAGCTATATGGATTCCATGTGTCATGATCAATCATGGTTACTTCCACACCTTGCAGGTCACTAGAGAGCACATCTATCCCACAGACCCACCTGCCCTCCCTAATCTTATATCCTATTTCTGAGACTGAAATATCCATTCCTCCCTTACCAAGGCATCATTATACATCTCCTCTCACAGTACGCAGCTTAGCAATGTCTTTGGAGGGGGATGGCTGGGGGATGGAGGTTATAAACATGTGAATGTCACCCCATTCAGTGGAAATTCTTGCATGTTAGTATGTATTTATATATAGAGAGATCAAGGGCCGGGGGCCAACAATGTCGGTGCGCCCATGCGAGTTTTCACCCTTGTTCTTGATAAACATGAATACAGTCAAAGTATCTAGGGGATCAAACAGACAACATAATTTCTGCCAAAGTCTTCTTCCCACTACAGCAAGAGAGGAGGAAGGGCCTTATATGGGGGAGCTGAGGGGTTAAAATACCTATTCATCCTTCCACTATGGTGGTACTTTATCAATCTCCCTTTCAGTAGTATTCTACGTGGCATGGTGTCACCCTGGTATCTATGTCCTTATGGCTGGTCTAGCACCATGTCTAAGTCCTCCTCCAGCAGCTCATTTATCTGACTCACCCTCACCCTTAAGGCAGGCCTATACCCTACTGGAGGGAAGCAACCTATAGATGCATCTTAATCTGGCATCTTTATAGGGACAATGATTTCCTGTTTGCAGGTCCCATCCCCGCCATTAGTATACATCCCAAGCATCAGTACCCCTTCTCCTATTGCATCCAAGGCACTAACAAAGAATATAAAAGGGGGGGGGATAAGAAATGCTAGTAGAATTAGTAATAAAAAACAGGCCCCAATCGCACGCCACACTGCAAGACAGATCACCCAGACTCAAGTCCCTACTTCCTAATTACTGCTAATTTTCTTTCGATAATCATTATGTCTGCAGCAGGAATTGCCTTAGCGTCTAATGTTGGCGCCTGCTGTACGGGGGGGGGGGGCGGAGAGCAGGTACCCTGCGTGTGGTGGTTTTTTACCTTGTGGACGCCGGCAACAAGCATCCATCAGCGGCTGGCTATCGTCTAGGCAGACGACATTTGGCGAAGTGGACTTGGCAGGCGGGGTATATAATACCTACCGTGGGGCATGCTTGGGAATGTGTGGGGGATGTGTGGGGGCTGTTTGGGGGCTGTGTGGGGGCTGTGTGGGGGATGTGTGGGGGCTGTTTGGGGGCTGTGTGGGGGCTGTGTGGGGCTGTGTGGGGGCTGTGTGGGGCTGTGTTGGGATGTGTGGGGGCTGTGTGGGGGCTGTGTGGGGGCTGTGTGGGGGCTGTGTGGGGGATGTGTGGGGGATGTGTGGGGGCTGTTTGGGGGCTGTGTGGGGGATGTGTGGGGGATGTGTGGGGGCTGTGTGGGGCTGTGTGGGGCTGTGTGGGGGCTGTGTGGGGCTGTGTGGGGGATGTGTGGGGGCTGTGTGGGGGCTGTGTGGGGGCTGTGTGGGGCTGTGTGGGGGATGTGTGGGGGCTGTTTGGGGGCTGTGTGGGGGCTGTGTGGGGGATGTGTGGGGGCTGTGTGGGGCTGTGTGGGGGCTGTGTGGGGCTGTGTTGGGATGTGTGGGGGCTGTGTGGGGGCTGTGTGGGGGCTGTGTGGGGGCTGTGTGGGGGCTGTGTGGGGGATGTGTGGGGGCTGTTTGGGGGCTGTGTGGGGGATGTGTGGGGGATGTGTGGGGGATGTGTGGGGGCTGTGTGGGGGCTGTGTGGGGCTGTGTGGGGGCTGTGTGGGGGCTGTGTGGGGGCTGTGTGGGGGCTGTGTGGGGGCTGTGTGGGGGCTGTGTGGGGGCTGTGTGGGGGCTGTGTGGGGGATGTGTGGGGGCTGTGTGGGGGCTGTGTGGGGGCTGTGTGGGGGCTGTGTGGGGGCTGTGTGGGGGCTGTGTGGGGGCTGTGTGGGGGCTGTGTGGGGGCTGTGTGGGGGCTGTATGGGGGATGTGTGGGGGCTGTGTGGGGGCTGTGTGGGGGCTGTGTGGGGGCTGTGTGGGGGCTGTGTGGGGGCTGTGTGGGGGCTGTGTGGGGGCTGTGTGGGGGCTGTGTGGGGGCTGTAGGAGTGTGGAGCTGTAGGGGTTGGGCCAGCATGAGTTTTGTTTGAGTTTTGGATACTTTTATTGCAGAACATCTCCTATCAGGGATTATTGATAGTCATTCAAAACATATAGTACACTTATCTGTACACTCTATTACAAAACAACCACATAGAGAAGCGATGGTAGTTTCCTTTCACTATAACAACAGACCACCTTTCAGACATTCAACACAACAAAATGCCCCAAAATGGTGGGGGGGGGGGGGGGTGCGGAGTGGAACAAATTTGAACCATTTCATTTTGTGCAAAAATCCACCACCCCCCTCTGCAGTTACACAAATTACCTCTCCCTAAATTAAGTGTCACACCTTCTGTATCATTGCCCTCCTACCCCATCCCTCCTCTCCCTCGGTGCGCCAATAGTAATCAGCAATTCGGAAATTACTTGGCCCCTATAGCCATGCATAACACACCGGCTCATTACTTTTTAAACAGCAAGAAACAAAAAACTCCCTCAAGCGCAAATTGGAGACACACAAAAAGTCATCGATCAGCCAGGTTTTCTCTTGGGGTCAATTGGAGTGTGAGTTAGTCCTCGTGTTTTCAGCACGGTATAAGGGGTTATTAGAACTACTCTCATGTATTTTGTTCATATTGGTACGGTTGATTTGAAATTGTATACATCTGTGAAACGTTAGTATGCGTATTGGGGTGACCCTAACAGAGGGGGGCGGATATGCTTTTATCATCTGCTGGGGGGGGGGGGAGCAGAGCATTGCTCTTGTATGTAATTGGCAATATAAACTACTATCGGCATTGTCATTAAGAATGCATCCCAGGGCAATATATTATCATATATCATAGGATAACATGCATTTGAGAGAGAATGTACGAATTAGGTCATTAGGTTTCATAAGGACGTAGAGAGGGGGAGGGGGTGACAATGCGTCCCATCAATGACAACATTGTATTCTAACAGTACCCATACACTTTACCTTTAACTATACATTAAAAGCTCAGATCATACACCAAAATATATCCCCTTTATACATCCCCTGACAACGTAAATGGCGTTACCCCACTCCCTTTGTGTAGACATGTAAACACGTGGCTGGGGGCCGTCCTCTTTGTGCCCCAACACGGCGGGCTGCGCCCATCTGAGGCGGCATTTAGTGCCTTCTCTGCTGACTTTGCATCCTTTTAGGCGGTCACCGAGGTCCTGTGGACATGTGCAGTGGCTGCTGTGTCTCACAGAGACAGACGCTGTGGGCGCGTTGGCTGACGGGGGGGGGGGGGGGGGTGACACCTCCTCTGTGTCCTCCACGCCCTGGAGGAAGGTCTGGGGGCTGTGCATGTATGTATGTATACACAGGGCTGTCAGATGGGGGCAGTGGGATAACCCTTTAAGGGCCGCATAGTGCTTTAATACAGTATGTCCTGCATCGTCGGCATGCATGAATGCTGTAGTTCTGGCCCTTGGTCAGCAAGATGCAGTAGTAGTCTTGCCAGTCCGGCATCTATGCATCATTGTGATATAGAAATATGAGGCCCATGAAGAGACCTTCAGAGGAACTCCTGTGCCCCACGTGTTGACCATACAGATGATATATGGTCAACAGCAGAATCCTCAAAGTATCCCCCCCAAAAAAGATCTACATGGATTCAGAGAGCTGTACCCCACATAATATAGCTGCTATAAAGATAATTTCAATATCATGGATATCATGATTATACTGTTTGGTCGAGAGGCATTTTTTTCTAGAACAATTGACATCAATTGTGATTATCATGATAATACTGTTTGGTTTAGTTGGTCAATTTGACAAGGATACTATTTGCTAAAACTGCACCCAATAGTTAGACTCTGCTTATTTATGCTGCATGCATTGGTCAGCCATTAATTACACATCAGACCCAGCTCAAGTGAGCTGTAGTTCCTGCTTAACCCGCCAGGTGCCCTGACGTCACGAGTCACGTGGTCTCTGACCCTGGACACAGTGCCCCCTATGGGAAGGAGCAGGTGTTTGGGTAATGACTGTTCTATAAATAGACCATGATTAGAACGAGGCACACTAGGCTGCTCTGAGCTGCTCCCAGCTATGGAGCAACTCCTCTCCATATACTACTAGCTATATAGCTGTGGAGTGGATCACATATAGATTTGGTGCTTATAGAAGGTGTGAAATGCAGCACCAGGCAGGTGGCTATACACTGAAAACCCAGAGGAAGGTTCCTAGTCATTATGACGACCTAGGTTGTCATAATGACTAATGGAAACTGCTCTGGAGAATGGTGTATGAATATACTCTCTAATTCGTTCACCTCCTAATGAGAGGCATCCCTTTCACATATTTGGTTTAAACTAAGTAGCTTTACTTGTTATCAATAAGTTGTGGATGGGTGGTAATAATGGCCTTGAAGGTATAGAGACTACTCTGCTCCCTGTCACCAGTTTATATCTCATGACAGAAAATTTACTTCAATCCATTTCCCCTGGGTGGAAGCACGTGACAGGGCATGTGCCATGTCCAACACCCAGATATACCCTAGGTTGTCTCAATGACTACCCAATAGTGTCGAGAGTTGTCACTACTGATGACTTTAGGTCTTCAAATTTACAATACCTAAAACAACAACCTTAAGGTAGTCATTCTGACTACCCAATCCATGTGACTACCTAAGGTCGTCATTATGACAACTTTGGTCTATATGGATCAGATATGACTACCTTAGGTCATCAAAATGACGACCTAAGGTCGTCACCTTGACCACCAGAGGGTTATTTTAATGTAATGCCCCCTGATGCCTAGTTATGCGCGTGTGCCCTTTTGTGTGGGCCGTACTATGAGGAGGGGATAGCTATGACTTGAGATAAAATCGAAAACTCTATTCTAACAAAGTCCTAAACGGTCCAAATGAAGAACCCTGAAAATAGGTTAGTTTTATAACTAAACTTGAAATCATGGAATAAGTTGTAGCCTAGTATAAGGCTATCCCACTAGAGGCCAGGGTGTTCCTACCCTGACAGCATCTTAAGTCAGGGCTGATAGAGCCGTTAGCAGTAGAGGTACTGGAGGAGGGGGGGGGGGGTAGCTGGAGGCTGACAGGAGGGGCAGACAGGAGTGAAAGGTGAGAAGGACACTACCACAGTGGACACCAGCTGACTGCCATGTCACGTGTTTACCCACCCCACCAAGCCTTCCCAGTGTCCTCCCGGTGAAAGCACTACTGCGCATGCTCCGCCCAGAATCGATGTGGCACCATGGTTACCAGAGACGTCGTCATGGCAACGGCAGGGGGCGGGTGGGGGCAGCTTAGGGTGAGTAACTCAGGGACCCCCAGCAAAGTGTTCACTGCTAATCAGGGAGAGCGACTCACCATACAGCTCACAGTGTATCTTCAGACCCAGGTCCTGCTCATCACATTGAGCTGTATAGCAGACAGGTTATTTTCTATATTATAATGGTACTTCGTAGGGACAGAATCGTATTGGTTTAACAGTTAAAGGGATTATTCCATCAGCTCACTTTGAAACTGTTCTGTAATAATATAATCCCTTCTTATATCAATAGTATGGGTTCAGTTATCAACTCGGTTACCAAACTACTTTGAAGTGAAGTCTTGCCTATGGCATTGAGCAAGTTAAAGATCTCTAACACAATTTGTATTGACAAGAAGGTCTGAAGTGCACGGAAAAATGTCGACGTTACTCACAGACTGCAGATGTGGGGATGGTGTACTGATGGAGTTACTTACCTGCAAATGACAAGAACATGGGGTTAGCAAGGTATAGATACAATGCCATTATACACACAGACCCTAAGGCCATTACTGAGTGAATATCACTACATTAGAAACTGTACATTTACCATCACTACATCACTGCACTGCCCCGCGTGATAGGGCACTTTTAGTATACTACTTACAGTACATTCTTCAGCATTGAGGAGACTAGCTTACATACAAGCAGGAAGATCTAAAGGTCATTGTATACATATAGACGTCATGAAGCATCTGCTTTGGCTGTGTATACTCCTTTTGTACATCAATCGAGTGTTGTCCTGTTTAGATAATTGATTTCCTTGTTTCGGCTCAGGCAAGATTCTGTACAGAGTTGTGATATATATTAGCTGGAGAGGAGGAAATATGAGTGTAATGTAACTTAAGTACCAAACAAGATGTTGACAATTAGATTCCCATATATATCCAATATTTTCAAGGTTTTGCATGCGCCTTATTGGATAATAATGCATGAATGCAGCCTAGGCGAATAACCGGCCAGTGATGTATTCAACTATCATGCCTACACTATGTGTGATACACCCCCGAGCAGCTAGGTCTCATAAAAAGGTAGCACATGAGCTCAATGTGGCATTTAAGGGGTTAAGACAAGACAAGAAGAGAGAGTCCAACCATTGAACACCGGTACTGCTCCTCTGAGCAGCTCATTCCTGCTCATTCCTGCTCAGCTGCCACACACTTAATGCACCAGGGATGTGCCACTGCATCCCGTTACCACAGGCAAACCCCAGCGATAAGTCACTCAATGGATCACCCCGAGCCTTTAATCCCTTCTTGATCCACCCTCACAAGGACAGGAGCAATCACACAGCTTCACTCTCCAGGCAGAATCCCTGAAAGCCAACCAGTCCTTGTACATGCTGCACAGCTGCTTGGAGAGTTCACTGTTGCTTTAAAGCCTTAAATGCCGCATAGTGATTTTAAGGCCGTTGTTGGCATGATGCATGGACGCAGCCCTGGCCAGTTACTCGCCAGTGCTGCCTACATGCATCATGCCGACCTTATGGGGTCAACACCCCCTCCTCTCCGAAGGGTTGGCATAATGCCCGACTGCCTCACCAGCGCTGCATTCATGCATTTAACAACAACGGTCAGAGTACATTAAAGCACTATGCCGCTTTTAAAGGGTTAGTAGCTGTTTACCCTGCCACTGTAAATGGGGCGCTGCTGATAGTATTATCATAATCGATACTGATAGCCGGCTTTCATGCCGAATACCTGACTCTAATCGATACGTAAAACAAAGCCCTCTCCCGCTCGGCACTTCACGGAAATGTTGGGGGCTTGTCAGTGAAGTGAACCCTCATGTTATCTAATTGATGCAGCATGTAATCAGCTGACCTACTTCATGCTATTAGTACTGGTGATAAGAAGAGGGGAGTCACATTTTGTCCACAGGCCACAAAGTGTCCACAGGGTCCTCACAGATCAAGGAAAGACACAAGTTAGTACTGTTTAAATGAATTGTGTTATTAGTTAGTGTATAATTTCTTTGAAACGTGGATGTTCTCACCATACAGGCAACTTTAGGACCCACCCAACACAAGAAATATCAGTTACAGTTTATTATGGCATAATTGTAGGCTACATATTATTATATTATGTATGCCAGGCTGGGAGATTCGATCATCTAATGATATCCTTTTCAATGTACTTACTAAAACTGAAAATGGACCTTTTCAAATTTCTCGTCTGAAGAAAGAAATGAAGTTCAGACCAAAAGTTTGATCATGGGTGTGGACACTTTGTAGCATGTGGACAAAAGGTAACTCCACGGGTGTGGGGGGGGGAGGGCTGCAGATAAAAGAAACAAAGGAAGAAGTTGCTATTTTGAAGCTGTATACTGCTATATATGGCAATTAGTATTCATAGTACTACAGTCAGCAGGTTGTCTTTTGACACAGTCCCTTTCTGCACAATTAACATGTGTTAAACCCGCTTCTTCTCTGTGGATGCTACGTGATGTATTCCTCACAGTATGTATCACTCTTTACTTTCTTCTGCTCTGTTTATACCATATATTATTTGGCAGCATGCTATGCGTACATTACCATTGAACCTGAGCAGCATCCAACATTGGGACCCTTAAAGGCTGTGAACGGATACAACACTCCAGAGCTCTGCTGGTGCATATATACAATGTATATATATATATATAATGTTGTCCTTAAAGCGTTAAGGGGAGGGGAGGGGCGCAGGAAGTATTGTGAGTAGACTGATAAGGTAATTCAGTATGGGTACATGGGTCAATCGTGAAGGGACGGCAGCCCTTTTTCTGAATGGAGAGCAGGAAAATTCTTAGATGAACTGCTGAAGGTCGAGCATTGTCATACTACAGACTCTTTTATCCACTCATGCCAATAGGATAGGAGTTGCTCACTCTCATTGAGCTGTTCTGCCCTTCACAATACATCCAGGGCCCATTTAATAATCTCATTTGAACTACTTGGAGATGCAATAGTCCTTCTTTGTTGGAGTACTGTGGTGATTGTGCTGCTCAGTCTCTCAATGTGAGCTGCTCACACAATGCATTCTGACTGGGGCACGCATATAGTATTATAAGAGCACCTCGTGTAGCTCAATTCAGTCACTATGTGGCTTTGTGGTGTGATACTTCCTCGATTGCCTTGCTGTCATGATGCATGAATGCCGACATTACGTGGTTGATACACACCCCAAGGGTCAGCATGGTACACCGATGCAGTGCGAGTTACTTACTGCCTGTATTGGAGCATCATGACGTCAAACATTCGAGTTCATTATATTTGTAAATATACACTGAAAACCCTATGTTAAAATAAGTACTCACTAGTGAGGACTTTTGGGTGATCATTTTGAGTGGGGGAGTACCCTGGTGATCTTTAAAGTGATCACAAGTGAGGACCCAGGTCATCAATATGATCACCCTTTTGACCCAATTGTGGAGCATGCTAGGTTGTCAATGGGAAGACCCTGGGCACTCAATTTGATGACGGTCTTTAATTTTCAAATTTTTCTCTTTATAAAATTTGCCAATATTATTATAATTAACCCCCTCCCGATCATCAATTTCAATCATCGGGCCTTTTTTAAGAGTATGTTTCAGTCCTCATAAAAAGCCATGTAAAACAGATATATATGTAACTGATGGCTGTCAATCTTCAGACTTCTAACTTTGGTTACAGACACATAAATGGTGCCTTTGTGTATAGATATTTATAGTTTAGAAATTTCTGACCTAATTCTCAATCAGATCACTTGATTTTAAACTGTGATAATTGTCTGCACATATCCTCCAACTTGTAAACATGTATGACCAATATTACTATAGGGTTTAATCAATAGATCACATTGAGCAGGGGCAATATCTCACATTGTTGTATAGTAGGTCCCTCTAGTGGCAAAATTATGTCCTCAAAATGATCACCTTTCCTTATTAATCTGATCACATAAGGGCATGACCACCCTAAGTCCTCTGTAGTGAGTACCTTCATATGGGCCTGGGTTGTCAGTGTAGGGATATATCATAAAACTGATTTCCTCATGATTATGAGCTAGAGGGGCTGCGAGCAAGGCGGCAGTTGCACAGATTCATATAGAGTAAGCGAGCACCGCTAACCAAAGCAATATGCCTTTTTATGGGTGTTTTAATTAACGGGTTTTTCTCTCTCAGGCTAGTTATAGAGTATGGTCCAACTTAATTAACTTCTGACGGTGTATAATTAGCTAAAAACTAGTCAGCCCATCTAAACCAAACAAGAACGCATCTATTAGAGCAGGACATGATGTACTGACGGCTCCAGGGCTGTAACTTTGGGAATGGATAGCCTTAAGTTATTACAACTTCTCCCTGCCGCACAGTGGAGGAGAATCCATAATGTCCGACTAGATTGCTACTATTAATCTAGGGTTCTGTGTGAATGGGAGTGACAGAGAATGGATATTAAGCCTGTGCCCACAACGGAACACACCGGACTAAGTGTGCCCATCATACATTATTATTATGAAGACATAAAAAAGGTTGATCTGAGCGATACTGCAAGCTTATAACTGAAGGGTTCAAACATAATAAAACCATAGCCATTATATTTATATTGCATTATGTTTGCATATTTCAGGTCTACACCCTATACCTCTCTCTTAAATTAACCTAACATATCTCCTATTGAAAACCTATATTATACCACTGTAGTAGTAGGTGAACTCCCTTTATACAGCTATACCAAGTATATCTAGCTGTCAGTCAATATTTCCCCATCACCGCGCCCCTTTTCCCCCCCCTCTAACCCATGTAATCATGCTAGAGACATGTCGTCCTCCTTGTTTGCTAAAACCTAGCCCAGACCTCTACTACCTACCCTACCTCTAAGCCAATCGTCCCTGACACTACCCACCCCTACCCCTCTCTACCAATGTCATGCCTGCAGTGCCCCCTCTAGGTCTCATTAATAAGACACCAATGGATGTATGTTCCCGTTAAGCGCCGCATAGTGCCTTAATGCAATATGAATGTGACTGACAAATGCAACCTTGGACTGCATTCATACATCATTCCGGGGCTATATTGATACATTCCCAAAGGGTCGGCAGGATGCATGAATGAATGCCTGGTCATAATACGCTCGCCAGGGTCGCATACATTCTTCATTATAGCAATAAAGGGCATGGCACATTAAAGCACAATGCGGCCCTTAAAGGCCGGAACGACCACCATCCTCGTTACCCTGCTGCAAAAGCCAGTTTGTCAGCAGTCCCCGCCCACCCACTCCCAGCCGCCATCTTGTCCCGGCCCTGTGGGCGACAAGTTTACAGACGCTCTGATTGGGCCGACCTCCCGCAATTCCCAACGCTGGAAAATGAGCGATAAATCAGGGGGTTGCAGGGTTAAAAACATATAAGAAGGCGGGTGGCGGGGGTTTAATAACCAACCTGCTGACGACGCCATCTTTCATTATTGGCCCCTCACTGCGGCACCCCGGGAAGGGGAGGGGAGGAGGGAGACATCACTTGGTGGCGGTCTATACCATGGAGTAAAGAGGTAGGTAGACTTGGTATGACAGTTCTGTATAGGACCAGCTGGGACTGTCATGCCAAATACATACACACATCTTGTAGGGGCCATTACTGATTTGATATATTACCAGTATCATTTAATTGAATTAGCATAACTGTATTATTCCTATGGTCATTTAACAAATGAGGACGGACATATGCATACGCACCATGAATCTGTATCTACTTATATAGTGAGGTGAGGAAATAACATAGCAAAACATCTTCCCTAAAATTAGAGCACAATGAAGAGCGGAGATCAAATAAATGTAGCAACATGTCGAATATAGAACCTAGAGAGAATTATACTGCCTTCGCTACAATACCTCCAAGGCCTCCCATTAAGAACGAGAAGCCATCTAGTCCTGACCAAGCCACATGCAGGGTCATCGTGTCAAGGTCCCGTTGGCCGCCATAATGGCCGCTCCCCGACAGTGGTCAAGTGTGAGACAGAGTCACAAACACACCAGAATTACCCACCACCTACCGTGTGACACAATGCAGCGCTTATTGCCCCGCAGCGGAACCGGAACACGGGGTCTGTGTGGTAATGGCGGCTCCCATGGCCGCTGGTGGGCGCCGCCATTGACGCCCACTGACAAAAGCTACACAGAGACGCCTGGCGGCGACCACAGGAGGCTGCAGGAATTGTCGTCTGCCAACACGCGACAGTTGTACCTGTGGTTGGCAGATTGTGTAGTCTATAACCAGATAACGATAAAACTGGTGCTTTGGTGTGTGCGGCCATCTTGTCTTCTATCTCATGGGATTTATTAGGCAGGAAATACATACGGGATTAACCAGTAAGAGTCGGCCATTGCCAGATCGAGGAAGCCAGGTGAAAACGGACAAAGGACTACTTATCCCTACCCTGCACAGCCAATGAATGCCTGGTTGACAAGATTGAGGAAGCCAGAGTCTCTCACTGTCTTAAATGCTGGACTGTCATAAGGATACTCCAGCATTGTAAGACCTTGGGAAGAGATTAGTTTTGACGACACACAAGATGGGCTAGGCTGACGCGCATTGCTTTCTCTGTATAAACACCGTGCAAGGTGACATCATTGCTGACAATTCATGCCGAACATAAAGTATCCTCCACAAATAAAATACCCCCCAAAATGAATGAAATTGCCAGTAAAAGTGAGCCAGTGAAAGTGAGGTGTTCTTCTAAAACCCCTGCGTGCCCTTCTTCCCTACCTAAGACGAATGCATTACTTTTATTTGTTCTATTTCTTGGAGCTGCTCTGGGAGTAGGACAACTGATATAAGAAGAGCAACTCATTCTGAGACTTCCCACATTTTGAGTGGGTGCTCTGACTCAGCGTTTGGGTAGCCATCGCATTGAATTCGTTTCCATTTTGAGGTGTGAAATCCTTCAACTATAAAAGCTGTTAGCTATAAAAGCCTTCAGACAGGGAAAACGCCACTTAAATTTGCCAGGATTTAGAGCTCTTCTTCTTGGTCAAAGGAGAGGTTGGAAAAGAAGTGGCTGTTGGACGGACGCAGCCTGAAACATGATGTTTCCGTTTTTCTCCCTTCTTCACCTTTTCATTTCGATGGAAAGAAGACATTCCAATGCATTTACGTGCCATTCTTAAATATTTAGATATCTACAATATTGACATGCATCATATTAAACCTGGTTAAATAATATGATGCTAAAAATACCTACCAAGTGCATATAACTAGAAACATCAGTTCAGTATTGCTGTAATATGATGTCTTATTACACAACTTAACAGTATTGGTACGATCCTGTGTTTGTTTAATCAATAAAATCGTACCGCACGGGGGTGTGGTACGTTTTTGCATACCACCCGGGTGTGTGGTACGCTTTTTGCTGCTCTAGACCAATCAGAAGGCAGTATTTTGGTCACGTGATATGACAATGGCGGCGATGTAAACAAAGCAGACGACGATGTGAGCGATGCAAATTAACGATATAAACAACTATATTGGCGATGTTAACAACAACTGAAAGGTAGGGGGGCTGAAAAATTGTCTTCTGGTCGTGTAATAAAGCTTGTATTGCATGATAAGGTTACGCATGGGGTGCACCAGCCCTCGGTGCATCTGCCTTATAAAGCCAGATGCACCTCTGGCTGGTACGCCCCATACGTGACCTCATCATGCAATACAAGCTATTTATCACAGCTAGGTAGGTAATCTATACATATGCACGTTAAGTGTATTGATCGATACACATGGCCCAACTTAAAAACTATCAACATATCATACCTTTACCATTACTTCTTTACTCTAGCATCGCACCATTCTCCCCCTTCCTCTACCAGACGCAGACACACACAGGCCCCACCACTACACAGCAGGGGGAGGAGGGGTATGTATTGACACGCATGTGTCATGTTACAGAAGACAGGAGGAAGGGCTCCTGGGTGCCTCTCCAGGGCTGTCACATCTCCCACAACTCATGTAGTAGAGTTGTCTGCTGTGTGTACAGACCCTCCAGGGAGGGCTAACCGACCACACCGTTGTGTACCATGGATGAGGTAGTAGTGAAGCCAAAATGTACATTTTTATCAAATAATTTCTCTTTCATGAAGAGCATCATAATGTTATTTGGATTCCATCGTTCATGTCCCAGTCTCCTAAAGGGCAAGTCCAATGATGTACAAACATTCCTAAAATGAAACAACCACCAATTCTATTGACCACTAGTTAAAGTGAAACACCCACTGTCTCCCCAGTCCCTTGGCCATGTCTGGTTACTACAACCGCTCATTGAGCTACTCACCCCCCCCCTCACTATACATATTCGTGCCGCTCATTCTGTGGTCCAGCACCTATATGCACATGCTCGCGGGGATGGAACCACGGCCCTCATTAGCATGCGCGACCGGATGTCATTGGTGAGTTGGGGCAGTGGGGATACATATACCGTCGTGCACTGCGTCAGCGTCTGGGGACCACTTCCGGTGAGTAATACAAAGGACAATATTAGCCAATGTGCACATGTGTGGTTATAGCGCTATGCTCCGTCCAGTATTGGCTGTATTAAACCGTTCGCCTTATACAAAGAGACGTAAATTTGTAGGGCACTTCGTAGAGAATAGATTGCCATAGACTATTGCTCTCAGCAAGCGGCAGTAATCATTTTACATATTTGAACACGTTCAATTAATCAAAACTGTATGAGGTACAGGTTTCCTCTTGACGCCATACAGCTAGAAATTCTGGGGACCCATGTAGAGGCACATTAAAGGCTAGGTAGAGGGAGAAGGTCGTCTACAATGCAGTGGGAATAAATGTACCAGGCGTGGTGTGTGCTGAGAGAAACGTTCTCGCCCTCTGTGGGCCTGATGTTGGTTCAACATGCACGTGGTATAGCCTATCACACACAGCTTCTACACAACACTCAGTCTGTACCATGCTGGTGTGTTTGGTATCACAGGAAGGGCGATCACTGCATGGATCATAACCTCTGTACTCTACACAGAGCTCTGAAACTTACTGGGGCCACGCTACATGGCAATGTATAAAACGGCGATACATCTATACGTATATTTACTGATTTTATATGAGAGGAACGTACAATCACTTTCTTATGCCCACCACCCACTGGGATGTACACAGTCGAAATTATTTGGGAAACGTATATGGCTAACTCAATCAGCCATAAATGGCCCAGTGGACTCTAGTCTAAGTTACAAGGTTATGCATGGCCAATTCATATCTTTACTGTCCATCACACTCCCATCACGTTCAACCTTTCCGTTATATCCACGGTCCATAGGAATCTATTCGGCTGATTGAGACATACATATCCCATATAAATGAACGGTGGGCATAAGCAATATAATCAACCACATCATGCCCCCATTTGATTTAAACATGTATATTTATATATAGCCAGAGTTATTCTTGCCAGTTTATATCTAAATTACGCAAGGAAAATTGATTTCAAAATCAATGTGCTAGACCAGAAAAAAAGGTAGAATTTATTCATAAGTGTATTATGTCCAAGCTGTCAGCAGTGATCCTGTGAATGGGCGGTGCAGCCCTATATGGCCCTGGTTAGCACACATTAGATGGCACGGTCCACCAGCATGCCTCTCTACATCATGTATAATACATCGACATGGTGCACTACAGCGGGAGCATTAGGCACACCGCCAACACTTAACATGGCCGGCCAATTCAACAAACATACTAGATATAGATCTATATGAGGTTATATATGGTTATGATAATGGCTACTTGGTAAACCATAGCTACACTGTAAAAAGTTGGTTGCCATTTTAAATTGTAGGTGTACAGTACATTTTTCTGTATGTGTACAGTTTGTTGTAGGTGAACAGCTGGAGCTACTGTCAATCTACAGTAGATCCATTCTATAGTAGATTCTACTGTAGATCTACACTACATTTTACTGTGTACCTACACTAACTATTTACAATGTACATGATGATCAGTGGGATTCATTTTTGATTCTATGTTCAAGGCATGTCAACAGGATCACCCTTGAAATGACAATGAACGCAATGTAAAAGAGAGACCAGCCGTATGCCAGATGTTACGATATTTGAATTAGAATTGTAGTAAAACATTTCTATTCCAACGTGGCGTAGAAAAAAATAATGATATTGAATTCCTCTGTGGCCACCAGTTGGACCATCAGGTGGCATATTTAGAAACTGGTTGTAAATGACCCAGTGTGGCTCCAAATCAAGTAAGCCGATGTAGGACATGGTGGAATGGTGATTACGTAGTCACTGCGCATGTGCCTGCCAGAGCCAATCAGATTGCTCGGTGGCATTCCGTGCGGGACTGGCTGACCTGGAGGGCCCCAGAGGGTGTTGAGTGGTGGGTGGGGGAGTGGGTGGGGGGGGGGGGGGGTGGTAGGGCATGGGGTCATCTGGTCGTCCTGACTGTCAACTCGATACCATAGACAGGGCAACTGCCGTGGTCACCACTACAACAATATGTATACCGGTAATTTGGATGGCCTATTCTGCAACCCTTAATTTCGCATTCAGGTTAAATCCCCCACCTTGACATCTGTCTGTATCCAATATACCCCTCTATGTGCCGTGAATGTAAATGATACAGCACTGTTTACACTGTGAGGGCGGAGTATTGCTTTAATACATTTGTCCTTTATCGTCATGATGCTTGGCTGCAGCCCTGGGAAGTAACTTATCAGCGCTGCAGTCATATCATGCTGACCCAACACGGTTGGTAAGTTCCCAACGGGTCCGTACGTTGGGCCAAAGCAATACTGGCAGGTTTCCTAACCACCATCACTGTGTTGGTGTACCATGACGACAAATGTCGCTTTAAGGTAACATACTTGCCATCCTTAAAGGGTTAAGGGGGCATTCTGTCACTCCTCCCTTTAACCGCCCACGACCTGCCTCCAGGGTACCAGGTAACACGGGAGCTAGTGGTGACAGTTAATCAGTATGGGTTGTGGGGGTTGGGGGGTGAGGGACAGGGAATGGGCCCTGCCGGACTGCCTGCAACCTATTGTTAATAAGAGATGGCGTTTTCAGTGTGGGATGGCTGCTGCTCAGGGCACGTACACCACTACCCAATCAGCCCTGCACCCACCCTGGTACGGCTCCTGTACACTGCAGCAATTCCATTCAGCATTAACACTATGCGCAGACTCATACTGCACCCAGTAGTTCACTCCACAAGATCCACCACATCCTTAATAATTTACCATGTGGGCAGTCATGCAGGAGGAATTCTTTGCGCTAATTTTGCATTTAACAAAATTGTGAAATCATTTGAATATATTTGGTTAATTTGATATGATCTTGGTGATGATGATGAGGTGACCAGCTGAAAAGGACGTTCCGCACATACCCACATAGAGCATCCCTATCTGCGTAGCCTATGACACATATGGGTCAGGTCATAACAAGATGCACAAATAGGTGCACAAAATCACAATGGACATAATAAGGCTCCACATGATGACAAGAAATGGTTCTTGATAGGTAATAAAACTGTTCCGTCTTGTGATTTTATGCACTAAATTGCACATTTTCCCTTATGACCTAACCTATATGCCCCATAGATGACCTACCGCCTTCATATGAAGTAACCAAGGTCGCACACGGCACGGGCACTTACCTAGAAAAGACAGAGAAGAAATGGTTAGTTTGAAATTCACATTGGATAAACTTTTCCCAAAAATAAATTAATCATCAGACATTTATCATGAGATATTAACTATTGGACCCATTGAGAATGACATGTTTTACCAGAAGCAGGTATTTCAAACATAAGTTAGCCTACACCTTGGATGTTTTATTACACAGTAGTAGTCTACGTGCGTGTTACATATTGGTAGATAAAGGTTTATAGGCAGCCTACAACATAGAAATGGTTTGGAGGACTAACTCTGCTTGATATTGGATCAATCACAAATATGACATAAACTACGGCTATCGCATAGGGAGGGATACTTAAATGCCAGATGCTATAGCTAATGTTAGTTCCTAGAGCTGCTCCTACCCAGAGCTGCTCCCATCTAGAGCTGCTCCTACCCAGAGCTGCTCCCCACGCAGCGGTAGGTGCCTCCAGTAGTTACGGCACCGATTCCAACCTGACCCCCTCCCCACCTGGAGGAACACCTTCTTTATGACTCTCTCTCAGGTGATACACTCCAGGTGAGAGCCTATTACCCCCGTTACCATGGCAACAATGGCTGACCTTATTGCAGTGGGAGACAAGTGTCTTATTGTGCCCCATGTTGGTACAGTAGCATATAGAACAGGTGGCAGCACTTCACACAACTACTGATCTATGCTACCTTACCAGCTATATAGTGTTATATATATATATATATATATATATATATATATATATATATATATATATATATATATATATATGTGTGTGTGGGGGGATGGTAGGTATATTTATATATATATATATATATATATATATATATATATATATATATATGTAATGGAAGCAGCCCACGTAATTCCATAAGTGTAAATAGTGTCATTCATGACAGTTATGTCTCCTTTATATGTAACTTCACTACCCAGTGAAAGCTATAGGCGCAGGGTCCCCCAGATTGCCCGGGCGAAATGAACTATTCAGTATACTACTCACGCCTCATATGCAGCGGTACTGGTAGTGTAGCGGCACACGTGGCGGCAGTTATGTCTGGTGTCCGTGACATTAACCCTTATCTGCCTCTCTATAACCATGAGTCACCCTGCCCACTACTACCTCTGGTACACCCTACTGGACAGAGACATACACGAGCTGACCAGTCTGCTACACACCAGCCGGCGTCTGTCATACCAGTGTGGGAGAGTGGTGGGAGTGGGTGGGTGGGTCGGGGGGTGGGGGAATGAGAGTAAAGGACGTAATGTGACAGGGAGAGGCAGACATGGTGGTACTAACCTAAATCATCTACTTCCGGGTGAAAGTCCCACACTAAAACATATCGGTTTTTGCCTACTATGACTGCAAAATATTCAAACTGGATACCTAAAGCATGAATCTAAGTATGTAGGTCCATACCTAAAGAGGGGTAGACAATCGTGGAAACTTTAAGAATAGAATAAGTTAAAGAAAAAAGATGAAAAATGGGGAATAATTCCCTTTTTAGAGGGGTACAAATGACCAATTTGGGACCGAAATGACGTAAGTATCATTCTGCAAAAAAGCATTTGCAGTTCCCATGGCATTTTGCGAAATATCCAACTAACTTCGCTATTTTGGACCTATTGGTGGTTGTAGGGAAATGAAGTGGAAATATAGAGACAGGTCTTGGTCAGATAGAGAGGGGACACCCACATACTTAGAGGAGACATTCCAGGCACACACACCCCTCCTACATTGTGAATGTGATTCCTCCAGCACAGAGGAGTGCCTGCGGCGTGTGCCCCTGGGGTGCAGGAGGAGAGCCGACCTGGGTTCAGAGATGTTCCATGTGATGTCTCGTCCGCAGAGTCCACTACAGTCAATCGAGTATGATTATTTTATCTGCGGCTTTTTATGTCCACCCAGCGAATCCCCCTGTCTCTGCCTTCTATGGGAATACATGATAACGCCGCAGGGGAAATAAGGAAAGCGGGGGTGGGGGATTTATTTTGCAAAGTCACACAGAATGAGTGGTGGCTCTAGTGGAGGAGACATCTCATCCTTATAATATGATCTGCTAAAAGGGACCTTGGTGCAGTAGGCAATACACTAGTACCCGGTACACATCACATGTACTGAGTACTCTATGCTTTTCTTATTGGACGTGAGTGACGACACAGGGCAGCCATTTTGGAAATAACATTCACAGCACGTTCTCCGCCCCCTATGTAATATAGAAAGGGCGGGTATTTGTGACATTATAGCATAAAACTTAAACAATAATAAGAGTGACTATTCCAGGGAAATTGAACATTCGTTCCAAATATGGTCATTATTAAAACGCGACAGCAAACTCTTCAGGTTTATCATTGTCCTACCCTGCATCATTGTAACCTTTTAAGTATCAACACTATTGCTCTCTGGTGTCCCATCAAGATTAGATTTCACGATAAAGATGTGAACGTTACATTTATGAGCCAATACACACTTTTTGAGTAGGGATGGCACATATATAATCACTAAACTGGTTGATCGTTTCCCATGACCTATTTGCCTCACAGTCTTATCCCACGACTGTTGGTTGCGGAAACTAGTTACATACTAATACAAGTACTTTGATACACTATCCATTTATAAATACTCATTTTTTTTCGTCATGATGTCGCCAGAGCGGCATGCATGCATCATGACAAGCCTATGTGGTTGATACACCCCGAAGGATCGGAATGGTGCATGAATACACCGAATATACTCGTCCGGGCTGCATCCATGCATCCTGACGACCATGGACCAAGCGGCCCTTAAAGGCCTTATCCAGGTGACCGATGGTATCACCCCTGCCATGTGTGTACCAACATGTACACTATAGTCTCCCTCCCAGCTCAGGTCCCCGTCCTTTCATCTCCATATGAGTCTGCGCATAGTGTTAATGGTGAATGGTTGTGGAATTGCTGCAGTGTACATGAGACGTACCAGGGTGGGAGCAGCTCATTGGTTCAGAAACTCACATCTAGGTGTCGCTTCATCTTCTTCCACATCACCAACACACCCTATTATCGCCACCTTTAGGCCGGTGTACTTCTGAGCTGGAGGTGAATTGACTGGAAGCCATGGTTACCAGTATGCGTTGATGTCCTAATGACAGAATGGACAATGCTGTTGTCAATTGATGTGTACAGTCTTGTCCTGGTTATAGAATGATGTGGTGGGTCTGACATTGCAGCCCCCCCCCCCCCCCCCCCACCCCCATTGGTATCCGCTGTGTCCGTATGGCATGGGCTTTGTCTTCACTAAACCTAAATTGTATTACTTATTATCCCTCCCCTTTAGACACTAGGGGCTTGTAGTTAATACAAAATCACAATCACCAGGTCACATTTGAATATTTTTCACTCATTGGACCTTGGTCGTAACAAACCCTCGAGTCCAACCCATGAAGACCTTGTCTATATAAATATTATGTTGCTATGTATGTACACTTTTCTTCCACTAATACTACCTACGGTAGCCCATATGCATATAAAAGATTTAACGCCATGCTAAATCATAGTGAGCATTAATCACAATTCTTTCCCATGTGTTATGGTTTCTCTGACATCCCATATGTGCCATTGCTGGAGTAGGCAATTCCATTATTGGGTCACAATGAATGTATGACAGATTGACCGAGCTTTTGACTGGCATTTCAGCGCCTGCGCATTTCGCTGGAGGCACATTTGTTTCTCTACGTGCATAACAACACGTCCCATAATTCACCGCGGCCTTGGCACGTGACGACGCCACGAGAAGCAACGAGAGATCGCGTGAACTGATGTCTGTACGACCTTTGCCATACGGCGCGGGACAGGGTGAGCGTTACCTCCTGGGACTGGTCCCCCACTCTCCACCCCACTCACCACCCAACTCTCCTCCCCCCCCCCCACCCCCCACTCACCACCCCCCACCCCCTCCCCTCACTTCCTCCTGTGTAGGCCCGGTCTACGACAGCATGCCTGTCACTAGGCTGATGGAGGAGGTGCGGGCTGGGCTAGGGTTGGGCTCGGGCTAGGAGGGGGTGGGGGTTGGTGATACCAGGGGTGTATGCCCGGGGGGGGTACTTGAATTTTTTCTGATATGGGTGTGCGGCTGGACCACTGACAACCCTTACCCTTGCTAGGGAGCTTTTGCTTCAAAAACCTACCCTTGCTAGGGCACTTTTGGCCGAACAGCCCTAGTTTTGAAGAGGAAAAACACAAAATGTACAATGGATGAGTAATTTCACTGAGAAATTTTACCCATTTCCACAAATTTTAGCGAAAAAATGGGCAAAAATGGGACATTTTGGTGAAAAACAGTTCATTTTGGTTAAGAAGTGACCCTTGCTAGGGTGATTTTGTCAAAAGTAGACCCTTGCTGAAAAACTACCCTTGCCAGCCGCACACCTGTGTAAACAAAATATACTAAGTGCCCCCCCCCCCCCGGGGGTGTATGATGGGGGCGGGGGTCTGGGGTTAGTTGAGGAAGGTGTAGACAGTGGTTCCAGAGGGTATAGGGAGTTCTGTGTGTCCTTTTTAAAGAGGGGGTTGGTATGGTGTGCGTGCGAGTGGCGTCGGAGGGGGGTGGTTGGGCCGGAGGAATGTACAGGAGGAAGGTGGAAGGTGAGTAGGAGTGGGTGTGTGTGGGGGGGGGGGGGTAGATCGTGGACACAGGAGGAGCTCCATGTAGATCGGTGTAGACCTGACAGGAGGGCGTGGTTAGGGGTGGGTCCCGGGGTGTGGTACTAAAGGGGCAGTAGGAGTTGGTGCATGTGGGAAGGACGAGTGGGGCTGGACAGGATGGGTGGGAATTGAGTCTTTCAAATGGAGGTTAGGGGGTAAGTGAAAGTTACCAAGAAACTTATCTGAAACCTTTAGTGTGTTCCAATGTGTCTTAGGTTATTACATGATAAAAACTGACAAATATTGCCATATTTGGCATGAAATTAAGCTCTTACTGTCAGTCATGTAGGGGACTAGAAATAACATGACCCTTTAAGATCAATAAAGCTTTCAACTACTAAACTGTGTCCTATACATTTTAGCCGACGAGTAAAAAAGAAAAAAAGTGCCTGATGATGAGAAACACATTTTTTTTGTGGCCTAGTATACATGGGTCAATATATTAACAGCAGTTAGTTTTAAAATATATCGAAGATGAGTAAAATGATATGAATACTACCTCTCCAACACATATCTGGATAGAAAGACAGAGAGGAGCATTTTAGCCTGTTAAAAGTTGCTCCTACTGCGCCTTTTGGGATTCTGCCTACGACTATGGGACCTCGTGAGGACTGACTGGAGTCCTACACTCTCTAATGACTGTCACACACCTCCCCTGACAAAGGGCACAACGTACACCAAAGTGGTGTGAGCACATCGATTAGGCTGACCAGGGTCGTCGAAGGTAGGGTGGTAAAGAAAGAGGAAGAGCATGGAGTTGGAGTGAGAGGCTGGGCTCTTCAGGATGAGGCGATGAACATAAGGACGCTACCTGTCATTCACAAGGCGAGGAAATCAGAAGGAGGGTAGAGAAGGTATATTGTATACTGGGGCGAGTGTCTGTATCGATCACATTGTACACCTCTGCAGCATCTATACCTATAAAAGGGTGTATGCACATTATCTCATACAGCCCATGGCCATTCTGAGAGAACCTGACTCTGAGGCCCCTTGCCATCTCCTACTTACACCACCACCATACTCTTACTGAGGGATGTAGGTGAGTGGGCGGCCAGTGGCAGGTAGACCGACCCCTGGGGAGGGCAGGACCTCACGTTCCCTACAACTTACATCCAACTCTCTTACAGCCACCCCTAGTTGCCCTTGTCCTTCCCCCACCCAGTAATGGGAATATGAACCAGATAATACTTGCAGCAGCCTCATTTAATACTCGACCCCTCTCATTATAGTCTATACAAACCACCTGTTGAATGCCACTGAGTGAGTCACTCAAATGGTTTAAAATGCATAAAATGAGAAATTTCCTAGAAGCTAATGTTACAGCTTTATCACAATGAGAGCCCAGGGACGGCTACTGGATACATTGAATATGGACGTGGATAGTGAATTATTCACTTATCGATTCCTAGAATTCCAGGGACGAAGGGGATTAAAACTGCAGACAGGTATAACATGGAATGAATTGACGGCTCCTGAGGTACACAGGCCTTCACAGACTACAGGTACACAAACTCCCTATGTTCAGAATACATTTAGAAAATGTTAACATCATTCCCAAACTAAAATTCATGGATTTAGATGCTATCATTGCTGCATACTGTTATGTTAAAAGCTATTTGCATGTAGTCATTAGTCCTATGTAGTGTTGGCATCGCCGACTATCCATGTATATATACATCCTGGATGATAGCTGCTAATACTATAGGATACAGGTGGAGTTCTGTAGTATAGCCTACATAGGCTGCAGCAGTGCTCAGGTGATAAATAGCCATGTGGAACTAGGCACCACTGGGCTAGGATGACGCACAGGAGTAGGGGTCAAAAAGGATACGGCCATTAATTATAGGCTATATGTCCAAGGTCATCCATTATGAATGCCTGTGTGGGAGCAGGCTATGGTTATGGGGTGTAGCCCTAAGTGCTGGGTCTATACCAGCTATGGGATGTCCCGATTGGGGAGGGACAACAACACTTTGTAGGCAAGATATACGGTGACCCAGGGGCTGTGGGCATATGCTATAGTAAATGTACCTATGCCTCTGGGAGCCATTATTCCATGGGATGGGATCGAAGCACCATGCTGCACGTTAACCCAAGTTAACCAGGATATATGCCCCTTTGTCAGCGAGTAATTCGCCGGTGCTGTATTCATGCATCATGCTATTCCTACACATGTTACACATTTGAAGGCTCGGCATGATGCATCGTCGCAAGGACCTCACATTTGGTGCATCATAGCCACAATTGACATGAAACCTTGAGGTGTCATGCCGTCCTTAAAGGGCTAAATGCACTGTTTGCAATGGCAACAATGCATAAGCCGCTGTTGACTTTAATGCTTTGTATTCTGGTTTTCACTTTGCATTTTAGAGTTTTGGGTGTCCTTTGTAATCACTCTTATTTCTCTTCAGGCGTCTGTCTTTCTTCTTTTATTCCCTTTGTGTTTTGTATTTTACCTGTTTTTTACATCGTTGATCTCCTGTGTGGGGAGCTCCCTGGAGAAGTCAAGGTGAATTAAGTAGGGGGTAGGAGCCACCTCAACTAGTTTGACTTTAGCATCAGCGTATGCACACTACATATATACATATGTAATTTGTATGGAAAGAAAGCCGCCACGTTTCCCCATGTTGAAGTAAGGTCAGGTGTTATATTAAAGGGTATTGACATGTTTCTGGGGGACCTATACTTATATTCAGGCTCCCTTCTACAGCTCCATCTGTCCCTTAGCATACATCTTTTCCTCTTCCATTACCACCCTTTACCCTAGAGCTGAGACGGGGCGGGGGGGGGGACATATAGGAAGGTTGAAGTGGAAGATGGCATTGGGAGCACAAAGAGCATGCTTGAGCAAAAGTAAGGGTTCCAGAGGAAGAAAGATATCGGATTGAGTAGAGGTGATATCATATGGGTCAGGCCCCAACCCCTCTACCGTATAACACACACACAGATACCCAGAACCTTTACATCCTCCCATCCCCTCAGTCAAAGCACCTCACATCAGCCAGTGATCACCGACCATAGATCCCCACACAGGCAATACCCAGTGACCAGTATACCCACACCCACACCCACACCCACATGACCCTTATATATATAGTACACCAGAGTCTGTATACAACCCTACCCCCCTGCCCCATCCCCTACCCACTGGTGGCAACACTGTCATCTGTCAGGCGGGATAATCCAATAACTGTCCGTGCTGGGGGCGGCAGGCCGTGCGCCGTGGGCTAAGTGATCCACAGTGTCGGTGGTACACAGACAAAATGTCGTCTGCTATCTCACAGCGTCCTGGGAGATGTACAGGAATCAATAAAGGTGCTGCTAGGGCCAACCCTGCTCCTCTCCTACTCAACACTTCAACTTTCTTAGCTATAACGAGCTAGCGATTGAGAGGAAGAAGTGATGTATTTCTACTGGCGTATATTCCTATATCTTACTGGGAAATCGTTCAATATTTTTGGATGGTTAGCTTTAGGAAGTGCCATGCTAATGAACTGCTAATAGCTCTTTAATTTTCCCCTCTGATTTAACCCATTTCCATCTTCAAGGACATCAGCCCCTTTCCATGAGTATAGACCCATAGCACTAACAGGATCTAGACAAAGTTATTATGCACACTACATAATCATAGGACACGCCAAAGCACTATAGGATATCTTCGATGCAAACACATTTAAGAGAATGATCGAGCAAAACCAGGTCAATCGATCGAGTCACTATGGCAGAGACTCAGTCCCGGATGAATACACCCTCCCTAGAGGAAGAAAGTCCTCTCTTGTTACAAGCCATCTTGGCTGAAAAGAAAGAAGATTTATGGCTAGCCTCGTTCTGGGTTGTTTGTGTGGAGGGAGTTTGTTCCGTGTCAGACGACATTTATCCAGTGACAGTGAATCGCAAATCAATTATTGAGCATGGCTGATGAATGGTGGCAGCAATAGATGTTTAATAGTCCGGGTGCAGGGACTAACACTGAGAGAGAGGGGAGAGTGAGAAAGAGAGAGAGGTGAGAAAGGGAGAGAAGGGAGTGTTTACATTGCTATTATGGTGACTGCTCATGTAGTAGATGGACATACTGTTGTTTAATCAACAGGTTTAGGTATCGTCAGTCATGACTTATACAGTTAAATATCTGTCCTGACAATAAAACAGCAGCTACCTATTCTTTAGGGGTTAGAAATAACATTGATGATGGCGGGGAGGGGCCTAAACCCTAAGGTCTTTCCGCAGCTGAATACATTTACACCGGTTTGGATATCATTTAAAAGATAGGCCTACATTGTACATGTTATCAAGTTGTAATACTCCCTATCTCAAAAGTCGTGTTTTCTTTTGCAATATGTACATCCCTATAAGGATACACTTTTTGAGTTTCCCCTGTCAGCATACATATATCATAGTAATCTTACTCCTAAGTATGCTCCGTGGGTGTCAAATGAAGCCCTACGCCAGGGGCTGTAATTCGCTCTTAGCCATAGTATCTGCGTTGGTGTAATATCAGAACGGCTCCCTCATCTTCAATATGTCTCAGTCGCCGTCTTCGAATAACGTATACATGTGTATCTTCGTGTTAAACCGTAGAGAACGTTACAACACACTGTGGAGCTATATTTATATGATGTATATTTGCATGAACATGTACATACATTTATAAAAACAACGCTTCTGAAGATCTACATCTTAACCTTTTAAGGCCCTATTCGTTTCTCCCTTGATACAGGGGAAACCCTTCTACATCATTATGGTGGATCTGCATTTCATAATTTTTAGTGTTTTTTTCTCATTGCATTGACCAAGTTAACAACAAAATAATGAATTCACAATGCATATTCAAAACACCAAATGAAGGGAAGTAGCAAGGGGCACAGAAATATTACCCTCCGTTCCAAATGAACAGACCGTGTACCTATCCCAGAATAATATGAGAAGACAGCCTGTCCTTACCCTTCATCCGTTTCTAGTGTTCGGTGCCCCATAAGACCCAACCCCACTCCTTTAGAGGGCACACATCTAATGGGCATTATCGGCAATATATCGGACCTTATCTTCCTCTCTTGTGACCTGCTCTGGGCCGACATCTAATCTCTAGATAGCCCTCTTCACTCGTCCTGCTCTCTGACTTCCCCTCTTATCGCTCTAACAAGGTCAAGGTCACACGTGAGCTGCTCCCATCGGGCTTGTCTCGCGAGAAGCAGTGGGAGCTGACGAGAACTGAGTTCTCAATATCTAAATTATCGATCCAGGCCGTCTTTGGTCATCTTCTTGTGGTAAAAAAAGGGACAGTAGAACACAGTAAGTTGGAGGGCAATCTCTCACCTTCAACCATTTGCCTTAACCCTTTAAAGGGCTGCGTAGTGCTTTAATTCAACTCCTTGTAGGCATAATGCAGAAAAGCCTCTTCAAAAAGCCCTGGTGAGGAACACCCCAGTGCTGCATTCATGTATCCTGCCAATCCTTCAGGAGTGTATCAATCCTGTAAGCCCAGTATGATACTTGAATGCCAGGGCTGCAATCAAGCATAATAGCATTAAAACACTATGTAGCCCTTAAAGGGTTAACCAATGCCTTTTAAAAGGGACCCTCTTGGAATTCTGGTCAGTCTGGAATTATTCAGCTCACACCCCAGGCCTAACACCGGGATCTATCTCATTCTAGCCAGAGCACTTCCCAATTCCTGTCTCTATCTGGGAAGTACTAAAAGATGCAAAGGAAACCAGAATAGAAATAGATAAAGATCTCATTATGTCTGATTGGTTGTGAGTGTTATGCTCCCTGGTTATTACTCCCTTGATTGATATCAAAGCTACCAATAGGCCTATAACATGTAATAATGCCATACACTATAGGCTATCTTTCCCTATCAATCAATCGCACCAGGCATAACGGATAGGGGTATTACCTGAATGGGTGAGATGAAGGTAATGTATAAAGAGGACAGGTGTGGGATTCAAAACCAATCATTGGTAGTGGACCTGAGCCCCCCTGACTGTTGGGGCACCTGTCACACCTGTCAGTAATCAATCACAGGTAAATGGGCCTGATACAGTGCTGTGGGTGTTGTAGTATGGGAGGATAGAGTAGAGGGTAGGTATGGGGTGGGGGTGGTAGGGTATAGCATGGAGGGGTGGGGTGGGTGGTAGGTCAGCATGGATAAAGTCATCAGTATGCGATAAGGCCTGCAGGTATTGATTAAGAGGAGGCTACAAAATAAGGTCAGCATCCCTACCCACATCACGTTAACCTATCCGTATAACAAGTTGTGAGCTTATACTACGGTAAAGTCTTTCAACATTCTGCCTCTAAGATCTCCCTGCTTGAAAATCTCTCAGTTTCATACATTGCCATTTAAGTAAATGGTCTTGGCTGTCGTTCCAATACCACCAATTATTTTAATGTCATATCTATATTCAACTGGTCCCAGCTGATTTAAAACAGCAGACTCAAGATTGTCAATCCAATATTTGCTACTTTTCTCTCCGGGGAGATATACCGGTAGCTTTCCTACTTAAACTCTTATATTGAGCTTTCCAGAATATCCAATAATGGGACTACTTTTTGTATCGGTCTCTACATTTGCTGCCATTGCACAGTGCATCCCTGAAGCCCACTTCGCCTGCTGCAGCCTGCAGTGTCTAGGATTGATATGGAATCTATGACCTTGACCCCCCTGGGATGGGCCTCGCTGGTTGATATTGTAGATACACGTGATTGGATCGTTGGGCAGGAGTAACTCTGTCTGACTGATGGGTAGGGGCAGTACTGGTACTGGAGGACGGGGGTGTGGGCTGCTCCTGGTGCTAGATGCTGCTGGTGGACGATAATAGGCCAATTGTGGTTCTGATGGTCAATAGCAATGATGCTAATGTTGTAGTTGTTGTTGTTGTAATTCTTGTTGCTTTTATTGGTGTTGCTGTTGTTGTAGGTGAGGCTTGTGCTAATTGCAGAGGAGGCTACTGTTGCAGTTGTTGTATTTTCTGTAGGTGTTCTGTGTATTACGGTATTGTTGTAACATATCATTGTTACTGCAACAGTTGGCACAGTTGGTGTAATGAGATCTGCCGAGGGTTGTATCTATTATGGATGTGAGTAGGCTAGGTAGGGGTGGCAGTTGTAACCTATTTTGATCAATCTCTTAATACTGTGAGCACCTCTGAAATGCCATTTGAAATTGGTAACTCACATACATATTAGTCATTTCAGTGCTACATGGTGTGTTAGTGCATTGAACCCATTATTGCCATGATGCATGCATGAATGCAGCCCTGGTGAGTCAAGCCTTAGTATTACCAAAGGGACTGGCCAGAGTTGCATAGCAACAAAGGCATAGCACATTATTAAAGCATTATGTTGCCCCTAAAGGGTTAGAGACACTAATGGTAGCAGCAGACACGTTATACCCACATTGTACCAAACTAGACACGGTACACTCTATTGATCCCCTTTGCTCTGTTGCTCCCCCACCACCACACTAGACACACCCCATAATTCATCACAACTAGATCAAAAATCAATCCAACTTTCATCAATAATCCGAGGCATCAGAGACGAGAGCTACATAGAAAATGATAAGTAAAAAAATAAGAACGTATGGCTATGCCCAATGGAACGGCATGACGTCATATCTATTTTTAGTAGGGCGTTTCAGCCTGTAGCGCTCCCTGTGGGACAAGACATCTTATTCCCACCGACTCTGCGATGGCCCTTTTTTAACATTTGACAAAGCCCCAAGGATGGTCCTTAGCAAGGCATCCATCACTACTTGGCTTGTGCTTTTTACTATAGGGAAGTGGGATATCTATTCAGACCATACAATGGTGGCGTTTGTATGGTTAATGTGGTACTAAAGGGGATATTCTGTCATACAGGAAAATGACCTAGAACTGATACATAGCAATCCCTAAGCTATAGTATACGCTATATAGTGTGAGGATTACAATAGACAATAGACAGTCCAATTGCTTAGCTTCTCATGAATACTATAGACGTTGTAGGAATTAACACCATATGTTGGGCCCACAGACCGTATCTTGGCTCATGAATATAAAGTAGAATAGACTGCAGGACTATTTAGATGAAGTCACAATGGCTTTCCGTGGTTGTTAACATGCCTGTGTTATACCAGAGAGACCCCACGACTACTGTGCCTGTAAACATGGCAGTTTTCACAGAAAACTATAGTAGAAGGATATTGACAGATTCAGAGGGAACATCTCAAATTTGTTTCAGCACCATGAGCAGATAACAACATACAACAATGGATGAAACCTAGCCCAGCCTGGCTGCCCATGATAACCCGATTCTGTTTGGCATCCCCCCCCCCCCAACCTCCACTCCCCCAAGTGTTCATCTTGCCTGTGTTGGTATCAACAAACGAGGATATGAATAACACTGGTTTAATCGGCTGAGGCTGCAGGCTTGTCACCATGGCAACACATGATAAGAGGTATCTCCCCGGGCCACTATAGTCAATGGACATGTATCTGCACCCTCAGAAAAGTGAGAGTCATTGTCGCTAAAACTACCCTCACCTGAGAGTCAAGCAGTGCCTGACCCTCAGGTGAGGATAGTTTTAGCGACAATGACTCTCACTTTTCTGTGTGTGTGTCCGGATTGTGATTTAAGAGTTTCAGTCAGTTTAGATTTATTTCTGAATAAATATTATGGCACGTTAGAGGATAATCGGCCTTTGATGGGATGTCTCACTCATTTCTTATGTTTATTTGAAATAAACAAATTTGACTAACAATGGACAAATTGAAGCTTTATTATACTATAATGAAATGCCTCTTTTGATACATTCCCAGACACAATAAATTATTAGTATCAATGGAATACTAGGTTGCCTGGGGAAATGTATCAATACTAATCTAAAACACAATAACTGCTTAAATAAATGCAAAACCTGTTCATTATCCTAATAGGGAGGTCATATCCTCAGAGATTTCCTCACACTGCCTTCAAGCACTGCCATCTCTATCCTCTCCATCTCCTGTAACAACCTGCCCTGCTAAATCAATTTACACACTGAAAGAGCCACTTCCCAAAGCCTTGAGACAAAGCAGGTCACTTTGTTTCACTAACACGGAATGGTTCAAGATCAAGACCACGTGCCCTTCCCCCTTAATGGCCAGAACACCTTATAAGGGCAAGGAGCTGTATTACCAGAAGGAGGAAGCCATCTTTAAGGGAGCCTGCAAATCTTCTCAGTTAGGGTAAGAAGATAAGGGTTTGCATGATAAGATTAAAGCCCCCTGGGCATGCATGCTCTGGAAAGGACACCTTGAGATTCTCCATGGGGTGTAGAAAATTAAACACGGCGAGTGAATTTTATGGATTTCAATTAGGGTTTAATGTAAGCAGGAAAGAAATGAAATTACTCTGAATGACATGTTCTGAAATGAATGCAAGCACTGCGAATTGTTATCGTTAATTAGTACATTGTATGATTGTAGCAATGAGTATTTATGATGTATCAGGTAGCTCTCAGATTACTCCCGTATAGATGGGTTTAAGCAGATAGATACAATGGGTTGCAGAAAGTGCTTTTCAGCTTTTAACGGACCTAGTAGCATGTGAGTTGGTGAATACCCTGATGCGATGCAATACCGATCAGGGCGTCTCTTCCTACATAATCCCAACTGCGAATTTTAGTCACAATGTGTTAAGCAATGCAGCCTACAACTCCTAACTAGAAACCTGGATTGTAACACCACCCACAATGCAATATTCATTCATTCATTCACACGTTATCCAGCTTAACGTAACATTACCCACGTTTCGCTGGTCCCCAACAACCAGCTCCGGTTTGCGTACGCATTGCCAGGCACCAGCGTCAGTTCGCATGTCACAGCGCCAAATGTCGTCTGCCAATGACTCAGCATTATATAACAAAATGGCGGCCACTGACAGGAAAGATCACCTGTGCTTTGCAGCACTGGTTGGGGACATTAGTACTGCTCCCCACTGCTGGGCAGATTTATGGGAGGGGCTGATGATGTGGCACGGGAGGACCAATTTGGACTGATTTGTTCACACGTTGGAGGTGTGAAACACGCCATTGTTGTTGATGATTGTCTATGGTGGCATCTAGTGCAAAAAGTATTGGAGGGATTTATTCTCTAGTACTAGGAGTCAGGGAAAAATGGGATTGCTATAAGCTGCACTTCGTTTTTGTGATTTTACTGTCAGAGTGTCTCTCACCAAAAACGATTTTTTTCCCGTTTTTAGAATGCAACTATAATTATGCCTTACTGCATAAAGCTATTATGTATAATAATAGTTTAACCCGGGTCTATAGATATAGGCATTTACGAGTTATGTACTAGAACTATATAGTTATCTACAAGAAGTTGAACAAATGACCCTTGTAGGTGAGAAATAACGTGTGTGCAGGTCCCTTCCACCACAAATCTTGCTTTATAATCTTTCTATCTGTATGAGGCAGTGACCCTTTAGGGGCCAAACAGTTCTGCTATGTTCCCTATTCCCTTCATGTTGGATAAATGCAGCACTACAAAGTTTAAACACCAGGGTTGCTTTCATGCCAACCCTTTGGGAGTGTCTCAAGCCATAGGCTAGGCATCGTACATGAATACAGTCCTAGTAAGTAAACTCACTAGGGCTGCATTAATACATCATGACGACACAGGGTATGCCGCATTAAAGTGCCATGCCGTCCTTAACGGGTTAATGCATGCCAAACAGCAAGTCCCTCTACTGGGATTCTACAGGTGACAGTTGCTTTGGGAGATTGGCCTCCGCCTGTCAGCAAGGGCATGACGGGGCCTCTACTCTTCACTGTCCGCAAGGACATAAGGGACCTATGTTTTTCTTTAGGGAGCCTCCCCATATACCTCCGTAAACGGTAAAGTCCATTACGCAGCAATGTACACTTTTACCTTCTAGTCCTGTGAAGGAGACTTAATGCGATGGTGCCATCAGAGAATCAAGACATGTATAGGAGGGGGCTACACGCCGATACAGTACATTTGCTGATCTGCAAAGTACAGTCGAGGGACTTAAATGGTCGACTCAGAGATGTTCATGTGTTTCTTAACTTTTGGTGGTTTACCAACACTGCTTAGTGCTTAGATTTGTGGCAGGAAACTCTTTAATCTTTCCATAGCTCTGGTAAGCATGCTAAGCAGTTAACAGTAATTATTGCGTGCACTTTAGGTAATAGGTTATAATTCTAAGATTATGAAAGACTAAATTGATTTGAAAATAGAAATCCGGCCCTATATAGATCAAATTCCCTCGAGTTAGGTCAGTTGGTTGATTGTATAACTATAGGAAAGGGCCCCATCTGGGGCTCCATCACAGCCCCTGCCTATATCACAATACTGATATAAAACCTCCATAAACATTGGGGTTTGTATAGAACAGTGACAGGCCATTAGGCAGTTCCCTTGGTTTCCAATACAGACCTGCGAATTGGTGCCGAGGGTTCAATTGATCCTACTAGTTGCCCCGCTGCCCCCTGTTACCCTTATAAGGGGCCAGCCATTCTTATGGTGATGGCCATAGATATGAAAAGAACAGAGATACATGATAGAATGCAAAGAAAGGATTCCACGTATGGCCTTTTTGTAGTTATAATAAATACGACCTTTTTCAGAACAGACTAGAGTTGTTTCAAGCCACCTTTCATAGCTAAAATCCCTGCACAAATATTATAACATTCCTTTAAGAATGGGATGTCCCAATTTACCCTATATAGTGTAAATATGGAGATACGTAGCATTTTCACACCATGTGGGAGGATTAAATATTGAAAGTGTAAAAACATAGATAAATCGTTAGACACGTCAAGGTTGTTTGCTCTACCTGCTCCAGATCCATCTCTTTTGATTTATGTTTAGATGCTGTGCTTGCTCAGACCTCAATATTGGAGCTGACAGTGTCAGTAATATATTGTCTACCTGCCCTTGACAATAGCAATGCGTACTGCAGAGGCACATCACACAGTTCTGTTCATATTGCATGATGTCACTGGGAAAGCCTCCATATGAATGTGACATTTCCAATTACTCATTGAAGAGTATTCCAGTATTTAATGATGTAGAATGATGGCTTGAGCTGAGACTTTACTCTTCATTAGTGTTAATATAGCTCATGAAAATTGCTTAATTGCTTGGATGTGAAAGGAGGTGTGTGTACACCAAGTGGAAAAGATACTCCACGCGGGAATCCCTTCTGCATGACTCCTCGTATTTTCTAATTATATTCTCAGATATCAAAAGGGGGAAAACGGTTTTGCAATGAGGTATGCATGCAGCCCATCAGAAAGGATGATCAACTCACTCCCGCGTGGATCATTTCTGATCGGTTAACCACACCTGGATGGTGTGTAACCTTTAAGCTCACACTAGTAGTAGTAGTGCCAGGTCTCCTCCTGTGGTGAGATGACCCAGATCCTACAGGTGTGTGAGGCTGCAGCTCATCAAGGCACCACAGGTGGGGGGCAGGTGGGGACAGGGGCTCCTGAATAGCCTTCTACAGGCACCCTTACACACTCAGTATGGATTTAGGTGTCAGAATGAGCTAGGAGTAAATGCAGATGTTGACAGCTCACTTCCATATTGCCCCAGCTGCAGATGTTCCCCTCCCCTGAATATCCTCAGTCAAAGGTCTATAATATTTGCTTTCTCATTGTCTCTAATAAGCGCATCAATTACATATAGGCTATGATAAAAAAAAAAGCGTATATGGGTTATATTAAGGCCCCTAAAGCATCTATCACGTTATGAATATACCCCCATCACCCAACATTCTAAACGCCCATATTGGTGCTTCATCGTTATCAAAAGTGTAAATTCATTGGGCCACACCTGTCTATTTCAGGTTATATACCTGTATTGATATTTAATACACACCTTTATGTACCAGAGAAGTAGGCCAGTGGAACTGAACCTGGCAGAGCACCCCTATATTGACTCACTGGTTCAATATGCCTAACGGGAGGACAATCATGGTGTCAGCAGTGTCTGTCCTCTTGATTACCAGTCACCCCAACTGAGTAGGTTATGTGACTTAACAATGTGGGAGCTCCCTTAATTAAGAGCCCTGACAGGTCCTCCAGATGGTTTGGACAGGTTGTCTATAGGAAAGTAAATTGCGCGAGTGGACCCTGGAGCCATAGTGGGGAGGAGTCAATATAGCCAGGAGCCATTGCAGTCTGAGCTGCATTCACTGCCAAAGCCGGCTGTAGTATATCATATAAAGATGTCACTATGTGGTCTCTTCTCCTTTACCAGGTAACTGTACTCCTTCTTTCCCTACTGAATCACCATGACGCTGTATACCATTAGATTGACTCTGCCCTTTCAGTATTTCCACAATTGGTGTGAAGAAGTGAGTACAACATTTGGATTATCAACTGTTACAGTGGTACACCACCATGGATATGGTCCCTTCTGTCCTATTAATGATTAAAATTCACTGCCATTTGTTTACCAAACGATTCATCTAGATCCGCATAACCTATTTATAAAGCTACCCTTCATTTAAACTATGTTGACTATGGCTTCTTTTAAGTGTTAATGTCCCTTTCAGAATTCCTATCGTCAACATGATGGATTATTATATTTTTCTTATGTTAGGATAGATATAAGTCCTGTGTTACCACACCATTGCAGTCAGGGGTACTTTTCACAATTACCTCAATAGAAATCTGGCATCTCAGTTGACGTGAGGAGAGCTCAGCAATGTACATAAGTGCACACACCTATTTACAGGCCTATGATTGAACCACAGCTGGTGCAAATACTATGTCACTCAATTCTCCATCTATAGCCCATTAAATACCACAGCCAGACTGGCCCCCACCCAGACACACAAAAACGGTATCTGGCCTTACAAGGGAAAACTACCTCTCTATTTTGAATAAATTGTAGGGTGTCAAGGGATGAATCAGAGCATATAACGTTGTGGCCATACGGCTGTGGCAACATGAGATGGGCAGCCTTTGTGAGACGTGTCAGAGTTAGCCTTCATCTGGATATAGGGGAGAGGACAGGTAGCAAGAAGTGAAGGCTTCATTTATAAACCCTTTAAGGATGGCTTGATGCTTCAAGGCATCATGTTGATTTGGCGTCATGATGCACCGATGCAGCACCATCGAGCAACTCGGTGGTACTGCTCTGTTGTATAATGCTGACGGGAGTGTATCAAGCCCAACGTTTTCGGTATGATGCATGAATGCAGTATTGGCTATAGTTACTAGCCAGAACTGCACACATGCATCATGATGACAGGGTATGGTGCACTAAGTTTTAAATAAGTAGGCTACCTTCAAAGGGTTAAATCATTCTCGCTCACACCTGTTTCATTCTTTCTACCTGTGATTCTATATATAGCCAATGTCGGATATAACTTTCTCTAACAGGAACATGTTCAAGGCATGGCGCTTGGCCTATTAGCAGACATTACATCCTGGTGTTATTTCATGCACATATCATATAAGCCTCCCATTATTTCTGGCTGAGAGGCATGGCGAGACACTGTTTGCACATTAGATGATCTACCGCTAATGAAATGCCGCATTGCCTAAGATATTAACAGGTCACAATGGCATGTCCCTCAAAGAGAGGAAAAAAATTAATATTATTCCTTTCATAAATAAGACAGGTATCATTCATACAATTGAAAGCTCGCAGAATATTATTTTGAATGTATATACCGTGCCACATTCTCCACCGGTCTAGCAACAGCCCCCCATGTCCCCTCCATCACCCCCATTCCAAAACACACAAAATAAAACAACAAAAACCTGCCTACCGCCGACAGGGGCCGCGGGCAGCAGAATAATAGCCTGTCACTGAGCATTGTCTGAAACCTCCATATCACAATATTGGGAGTTTATTGCCCTTCTTTCTTTCCCACACAACTAGCTCCAGCTACCCGAGCGTTCAGCACTTTATGTATAGAGGATTGGTCGATCAGGAGAAGGAGTGAACATTCACTCCCCAAGGCTGTGTTTTGATTTGCCAGCAGATCTATATGCGCTTTTGGTGTTTGTATTTATATATCTTATTTATGGGATTTGTAACATTTCTCCCACTCTAGAATAAAAACCAGCTATTTCAAGAGCAGTATGGTTGACATAAAATAGCCATTCAATTGCCGTGAATTACTCGTTCTTAACGGAATGGGCTGTATGAAATAACCCAGCCCAGTATTTCATGACCTGTGATATCAGCAAATTACAATAATAACCACTCTTCTCACACTGTTCTCGCATAGATTTCGGCAACATACAGAGAAGTACTCTCATCATTAACAACTGAGGATTTCCCACTAGTTGTTCCTTGGGGAGCATCCAACTTGGCTGCATTTCATGAAGTTTGGCCCAAGACCACAGCGTTCTATATAGTGTGTATACACATTCTACATAGTACCACATCCACATAGCAGTGTACCACCCGTTTACAGCGTGTATAGCCTGTAGACCAGTTCCATATTGATTAAGGGCCAGGCCCATTCTGCACCTGTCACTGTGGCATTATGTCCATGACACCAAGATTCATGTATGTCACATTGACCCCTGGCCTTATAGAGGCCACCAGCCCCTCCATCCCCCACCGCAGCCCACATCACTGGTGGACGCTCCTCTATATGTATGTATCCCTTTAAGAGCAGCACAGTAGTATGGTTATGTGTTAGCATGATGCATAAATGCAGTCCTGATCGCTGGCATCGTACTCACCCTACGGGGTTGATATACATCGGAAGGATCAGAATAATGCATACATGCAGCGCTGCCGAGTTATCAAGAACATAGTTCTTAGTGCATTGGCGCAATATGCAGACCTTTCCTAAAGGGTTAAACATATATGTATATAAGTGCAAAGGGACATTTGTGGGAGGACAGCTCTCAGAATTCATGGCTATATATCGGATATACCCGTGGTAGGTATCTGGGTAGGGACCTCCATTTACTTTGCCATGAATGTATGTATAGACCACCTACCCCATATAATGCCTACTCTCCCTTATGTACGATGAAGACAGGTAGCTGCACAGACATCCCTATGTGTTTCTTCTTGAAATATAGAACAGTCTCTACTACGTCTCCCCCCCCCCCCGCCCTAATACAAATAGAAGACAGGCTTTTGGTCCCTTGTGGTCAACAGCTGGAAACATTCCTCCGGTCACCACCCATCTAACTCCTGCACTATGTAGCCCATGCTTGCATAAGCTGGATATAGCAACAAGAGGCAAGTGTGTGTAAAACACATGTATTATACTTACTCATCCACCATAACATCAAAAAGGACTAACATTTCAGTAGACATTTTCAAAAGCCCTCACTATACCTTAACGCCCATGCCACCAGACTGCCCATAGAGGTGCCTTTAAGGACTCAGGTGAAGGCGTTGGGAGGGTGGGAACTGTGCCTTAAGGCCTGTACCATGGGTCGTAAGGGTCACCTGGCTTGGTTAGGCAATGTAAACAGGTGAGGCCTATGGAGGTGTCTGTTCATTGAGGCTGGGGCCTCCATGCGTGTAGACTGTATGGCACATACCTCCGTAACCCTTTAACGTCAACATTATGCTTTACTGCCTGTGCATCAATATGGGGCATGAATGCAGTACTGGCGATTAACTCGCTGGTACTGCGTTTCTGCATCTGATCAACCCTTTTGGGTCCAGACACTCCTGAATGGCATGATACATCAATGCAGCGAGTAGTATTGTATGTATCGGAACGGGACTATAGTTAAGTACTGTTTATTACTCAATCGACCTGCAGCCAATCAGAGGCCTCCATTTGGTCACGTGACCGGAAGTGACCTACTTAGGGGATTAGTGGTGCATTCTGGGTAACCCTGCAGCCAATCAGAGGCCTCCATTTGGTCACGTGACCGGAAGTGACCTACTTAGGGGATTAGTGGTGCATTCTGGGTAACCTACTGACCTACTTAGAAGCTCTCAGCCAATCAGAGGCCGGCATTCTGGTAACCATGGTAACGTGACTTACTTACGTCACGTGACCTACTTAGGCTCAGCCAATCAGAAGCCGGCATTCTGGTAACTAGGGTAACGTGACCTACTTAGGGTTTGTTTGTAAACAACACCACGTGGCTCTCTTGTTTGTAAACAACACCACGTGACACGTGACTGTTTGTAAACAAACAATTCGACTTAGTCTGACATTTTCAGCTGTCGCATGCTGACCTGCTGCTATCATAAGAGAAACAAAAGCCCTAATCACGCTTTTCAGCTGGATCCTTCTACCCACCAGACATGGATCCAGATGGGAGGGTGGTTTAAAATTAATCCGTGTACCGACTGTCATACAATAGTGTAATTAGTTGAACACGTGTTACCTGTATAAAGGATTAGCAGGTCATGGGCTTAGAGTGTGTATAGAAAAACAACTACAGGTAGCGTGAACAAAGCGACCCCCTCCCTTTCTGTCACTCTGTCTGTGACTAGAGGGCGCGCGTGTGGTAAGCGGCTTAAATCTAAAGAAAAAAAATCACCCTCTCCTGTCGTCAGCAGTCAGCTGGCCGGCGGCTGGAAAATGCGATTAGAGGGATGATGAGCGCGGTTTTTTATATTCAATATATTAGAAGTGTGCTTTGTTGCTTATATAGTTCATTATGCGTTTAAAATGTTCGCGAGTATCGTAGAAATGTACAAAAATCCTATTGTGGCGCCATCTGACGAAAAGAGCGGAGAACTATACTAGGGTATGGCGAGCTAGACTAGAGCATGTAATCACCAGGCGGCAGAGTGGTCAAAAGACAATCTCGTAGTAGTAGGTCTACTTGGATCTTGAGTAGCCACCCTTGTGGTTGCAATTACCTAGACTAGTTGACCCTGCCAGCCTGGTCAAGTGAAATTAGTAAGGAGACCGCACATTAACGCGCTCCACAGTCTTTAGACAGTTAAGACTATAGTACCGTAGATTCTACTGTGTACTCACACTAACTATTTACAGTGCTACATATTCATACCCGTGTTCTAAGTGTTTTTTTAGAAAAAAGCGATCTACTCACCCATTTTTTTTAGACAAACTCCTATTAGCAGGTAACCCCTGTATAAACCATACTGCAAAGATCTGCTACTTCGAGCGTCCGCCTCGTGACTGATAGTGTACAACAAGACGAAGTGGGCAGAGGTGAAGTACTGTTCCAAGAAAAATTGAGGCTCTTTATATAGCTGAGAGAGCGGCTAATCCGGATGTTCTAAGCTTGTTTTCACCTAGAGCCCCACCCTCTTCCAGAGAGGAATCAAATTGCTTTTCACCTGGACCCTTCCACCCCTCATCCATCAGCATGAAAAGAGGGATAACAAGTGTAACGTGCGCTACATGTATATGGGATTATAGCTGGTGAAGAGATAAAGCCAGGTCAACTGTGTATACAAAGACTACAGGAGGTGATTAACGACAGGTGTGACGCGCCAGCCCGTGGACGGATTATCTTCTAAGCTGACGCTTATTCAACTAGCCAGCTGCCGTCCTCTCCACTCACCACGGCAAGAGGAGGTGCTTTTGTTTTACACTTAAGTCGCTTACCACATGTACTCGTCTCTACCTCACAGACAGACACCCTCTCGCTTGCTTCACGACCCCTGTAGCTTTTTTTGTATACACACTCTAATCTCATAACCCCCTGATCCGTTATACAGGTAACGGGTATTCTCTTTTAAATAGCTGCCAGTCAGCCTGCGGCAGCTGAAAACGACGGTAAGTAGCTTAGCTCTAGAAGCAAGAAGGCGTATATAAGGAGGCTGACACGTGTATAGGCGCCTTATAAGTCGGCAGGGGGTAAATACTAGTGAAAAAGGAAGGCAGGTGTGCAGGTAGCTTTCTAACAGACACGTGTGTGCACTAAGCTGCTTAAGTCTAAACCCACCTGCAGTAGTCAGGTAGCATGTGAAAACTTACTTAACAGATCTCTTAATTGAGTAGAGACTCTGTACTGAGAGAGTCTTTTCAGCCGTTTAAGAGGATTATCTAGGACAGGGTACATAAGGAGTGAAACGACGCTCTCACCCATCACACTTTCTCGACCCGCCCTTCATCATCGTAGCATCGTCCACTCTACGCTCGCTCAGAATGTTATGATGGTTAGTTCTGCTATTTTCAGCTACTTTTCTTATCGAAGTGTTGACGCTACAGAGCATCGAAACTCTCTCCAAATGAGTCCAAGAAAGAAAAAGCAACTTCCACTTGAAGCAGGAAGAGAAACAGTGCCCTATGATGCATGTGAGGTAAAGAAACATTGGAAGGACGTCACCAAGGAGCAATGGATAGAAGCATGCTTCAACTTCATCGGAACGGAAGTAGTTTCATTTGGACAGAGGGAGAAGATTTTGTTGGAGCTATTTTTCTTAGCTCTGTATACTTGGCCTGACTGTGGTGAAATTCCTTCAGGTATTTGTTCAGTCTTCGCCATAGAAGTTATCAGGTCTTTGAAGGAGCTTCGATATATGCAAGGCACTCACGAGGAGATTGTTCAGAAAATGACGGAATTCGAAACAGGAGAAGACACAATATGGTGCGAGGAGACGACATATACGGACGATGATCTGGAGTACATCATTTGTAGCCCGTTGGAACATTATGTTAAAGACTTTGAGGACATGCTAGACAGCACTGAGATGAACCCGAAAGAGAGATCCCTTACTGCACAGAAAGAGGCCAAAGCTGTGTTGGAAAAGCTCAAGTTTGGTCAAGGATTCACTCTTCAAAGCAGCTGTGTGAGTGTGATAAAAGGCCTTGTGTTGAAACATCCAGACATGAAGTTTTCGCGTGCTGTCGACACACTTCCTTTGCCTGAACTGATGATGAACATGATCGATCCCATCGTACCAACATGTTTCGACTCTGCCAATTGTCCCATGTATAAAATGGTTTCAAGTTTTGCCCGTGGCCGATGGCTAAACGATCCACTGAAGTCAGAAAACCTCCTTGATTTAATCAACTGACTAAATGTATTTTCTCATACTAGTATTAGTAGCATTAGTAATAGCAGCTACTCAGTCTCGTGCAGCACAAGCAGCAGCATCTGTCAGCAGCATCCGTGACATCGTCAGCAGCAGCAGCAGCTGCACGAGCAGCACAAGCAGCAGCATCTGTCAACAGCATCCGTGACATCGTCAGCAACTGCAGCAGCTGCACGAGCAGCACAAGCAGCAGCAGCTGTCAGCAGCTGCAGCAGCTGCACGAGCAGCACAAGCAGCAGCACCAACAGCAGCAGCAACAGCAAATCAGCAGCAGCAGCAGCAGCAGCAGCAGCAGCAGCGGCGGTGTGGACCACTAAATTCGAGATGGCGACATGTCTGTTTCTTAGAATCGACATTCGACATGAGGCCTAGTGACATTTGACATGAAGCTTGAAAAACATAGTGACAGGTGACATGAGCAATTCTTAAAATCGACATGAGATATGAGCATAATTAAGCGACATCGACATGTGCCATGGCTATTTTTTTTTAAGACAAACGCCATAGACTCCTCATTCAAACCCCCACTAGTAGTGCTCTATAAGCGCAAGCTTTGCCTTAAGAGAGCTGTGGCTGTGAACCCTCTCCTCCCCCCGTACACACAGGTAAATATCAGAGTCAGCCAATGTCGCCAATACTACTCTCATACAAGGGTCAGGCACTGCTGGACTATAATAGATGGGTCAAGGACCATTCTACTGAGGGTCAGGCTAGGCTGGACATTCAATAACAGGCTGGACTTTGGCAAACTTGCTTGAAAGTCTGGCCAGCAAGAGTCCGTTGAAGGACTATACGGTAAAAAGGCTGCTGTTACAGTCAAGATACTCATATTTCAAGCCCAGAAAACTGTAATTAGCTTTCCAAGTTGTTTATTTAACAATATCCTGGCCTAGCAAGAAGCTGTCAGATGACATCTAAGAAAAATGGGGCTGTTAATTGATCAAGAGAGCTACATTGTTACAGAGTCCTATTCCTCTTTTGAGGTGGGACCAAATTTGAAAAAAGAATAAACTCAAAAAAAAAGCCTTAAGATTGAAACAGTTGTAGATGACAAATTTAATGAGGAAGTCGTATTAATTAGTTTACAAATAGCCGCTGCACGAGCAGCACAAGCAGCTCGTGCAGCTGCTGCAGCTGACACTAGTGTCAGCTGCTGCTTGTGCTGCTCGTGCAGCGGCTATTTGTAAACTAATTAATACGACTTCCTCATTAAATTTGTCATCTACAACTGTTTCAATCTTAAGGCTTTTTTTTTGAGTTTATTCTTTTTTCAAATTTGGTCCCACCTCAAAAGAGGAATAGGACTCTGTAACAATGTAGCTCTCTTGATCAATTAACAGCCCCATTTTTCTTAGATGTCATCTGACAGCTTCTTGCTAGGCCAGGATATTGTTAAATAAACAACTTGGAAAGCTAATTACAGTTTTCTGGGCTTGAAATATGAGTATCTTGACTGTAACAGCAGCCTTTTTACCGTATAGTCCTTCAACGGACTCTTGCTGGCCAGACTTTCAAGCAAGTTTGCCAAAGTCCAGCCTGTTATTGAATGTCCAGCCTAGCCTGACCCTCAGTAGAATGGTCCTTGACCCATCTATTATAGTCCAGCAGTGCCTGACCCTTGTATGAGAGTAGTATTGGCGACATTGGCTGACTCTGATATTTACCTGTGTGTACGGGGGGAGGAGAGGGTTCACAGCCACAGCTCTCTTAAGGCAAAGCTTGCGCTTATAGAGCACTACTAGTGGGGGTTTGAATGAGGAGTCTATGGCGTTTGTCTTAAAAAAAAATAGCCATGGCACATGTCGATGTCGCTTAATTATGCTCATATCTCATGTCGATTTTAAGAATTGCTCATGTCACCTGTCACTATGTTTTTCAAGCTTCATGTCAAATGTCACTAGGCCTCATGTCGAATGTCGATTCTAAGAAACAGACATGTCGCCATCTCGAATTTAGTGGTCCACACCGCCGCTGCTGCTGCTGCTGCTGCTGCTGCTGCTGCTGATTTGCTGTTGCTGCTGCTGTTGGTGCTGCTGCTTGTGCTGCTCGTGCAGCTGCTGCAGCTGCTGACAGCTGCTGCTGCTTGTGCTGCTCGTGCAGCTGCTGCAGTTGCTGACGATGTCACGGATGCTGTTGACAGATGCTGCTGCTTGTGCTGCTCGTGCAGCTGCTGCTGCTGCTGACGATGTCACGGATGCTGCTGACAGATGCTGCTGCTTGTGCTGCACGAGACTGAGTAGCTGCTATTACTAATGCTACTAATACTAGTATGAGAAAATACATTTAGTCAGTTGATTAAATCAAGGAGGTTTTCTGACTTCAGTGGATCGTTTAGCCATCGGCCACGGGCAAAACTTGAAACCATTTTATACATGGGACAATTGGCAGAGTCGAAACATGTTGGTACGATGGGATCGATCATGTTCATCATCAGTTCAGGCAAAGGAAGTGTGTCGACAGCACGCGAAAACTTCATGTCTGGATGTTTCAACACAAGGCCTTTTATCACACTCACACAGCTGCTTTGAAGAGTGAATCCTTGACCAAACTTGAGCTTTTCCAACACAGCTTTGGCCTCTTTCTGTGCAGTAAGGGATCTCTCTTTCGGGTTCATCTCAGTGCTGTCTAGCATGTCCTCAAAGTCTTTAACATAATGTTCCAACGGGCTACAAATGATGTACTCCAGATCATCGTCCGTATATGTCGTCTCCTCGCACCATATTGTGTCTTCTCCTGTTTCGAATTCCGTCATTTTCTGAACAATCTCCTCGTGAGTGCCTTGCATATATCGAAGCTCCTTCAAAGACCTGATAACTTCTATGGCGAAGACTGAACAAATACCTGAAGGAATTTCACCACAGTCAGGCCAAGTATACAGAGCTAAGAAAAATAGCTCCAACAAAATCTTCTCCCTCTGTCCAAATGAAACTACTTCCGTTCCGATGAAGTTGAAGCATGCTTCTATCCATTGCTCCTTGGTGACGTCCTTCCAATGTTTCTTTACCTCACATGCATCATAGGGCACTGTTTCTCTTCCTGCTTCAAGTGGAAGTTGCTTTTTCTTTCTTGGACTCATTTGGAGAGAGTTTCGATGCTCTGTAGCGTCAACACTTCGATAAGAAAAGTAGCTGAAAATAGCAGAACTAACCATCATAACATTCTGAGCGAGCGTAGAGTGGACGATGCTACGATGATGAAGGGCGGGTCGAGAAAGTGTGATGGGTGAGAGCGTCGTTTCACTCCTTATGTACCCTGTCCTAGATAATCCTCTTAAACGGCTGAAAAGACTCTCTCAGTACAGAGTCTCTACTCAATTAAGAGATCTGTTAAGTAAGTTTTCACATGCTACCTGACTACTGCAGGTGGGTTTAGACTTAAGCAGCTTAGTGCACACACGTGTCTGTTAGAAAGCTACCTGCACACCTGCCTTCCTTTTTCACTAGTATTTACCCCCTGCCGACTTATAAGGCGCCTATACACGTGTCAGCCTCCTTATATACGCCTTCTTGCTTCTAGAGCTAAGCTACTTACCGTCGTTTTCAGCTGCCGCAGGCTGACTGGCAGCTATTTAAAAGAGAATACCCGTTACCTGTATAACGGATCAGGGGGTTATGAGATTAGAGTGTGTATACAAAAAAAGCTACAGGGGTCGTGAAGCAAGCGAGAGGGTGTCTGTCTGTGAGGTAGAGACGAGTACATGTGGTAAGCGACTTAAGTGTAAAACAAAAGCACCTCCTCTTGCCGTGGTGAGTGGAGAGGACGGCAGCTGGCTAGTTGAATAAGCGTCAGCTTAGAAGATAATCCGTCCACGGGCTGGCGCGTCACACCTGTCGTTAATCACCTCCTGTAGTCTTTGTATACACAGTTGACCTGGCTTTATCTCTTCACCAGCTATAATCCCATATACATGTAGCGCACGTTACACTTGTTATCCCTCTTTTCATGCTGATGGATGAGGGGTGGAAGGGTCCAGGTGAAAAGCAATTTGATTCCTCTCTGGAAGAGGGTGGGGCTCTAGGTGAAAACAAGCTTAGAACATCCGGATTAGCCGCTCTCTCAGCTATATAAAGAGCCTCAATTTTTCTTGGAACAGTACTTCACCTCTGCCCACTTCGTCTTGTTGTACACTATCAGTCACGAGGCGGACGCTCGAAGTAGCAGATCTTTGCAGTATGGTTTATACAGGGGTTACCTGCTAATAGGAGTTTGTCTAAAAAAAATGGGTGAGTAGATCGCTTTTTTCTAAAAAAACACTTAGAACACGGGTATGAATATGTAGCACTGTAAATAGTTAGTGTGAGTACACAGTAGAATCTACGGTACTATAGTCTTAACTGTCTAAAGACTGTGGAGCGCGTTAATGTGCGGTCTCCTTACTAATTTCACTTGACCAGGCTGGCAGGGTCAACTAGTCTAGGTAATTGCAACCACAAGGGTGGCTACTCAAGATCCAAGTAGACCTACTACTACGAGATTGTCTTTTGACCACTCTGCCGCCTGGTGATTACATGCTCTAGTCTAGCTCGCCATACCCTAGTATAGTTCTCCGCTCTTTTCGTCAGATGGCGCCACAATAGGATTTTTGTACATTTCTACGATACTCGCGAACATTTTAAACGCATAATGAACTATATAAGCAACAAAGCACACTTCTAATATATTGAATATAAAAAACCGCGCTCATCATCCCTCTAATCGCATTTTCCAGCAGCCGGCCAGCTGACTGCTGACGACAGGAGAGGGTGATTTTTTTTCTTTAGATTTAAGCCGCTTACCACACGCGCGCCCTCTAGTCACAGACAGAGTGACAGAAAGGGAGGGGGTCGCTTTGTTCACGCTACCTGTAGTTGTTTTTCTATACACACTCTAAGCCCATGACCTGCTAATCCTTTATACAGGTAACACGTGTTCAACTAATTACACTATTGTATGACAGTCGGTACACGGATTAATTTTAAACCACCCTCCCATCTGGATCCATGTCTGGTGGGTGGAAGGATCCAGCTGAAAAGCGTGATTAGGGCTTTTGTTTCTCTTATGATAGCAGCAGGTCAGCATGCGACAGCTGAAAATGTCAGACTAAGTCGAATTGTTTGTTTACAAACAGTCACGTGTCACGTGGTGTTGTTTACAAACAAGAGAGCCACGTGGTGTTGTTTACAAACAAACCCTAAGTAGGTCACGTTACCCTAGTTACCAGAATGCCGGCTTCTGATTGGCTGAGCCTAAGTAGGTCACGTGACGTAAGTAAGTCACGTTACCATGGTTACCAGAATGCCGGCCTCTGATTGGCTGAGAGCTTCTAAGTAGGTCAGTAGGTTACCCAGAATGCACCACTAATCCCCTAAGTAGGTCACTTCCGGTCACGTGACCAAATGGAGGCCTCTGATTGGCTGCAGGGTTACCCAGAATGCACCACTAATCCCCTAAGTAGGTCACTTCCGGTCACGTGACCAAATGGAGGCCTCTGATTGGCTGCAGGTCGATTGAGTAATAAACAGTACTTAACTATAGTCCCGTTCCGATACATACTATACTACTGCAGCGCCATGCAGCGAGTGACTCACTAGGTTGGCATTGGTGCATCATTATTACAAATGAACTTGAGCCTTTAGGCAGCATGTCATCCTTAAAGGGTTAACTTAACATACAGGCACCGTGACATTTCTGTAATTTGGTGTACAAGCTTCATAAATGACTTAAAGAAGGGTGTATGGGGAAAATTGAGCTAATATTGGACAGGTTCTTGGGTGGCGCACTCCCATTATAGGCAGCAGTAATGTTAAGTAAACTTGGGCAGTAGAGCATAGAATGTTGTGTGTGAAGATGGGTGTCTGCACCTTGACAAAGGTTTAACATCCAATTATTAGCTCACAGGTGAAATAACTATGGTTGGTCGTGACAAACTCAGGTAAGGTAAAAGGTCAACTTCCACCATAATAATTATAAAACATCTTCTTAAATGGGTCATAAATCTATGGCATACATTCAGGGTAAGAAGAAAAGGCATCCTATAAATTAGATAGGGAACGCCTATCTCTGTTTGACGTCATACATTAACCCACTTTACCAAAAAGATATACATATTTTGGTAACTTGCACACCTGTATGTAAAAACATTATTTTGAGTAAGAGGTTCATCGCTTTCGTGATGTTTATCTCATCTCTGATCTATTTCTGCCAAGACTGAGGATTCCCTAACGACCACGGACAGACCATGATAAAGAGAACACGGCGGAGTTTTCCGACTTTTCTTCACGTAAGGTCGAATGTTCCCTTTACTCTGTAATAGGAAGTTGCATGCTACATCTAATATCTAAAAAAGTTTAAATTACGATAGCCTATGATCATCTGCATCATCACGGCACCTGGCATGTCAACCATACGTTATGTCGATCAAGATGTATCAAATATTATCCTTGTACACGTTTACTACCGTCCGCCTCCATCCCTCTATAACCCGGGAGATTACATGGCTGATCCCCTCCCTCTGTCCCTTAAGCTGTTATCACTATCTCTGTCTGTGAGGGCATACCTTGCTGTTAAAGGTCCAGCTTTTAAAAGGTTTAAACTGTGGTGTTACAGAGAACTTGATGCCATGCACAGAACTGGAGGAGGAGAGATGGATGGACGGGACACAGGGAGGGATGAGGGGGGCAGTGGAGGAGTCTAGACACGTCTGATGTATCAGTGTCTGGTCTGGTCACCTGAGGAGCCTCGGTCAGGTGTGAAAAGGCATTAGGTCCTGGAGGAAAACGGCGTCTGGTGCTCAATCTCCAATCGTCAATACTCTCTTCCCATCTTCTTATCAAACACTATTGATTATGATTCAGTTGGTGATATTAGTGTCTCTCCTGAATCCTCGCTTGTTCTGGCCATAATATTAAACTTCACAGTTCCCGCCAGTTGCACTACTGGACACAAATTCCCTCCTACCTTAACACAAAGTGGCCCTAATTCAGACATGAATAATAGTTTCCATGACAACCGTGAAACATAGATGAGAACATGGACTGGGACGTTAGATTTCACACGTGGGGTTCCTCATTACCCTGATTCAATTCAAATGTTTACCCTTTGGCTTAGGGATTAACACAGGATGTGGCTTTATCCTCGGGGGTTATTTTCTAAATCCGAGTGTATGTCAACACATTATGCAACTATATTGCTTTGTATGACAAAGGGTGAATAAGGTTTTACATGTGAGATTTGAATACCTGCTAAAGGTCATGGGTAGGTATGGTGTGAAGTATAAACTAGGGACTCTTTGTGTGCTGCAATCTGACATATTAATAGTTATACACATGGTAGCTAGAGAAATGGTTCTAATCCACTGTTTTGCACTGTGGTAATGCACTCAGCTTGACCTCAGTGATAAAATTGCTGATTCCAGAGAGCCAATGCAATGCTAATTTAAAATGTTGTCATGAGAGTGAGTTTCTACCCATGTTTAATGGCACTCATTAAAACCTTTTGAAAGTCACCAAATCTTGATCAATATCAGACCGAGGCTGCATTGTACCCCATGTGCGTCCAATATCGGTCGTGTCATGGATTTGACCCATTTTCTCAAAGGCCAAGGGTAGACATTATAGGAAGAGGACCCATAAAATCTTGCCATCTCTGCCATCAAAACACTAGCCTGTGTATTCAGGCCCTTAACCCTATGATCAAAGACTCCACAAGACACTAGTATCCACTCTTCCTTTCAGGGAAATTATTTTTAATACCCTCAAAGATTCTTCAAAATAGTTTCTTGCCACGCAAAGATGCCCTAATTGGACCCCAACCCCGACCTCCCGATGTACTTTTTAACCATCCCTCACCCACATCGCCCTCATCGACCCAGCATGCCGGGGTGGAGGTGGTGGCGGCGGGTCGCAAAGGTTAAAGCCCCTTTGGCGGCATTTCTCTCCAAGATCAAAGGTTTTCAGGTGAGAGGTGAGGTGGTAATTCACGTGGGCACGGCGGTAAACAACACAGTACGTGCCTGTTCCTCTCAGGTATGGACTAATAGACTATAGACACCTTACCTTGAAGCTGGTATGTATATTGAGAAGCAGGGGGATGGCACACTTACCTACAAGGAAAGAGGGAAAAGGAGAACATATTAGACATTGATTGATAACATGGGATTTACTTTGCTCTTTGTGCACTGTTGAGCTACACAGTGAATATCACTGACAAGTTACTTTCCAGGCTTGCATTCATACAAATATACTGGCACTCGGGCATAATGCACTAGCTCACTATGCTACTCTGAAAGTGTCAAGTAGAACACAGATCATGATTGCAATATGCTTTCCAGTATATTACTCTGTTATGGGTAAAGGTTATGATAGGGACGAGCAGGAGCATCTCTGAACGGCCTTGATGTACAATGTACCCTGAGTTACAATGTCCTTTTCAATCTGTGCTTTCAGATATATATACATTACATATGTATGAATAAAATTCATTTCATTCTCCTATATATGTCAGACAGGCACTCGCAGTGATTGAAAGAGCATGCGCTATATGTAATAACTCCTGCTGGGTTGCACTCTGCCAAACTGAAGTGTCTTTCTAGGATCAGGGGATTGCTCCCCCATTATAGTTTCAACATTAGCTCCCAAGTCTCAAAATGTACTCATGGACAGATTAATCCACACTTAAATGGATTGTACAAGGCCTGTGGCTCGGCATCAGTGCAGCGTTCCGTGCATCTGATCATTGCTATACATGTGGGTTGGCGGATGGACCTTATAATAGGATGGGTGGACTATGAACACAAGAACACATGAACACATGAACACATGAACACATGAACACATGAACACGTGAACACATTATGGGAAGTAGGAGAGGTATAGGCGTCGTTTCTAGGGTGAGGAATAGAAGAAGGACATTTAGATCTGACCACTACTCCGACACGTCCACCTTAATTTTGTACTTATTCGTACATGATAAGCTCTCTCTTTGTCCTTTGCTGGTAATAGTAACTATTACTAGTACTATGCTATACACAGAGAGGGCCTATCATACACGAATAAGTACAATACAACACTAGCGACATCTCAGGGTACTGATCCACTCTAGATGAACCCATCCTAGATATGATGTATTGTTTGTAGTTCTGGGTGCACTGCCTATGGTATGGTGACGACTACAACCCACTGTAGATATGTTCATACAAGCTATATTTTACATCATATCGACCGGGGATTTATCCCAGTGTCCTCACATCCCCACTGACCCATCCCCTTGCCCCATCAACAACGCGTGCCCAGCCGTCGACAGGAGAGAGAAAGAGAGGGGGAGAGACGGAGGGACAGACAGATAAACGACCGAGACACACATACACAAATACAGACAGGCTGCCAATGGGAGGGTATTCCCAGTACCGGAGAACCTTGCATTCTATATCACTGTCATATATACACCACTTCAGCACTGCTAATACCAGCCACACCACCAGCTCTACACATACTTTACAAGTAGTCGCCAGCCGCCAGGGAATGCAGACAGCACAGACGCGCTGTGCATTATGGGCAATCTCGAGCCAGTCACGTGGCTGAGACGTGAGGTAATAAAGATGGCGGCGGCCGCAGTGCGCCTGCGCAGTCTGCGGACAGCGCTGCCGGGTGGTCAGCCATTTACAACCCGTTTTATGAGACTCCTTCTACTCCCCTGTCTAAAACACTAATACCAGCAACACGTCGCTACCAACATTCACAAGGGGCTGTCTAGAGTCGGCACACCCACATAATACAAGACTAGATCCTCGGCATTGTGCTCCCAGGTTATAAAGCTTTCAATGGGATACTTGACATTTCAGCTGTATTCTCGTTTCCCGTATGATGGGCTATTGTAACCACATACTACTCAGTTAAAGGATCATGTTTCAAGCGAAATACTGAGTAAGCTTCATGGACCTTTAAGCGGCATCCTTACCAAGGGTCTACAGCCGTGTTGTATTTCTAGTATTGTCAAATAACAAGTGGTAATATAAATGGTGAGAGTAAAGTTTTGATATCAATTCAAATAAAAACGCCATTATTAGTAGAGCTTAATCTAAACTCATGTTTGCTGACATTGCGAAATGTAAATTGAATGTTCAGTTTATCTTTGTGTATACATATCAAATTACTGTATTTTAAGGGAGTGATATCATTTTTATTGATCTATATGAAAAGTCTTTTTCTACAGTATCATAATTCTATAACTGTTGCTTGTACCATGTTAATGTTACAGCCTTCTATGCAATTACTATGTTCATTATTGCCTACCGCCTAAGGCCTATGTTAATTGAAGATGGACGCAGGGCTTGGAGTAATAAAAGTATTTATTAATTGTTGTATGAGACGACAAGATTGACATTTTATAATGATACATTTTATACACAACAATTGATTTTATGAACGACATTTGTTTAAGAATTGAGATTGTAATGTTATGAATGAATAACGTAATATGAATATTGAAATATTGGAATACAAGTAATATTGAAAAAAGGAGTGGGTGGGTGGGACAAAAAGTTGGTAGGTGTTGTCGGTGAGGGAGCGGAGATTTGAATGGACGATTTTGGTTGGATATGGTGAGGAGGGGAGGGGGTGACCGGTTGTAGGTAGGTTGTGGTAAATAGTTTATGGGTTTGGACCCAGGTGGGGTTGGGTGTGTGAGGTGAGGGTGGGAGGCCTCTGCTGGCCACAATGAGAACTCCTTCCCGCCTTACACGGTCATGAGTAACACATTATTGCCTACCGCCTAAGGCCTATGTTAATTGAAGATGGACGCAGGGCTTGGAGTAATAAAAGTATTTATTAATTGTTGTATGAGACGACAAGATTGACATTTTATAATGATACATTTTATACACAACAATTGATTTTATGAACGACATTTGTTTAAGAATTGAGATTGTAATGTTATGAATGAATAACGTGCCAAGCCTGCAAGGTGATTATGGGAGGGATGGAGGGTTTGAGAATATAAAATTGAATAAGAGTATAAAACATGATTTGACATAAAACACATGTATTGCAATGGATGTGAATTGTCACTCGGAGGTAGTAATATCACAGAGTTCAGTGTTGACTTAGACGTTTGACTAGTTTCTTGTTGATGCTTCTGTTTGAAGCAGACACAATGTATGTACGATGCACATTTGATCTCCAGCCACCATAGCGTTGGACCTGGAGTTCATCAGCCCCTGACCTGTATGCCTCCGTGGCTGCGGTCTTCCTGAGGCAGTGTAGGGTGAACCTGTTTGCACTGAGACCCAAGTCCTTGAGCCCCCGGACCCAGTGTTTCCTGACTTCTGACGTGGGGAGGGGCTCCCTGTTGTCTGGAAACATGAACAGGGGGTCGCTGGGAATATGTGTGGGAGTGTCCATGCACATGGTCCTCACTGCTGTGACCACACATAGCACTGGGTCTGGTGATGGGCACAGTGTTATAACTCTTGTTTCTCCAGTCCTTTGAAGTGTCTTTCCGGATTTGATGGTTATCTGTAGGTCCATACCAGTGAAGATGATGTCCCCTCTTGTGAGGTGGTATGTACTTGAGAACTTCCTTTTGCTGGGTGGTGTGACCTCCCCCGGTCGTAGTGCCGCGAGGTACTGCACCAGGAGTGCCGCCCTCACGGTGTTTTTGTGGGGTGTGCCCCACAGTCTGATGAGTATAGGTGATAGAACGTTCATGGGTATCACGTCCTTGACCTTGGGCACATATGACTTGTTGCGGTTTATGGCCTGCATGGCCCTGGTGATCCTGACGTGTGTGAGGGGGTATACATCCCCTGTCACCAGGGAGACATGTACCCTGGCCTGTGAGAGATGATTCCTTATGGTTGCCGGGGCTTTGATGTGTGTGCACAGGTACTCCAGGTAAGTGCACACGTCGCTGTGATGTGGGGAGTATGGGTCCCTGGCGAGTCTCCACATGAAAGCCAGGTACGTGCTGGCCCCCACCCTGTTGTTTTTGTTTGTCCCTGGAGCCCGCGCCTGGTGCTGTCTGGAACTGGCCTGGTGCTGCAGATAAGTAACTGCCGGATCTGCAACACAGTTTGGGAACCAATTTGTCAAACAGTTCAAGGTTTGGAACAACAGGAAGCAAACAATTGTCAATCAACATGTGGTGAGTGTCTCTCATGTGAGAATCAGACAGGTGAGTACGACTAAGTTTATCTGCTATTTCATTGTCAACACCTGGTACATGTACGTATGATATAGACAGGTCATACAGTGCTTGAATGGTCCATGCCTTCCTGGCTGAGTCCAGGAGGACATGGTTTCTACCCCTCCCCGTGGTGAACACGCTGACCGCACTTTCATTGTCACAATGCACCTTAATGTGCATTCCCCGGTGGCTTTCGTCGATGAATGTGGCGAGGGCGACTCCCACATTTGCCCCCTCCAGTTCTGTGATGTTGACCACCGGGTCGTCCACGTGTGTTACCTGTCTCCAGTATGCAGTGGTGCCATTGGTTGCACCTATGCCTGAAAGACATGCATCGACGTATATATCCAGATGGACCAGGTGTCTCGGGATCATTGACACCCCATTCCACCTGCGACAGAAGTCCAAGAACCATTTCAGATCGCTGCGCATCTCACTGTTTACGTTGATATAGAAATGGCGCATGCCCCTGAGCGCCTCCAGCAACTTGCTCACGAAGAGGCGGGCCGGCCTCACACATTTAGCAATATGTAGGAGGCGACCTAACATTGACTGGAGGGTCTTTTTAGTGATTGACCTCTTTCTAACTACGTGACCCACCTGGTCGAGAGTCTTGTTGATCTTGTCCTCTGGTACGGAGAGGGTCATCTCCCCTGTGTTGATGTCGATGCCGAGCCACCGCACAGCCCTTGACGGCGGCTGGGCCTTGGACTTGGCCTCGGGGAGGCCCAATTCCTTGAGGAGTCCTGTTGCCCTTGCATAGTCTGCCTCTGCTTTGCTCCTGTTTGGTGAAACCAAGATGACATCGTCTAAGTACATGTGGGCTGTTATTCCTTCCTCTGCTAATATTGACACGATTTTTGTGGCCACCCGCTGCATACATGAACTGCTCGCCCTGGCCCCGAACGGCAGTGTAGTGTCACAATAGAAATTTCCCTGCCATTCCATGCCCAGGAGGGGCCACGACAATGGACATGCTGAGAAATTCTTATATGCCCTGGAGACATCGGCGGTACTGAGATGGCAGTCGTCACCCATGTGGATGACGTCTGCTACAAGCTTGTCTATGGTTGGGAGGGCATGTTGGCGCAGTTCGCCACACACGGTATTCTTCATAATGTAACTATTGACTGAGGAGGCTCTCGGGTAGGTCATGTCTATTATAATTCTTCTATCTGCAGAATCAGATTTCTCACGCGTCATGATGGGTGACACGTGCATCCAGGGGTGGAACATGGGGGTTGGCGAGGGACCTATGAGGACCCCATGACCCATTTCAGTTTTGATAAACTCACTAACACTCCTCTTGTAACTGGTGGCACTTGGATGGTTTGGGATTCCCGATGTATCAGATACAGGCCCCATATAGCCCATTGGGAACCCGTATGTGATGTAGTCTAAGAGCTGTTTATCTTCCGGCTTGTAGAGGTACCTCTCCCAGGCCTCAATGTTGAGTGAGGTAGGTAGAGGTATACGTGCCTTCATTGCATTTGGTAGTCCCGTCTGTCTAACTGACTCATAGATGGATGCCCATCCCTCTGTGTTTTGCCCACTCATAGATGGCCAGTTTTCCCTTCTATGTGCCGCAAAGTAATGGGGAGACATATTTATATCAGCTGCTAAATCATTTGACTCACATGCTAGGCGTATGGCACTAAAATCAATGTTCATACCTTCGCCAGTCGTGTGGAACAGTGTCGGCGTGGAGTCCGGTGTTTGCGTGTGACTGCGCCCGGGCGGTGCCGCCGGTGGGGCCGCTGAGCGGGCGACACTCATCCCGGGGCGGGCGTGCCGTGTTCCTTCGGCACGGTGCGGCTGCCATGAACCCACGCCTTTCTTGTTCCATGGTGCTGCTAGCGTAATATCATTAATAACTGCAGAATGTTCAAATGATAACTCGAGTAAATCGTCTGCGTCTACCTGTTCGTGGGGGCCGCCATGTTTGTTCTCGCGCCATGTCTCGCGGGTCCCGAGAGACGGCGCCCAGCCAATGAGAGGCGAGGTCTCGGCGAGGCTCGGGCCGAGGCGCGCCATGACGTCACGCGTGTTTACATTCCACAGCGGCGCACGTGGGGCGGGCGCCACGTGCGCTCTGTTTACAAACACATGACACGTGGATTCGGGCGTCGGCGGCTGGAGGCAGAAAGCCGCCGCGCCCTCACTTAGTTTTTTGACGCATGCTGTGCTGTGGGCTGGTATACATCTCCTGTCACCTTACCCCGTGGTTGTTGGCCTGCTGTGGGTTGGTGAGTATGTGTGGACTTGAACATCTTATTATTACAAGCTATGATGGTGTGTGGCAGCTGTTTACCGTCACCAAAACAGAAGGCGCACGAGTGTAGCAGTCTCACACCCTGACTGTCATGGTGACTATTGAACCTGCAGCCTTTGTGACTGTTGAACTGAGGACATGTCACACTGAAGCTACCCGCACTTCCCGTACTAGAGGATGCAGGGCTGGGGCCCGACCTTGGCTCCTCGTCCTGACCCCTGAACGATATTCTAAACCGTACATTCTGTATGAGCTGGTACTGGTCCCAAAACAGTTTCTTTTTCTCGACTTCGTCAAAGACATGTTGAGACCACGCCATGACATGCTTCCAGGGTCGAGTCAGAGAATCAGTGGACACCTCGTGAAGGTGTTTGTGCATATGCTTGAAAGATTCAGGGTCAAATGCAGGGGGGTATTCTAGTAGGGCGAGGAATGCATTGATGTATTCACCACTCTTCATGGTTGCCCTGAGCTCGAGCTTTTTCTTGAGCGTGGACACACCTTCTCGCTCCATGAACATGTAGGGTTTACCAATCAGTTTTTCATTGAAAATGTCAGTGATGAAGGGGTTCTTACCATCCGATCTCTGGTGTGCCATTTCCTCCCGGCGCAGACTGGCTTCCACAAAGCCGGCGGCCTGGGCCCTGAGCTGCGCTGGCGGGGGGATGGCGTGTGCCTCTGGCTGACGTCCCTGTGTGTGTGGGGCGTCACTAGGCTGGGCATGGTGTTGAACTGTCCGTGTGCCAGTTGGTTCAGGGGTGTGCGGCACCGTGGAGGGGGACGCCGGTTTGCCGGCAGCCTGCACGAGGAGGGCCAGCTGCGTGGCCACGGCCCCCATGGTGTCCTTCACACCCTGAATGTCACTCCTCATTGTGTTCACCTCTGACTCCAGATTGTCGAGGCGGTATGAGGAGCTGGCAGACGTAACACTACCTGACCTCTGTGTGCTGTGTCTGGAACGTTGTGTAGTGGTGTGGAACGTACCAGAGTGAGCGGTGGAGTGTCTTGACCGGCCGCCATTGTTGGACGACCTCTGTGAGTGGACCGTTGAGGGTGCCCTGTCGACCGTCCTGAATGAGATGTCCGGGTCCGAGTCATTCACCCAGGTCTGTGTCCTCTCTGACGCCGACGAGGTGCTGGAGGAAGGAGGATTGGTGGCCGGCTGTGAAGTTGAGCTGGCCACTGTCGGTGCCCTAGACCCAGAGGTCCTAGAGCTGTGACGTGACCTGACACTGCCGGCTCTCGAGCGTGTGTTGGGCCTAGAGTCGGCCATGGCACGGTGCATAAATCCTCCAGAATCCAAATTCCACTCCCTACTAATGTACGTGACTATTGCCGGTAAAGTGGCCTATAAATGTAAACTGAATAAAATATAAAAACCGTTTTCGGTGCGCCAAATGTATGGCATGAGTCAGAGACAAAAAGTTGGTAGGTGTTGTCGGTGAGGGAGCGGAGATTTGAATGGACGATTTTGGTTGGATATGGTGAGGAGGGGAGGGGGTGACCGGTTGTAGGTAGGTTGTGGTAAATAGTTTATGGGTTTGGACCCAGGTGGGGTTGGGTGTGTGAGGTGAGGGTGGGAGGCCTCTGCTGGCCACAATGAGAACTCCTTCCCGCCTTACACGGTCATGAGTAACAAATTCTCACAGAAACAGCACTATTTATTTTTCCAGTTGGAACAATGTGCGGATTAACAAAACCTGTGTTGCCTAAACACAATACATGCTGTTACAGTTTTCCATTCCACTCGACAGGAAAATACAACCGAAAACCTTCGTTTGTCCGACCGATCAAATTGCTTTGCGAACGCGCTTCTGATTGGATTCTGTTCTTTCAACATTTCTTCCCAAAGTATTCTCATTACATGGAAGTGAAATGCTAATTACATTTTAACGAAATGTAACATTTGTATGAGCAACAGGACATTGACTACGTGCCTCAGATGGTAATCCAATTGGAGTAAGAGATTTTGCAAAGGGCTTTTTGTAGGGAACTTGATAACTATGTAGGTCTAATACAAAGGAAAGAGCTGTATATAATACTGTTGATGGCATGCCATAGGGGATAGCAGATATCAATGACTGCAGAACAGGAGTCGAAATTATAGTGTAAAATGTGAAAGGCAATGTCTATTTGAATGAAATGATGGAGATGATCCGTTAGATGTATTCAATCCCTGCATTGAAGTAATCAGATGCAACATTAAGGCAGTACTCTCATCACTAACCCCTGATCGTCAGTAAACAAGAACAGTACTACTACTAGGCCAAATGATGTATATAGGCCGTTGATGAGAATGCCACTTTAAGGTTCATATCAAACACGTATCTGATTCGATGGGAATGACAATATAAGACCGCATTGATATTCGAGTCAAAAAGTGAAATCGAATTTTCCATCCAGATATTCTTACTCTCTCAATAGCAATGCCCGTTATAAGCCTCAGGCTTATGGCTAATAGTACGATAAGGAGACGTTATAGCTTAAAGGTGCTTCTGAAGCACGGCAGAGACACAGAATCTCATGCAAATACCTATATCAAATTCACAATGACAAAGCCGATCCTATTGACAATTGATCTTTAGCAGGCGGGATCAGATCCTTATTTATAGAGTTCACTATACTCCTAAACCCCATCGGGGTTTCTTTTATCAGTGCTTATCTCTTAACCAGCGAGATTCAAGATGGCTGAACACACTGTGCAGCCTGATAATGGGGATATCGATGGCACTTATGCTGAAAATAATACCCGGTAGCTATGCTGCAATCTGCCGGTGTGTTCTATAGGTAACGCAGACACTTCTTCAATGGTTCTTTCACACCCTGCACCTCTCTATATACTCCTATAGAGGTGATAGTATCGCCTGCACATAAAAAACTGTTGTTACCAAAAATCACATCATCCACACAACTGCAATCATCATCCCCACACCAATAACTTCATCAAGAACCACCGGAAGCTCCTTTTGTCTCCGTTCTCGAGGGAGTCTCGTGGGAGGTCTCACTGCTGGCGAGATCGTGACGTCACATCCGCTCCCGTGATGCATCTGGGCGTGCGATGCGCGTGCCGCTTGCGTAAGCAGATTTAACTGTTGGCTGGTTATCATGGTCAATGGATTATAAATGGTAGGCTGTCCCTCCCACTCCCCTCTCCACCGTGCTTTCCGGGAGATAGACCAAGTCACCTGATGGAACCAAGGTCACCCCCTGCCCTCCCCCTGTTTGTCATTTCCCTCTGCTCTCGCTCATAAAGCCCTCTAAATACCAATTGTGCACACAGTAGAAAATCAGGAAATCCCATTGACATGATTCCCAGTCCTGATTTATGAACGAGTGATTAATCGTCTCCTAATTCACACGGCTGTGTTTTCACACTATTTTGTTGCACAGCTTAATCGTTTAGGGAATAGATATTATTTCTCTTCAATATCTGGTACATCTACCATATGCGTGGCCATTTGCAGCAAGGTGTTTGTAGACGATTCTTATCTATTCCTGTTATCTTGTTTATTGTTAATAATTACCATATATACATATTCAATGTATAACTGTATGCAAAATGCTTTTACTCTATTCAAAACGATTAACAAATTGCTGTTCTGCTAGTTATCATTAGTATGGTGATAAAATAGTTTAAACTAGTTTAAACGACATTTATCATTTCAATGTTTTCTACACTGCTCTGATTTAGATGCGTTAACCAACATCTGCCCTCTATTAAACCTCAGCATATTCACAAAGGTTTCACATTAAGCAGGTAAAGCTGCAACCTCTCTGGATGATTTCTGTCCGATTAGGCGCCGATTCATATTCAGTGAAGGAAACACATTAAATTGCAGATCTGTTCAAGCAAGTTTTTAAACGGACATTATTTATGTATGCCATTATTTTATCCCAGGTGGAAGTTAATGGAACTGTAAATTGTAATTTGGGGTTGCTGTAGAATAATTCATACGAAGCCATTTCAGTGACTTTGTACCTCGGACCTGGTTAAGGCTGATACGCCTACGTTGGTGGGTGGTGTGGTTGCAGTGGTGCTTACTTGCACTCTGAGTGAGAACCAAGTTTACCAGTATACATCTCTAATTTACTCAAGCCTACAGCAGAGGAATCAATCCCCAAGCACAGTCTTAGAAATTAACCAGAACAAAGGGCTGGCCTGGATACATACATTAGCCGCTGACGGCTTAAGATGGCGTCACCCATACAGAGCCTACTTCTGACCGTGTTGCCACCTCCAGTCTCGTGACAGAGTGGCCCAGGGCTGAGGTGGAGCTCAGGTGGTGCCGTCATCTCTCAGCAGCATGTAATTCCTCCTGGGGCTTTTGTCCCAGACTCGAGGGAAGGAGAATCCGTAAGAAAGCCACTCTCTCAGCATTTTTGCCACAACCACGAAGAAAACCCTAACGCCAGTCGTTTAAAGCCAGCATGCTTTAATGCAATGTGCCCTCGTATATTCATTCATAATGTGTGCGTGCTACCCTGGCGATCATACGGGGTCGACACACTCCCCGCGGATCAGAATGATGAGTCAATGCAGCGCTTGGGAGTTACTCGTCAGGACTGCATTGATACATCATAACGACCAATGAACATGACGCTTTGAGGCATTATGCCGCCTATAAAGGGTCCAAGGGACTCAGGCGGCTCTTCATGTTGTTCATTAGTGAGGGTGTCGGTGTGATAAGGATAACGATTCCTACAGTCAGAGTAAAACAGGTTCAGCTCTTTTTCCTCTATTATGGGTAAAAGGCGATGTCTTTGATGTGACTGAAGCCGCTGTAGTGTCCGTGTTTTAGGTGTATACAGGGGACGCATAACACCCATCTACTCCACGGTATGCCTTAGTGTACGGTGCCCTTTGTCGCCATAATACATGTATATATGAATGCAGCCCTGGTTAATAACTCGCCAGAGCTGCATTCGAGACGGATGTATTTCCGGAGGGTCGGCATGATGTGTGAATGCAGCCCTGACGAGTAGATTCGCACAGGACTGCATTCATGCATCATGCAGCCCAAGGGCAAATCGCATTAAAGCACTATGCGGTTCCTAAAGGATTAACCAGGACTACTACAAAGATATCAGAGGCAAAGAGAAAGGAAGTGGGGCAGAAATAATAGGAGACTACAGAAAATAGAGGAGTCTTTGATGACATGGGTTATGTTGCTACAAAGAGTAGTGTGTTAGAGCAAGTGTGGATGTCAAAGACGAAGAAAACCATCGCCATGCATCATCTAGCAAAACATATTATCCCTCTTGCATCAAGTCTAGTCTTACTTCATGATTATGATTATGATAACACCTTTTTTGGAAATCATTTTATATAATTCCATTAAACCAAAGTTCCATTTTAAGAAGTCGAACATATTTGGGATAATGACGAATGACTACTGTTGTGAATTTTGAACAGAACAGTGTAAATCAAGACCTATTTACATTCTGTAAACCCGTATGACCGGTATACATATACATGTGAAGTACTAAATGCAATAGGAGGTAATACATACAGCGGCGTCCTGTATATCCTCAATGGGAACAGGCATGTACTTAAAGAGGGCATTACAAAGTAAGGGCCTACAAAGAGTACAAAGCCTGAGTATCCCCCCCCCCCCCATGGAAGAGTTAACATGTTCACATAGGGCCATAAGTACCTTCACACACTCGGGTATTTGGGGATTACGTTTGACGTTGACTGACAGCTGGAGGGTGGGGTGTATGAGAGAGATTTTAACACTTTAAGGGTTGCATTGTGCTTTAATATGATATGCCCATTGTTTTCATGATGCATGAATGCAGCCCTCCACTTCCCAGGGCTGCATTGCACACAATGCTGAACAATTGATACACTCTCAACGGGTCGGCATGATACATAAATGTAAATATGGCGAATGGACTCGCCAGGGCAGCTTTCATGGATCATGACGACACAGGACATACATCCCATTAATGCACTTTGTGGCACTTAAAGGGTTTAAAAGCCTGTCATGCTAGGTCTGGCCACTGAAGGGGGATTACAAAATATCGATATAATCTTCAAGCATCACTGTGGCAATCGCTGTAGTAATGCTCCTATTGGTAGTGAGTGGCTCAGAGTGGATATGAGCTGGGTGGTTGTCGTGTCAGGTATAGGGGTTAGTGGAGGGGCTCAGGGTTTAAGCCATGGTGGATGCAGTTCTTATTCTATAAATACTGCATACAACCTCATAGAGGTATCAGCAATCGATGTCAATTAATCCCCAATCCCATGATTTGTGCATTATTATAATTAAATGATTACTAATCACGTATTAACCCCTTTCCTCCCATATTCCAAACATACTAATTTCTGCATTAATAGAATATCTAATAACTCATGAGTTTGCTGACACAGATTTTAAGGCCAGGGGGCAGTTGTTTTAAAGAATATATAGATGTGGAATATTATCTACCGCCTATATAGTAGAGCAACGTACTCAGGCTGAAAAAGTTGACCCCAAAAAGGGGTCGAAATCCCCACCCCCAGCCAATAATTATAACATACATAATGTCCAACTACAATATAGTTATAAATAATATGTAAATAACAAAAATCATTTTAGTCCATTGCGATCTGATTGATACCAAGATAAGATAGAAAAGTTAACACTAACAGTGAGCCATACAACATGTATACTCCATTCCCTCTCCGACACTACAAAGCTACAAAGCCACTCTGGAGCACTCTAGAAAACCTTTGTACATGCCTCACCCCCAAACACTCAACCCGAACCCCATACATTCCCACCCATAACACAACAATACAACCCTGTTATCTATTGTTAGCTACATACTCCCCCTACCCTTCAGATCACACCCTGTATGACACCTCCACCCCCTCATACCCCTCCTTATACCCTCATACCCCGCCCTAATCCCTTTGAGGGATTATCCCTGGGTTCAGGCCGGGCACGTGGTGGCCGTTGTGCATTGATTGGATTCTGTCGGCCTCTCTCAGGCGTCCCTAGCCTTATTGACAGGTGCTGCCATCTGGTGGAGATAACAGTGGCAGGTGGTGGGGTGGTGGGGTGGTGGGGTGGTGGGGTGGTGGGGTGGTGGGGTGGTGGTGGGCCACCACTACCCTCAGCCTAAAGCATATAGATATAGGCCTGGTAAGCCTAAGCCTGGCGCGTGCTACTTACAAAGGTGGGAGTTGGCCAGGCTATTTTAGACGCTGTGTGCTCTGCACTACGGTATCGGCATATCATACTTGTCTATGGTGTGGGGGATATGCTGCTAGATAGCTGATCATATAGCTATATAGTGGAAGCATGTTATTGTTCGTTTTAATCAGGTAAACGAAAATACAACGTTTGAAAACGTTTCTCTATAGCACATTATTACGTCCAAAATTCGATAACGTTGTTTTGACGTGAGAGAAAACGCATTTCTATTGGCTGGGAACAGTATTTCTCCGTTCCCCATTTACTACTATGTACCATTTATATCGCACATACTCCAGTGGTCGGCGCCTGAGTCAGTAAAAGTAGTAGTGGCAAAGGTGGCACCGTCTCGGGCGTACTGCACACGTATACTACTCACAGACCCCTCCTTTGTGTGCCCGCCCCCATAAAGCGTAAAGGAGCCGTCACCCCACCTGCCCTTCCCCCCCCCCCCCACCACACACACACACACACCTACCGCTGCGGGCTGCCGCCTAGACCATACATGGCTAAATGACCAGTGGTCAGCGGGCGTGTCCCCAGCTGTGTTGGCCGTTAGCTGTACACACACAGCCCGGCCACCAGCCACCACCTGGAGCTATGGTCATTAGTCATGTTGGTATTGAATTATCATGGTAGGTATTAATGAAGGAAAGTCCCTAAGATAACAATTAAAGCACCACAATGACCACTGACACCTCACAACATACACTGTAAAAGGTTGGTTGCCACTTTTGTAGGTGTATAGAAGATTCTGCTTTAGGTGCACAGTTTAGTGTAGAGGGACAGTAGAATCTACTCTAAATTTACTGTAGATTTTACTGTGTACCTACACTAACTATTAACAGTGTAGTCGACTAGAACAGTACTAGAGATGTGAGGGGCAGACGCTTGCTAGGAATGCCGCTTTAATATTAACCATTAGTTGAATTGACGATAAACTCGAGAGATACCGAGTATTCTTGTCAGCATTTACGATACTTGATATTACTTATTCATAACAAATTGCTAGGTACCGCGTAACGCAGACTTTAATATGGCTCCTGTACTAATGTAGTTTGACAGAACGCAACGTCGACAAAAGCCCTGTAGGAGTTGTGGGTAGGAGTCTGGGGTATGGTACATAAAGGTGGCCATTACAGTGTGACGTCACGGGACGCAGGGCCTGTGGCGGCCATGTTGGTGGGCGGCAAACATTGGGCTGTGTTTACATTACGTTCTGTCGCCGAATGTCGTCTGCTCGACATACGGGCACTTCCTGAGGCTCTGTATTACTCCGCTGCCTCTTGACAGCTTCCCAAATATTACTTGAGTGGCACAACCGCAATATGTGAGGGCTCAATGTTTATTTATTTACATGGAGAAACAAATGGACTCGAATCTGGTTATACGCTCCTTCTCTATCATGGTCATTTTCCTTTTCTAAAGCTTTCATTAACATTTGTTTTCAGACAAAATTCTGAATCCATCCCCGCAGAAGGTGGTACAGCTATGGTTATCGACTTTATTATAACGATACCATCCTCATAATATTCACAGGGTGGATACCGTGCCTACCCACATCAGAAACTGATTGCCACCCATGCCCATTAAATCTCAATCTGACCGTAGCCACCCGCCCAAACATCTGCCCCCAAACCCTATCCTGCTACCATCACCAACCCATTCCCAGTCTCACCAACCACCATTATACCGCAGCTCAACCCATCCCATCTAGTCCTATATCACACCCCATATCGCCCCCCCCCCATCCCACCACTGCCCCACCGGCACCTCATATACACTAAGGCTCTCCCTGGCCACATGCCTCCCATCTCCCACCTCTAACACATGGCCTGTAAAAGTGCCCCACACCGGGGCCAACAACCCCCGACCCTACCCCAGCTTACAACAGGCCCTACAGCTGCAACAACTGTGTGACTCACTCCCCATGCCTTAACAATACACCCTCCACTCCCGTCCTGACAACTGTAGCAAGCCCCAAGGTTCACACAGAGGCAACATTAATTAACCCAGGGCATTCATATTAATGAGGAAAATATTTGTATTAAGGATATAGTTCTTCAGTGTCGTATTGGTAAAAGAGATCAAATCCAGCCTTTTGTGCTCTTTCCCCATATTGCAGTCCTTTTCTTTTAATATATATGGGACCGGCCTAAAGGCAATGCACTAGTCACACTGGGTCCCACTCAGCCTCTTTCTCCTTTGCCCGTGGTAAAGCCGGACACATCACATGTGGTGCGTGGAGCATGATGCCCCTTCCTCTATACTACTTACCCCCCCCCCCCCCCCAACTCCCCACTATAGTCTCTCTCCCACAGGGCTCTTTGACCTGTGTGTGTCCTAGAGGTCTTTGTTTACTAAGTACCCTAGCGTCAGGTGACCCCTGTGGGGCCCTTATCCCTCAAACGAGCCCTTAACCCTCAAACGAGTATCCGTTTGAGGGTTAAGGGCACACCACGGGCCCTTATCCCTCAAATATGGCGTTAAAGCACAAACGGCCTTATCCCTCAAACGGCCTTATCCCTCAAACGGCCTTATCCCTCAAACGGCCTTAACCCTCAAACGGCCTTATCCCTCAAACGGCCTTAACCACAACTCTTCCAACACATCATATATAGCGTTTGAGGGATAAGGGCAAGTTGATATTTTAGACCAGTTAGGTATATAGGATCACTATATATAGTGTTTGAGGTGTAAGGGCAAGTTGATATTTTGGACTAGTTAGCTATATAAGATCATTATATAGCATTTGAGGGATAAGGGCAAGTTGATATTTTAGGCCACTTAGGTATATAGGATCATTATATATAGCGTTTGAGGGATAAGGGCAAGTTGATATTTTAGGCCACTTAGGTATATAGGATCATTATATAGCGTTTGAGGGATAAGGGCAAGTTAATATTTTAGGCCAGTTAGGTATATAGGATCACTATATAGCGTTTGAGGGATAAGGGCAAGTTGATATTTTTAGGCCAGTTAGGTGTATAGGATCATTATATAGCGTTTGAGGGATAAGGGCAAGTTGATATTTGAGGCCAGTTAGTGTATGGGATCACTATATAGCATTTGAGGGATAAGGGCAAATGGATAATTTAGGGTAGTTAGGTATATTGTATCACTATGTAGCGTTTGAGGGATTAGGACAAGTTGATATTTTTGGGCCAGTTAGGTGTATAGGATCATTATATAGCGTTTGAGGGATAAGGGCAAGTTAATATTTTAGGCCAGTTAGGTATATAGGATCACTATATAGCGTTTGAGGGATAAGGGCAAGTCGATATTTTAGGCCGGTTAGGTACAAAGGACTGTTAAATAGCGTTTGAGGGATAAGGGCAAGTTTATATTTTAGGCCAGTTAGTGTATGGGATCGCTATATATAGCGTTTGAGGGATAAGGGCAAATAGATAATTTAGACTAGTAAGGTATATTGTATCACTATATAGCGTTTGAGGGATAAGGGCAAGTTGATATTTTAGACCAGTTAGGTATATAGGATCACTATATAGTGTTTGAGGCATAAGGGCAACTTAATATGTTGGACTAGTTAGCAATATTAGAGCACTATATAGTGTTTGAGGGATAGGTGCAAGTTGATACTTTAGGCCAGTTAGGTGTATAGGATCACTATATATAGTGTTTGAGGCATAAGGGCAAGTTAATATGTTGGACTAGTTAGGAATATTAGAGCACTATATAGTGTTTGAGGGATAAGGGCAGGTTAGTCTTTTAGTACAAATAGGTATATTAGATGACTATGTAGTGTTTGAGGCGTAAGGGCAAGTTGATATTTTGGACTAGCTAGCTATATAAGATCACTATGTAGCGTTTGAGGGATAAGGGCAAGTTGATATTTGAGGCCAGTTAGTGTATGGGATCACTATATAGCATTTGAGGGATAAGGGCAAATGGATAATTTAGGGTAGTTAGGTATATTGTATCACTATATAGCGTTTGAGGGATAAGGGCAAGTTGATATTTCTAGGCCAGTTAGGTGTATAGGATCACTATATATAGTGTTTGAGGCATAAGGGCAAGTTAGTATATGTTGGACTAGTTAGGAATATTAGGGCACTATATAGTGTTTGAGGGATAAGGGCAGATTATTTTTTTAGTACAAATATGTATATTAGATGACAATGTAGTGTTTGAGGCGTAAGGGCAAGTTGATATTTTGGACTAGTTAGCTATATAAGATCACTCTGTAGCGTTTGAGGGATAAGGGCAAGTTGATATTTTAGGCCAGTTAGGTATATAGGATCATTAAAGATAGCGTTTGAGGGATAAGGACAAGTTGATATTTTAGGCCACTTAGGTATAAAGGATCATTATATAGCGTTTGAGGGATAAGGGCAAGTTAATATTTTAGGCCAGTTAGGTATATAGGATCACTATATAGCGTTTGAAGGATAAGGGCAAGTTGATATTTTAGGCCAGTTAGTGTATGGGATCGCCATATAGCTTTTAGGGGATAAGGGCAAATGGATAATTTAGGGTAGTTAGGTATATTGTATCACTATAAAGTGATCCTAAATATGTAACTTGCCTGAAACATCAACTTGCCCTTATCCCTCAAACGCTATATAGTAATCCTATATACCTACCTCATCTGAACTATCAACCTGCCCTTATCCCTCAAACGCTATATAGTTCCTACATACCTAAATTGCCTAAAACATCATCTTGCCCTTATCCCTGAAACGCTATATAGTAATCCTATATACCTACCTCATCTGAAATGTCAACCTGCCCTTATCCCTCAAACGCTATATAGTGATCCTACATACCTAAATTGCCTGAAACATCATCTTGCCCTTATCCCTCAAACACTATATAGTAATCCTATATACCTACCTTATCTGAAATATCAACCTGCCCTTATCCCTCAAACGCTAAATAGTGTTCCTACGTACCTTAATTGCCTGAAACATCAACTTGCCCTTATCCCTCAAACGCTATATAGCGATCCTACATACATAAATTGCCTGTAACATCAACTTGCCCTTATCCCTCAAACGCTATATAGTAATCCTATATACCTACCTTACCTGAAAAATCAACCTGCCCTTATCCCTCAAACGCTATATATTGTTCCTAAGTACCTAAATTGCCTGAAACATCAACTTGCCCTTATCCCTCAAACGCTATATAGTAATCCTATATATACCTACCTTACCTGAAATATCAACCTGCCCTTATCCCTCAAACGCTATATAGTGATCCTAAATACCTAAATTGCCTGAAACATCAACTTGCCCTTATCCCTCAAACGCTATACAGTGATCCTACATACCTAAATTGCCTGAAACATCAACTTGCCCTTATCCCTCAAACGCTATATAGTAATCCTACATACATAAATTGCCTGTAACATCAACTTGCCCTTATCCCTCAAACGCTATATAGTGTTCCTAAGTACCTAAATTGCCTGAAACATCAACTTGCCCTTATCCCTCAAACGCTATATAGTAATCCTATATACCTACCTTACCTGAAATATCAACTTGCCCTTATCCCTCAAACGCTATATAGTGATCCTATATACCTAACTGGCATATAACATCAGCCCGCCCTTATCCCTCAAACCCTATAAAGTTGTCTAATATACATAGCTTACCGGAAATACCAACCTGCCCTTATCCCTCAAACGCTATATAGTGATCCTACATACCTATCTTACCTGAAATATCAACCTGCCCTTATCCCTCAAAAGCTATATAGTGATCCTATATACCTATCCTTATCCCTCAAACGCTATATAGTTATCCTACATATGTAACTTGCCTGAAACATCATCTTGCCCTTATCCCTCAAACACTATATAGTAATCCTATATACCTACCTTATCTGAAATATCAACCTGCCCTTATCCCTCAAACCGTAAATAGTGTTCCTATGTACCTAAATTGCCTGAAACATCAACTTGCCCTTATCCCTCAAATGCTATATAGCGATCCTACATACATAAATTGCCTGTAACATCAACTTGCCCTTATCCCTCAAACGCTATATAGTAATCCTATATACCTACCTTACCTGAAAAATCAACCTGCCCTTATCCCTAAAATGCCATATATAGTGTTCCTACGTACCTAAATTGCCTGTAACATCAACTTGCCCTTATCCCTCAAACGCTATATAGTAATCCTATATACCTACCTTACCTGAAAAATCAACCTGCCCTTATCCCTCAAACGCTATATAGTGTTCCTAAGTACCTAAATTGCCTGAAACATCAACTTGCCCTTATCCCTCAAACCCTATATAGTAATCCTATATACCTACCTTACCTGAAATATCAACCTGCCCTTATCCCACAAACGCTATATAGTGATCCTACATACCTAAATTCCTTGAAACATCAACTTGCCCTTATCCCTCAAACGCTATATGGTGATCTTATATACCTAACTGGCATATAACATCAGCTTGCCCTTATCCCTCAAACCCTATATAGTTGTCCTATATACATAACTTACCGGAAATACCAACCTGCCCTTATCCCTCAAACGCTATATAGTGATCCTACATACCTACCTTACCTGAAATATCAACCTGCCCTTATCCCTCAAACGCTATATAGTGATCCTATATACCTACCTTACCTGAAATATCAACCTGCCCTTATCCCTCAAACCCTATATAGTGATCCTACATATGTAACTTGCCTGAAATATCAACTTGCCCTTATCCCTCAAACGCTATATAGTAAGCTTATACATCTAGTACCACCTGTGTATCAGTGCGCCCTTATCCCTCAAACCCTATAGTCATCTAACATGCATAACTTGCTTTAAACATCAATTTGCCCTTATCCCTCAAACGCTATATAGTTTGTGGGTTAAGGCTGTTTGAGGGATAAGGCCGTTTGAGGGATAAGGCTGTTTGAGGGATAAGGCCGTTTGTGGGTTAGGGCCGTTTGAGGGATAAGGCCGTTTGAGGGATAAGGCCGTTTGTGCTTTAACGCCATATTTGAGGGATAAGGGCCCGTGGTGAGCCCTTATCCCTCAAACGGTTACTCGTTTGAGGGTTAAGGGCTCGTTTGAGGGATAAGGGCCCAACACCCCCACCCCTGCCGCCCTTCCACTCAGCGGAAGTTGTAATCATTACAGCATCATGGAATATGACGGACATGTTAATGATTTAAATCAAGGTCGACATACTCATATGCTACATAGCTTCTCTGGATGCATGTAAGGGAACTGAGTAGTTCTTTTATATTATACCTATACATTCCGCTGTCTCTTCACATAAAGCCAATGGGATATGCATGGCGATGTACTGTGTGAATATATTAAGATCACCTTACTCTCAAATATAGAGGATTTGCTTCCACCATTGTCTGTATGAATCTAACTCTCCACCTGACCACATACTACAGAGTACGCATCGCCATTGTGCGTCCCTACAGTCCCTACAGAGCCTTTTAGTCAGGATAAGATTATATCTTAAATATTGATATAGTGGTGACGTCAACATAGAGCTCCTATGAATTGCCCAGGCACGAAGATGCTTAGCAGTGATAAAAAGAGAAAATAAAAAACGAAAAGGAAGATAGCCATATAATGCCCCATACAGAAGGAGTCGCTAGGACAGTGTGCCTGGCGTTGAAGTGATAAAGGAGAAATTTAATATGGACTATGAATTATCTATTGGCCCAGACCGTAGATGAAATGTAGTTAGGAAGGAGAAGGGTAGGATGGGGTGGAATGGCTGAGCCCGCGGACTTAAAATACTGTGACTTGCTCAGTAAAGGCAGGGCTACTCCCATAACGCCAAACCCATTCTGGTATATGGCTAAATGTTGAGTATGAATAATGAAGAGTCTCGACCTACCACCGTCTGTGTTTGTACCGAGTGTGTCAGCAATACTTACCTAGAGAAAAAAAGAGAAAAGGGAAAGATGATTAGTATGCAATTTACATTCAAAAATAAGAGAGGTTGAAGATATTTCATTACACATATGCACCTCATATACAATGGCATACACATATTCTTTGAGTTTCTATTCGATGACTATGCACTTCTGTCCCCAGAAGGGCCAGAGGAAACATACATTCATCAGCGCCCCTTCCTTTTTTACGACACTAACTATTAACGACAACTACCAGTACAACAAACACCCTGCCACAAATAGGCCTGTTGCACAGCCAACACTAAAAGAGGGAAATTCAAGATTTGTATGCAAACCAACCACCATACATCCCTACGGGTAGAAACTGTGCTCAGACAATAGTGAATAGTCTTTGTCCTAAACAAAGGAGACTCTCTCAATGTTTGAACATTTCCCCCTTTCCTATACTGAAGGTGATTTGACACCTACTGGCACCGACTACGTCAATAGAAGAACAAATCTTTACATTTATTTTTCTTTACCCCACACATGGGTAATGTGAACAAATACGGAGCAGGATAAAAGTCCCAAAGGACACAAACATTCCTAAATGCATTCAGATTGTAATACCCAGTGAACAATCACAGATTTAGGTCACGAGCTGGTACCTTAGGCAGTAACAAGGCATATAGTGCTCAGTTGGTTTCCAGGCATGAGGGTGGGCGACGTGAGATGGGGAACAGTGACGGGGTGGGGTGAGGTGGGGGGGGGGGGGGGGTGACAATGACAGATTGGAGAGGGGAGAGGTAGAGAAGTCTGAGTGTTTAACGGCCCGGGGACCTGCCAGATGGCCACGTGTGTCCAGATACTCTGCTGTAGGCCGCATGGCCTGCCAGGCCCAGTCCACATCTAGTCCTTTGATGGCAGCGCAGTGCTATATTCTTTGTCGTCATGATGCATGAATGCAAGCCCAGGCAAGTCTAACCAACAGGGCTTCATTCAGGCATCATATCGACATATCAACCCCGTAGGATTGGCATGATCAGCGCCCTGGCGGTATATAGATTACCAGGACTGCATTCATGCATCATGTCGACAAAGGGCCAAGAACACTAAAGCATAATATGACCCTCAAAGGGTATAAGCGCAGGGTAGGATGTCGTAGGAGGAGAAAGGACACAAAGAAAAACAAAGGGTGAATGGGTATATGGACTGTGAGCAATTTCCTCTTAAGGAACCACCGTTTCCTTATCCCAAATAAGTGATTGACTTGGGCATATCCATTGTTATCAATCAACAGGCCGATTATGTCCTGGGGAAAGATATGTTGGCAGTATGACTATGTTGCTTCGTGTTGACAACAGAAGCAGAAGCACGATCACGTGATGCATAAGGGGTTAAAACATGGCTGTGACAAAAGCTTATCGTGATATAGCAAAGAATCTACGACACTGCTAAAGTCATGAATATCGAGCTAATTGGCGCGCAATATCAACGCTGTCTGTTCCACAGTTTATTCCCCATGTCCCCCCGATCCATCTAAAGGTGCTGGATAACAACCTGCATAAATAAAGCTTCATTATGAGCTGATCCGGCTTTGAAATTATAAACACTCTGTGGTAACATAAGGACATGGCAACGTGCATCAGTGTATTCAATAGGCTAAATGATTAACTCGCGGGTCTGTGGTTACTTTCTAATGTAACGGGCCCTTTCTATTGGAAATTGTATTCTACTCTGAAATCACCAGGCTGACAGGTGATACAATTCAAGGCCTCTGCCAGATAATGTTTAATTCACAGTTAATACTTTAGAAGACGGAGAAATACGCTATTGGAATCACATCATACTTAGACAGGACTTTGGGAGTTATGGAGGAAATAATAATTATGGGGAAGACTTGAATTCCCCGGGTAATGACTCAGGACGAGCGCGGCAAATCAGGGACGCGCCCCTACCGGGACGCTGATACACTACCGTATCACCGCTACCAGCGACATTCTTCCATTTCGCCATCTTTAAAATTAATCACTACACGTGTATTTTTGTCGTCATTAAGTTTTCGATTTCTTCTTCGTTTCCTCGGCCTCATCATGCCGAACAGAGCACCCGCGAAGAAGCCGGCTAAGAGTAAGTGGACCACGGCTGAATTGTCTGATAAAGTCATTGACATGACTGGCAGGATTGATGGTATTGAGACTACCGTGTCGGAGGTGAAGTCGACTGCAGACGCCATCCTCGGCAGGATCAATGCTGTCTTCCCCGGCCAAGCCCCCGCTGCCACGGCTCCTGCTACGCCCGTTTCTACGGCTGTCGCCTCTACTAGTACGGCTGGTGGAGGTAAGACTGTTACCCGCTCTGCGGCTAGGGTGGCCTCCCCCTATGCTCGCCCTACCCCGGTGGTTCCTACTACGGCGGTCTCTACACCGGCCCCCGCGGTGGTCATTCTTCCCACCCCGGGCCCTGCTGTCAACGCCCCGGCGGCAGGCCACGTGCCTACTGTCACTGCGCCCGGTATCTACACTACACCAGCTGTCAACCCAGTCACCACTCCGGCTGTCACTACACCGGGCGCGACCCTCAACCCGGCTGTCAACATGGCGACGGCCCCGGCGGCGGCTCTACAGCTGTCCCAGCCCGCCCCGGTCTACCACCCGGCGCATGCTGCTACTTCGGCGGCTACCACTGCGGCTCAGCCTGTGTCGCTGCCTTCATACCTTCAGCATCAATATCAACAGCCCTCGGTTCAGCAGGTATTACAATCTATTCCTGCTATACAAGTCCCTGCTGACCTGCGCCCGCTGTCTATGCCGATGAATCCTGATCCGGCGGTTAACATGAGGGTCCAAGCCTTGTTGGACACCGCGCAGCACATCACAGGCATGAAGGGTAAGCCGTCACACCCCCATGATTATGTCACCAGGGGCCCAACCCGCACTAAGACGGGTCTGGCCTCTTTAGATCTGGCAGAATACCTTTTCGGTTTAAAGAAACTGGCCATAGATGATAAAACCCCCGTGTCAGACAAACCTAAGATCATGGATCATTTCAACCAAGTTTTGTTTGACGCGAAAGACTTTGAGTGGGCCCAAGTGAGAGAATGGTCTGAGGAGGTTCTTTCAGGTGTGGCCGAGGGGACCATTCGCTGGTCTGACCCCCTCGACCCCACCTGGACGGACCCCGCTATAGCCGCCTCCAGATCCGAATTGTCCCGGTTTCGCCCCGGTAGGCTATACCCCACTCCTACCGCTGTCGCTATTGCTGCGGAGCACACTAGGGTCCAGGCTCTGGCCAGAGCGGCTCGTCAGGCTGCTCCTTACAATCTCCCTGCAGCTGCTGCTGGCTCGGCAGCCTCTGTTGCTACTAGTGCCTCCCAGTCACGGGCAAACACCACCTCTGGCATCAGACAGAAAAAGAAGCCTATCTCATCTGTGGGTCGGAGTGATATGGTGTGTGAGGCCTATAACACCCCAGCCGGTTGCACCCTGGAGGATGGTCACTGGGCTGGAAATACACAACAAGGCCACCACTGTAGCTGGTGCCGCTCTACTCTCCACATCATACACACCCACTCCCTTACCTCGTGCAACATTAAGGGCAGTTACAAAGGCCCTGCCTCCTTTCGTGCCTAGGCCAGCACAGACTGGCCCTACACCTACACTGGTACTTGATGACGTCACAGCTCGCCCCTTGACTCCTCTCAACCCCCTGTGCATTAGCACTGAGGACTGTGATACAAATAATAACACTGGGTCGTCCACATCGCTACCCTACCCTGGCGGACTCCCAGCTGTTTTTTACACCAACAGCCACTGGTCTACACCCCAGGCTGCTGCTGTTATAACACCTACCACATCAGCCCCTACAAGCTGCTCTGGTTCTACAGCCCCGTGCTGTTATACTACTACGGACCTAACACCCGTTACTCCTGGTACCCGAGCAGCCCACCCCCCGGCGGCTGCCACCTCCACTGAGTCCTCACTGGAGGCGCTACACACGGGTACAAAGGTATGCACTGATATTGACTACGACCCTGCCTTGTCGGACTCCCCTCCAGTAGGACCTACCCCCCTGGAGTATGCACCCATCAAGGCGTCCTTCTGGCCCACCCTTAGTGACTGTCAATGGCAAAAGTTCCCTGTATACGCCCACCTGTATACGGCTGTTAGGCGTACAAACCTACCCAATCATCTAGGTGCCCGCCTCACAGTACCATCAGCCCTACACCTTGACAGATGGGATGCACTTTTGGCGGACTACCATGACACAGAACTCGTTGATTTCCTCCGGTATGGCTGGCCAGTAGGGTATACGGCTAGTGAAAAGCCCCCTTATGTCAACAGAAATCATGACAGTGCCACGCGTTACGCGGATCAGGTCCGAGCTTATATTGCTAAAGAACTCAGTTTGGGTGGTTTGCTTGGTCCTTTCAGCGCGCCTCCATTCACGCCCTGGACCAACACCGCCCCGCTGATGACAACGCCTAAGAGAGACTCTAAAGAAAGGAGGATTGTACTGGACCTCTCATTCCCGGACGGCACTGGGGTGAATGGGGGGATAACCAAGCACTGCCTAGAGGGTAAGCTTCGTCCCTACACGCTGCCCTCTGTGGAAGACCTTGCTACTAAAATGCGCATCCTCGGCACAGGCTGCTACCTGTGGAAGGGGGATCTCTCCAGGGCATACCACCAGTGGCGTACGGACCCTGGAGACCTCCCTCTTCTTGGTATGACGTTCGAAGGGCACTACTACCTAGACCTCTGCCCCTCCTTTGGGGCACGCCTATCTTCCTCGGCGTGTCAAAGGACAACCAACGCTGTTGTATACTTGCTGTCTAGGGCTGGACATTGGTCCCTCTCGTACCTGGATGATTTTTGCGGGGCGGCCTCCACCCTGGAGCAAGCAACACTAGACTACCAGGCATTCCTTGATGTCTGTTCAGATCTCGGACTCCAACTATCCCCACACAAATGCCAACCTCCTACACAACAACTAGAATGGCTTGGCTTCGACTTTGATACAGTGGCTATGTCTATCACTGTTCCTGACCAAAAGTTGAGTGACATTGAAAAAGAATGCTTCTCATGGCTGACTACAAAATTCGCCAGCGTCAAAGACATACAATCCCTAGTGGGGAAAATAGTGCACGTTTCTAAGTGTATACCACCTGCCAGAAAGTTTGTGTGCCGTATTCTACAGACCCTACGTCATGCCCCACCTGTTGGTTTAGTGTACATCACAAGACCCTTCAGAATGGACGTTACCTGGTTTTATCAATACGCGCGCTTGTCAAACGGGGTACACCTGCTCCAACCCCCCTCCTATGACCAGGTGATCGAATGCGACTCGACCCTGATAGGTGGAGGAGGGAACAGCTACACCAGGTACTACACTCACACCTACACCCAGCGTGAGCTACAAGAGTACCCTCTCATTGTGCACCTCGAGGCACTTAACCTTGTGACAGCGTACCGTACCTTAACTCCAGATGATACACCGGGCACCAGAATCCTCATATACACTGACAATATGGCCTCCAGCCAGGCCCTCCACACAGGCAGGGCCACAGATCCCATCCTCGCCATGTGCTCCAGGCAGCTTTGGCTGGAGGCAGCAAACAGGGACCAAGTAGTCGTCATCAAACACAAGAAGGGTGAGGACCTACCCCTCGCTGACGCCCTTAGTCGACAGCATGTTGAAAGTAAAAGGAGATATGCTGAGATAGAGGTTGCACGAAGGGGCCTACTCAAAGTCCCACCATGCCTCCCCATACCCATGTTTGACCCGATTTGAATTATTTCAGATTCTCCCCTGGGTCTACAAGCCATATCTGCGTTCAGTGCATCTATTACTGATTCTACCAAGACTAATAATATTAGACAGGCAGTCTATTACCTGACGTTTGCTGTATATTACCAAGTGGACTGCCTCTCCCCCTCTATACCGCATGCAGCTATGTACCATCAATTTCTGGCCAATTCTCTCGCTGCCCCCGGTTCCAGGAAGAATTATATATCAGGTGCTAGGAAATGGATAAATGCACGTGGCGGAGATGACTCTGCCTTTTCTTCACACGAGGCTATCTCGGTATACAAAGGGGGACTTGTACTCAGACCCCACACACCTACACCAGCACCGGGCCTTACCCCACACGACTTGGTACTAGTATGTCAATACCTTGATAATATTCCTATGTCCCTGCCGGTTAAGGCAGCATTGTGTGTAGGATATTTTTCATTTGTTAGGGCGTCCAACCTCCTGACCCCGACCGTTACATTATGGTCAGGACCACATACTCTCACCAGGTGTGACGTTGTTTCACATGCCACTGGCCTCACCGTGATCATACGATCTTCTAAGACTATCAGTACTGCTTCTCCACCAGCGGTACTCTCGTTACCAAGGATCCCTGGCTCTCCTGTTTGCCCAGCTACTGCGTGGGACAATTATGTACGCTGTGTACCCCTACCACCTGACTCACCAGCCTTTACACTGGTTACCGGTACCCCTTTGACTCCCACTGTCTTTAACAGCATAGTCAGGGACTGCCTGGTGGCTGTGGGCTGCCCTTACGGACGAAAATTCTCAGGTCACTCCCTCAGGAGAGGAGGTAGTACAGCTGCTATCCAGGCTGGTGCTGATAGACTGGACATTGCTGCTCATGGCACTTGGACATCCACTGTGGGAATGCGACCCTATGTACCATCTCCCCAGTCCACACGAGTAGCTACTAAACTAGCTACACTATTTGCCTCATAGACTGTATGATCCTACATGGATCCCATTACTTACATTGTTATGTTCTTCGTTACCATGACTACATGTTTACATGGTTACCTATATATACTACTACTACTACCGGTTTCACACTGTATTATGATCTCATGTTTCCATGGTTACCAACCACATGTTACTTCCAGTCACCATGGATACTCTAAAAATACTACCGGTATATATATGTATGTACTTACTAAGGGTTTATTTACATAGGCCAAAAGTTCAAGGCCTTTACTTATTATATTTTATTTACATATATTGTGTATCCTGTTGTATCGACATACTACCTCAACTACAGGATTAAACACCATTGTATTTGACTCGACTCGTTCTGTTGTCATTATGGGGAAGACTTGAATTCCCCGGGTAATGACTCAGGACGAGCGCGGCAAATCAGGGACGCGCCCCTACCGGGACGCTGATACACTACCGTATCACCGCTACCAGCGACATTCTTCCATTTCGCCATCTTTAAAATTAATCACTACACGTGTATTTTTGTACCCACCCTCCTCACCCTCTAATGTAACATGTAACTTTAACTTGTATATGTAACTATTAACCTACATTTCTGATCCCACATGGATCCTCTACTCATACCTGTATCTCATAGACTGTATGATCCTACATGGATCCCATTACTTACATTGTTATGTTCTTCGTTACCATGACTACATGTTTACATGGTTACCTATATATACTACTACTACTACCGGTTTCACACTGTATTATGATCTCATGTTTCCATGGTTACCAACCACATGTTACTTCCAGTCACCATGGATACTCTAAAAATACTACCGGTATATATATGTATGTACTTACTAAGGGTTTATTTACATAGGCCAAAAGTTCAAGGCCTTTACTTATTATATTTTATTTACATATATTGTGTATCCTGTTGTATCGACATACTACCTCAACTACAGGATTAAACACCATTGTATTTGACTCGACTCGTTCTGTTGTCATTATTCATTCTTAATATGATGAGGATTTCTGGTGTCTCTGATAATAATTAGAAGGACTTACTGATAGTAGGGATAACCATGCACTAAAGGTTTAAATCGCCAGATGATGGAATCAAATTTAAGTGACTGGTTAATTTGGACCGTCATTACTACATATAGAAAATAATGCTATTCAAGCTAATATCAATGATTGTCATGATTATTTAGGTTATTGCATTTTACATTTAAATCCATCAGAAGTGGTCTCATTATAACCGATGTAATCATATCTCAGGACTAATGAACATCTCAAGACCTTTGTTCAGGTAATCCGATATTTCAAACCTGATGTGCACAACAACAATGTGGCTGCACCACGGTCATACATACTGCCGATTGAGCCATATTCCTTTGTACAATGTAGTCATAAGTTTGGTCGATAAGATATAACTACCTGGGGACTTTGGAGATTAAACTAATTAAAGCCCTCCTATCCCTCTCTACAGTGTAGTTACCCAATATCAAGCTCAGGCTTCTACCTTAAGTTCTGAGATATTTAGGGAACCATATAATGAATTGGGTAAAATCTTAAACCAGTCTGGTCCTCATAATCCTGAGTACAGCACAGAATTAATCTGAGCACACATCTGGCCAGAGCCTGAACCTTTCCCATCCCATTTCTCTATTTTAACCACAACACAGGTCATCGGGCAGCCTGGGCTCTGGGCCATCTCCAGTAGCTGCCAGGTGTGGGCCCAGTAGTATAATAGGGCAGGTCCAGCTGATTTAGCTCCAATTACTGAGACTCAGACTCCACCTGCTCCCATACCCTCTGTACTAGCTCACAACTAACCACTCTGCTGGCCATACTAGAATCAATCCTCCACCAGCACCGATTCCTCTTCATTAGATGACATGTGTGATAATCAGATTTTACATCATATGATGCTAATTAATGGGGCAAGTGAAGCCAGAGTTTCTGGGCATGCCCATTTGGAACAAAAGACTCATGTCCGATAAATGTCAGCCGATAATATAAAATTTCTAAGAAAAAAGCATCGGGTCATCTAGCCAATTGGTCTCAATGAAAATAGGGTCAAGGGTCAGATGTAATGGCCATCCTGGCTATTACTTATAGGGAGTGGTCAGTGTTTAAAAAATAATGGTAGGACGGTGGGTTCCAATTATCGCGCAAGCCATTTTGCTTAAACGGTTAGCTTGCCTAACTGGAAATAATGGATAGCAGTGTACAACAATGTACAACAAAGTTTGCCTTCCGAGTTGATACACCGTGATATACAGGGACTACCAAGTCTATATACAGCCCCTACCACATCCCTATACCCACACCATACACACTTGAATAGAACCCGTACAACGACAAACATATTGACTGTTTCCGACTCCCTGCATTTTATGACCAAATATGTTTTATGATGAGGATTCTTTTTGTCCACTGTACCCTGGACCGTCTATGCAGACATATGGCTGGTGTCATTTGACGCCGCTTTCCCTTTCATTCGGTCATGATAGGCTGGTCTCATAAATGGAGTCGTTCTGTACCTTTTTATTGCCGGACTGCGACATACACAATGTCCTTGGGCAGGCTGGGGCCCACTGTGGGGACCCTGGGTATGCCATCCCTCCCTGAACCCTCTAAGGGCAGCATAAGGCTTCTATCCACCTTGCAACTGGTCGGAGCTGCATACATGCAACGTGCCGGCCATATCATTTTCTGGATACACATGTGCCTGAATGATTCACCAAAACAATAGGGCTCACTGGGGCATAAGTGCATCATGCCGACAAGCGGACATAGCATTTGAGGTATCATGTCATAATGGTCAATTCAATTCATATATTTCAAGTCTTCTAATGTCATAGTCAATGATATCAAGATGAGTTGTATAATTATTACTGGAATGGCACTACTTAGACATGCCGCTCCCCCATTCAGCCCCCCCCCCCTGCCCCCTCCCCTCAGCAGACTGCAGCATGTGTGGAGGGTACACCGATGTTGGGGGGGGGGGGGGGGGCTGTACAACAATGGACATGGGAGGTAACTACAGCGACTAGTGGGAATACGATAGGGGGAGGGGTGGAGTCACTGAAGGGGCAACGGCTGTCCCATGCCATATATGATAACAGTATACCCCATCTAGATTCATAAATGGGACCGTGAAATGCCATAGCAGTTCCTATGGTTATTGTAATAAACCTAAGTGTATGTGTATTCCTAGATGTATTCTGTGACATCTAATATTACAGTTATCTATCATTAAGCTATACAAATTACAATGATAATGTCCCACCCTATAATCACCTACCATCACCCCTATCAAATAGCACTGTGTTGACCAGCCCTTTACATGTGGACGTGCTATAGTGGCCGGCAGAGGGCAGGGCAGTGTCGGGGGCAGGGGGCAGGCCTCCAGGGTGTGTTAGAATGAGGGGTGCACAGCAGGACAGGACAAACATGTGAGCGGTTTGAGAAAGAGCTGCAGGCCCAAACCACACATACTAAACATATAGCCACCAGGCAGGGGCAGCCTGTCACTGACATGGAGCCATGCATGCTCATGAGAGTTCTTAATGCATGCGCTGATATGTAATTTAATAGTCTGCATGAATGCATATTTGCGATTCTTTCCTCTGCAGTGTCAATTTAGGAATCTATACCAAATGAGAATATAGGGGAATTCTCCAGAGTCGGAGTAAAATATGATTATTATTATCAGATTATGGTTAATGGATATCTAATTTTATCATGTGCTGACATGATATGTCGTATGAACTACAGTGAAATGAAAAGTGGAGATGCTGTAAACTGACAGAATGTGTTGGTGTTGGGATGACTTTCACAAAGGGTGCACATCTGTACATTTGACCAGTGTCAACTGTCACAATAGGGTTAGAGCTCCCCTGCGTTGACGCTCTGATGACACTGAATTCTAACCCTAGTAATCTGTATAATCCCCTGAGGGGAGGCCTGGGGTGACCGGGGGTGGGAAAGTGGATTACCCCTACAATTATCTGAGATTTTATGATAATTAAGTGAATTTGATTGACAGAGGGTATGATCCTCACCGTAGGATTCCCAGCTAAATGTGTAGAAAGGGTACATTTGTATGCGTTGGGGTCGTGGGAAAGGTTTAGATACAATTGTGTCAGAATCTGGACAGAATTCATACAATGTATAACAACAATACTGATAGTGCTGGTTCTGACACACTTACCAATATACCAATATCACTAGCTATAATTGCGTTTAATGGAAGTTGATATCTATAGTAAGGCTATACTGATAATAGGATAAGGTTTTTGGTTTTAGCCGAGAACACACTAGAGAATACATAATATCGTAATTTTTCATCTGCACAATACCCAGTCGTTATTTTTGCCATATCAATTTGAGCTGCCATATTTATAGCTATAACATGAACAGAATGAACCTCGTCCCCCTCATCCCCTCAGGCTGGCCTATCCTATCCGCCCACCACTCAGGCTCATCCCACCATCCCACCTAGCAGGTGGCCCTAGCGCACCACCATGTCACACCCTTAAAACGCCATGTGCCCCACCCCTTCCCAAGAGGGCACGACGTGTGACTGCATGCCTCTAAGCCTCCAGCAATACCCCTAGCGGTCAGTGGCAGCAACTACATCTAAATTGGTAGCCTTGGGGGGAAACAAAGAAAGGGTGGTTCAATTATCACTGCTCTGTGTAGATTAGAAATCATAATTGCACAGAGATTTGGAATGCGGATGGAATGGGAATTATTACTGGAAATAGCCATTGCTGGGGGTGGTGGAATTGGTCATTATTGGGGGAGGAGATAGGGGGTTAGTTTAGGTAAATTAGGCCTTTGTGTACATTGGGCGGCTATGAAAGGTGGCAAAAGATAGGAATCGTAGCCTAAGGGACCCCCAGGGAAGACGACTGGTTGGCACGTGCCAAGGTCATGACCTATGGCCTTTTGCGGAGTTATGGCTTTGCACACTCCATAAACTTAGCAGTCCTTATTAGTGAACAGCAAAAGTGTCCAACGAAGCCCATTTAAAACATTAAAGGTGTATGGCACAACTGCTTTGGATCACACTTCGCAAAGATAACACAGCTTATGCTAAGCCAGTGGATTAGTTACAGTTGACCCTACTGCTTTGCTTATCATTTGTTCGTCTAAATATAACAGGTATGTAGATTATACTGGTACATTTAGCAGTCTGTAGGTGGCTATATATTACTGTTAGTATATAGATGGCATGGCTTATCCCCTCGCCATATTGCTTAACCCTTCCAGGACAACATCTTGCATCAAGGCAACATTTGCTGCCATGCACCAAGGCAGCACTGGCATGTAACTTGCTGCATCATGCCGACCGTCGTCATCATGCCTTAATGCAGGGTTGGCGAGTAAAGCAACGGCGCTGCATCCATACATCATCCAAATAAAAGGCATGACGCACTAAGTCACAATGCCGCCTTTAAGGGATCCCCCTTAACTGCCTCTTATATGAGACAGTGCCCCTCCTACACTATCGGGAAGATTTCTTAGTCTAGTAGCCTAATGGCAACGTCTCCATCAGAGAAAATCACCTTGAGTTAATACACATGAAATATGTACAAGCCTTGGTTATGTTCCATAAAGGAATGAAAGGTGGCTACAATGAAGGGAATAGAGCTGAATGGCGGAGTCCTGTACAAAGGATACAAGCGCTAATGTACTTATCTCATATAACTTCTGAGGCAAACAGAAGAGAGCGGACAGCTTATTGTCATCTAGATAATGCCACGCCAGAGGAATTAGGGACACAGGGAGACGCATGCTATATAGATGGAATTGGCCCTTGTTCCCAAAGATGCAAAGAAAACATTGTGTCAAACAGTGTATGAAAAATGCGTAATATAATTAATTAGGCCCTCTATCCCACATCAAGAGGACAAAGGGAATATCATTTGAACATAATATGTCACACATAAGACCTTTAGAGCTTTGAAGATGGGAGTAAATCCCTTTATTTAGTGGTAACTGATGTTTCGCTTTATTTTCAGAGGTCTGTTTCTTGTCAACATCTTCGGGACATGTGGAACTAATGGGGTGAAACCTTCTAGCGACATTTTGACTGAGACAGATGATATTTTACCTGAAAGCGGGGAAGTTGTTATGCCTCCTGGTGTGGTAAAACAAGGCGATCATCTCCTAAATTTACATTTAACACTTGATGTTGCTCAGGGTTATTGAATTTAGGATGTTGTCATTTTAATAGGATTTCACCTGGAGGACCTGATGGTTGGACTCAAATTGTGCTGACGTTACAAGAAGCTCATCTGTCTAATCCGATTTCAGGTTTTGATGAACGTGAAACCTTGAGTATTGCTTTTCTATTGAGGAAATAGTAAAACTGATAGCAGGCTGCTCCTTAGAAAATAGTATGTATAACAATGAATCGATCATCTTTTATGTCCATCCCCTCTCCCTCACCACTGCATTGTCATTGCCCATGGATCATGTGTTTGTCATTTGTAATCATTACATTTCAAGTTTTCCTAACTAGAACCAGAATAGATGACGGTTATTGGACCCTGGCCAGTGATAAGCACATTCCCCTTGCAGCTCCTAGGGTAGCTCATTTCAATTATACTATAGTTGGCACGCAGACAGTCTGCCTGAGCAGCAATATAAAAATGAAGAGAAATAGTACGGTCATTGGCATATTGCCTTGGCCTGCCCAAAATAGGTTATTAAATAGGTCTGTGTGTCTGGATGCCAAGCGTAGTACTAATCGCTGACAGATTGGAACTCACGAGAGCACATGATTCTCTTTTTTCTTTGCTGGACGGTGTCCTGAGCTGGCCAAGTATGTCTACATTCCGACATGCATATGTACAGAATGGTTTTGAATAGTGTATCTAACCGTATGACCCCTGCCATATCTAAGCCCACCAGTGTTTTATTCAAGCCAACACTGCAGTAGAATTTGGAGAGTCGACAAATCTATTGTTTATGCAATTGAGGGAGAGGGAGAGGGAGAGGGAGAGGGAGAGGGAGAGGGAGAGGAAGAGGGAGAGGGAGAGGGAGAGGGAGAGGCAGAGGCAGAGGCAGAGGCAGAGGCAGAGGCAGAGGCAGAGGGAGAGGGAGAGGGAGAGGGAGAGGGAGAGGGAGAGGGAGAGGGAGAGGGAGAGGGAGAGGGAGAGGGAGAGGCAGAGGCAGAGGCAGAGGCAGAGACAGAGACAGAGACAGAGAGAGAGCTTCCCCCTGTACCTGTCCATCCTCACGCACCCACTTCAGCACGTGGCTGTATGGCTGTCAGTATGGCATCCATCACTGTGTCCACTGCAGCAGGCTGCACGAGACACCCGGGGGACACACCAAAATAACACACGTACACGCTCACACACAACACCAAGCCCTAACCACTACCAAGCTAGGGGCCAGAATACAAGAATACAAAAATACAAGTATTAAGGGCAAGGTGTGAGTCCTCATTTAATAGGGATAGCCGCTCATTTCACAGTCACTGTTTAAAAAAAGACAAAAAAAAATGCACCCCATTATGTTACCGCTCACATTGTACGTGATGTTCCATCACACATAATTTACGACAGCGACACACACCCCACCTAGTGGGTATATTTCAAACCATTCTACCACAATCCGGCGAGGCTCCGGCTCTCGGCCATTCTCTCTAAGACAGCAACCAAGACAGTCGAATTTTGCCAGAGCTCAATCCGCGGACATCGTCCAGAATCTAGGACATCTACCTTATTGGTGGACAGCAGCCTATTAACGGACACGTATCGTGTGAGTACAGACGTTTATTATGCCGGGGAAAAAGTCCACCGTGGCTGAAAATGCCGCTGAAATTACGGTGATGAAGACGCAATTAGACAGTATACAAGCATTACTTCAAAGCATGAAAGACGATAGAGAGAAGGAGAAGACTCCTCAGACAGATGAGAAGGAGGGGGAAGAAGAGAAGAGAGAAGGGGAAGAAGATGGGGGAAAAGAAGAAGTAGAAGAAGATGTAGAGATTGTTTTTAAAAAGAAGAAAAATCCCGTCAAACGTAACAAGAGCAAGCCGGGTAAAAAGAAAAGGGCTAAATTGAGATCGCGTGATAGACCACAGAAAGCTCCCTCCCCTGTCCCCTCTTCTAATTCAGAATCCACGGGAAGTGAATCGTCGGACGAGGAGGAAGCCACCGCCACACCGAGGAAGGGACGAGACAGGGACGACCGCCGTTCACCACGCACCCCGGACGACCGAGGCAAGTCCGCGCCGGCAGCGTCACGCCTGGGTGCACACCAAGGTGCATTCCCCAGGTACGGCAGCGTGGATAGACGACAAACGTGGGTGGATGATTGGATGCCGCCTGGTACCATCGGGGACTTGACTAAAGACGACGAGCTTCAGCGGAGGGTGCTCAACATTCTTCAAACCGGCCTCAACCCAGGCAGACAGGCTAAGTCAGGTAAAAGTTTCTTTCCCTACGCACACATTTACAGAGGCAGTAAAAAGACTACTATAACTCAGGGAGAAGTGACTTTGGCTGAATTAATCTGGGGTCTCATACAGATGGCAAAATGTAACAGAAATGACAAGGTGACATATGATCTCATATATGAACATTTGGAACAGGTGGTAGAAGATGCCAGAACATACCCTGAAATGAATGTAAGGAAGTGGTCCGAGGAATGTTGTAAATATATGTATGACACACAGACCACTTGGTCTCAGGCTCAAAAGAAAATCGAGCACTATAGGTTGCAATACTCACAGAAATATGACCTCGACCCAAGAGAGCCACAAGGTGGCGCCACTCGCGCCACTGGCGCAGGTGGATCCGACACTAGTTGGTGCTCTATGTCTTCAGAACTAGAGGCAGCAGAACCCGGTCCATTGTGTAAGCATTACAATTACGGTCATTGTAATTGTAAGGTAGACCATGTGGTAAGGGGTTTCAGACATCTACATTATTGTAGTTTTTGTTCATACGGTAGAGTCGAGTTAAACAGACATCCCGAGTGTGATTGCAGGTTCAGAAAACAAAGGGACGAGAAAAGAAAACAGAACAAAGGGTATCAGGCCCAAGGCCAAAATCAGGGTCAAGGCCAATCTGGTCGGACCAAAAGTAAGGATTTTTAGATCCTATTTTAAACCCTAGCTTTAAGACAAACGTTGTATGTGACGGTACCTTATGTGTGAACGAGGCTGGAGCCTTTGGTGAAAAAATCGTTCAAACTAAGATCCATGTCACAGGTGTAAAAGATAACAGTGTTAGTTTTGTACAAAGGGACAGTTTACCTAGCTCCGGACGCCCCGCGGGCAATGGAGATACAATGCGCCGGGACGCGGCCCCCGCGGGGCTCCCGAGGCAGCGAGACGGATTGGTTAGCAAAACCCTCCCCACGGGTACCAATGACATATTGCACCGGGACGCAGACCCCCCGGGACCCCCCAGGTGCAAAGACAGTTTCGTTGGCCCGGGCTCCCCCGCGGAACATGGTGACAATTTGCTTCTGGATGCAGACCCCCTGGGACCCAAACACCATGTACAGGGCACTAACTCAAATAAGGTGAATAATCCCCAATTTCAGGTTCCCGCGGGAATTGGGCAGGGTTTTTCACCTGATAATTACCCAGAGTACATTGAAAACAGATGGCCATGGCCCACAGACGAGGCTAAAAGACGCTACCCAGAATACATGCAGTTATACACCGCAGTTAGAACCCAATGCAAACCCAATTATTTGGGCGCAAATGTAAAGGTTCCCTCTGCGGTCAACTGTGATGAGTGGGACGTCAGATTGGCGCAAGAAGGAGACCCCAGGGTGGGAGGTTTTCTAAGGTTTGGGTGGCCCACATGCTATTTTGCAGACGCTCCCCCAGTCCCTACATACTCCAACCATGGCAACACTAAGCAGTATGACAAAGACATAGAAGCCTTCATTGCCAAAGAAGTGGCTTTGGGGGCCATGCTAGGGCCGTTCAACGACCCCCCCTTCGCCCCCTGGTGCCAAATCAGCCCCCTCCTGACCCAACCTAAGAAAGATTCAACTGATAGAAGGGTTATCATTGACCTCAGCTACCCCGAAGGGGCCGGGGTCAATGCGGGGATAGCCAAAAACATATATGAAGGAGAATCCTACAAATACACCCTCCCCACAATACTCACACTAGGGGCGGAAGTCAGGAAGATGGGAAGTGGGTCCATGATGTGGAAACACGATTTGGCTCGCGCATATCGCCAGCTCAGAATAGATCCCTTGTCTTACCCACTCCTGGGGATCCAACACAAAGGTATGTTCTACATTGACGTATGCCCGGCATTTGGGTGTTCAGTATCAGGTGGGTGTCAACAGAGAGTGTCAAATTCATTGTGTGCATTCATGGCCAGAGAAGGTCACAGAGTGTATGCATATGTTGATGATTTTTGTGGTGTCGGAAAAAATGAGGGCGAAGCACAAGTAAGTTATGAACGTTTTGGTACTTTGGCGACGGAGTTGGGCATGAAACTGGCAGCTGACAAGTCGGCAGCACCATCCACCAGCATGGAATGGTTAGGTTTCATGGTTGACTCGGTTGACATGACCATCATGGTTCCTGAGGCAAAGCTCAAAGAAGTCCTCAAAGAAGCCCATGAATGGCTACAAAAGAAGGTAGCGACAAAGAAAGAGGTACAGAGTTTAGTTGGTAAGCTCAGCCACATATCACAATGTGTGGCACATGCTCGCAAATTTCTCAATAGACTACTGGGTGCCCTTAGGGCATCATCCAAGACAGGATGGGTCACAGTCGGCCGTGAAGCAAAACGTGACATCCAGTGGTTTGTTGACTTTGCAACTCAATTCAACGGTATCATACTCATCCCGGTCACACTTCCCAAAGTGTATGTGGAATGTGACGCAAATCTCCGCGCTGGGGGCGGGTTTGGGGATAAAGAGTATTACAAAGTCACTTTCCCAGTAGAGTTTCAAAACGAACATCATATCTCACGCCTCGAAGCCTTGAATGTTGTGGTAGCGGTAAAGACTCTGGTGAAACCTGACAAAGCCAGGAAGTGTGTAGTGATAAAGACTGACAATTCAGCATCAGCAGCAGTCCTCATGAATGGCAGGACTTACGATCCTGTGATGGCCGCGTGCTCACGTCATTTGGCAATGTACGTGGCCACCCAGCAATGGCAATTGGTGGTCACCCATGTCCCAGGATCGTCACTGAAGTTGGCAGATGCCCTGTCTCGTTATGACATGGGACAGAACTTCAAGGACATAGTAGACAATGAGGTGGTGAAAAGAGGACTAGTGAAGGTAGAGCCTGTTGATATTATGTACATCCTAAAGGCTGATTTGTAATTACAGGCACAAGAAAGACAAGACTGTTCCAGCAGAGGGTCAACACGTACGACGCAGCCTTCACACCAAAGACGCTGAGAAATAAATGGAACCAAGCGAGGGCATACGTGTCTTTCATGATGGCTTACGACATGTGCTACATGAAACCACAAATAGTTGACATATTGATGTTTATTCAATTATTGGCCAATTCATTCAAATCCCCACAGTCTGTAAAAAACGCAGTATCTGGGGCAAAAAACTTTGTCATAGAAATTGGTGGGGATCCCACAGCATTTACAGCATCCATGATTAAAAACATGTTAAGAGGAGTTGAACGTCTATCTAAACATCAGGTGCAGCAAGCGCCGGCATTGAGCATTAATTTCATAAAGAAAATGTGTAAATCCCTAAGACGTATATCCGTAGTGGGCAAAGTTGTTGCAGCGGTGGTCCTGCTAGCTTTTACTACTTTCTTAAGACAATCTAACTTGGTTTATACACCTGATTCATTTAATCACATGATCCTGAAACATCATGTCTCTTACTCTGCTAATCATATGTGGATTACAGTCCTAACTACAAAAACCGTGCGCTGTGGTGGGGGTATAACCCTCCCGGTAAAGAAGATTCCGGGTAGCAAATTCTGCCCAGTAGATGCATATCATCACACAAATGTATTAGCCCCGGGGGATAACAAATCACCCCTGTTCCTAGTTCCAGGAACAAACAGACCCATCACAGCGGCGGAGTGTAATATGTTGATAAAGGTGGTATGTATTGCATTAAGGCATCCCAATGCCAATCAAATAACGTTACATTCCTTAAGGCGCTCAGGTGCCCGAATATGTGCACAACAAGGGGTCAGTGAAGACCACATCAAATCTCACGGCACATGGAAATCATCTGCTGTACATACATACGTACCAAAAACAGTATTTACTAAAGTACCGCAAGTCATTGCAGCTGTATTACAATAATTACCTACGGTTTGGCGATTGTATTATTGTAAGAGCATCAGACATAAAGTCTGAAACAAAATATATATTTATAAAGCCAAACTGTGTTATTGTGTTGCTGATCATAATTGTACGTGATGTTCCATCACACATAATTTACGACAGCGACACACACCCCACCTAGTGGGTATATTTCAAACCATTCTACCACAATCCGGCGAGGCTCCGGCTCTCGGCCATTCTCTCTAAGACAGCAACCAAGACAGTCGAATTTCCCACCCACCACCCTGTATATAGGTGTATTGTTTTTATACATGTGTGTAACATGGCGTGTATTGTATTATTGTAAGAGCATCAGACATAAAGTCTGAAACAAAATATATATTTATAAAGCCAAACTGTGTTATTGTGTTGCTGATCATAATTAGCACATAATGGCATCACCATCACAAAAGGTAATGCAATATCTGCTCTTGTCATAACGTACACGTGCGTCAGTACATGTAATGGAGATGCTCTACATCACAGGTACAAGAAGGCAGGGGACTTCAATAGAAGAAGAGTGCACACACCCGGGTACATATGTGTCTATATGAACGTCATTCTGCAGCAAAGTAAGTGATCAGAAGGCCTCTCTGTGGGGTTCAAATCTCCGGCGGAGGCGCCACTCCCGGAGCAGATGATTGGTTGGGACTTAAATCCAATCGTATCAACATTACATTATCCATCAGTAGATAAAGATGGCCGTCTCCACACAGAGAGGTATTACACCTCTATGGGTGGCACCATGTCTCGCGACAGAGTGATGGCCCTGATGGCATGATACCTCCTCACTTCCTGTCCTCAACAGGGCCCTCGGCCATGGTGAGAGGGGGTGGCTTCCGGTGACAGTTTAGTGCTGATGCAGCACATTCCTGGCGGTCTAGAGAGAGACTGATGAGGGTAATGGTAGATTAGATGTACGGTGATCACTCACTGGGCCGCCAGGGGCATATTGCCCAATGATATAAAAAGGCAGATGGTAGATTCTAAACACTGCCGGCTATGTTCTATTGTTGTAATACAACTTGTATATTATATATGTGATGTACTCCGTTTACAGACAAAAGCATCTTATTGAATTATTTATAAACATGGCGAAGTTAGCAGATGAATGCACCGTCACATTACAACCCCGGATTTAAAAATGAAGAGGAGTAGATGGATTTCTCGTCTGGTGCGCTAAAATTGGGTCTCAAATTATGCGCCGGCATTGTAAAGGACCATTAGTAATTAGTCCTTAGATATTCAAGTATATACGCGTACAATGTAGGGTAGAGATGAGTGCATTTATGAACAAGCACATTTAAGTATGGGATATGAGATATCATTCTACAGACTGTCCTGGTTTCATGGACACTTAGTATTTGCATCAAATTGAAACCTAAAGTAGCAGAATAAGTAGACGAGTTTCAACTCAAAGTAACCCAAGTCACAAGATAAGCTCCCCTGAGGGCATACTTCTCATACGTGACTCTTTCTACGCCCACAACCGTTCTGATTTACTGTGCATACCCCCTCCCCATACATAGTAATATAGACGTTGTGGCGAGGAGGCTGGGGGCGTATTAGCCCATTCCCTTTTGGCTAGCTCCACTGACACTCCTATTTATCTCCAAATAAGCTGGTTCAGCCCAGGTCATCACAAGTTAGGGCCTGCTATAGGCTGAGGGACGAATAGCCCTTGGGCAGAGGGCGCAACGTATAAGGTGCCCCATAGGTGGAAGTATAGCCTCGTATGGTTGGTTCCCAAGGCGGTGCCTAGACACCCCATATCTCATCTAATCTAAATGCAAGAGTATCTTGCCAAATCTTGCCAAACTAGACATAGGGTATCAACACTTTTTATATCTGTGCCCTCCACCTCCCATTTTACTTGTTTTCTGGAAGTTAACATACACAAGTACCACCTTGGTAATCACAACTGTAACAATAGTTAACATGCACCTAAAGATGACATGAGATACAGTAGTTTAAGACTATGACATGTCCAGGCACCACGGAGCTGCGACCTCTCCCTTGCTGTGGTAGACTTGCAGCATGTCAAAGGCCTGTCCATCTCACACTGCCTATGTAGTGTGGGATGTGAAAGAACCATTGTCTCAGTAAAAGTGTAGGGACATGCTTTCTATCTCCAGTCACCTCATAGATTCGACCACCATCACCGCCCTTGAAATGACCATAGTTGTTAATAAGGGCGTGAAGCAACCCAACAACCAACCAACCAGGCACCACGGTGGGAACGATGTTGCTTGTGAAGTATATGGCGGCCATGTTAATCCCTGCGGACGCTCACCAAGCGGAGGCTTGGTGTGGTGTCTAAGATCTATAGGTGTGGGTGGATTAGGCAGCGAGCTGCTCAGGGGCAGCCAGGGAGCTGCTCATAATTTGTTTGCGAGCAGCAATCCAGAAAAGATGCTCCATGCAGGGGTGCGTGCATCACCCTTTCTGCTTGGCTCCTCCTTGGAAGCAAGAGGGATCTGTGTCAGAAGAGTATGAGCAGCCATGAAGAAAGGATGATGTGTGCACCCACGTGCGGGGCATCCTTTGTGCGTGGCTGCTCTTATACCCAGGGGAGCTGGTCTGTGGCAGGCCTATACGGTTATGGCAGTACAGCATTATGGCTGCACCACCGCGTCTGTTCCAACCACATCAACGTCTACACTATCTGGCTGATCCCACACCCTGACCTCCAGTACCTGACAACATCCACCCACCAGCATCCTGCCAACAATGCCTACCGGTAGTGGAAAGGGCTTCCCCATGCAGGCCAATACACAGATGATATTACATGTATTCCTTTATAGACTCAGACTCTGGTTTATAGTGGGACTAACTATACTCTGATACTAGGATATCACACTCTTTGACAATGGATAATTTAAGCGGCCAGGCAAAACGGACGCTCTGTGCGGGGGCACGTGAATTATCCTCTTCATACGGCTACTCACCTTGTTGAAGAAATCATATCATAAATACATTTTCATCTCGTAATTATCTTTTTTTAAATGTATAAAGCAGCGATCATTGTATTGGACACGAACATGTTCGATGTCATATTCTTCTGGTCTTCTTTGGAGAGGCTCTATATGACACCAAGATATAAGTTATCCCGGTCATATTGTTATAGATCAATAACATTACGTCCACCTTAGCCAATAACACAAGGCTCCACAATGAGTGGTATAGGCCTCACCTACACCACCCCAACTCCTGTAACCATGAAGAGTGTAGATCGTCCACCACTGGAGTAACTCCTCACCCCCCCCCCCGTGTCAGCAGCTATTTAGCAGGCTGTTCGCGTGTCTCAATTATTGCCCAATCAGCACTGCGTGTGTCAATGGAAGTGTAGCCATATCAGACAGGATGGGTGCTAAATTGAGTGATGAGGTTCACACGGAGCCCCTGCCGAGCTGCTCACCGAGCTGCTCTGTGAACTGCTCACCTACATACAGGGGCATCTATCATGCTCTACCCTAACCCTTTAAGGACAGGGATATGCCTCATTGCTTCATGTGCATCTGCCATTGTGGTTCCTCAAACCAATCCCTAGTTGTAATGATGCATCATGCCGAATCTTCGGGAGTGTATCACACGTAGGGTCGGCATGATGCATGCAAGAATGTACTGCCGGCAAGTTACTCATCGGTGTGGTATTCATACATCATGAAAACAATAGGGCATGGTGCATTGAAGCATATATATAGAAGCACTTTGCTGTCATTCAAGGGTTAACCAGCCTGATATGTGCAGCGCTCAATAGGCTGAGGCTGTGCATCCCCAGGGTAGGAGAACAAGATACATGGGTTGCGGGCTATGAGCGAAGAAAACCCTTATTACTGTTTTCCCTATTGACTTTTCTCGCCATAGCTAACAATACAAATGCACTGCCCGTGTCAACATTGCACTTTCTGGTGTCAAGGGCTTTAGTCGATAACAGTGAACATATACTCTATCCTCTGGAAAAAGGGATCTGAAGATAAATAGGTTGGTTCAGCACTGTTGAAGAATGTAGGGACTCACACTCTCCTAGCTGATGCTTGGGAAATACAGGTCTGCCCCATTTGATTCAAGTTCCCATCTGCATCTCTTAACAAAATGTATTGACATCAAAGACGCGTACTAACTAATAAGCTGATCATGTCATGATGAATAGTTCTATACAGTCCCACCTGAATGCTAACACACTTAACTATTATCATTTTCCCAAAACAATCAACATTTTTCCCAGGATTACCACAAATTCTTTTCAGTAATCAGTATTCCTTTTTGTAATGCCTGACATTTACCTTCCCAACACGATATGATGCATTAAATCCCAAAACAAACACAGTAATTAAATGATGAATTGAAGTCATCTCTTGGGGCCTCCTTTTCCTTTCACTAGTCTTGATTGCCTAATTTTGGAATTGCTGATTGGTAATTAATTGGGGATCCTTTACCTTGAACAATACTTTTAGCTGAAAGGGGTTGAAAGGAATCATGGTCTCTGTCCTAATGGAGAATTAAACATTGAGGATCACCACTTTTACTATTCACTTGAGTAACGATAGAATACGATACAAAACCTGAAGCAGAAAGAGTATATCCCTAGAACTAAGAAGTAGTTAAAGACGATGGTATATTACCGTTATGGTATTTACACTATTGAGTATTGTCTCCCCTCCCCGTATTCTCATTTCTATATTCTACTGTAGTATTGAACTCTAGATCTACCTTGGATATTTTATACCTTATGTATGTTCGGATCCTCCTCGGAGGTTTCCCATCACATCATAATAAAAAAGGCATGAGGATTCCTGATAGATTACTATGACGAGTTTCAACCTTCAATTATAGGAAATGGGTCAAGAACCATCCCCTGTGTTAGACACTCAGATGGGCTCCTCCCACTGTCCCCTGTACCGCACTGAAAATGGGACATTTGTTTCACACCGACCATCCCATGGTAATTGAATTTCAGAGTAATCTATTTCTGGTAGGGTGGGTCGTATAGCCCTTTAAGGTCTGTGTACTGCTGTAATGGACGACCATGGTCGGTATGATACTTGTATGCAGAAAGGACCAGGGTTCTTTAAGGGTGTATCAACCATGTAGGGTCAGCATGATGCACGAATGCAGCATTTGCGAGTGACTGGCCAGGGCTGCATTCATGCATCATGACGACAAATGGACATAGTGCAGTAAAGCATTATGCGACCCTTAGGGGATAGGGATGAGATGGGGAGGAAGGCCGTGTTGGGCCGAAAGCTGCACGTGAATTGAGATTGAAGAACCTGTCAGTACGGTGGAAGTGGGTGTGTTAGGAGGTAGCTCATGTGATAACACGCATGTTTGCATGATTCTCTCATCTATGAATAGGTGAAAGGATTGAAATACGGCGATCAAATAGCGAAGAAAGAAAATGAATCCTACATATACTACCTTTAGAGTGTACTATCTTCTGTTGGCTTCTAACAAGTATTGCAATCGAGACATACTATTGACCCTCGGCCTTCCCTTTCATATGGGTAGTGTAGCTATAGTTGGTAGTTATGCCAATATGTATGACTAAATCAATAGTGACAATGTCAGTGCAGTCCTGACCAAGGGCAGCCGCAGCCACTGACCTTCATCAGTCTCTGTCAGATGTAACTATATTGGGTTATTGGGCAAGATGCTAATGTGAATAGGTGCAATCTAGCATTATAGCCGTGTATGATGCCAAAGCTAATATTCTACTTCATCATAAGCTGATAAAAACGGTAGCAGCCAATCATATTACCCCTAATGAGCATATTTGTATATTTATCAAATCATGTATTTCGATTTGAAAGCTTATAAGCATCTGTGATCTTTTTGTTCTAGCTGTGCACAGTATATAACGTGAGTAGAAGGTATAGAGGGACAGGGGATGGCATCAGATAGGGCTGACTGATCATTAAACAGGCATAATCATTATAAGATACAGATTAAAAACTCCAGCACTAACTACACACTCATTGATGTATGTGTCATCCTCAAAGTGAACACTTAAAAAACGGAACAAAAAGACCCACACAGAGAAAGTCCACGTGACGTTTTCAAAGATAAAACAAAACTGCTAACACAAAAAGGACAGCAGAATCAATTATAGATGCCAGGACTATATCAGGTTGATGATATTATTTCATTGACGTTGGAGGACTACTGGATTGAAACTGAACACGCCAACGATGTAATGCTTCCCTCCTATAGTTTACAACACCGAGTACAGCTAAGATAAACCTTCCAAATACAATTACTGATATTTTGCAACTTCCTTTAGTATGAGAAGTAGGGATCGGCTATTCCTCAGCAGAGTTCCAGAAATTGGAATTGAGAGGGACATACAATGAAGATGAATAAGTGTTAAGGGTGACTGGACTGAGGCCTAAGGTTTTAGCAACATTGTTGAAGATCCATGATCATAGAAGAATAGGGTACGACAGGAATGGAAAGGAGAGAATATGAAAGTGAACAGCAGTATATGGGTAACTGTACAGCGGGAGACAGAGTATTGCGGAACACACTACCCCAACTTCTCATCTCCCTGAGGTCCAATAAAGCTAAATGTCCCTTCCAGTACCCACTCCTTTCCTCCTCTCATCGACTTCCTACATAAATGTTGTCCAGTTCTTTGGTCGTGCGGCTGCAAACAGGATGACAATGCACCGGATCGCACATGCAGCATTTTGGACAATACTGTGAAGCGGAAACCCTTACAAATCCCAGAATAATCCATACAGACATAAATCAAACCTTCTCATGATATGCATCTTAGTTAAGTGCAATGGTCAGCTGATGAGTTCCCAAATATCAATTAACAACCCTAAACACCTTTATACATACCTTTATTGGGGGAATCTCAATAAATATAGGAGGAGCTTTCAAACAGTAATTCTGGAACAACTCTAATTCGCTAAAGCAACTTCCCCATGCTTGGCTCCGCTAAGCAAGACTGTTCCATTTCCCTAACAGTGTATCCCTAGGGCTCATCGATTTTTCCCAGGACTGGAATGAGTTAATTGTAGCTGGGGTATCGGTACTGGTGTACAGCTGTCGTGTGGTGTACAAACAATAGCTGCTTAACATGCACATGACATCTCCCCATTGGATGCTAACTAATTTCCCTTTTCTCAAATGGGCAATAATCATAATATCACATTATCAAATAAAGCATAATATTGTGAGACATTTAATCCAAGCATACACTCTCCTAGATCATGTAAATTAATATTTTCCCGAGGTGACTATTAAGTCCATGTACTGTTAGCTCAGCATAATGAAAATGTGGCAAGTGACTATTCCTGTTCAATCTCGATTCCAAAGGTCATCATTAAAATGTCTATATTACTTCTCACTTATAGGCAGGATATTGGCTTACATTCATACATCTGTTGTCTATTCGAAATTACAAAGTAATTGCTACTGTTAAATATAAATGTTGTCTGCCCTCAAAGTAATTGCAGTAACTCCAGAAGGGAACTCTATAATATTCCCTGTAGTCGGTTTCTAATTACACATATCCATTGTCTGCACGCTAAGGAACAAGCATGACCTTCAAGTCTGGTTATAAAGGGGGAAAGTGTACACTGATGATTTAGATCGCTTACTTTAATATCGCTGCTCCAAGGATACAGTACACTTTGATAAGTCTCTGACTGAATCAAGGGTTTGTTGAGTTACCTATTCAACGCTGTAATCATCTATAGATATTTTGGCCTCAAAATGGGGCCCATCATGTCACCTACACCTACAGCTAGAACTTGGACATTTTTGTAAGCAAATTGCCCCTAAATCTATATAATTCACCACTACATTATTACAAGAGAGAACCCTTATCAAATCCATGGGAATCATGACAGTCCGCTTTCAACTCAGATGAATTCATTTTAGAAATTTGTGGAAGGGAATTCACTTGGAAATCTACTAGAAAGCTTGGTCACATGTATTATTGGGTTAAAATCTATTGGCCTGGTAACGTGCCAGGTGGATTGACATAGGTAACTTGAGGTAAGTACAAGCACACACATGACACGTGCCTGGCAGGGAGCCTGCACGTGTACGTGTCACACGTGGTTAAACCCTGCCAACACCAGTTACCCACATAAGGGAGCGTTCATTATTTATGGCAGGGGGGGGGGCGGGCGTTTGGCAAAACGAATACGTCAAAAAAAAGAGACCCCCCCCCCTCTGAATGGGTCAAAAAAAAAAGACCCCCCCCTCCGAATGGGTCAAGAAAAAAAGACCCCCCCCCTCCGAATAGGTTGAAAAAAAATGACCCCCCCCTCACCATAGATGTTTATAAATACTTAATAATGGCATCAACGACATACAAAGTCTACATAGTCCTATACTATAACCTATTATAGCATGTGCTTAACCATTATTTGAGGGAGTGGTTATAGGGCATAACAATATGGTGAATATTTTCCCACATGTGGAGAGCGCACATTTTTCTGTTTCCGTGGCACGTTTGATATTTTTGCTAAAAATTGGTGTGATTATTTTGGTCCCCACCTACAAGTCCTGCTAATACTGTTTGGTAGAAGTACCATGAAATGGCCCAGCTCAGGGGCCGCGGAAGGTGGATAAAGTTGGAGGGCCCAGCTCCCAAAGCCAGCTGATGAGTGTTGGTTGGAGGGAGAAACAAATGGTTGTTTCGGGGCCACAAGCCCCCGGAAAATTTAGGAATTTGACCTTTATACTAGTGTATTCAGAGTGGTCTGAAGTCTACCATATGATCCTGGAAAATTTTGTAATTTTACATTGAAATTGAATTTGTTGGCAAACCTGAAGAAAATTGTGAAAATCTAGAGGTCAATGGGCCCATTTTAATGTATCCTGGTATTATAACTTGCAGTTAAAGGAACAAGATCACTATTTAAACCTAGCTTGGTTTTCCAAAGGCTAGGATCAGTAAGAAATAGGGAGCTCAGGGTGAGAATTTGAAGTTGAACAAAGAGTCACAGGGGAATGTGTCTTTGTTATATAATGGCACGGATCAATTACAATCGCTTAAGCCATCAATGGTATGCATGGATGTTACGTGCACCATAGTTGATAACCTTTATTTGAGGAAATGCCATAAGGTACCTGCCTTCAATATTCTAGGGTGTGGTCAGTATAACCAAGCCATGGGAATGCATTGACTCCAAAAAAAATAAAAGCTTTAAAATAGTGATGAATAACTCACTGATAACCCTGCAGAGCATCGGAAGCAACTTGACCAGAACCAAATATAGAGCTCTAAAAATTCTGATGAGGCCAAGTAGCGATGAGTAGCAACGATTATTCAGTGCCTGAATTCTGTTGAAGCCAAAGATGAACTTAGAGGGAGATTTAGAAATTGGTGACAGAAGGAGTAGCATCCGCAGCAGAAAACTCTGTGGATCTGGTGGCTATTTGCTACATTTCAAAGCATTCGGTACACCGATTTATAGTGGGATGATCATGTTTACTCTATGAGTCTGCTGATTTTATAAGTCCTAGAATCTGTGAGAAGCAGGCAGCTATCAGGGAGATGGTGAAGGTATTCTAAACAATTTGAGAGCTCTGCAATCAGAACGCTGTGGCTCATTTAGCAGGGTCTGGCACAAGATACCAAGGAAAATTGTGTATCATGACTAGTGTAATCACGCCTTTGACTGGTGGAGTGGACCTAAGCGAAAATGTATCAATATTATATGAGGTAGATCTGCATCTTGCATACTATGCATCTGCTCCTCTATTGGGAAGAAAGGCAGGGTCTAGACATGTAGGCAAGTTCACCCTTGCATATGGATGCCAAAATATGATGGGCAAGGCTAAAGTCCAATTAACCCAAACTATTTCGGATACAGTACTGTCCTATTTCGGTGCCACAATAGCATTCATCTAACTGCACACTGATAGCTTTGCTGTTTAGACCCCCTACTTCTGTACTCTTCTCGTGTTGAATTAATGCTCTTTCTCCAGTTAATTATTGTTGTTTAGGAAAAGAAAAGTAGTGAATCATTCAAGTGTCGATTGGTAGGCAAGAAATTTAGCAAAGTTCTACCGTCTCTATGACCCCAATTTGCGACATGTGTCGTGAAATTCGCGTCACGTTGTGTCATAAAATACGCCCTCCCAAATAAATACCCCTAAAAAAAATGACCCCCCCCCCTCAGAATAGGTTGGAAAAAAAAGACCCCCCCCCTAAGAATAGGTTGGAAAAAAAAGACCCCCCCCCTCCGAATACCCCTAAAAAAAATGACCCCCCCCTGATTTGCACACCCCCCCCCCTGGCATAAATAATGAACGCTCCCTAATGTGGGTCAGGGAAGTAGAGGGCTACTTTCCCATGTATACTTAAACCCTTTAAGGACCACATAGTGCCTCAGCATAGTGACATCTGTCGGAATGATACATAAATGCAGCCCTGGTGAGACTATTCGCCCTGCTTGCATTCATGTATCATACTGACTGTACGGGGTTGATACACTCCTGAAGGGTTGGCATGATGTATGGATGCAGCCCTTGAAAGTATGATCAGATAATTCGACATAAGTGTATATCACAGTAAAGCACTATGCGGTCCTTAACGGGTTAACAGCAAGGTTGATTGCAGTGCAGTGCCTATCATGTTACCTGTGGCCTGTAATACCCATAGCTGGGTGATCCCTTAGGTCATGTACCTGAAACATGATGAGGCTATAGGGGCACTGGGTGGTTGGGTACAAGTGTAGGAGAGCAGGTAGGGGATGAATCTCTGCCTCCTCACCTTGACTGAAAGCTTCAGGTTCTCCCAAGTGAAACCACAGATACCCAGGCCAAGGCTATACTCAATAATCTTGATTTCCCATCATCAAGCACTAAGAAATATGATGTGGGCAGTTTCTGATGAGCAGATGAGAAAGAAGTTGTTATTTGTATCAAGTGGCCTAATGTAAAAAGCAAATGTATATATATATATATATATATATTGTAGCGGGCGGGAGAGGGGAGGACGGTCACGCGAGGCCTCCCCTGTCGCTACACTCTCGGGCGGGGCGGGTTCGTACGAGGACAAGTCGTACGGAACCGCCCCGACCCTTTTCCGGACGAGCGTATGGACGCTGGGGTGGGCGGGGGCTATATAAAGAGCGGCACCGCCGCAGTTGTGTCAGTTGAGTTTATGTTACCTACAATAAAGGATCGCTTGGAATACCCTACATGGTCAGCTGTCGTGTTCTCTATCCGATGCCCTTAATTTCCTTACATTGGTGACAGCGGTGAACAACAGGCATAGGACCCACGGACATTACACGATGTTAAGGGGCGAGAACGGGATGGACAGCGGCGAGAGGGGAGAGGCAGCGCGGACGGGTGATGAACACCCGGAGGGAAGACGCACGGTGGAGATGCGGGACCCGGGAACCGCGGGGGAACCGAGAGGGGCGGCGCTGGAAGGGCGCTTGGGCGGCAACTTGGTTGAATGCGCGGACGAGGATGTCTTCCTGCGGAGGAGCAGGGACACAGAACGGACGCCGGACGTGTGGAACTTCGGACGGCCGGACTCAGCGGGCGGTGCTCGAGGGACGGCGCCGTGGCGCACAGACGGCCGGCGACGGACGGGATGGGGCTCGGCAGAATCCGCAGGGGCCGGTGGCGACTTGCCGCGAGAAAGGACCGGAGGGCGGCGGAAGGAGGCCGTCCGGAGAGGGGAGAGACCAAGAAGTGGCGAAGGGGACGAGTTGGGGGGCCAACGGATCGTCCGGGAGCAGGGACCGGCAGGGGGACTGCAGGTAACGGTGCCTAATACGCCGGCGGGAGACGGGGGACGCCCGGTGGTGATGCCCGCACAGTTCGACGGGACGACCGACCTGGATGAATTTATGGCGCACTTCCGACTTTGTGTGCAGGCCAACAAGTGGGACGACCAAACGGCGGGGATGTTCCTGGGAATAAGCCTCCGGGGGAACGCGAGACGGCTCCTGTCCCGCCTGGCGCCGGGGGAGCAGCTGGCGTACGCGGAATTGGTCGGGGCGCTGCAGCAGAGGTTCCAACCGAGAAACCAGGCGGAGTCGCACAAGGCTGTATTCCGGGGGCGGGACCGACGAGCAGAGGAGGACCTGGTCTCCTACTCAGAGGAGTTGGAGCGGCTAGCCAGACTGGGATATCCGGACGCGGACGGGGAGACTATCTGCAGTCTAGCAAAAGACAGGTTCCTCGACGGCCTGAAGGACAGTCAATTGAGGTACTTCATATTATATTCCCAGCCCCGGACGCTGGAAGACGCGGTGACCGTGGGGGTACGGGCGGAAGCCCATCTAACGAAGGACCGGCAGTCGGGGAAGAGGAACGATCGGGTATTTGCCACAGACGCCACCATGGCGGACGAACTCGAGTCCTTGCGGAAAGAGTTCACACGGGAGCTGGCGCCCCTGAGGGCGGACTTCATGCGGGAGCTAGCCAACCTCCGAAAGGATTTGTGCCCGCCGGCCGGGGGTCCCGGGACGGCGACGGGAGCGCAGCGGCCCTCCGGGAGGGGATGCTTCAGGTGCGGAAAGGACGGACACTTCCGGCGGGAATGCCCGGAGCGGCCTCCCGAGGAGGGCCGGCAAGGACAGGAAGGCGGGAAACCGGTGGAGGGGAAACCGGCATCGGGAAACGGCCAGCGGCCCCAGAACTAGGGAGTCCTGGGGCCGAGAAAGGACGACCGGAAATATCGGTAACGTCGGTACAGGGCCGAGAAAAGAAGGGGACAGGCCTCATAGTGGAGGGAAAACTCTTCGGACATGACATCAGTATGTTGGTGGACACGGGCGCCTCGGCCAGCATGCTATCCACGCGGTGGTGGCAGCGACAAAATGCCCCGGCGGCCCTGGTGGCGCACGACCGGACGGTAGTGTGCGCGGACGGGAGGCCCATGCAAATAAAAGGCCGTACGGAGGGGGCACTGCAATTCGCCGGAGAGAAAATGATGGGGACCTTCCTGGTCGCCGACATCTCGCCGGAGGGGATACTGGGAGCCGACATCATAAGGGGCAACGGCATACTGGTAGATATGAACGGGGAGAGGTTGCTGTGGGAGGAGTCGAGCGAGGGACCCCCGGAAACGAAGAAGGCTCGGACGGGCGGATGTGGGGCAATACTAACACGAGACTGTTGTATACCGCCGGGGGAGCAGTTGGTGGTGACGGCGCGTATAGCCGGGTGGGACTTCGACGACGGGCTGTATTGTGTGATCCAGGGGACACCGGAGAACGAGCGGAAGGAAGGTTTCCGGGTCGGGCGAGGGATAGTGGCACCCAACAAGAAGTGCCGTACACCGGTCATCCTATTGAACGTGGGGGCCAGGTCGCTCTGGCTAAGGGAGAACACCCGCCTGGGAACGGCGCTGCCCCTGGAGGATTACGAGTCGGACGAGGAAGGGGCGTCGTGTGCAATGCTGGGGGCGGCACCGGCGGGTTCAGACGGAGCGGACGGGGTGGTCAACACGCTGCTGGACGGGGTGGACGAAGGGGCCCGGCCGAGAGTGGAGGCCATGATCCGGGCGAACATCGAGGCATTTTCGCACTGGGAAGACGATATGGGGGAGACGCACCTAGTGAAACACGGCATTCAAACGGGGGAAGCTACCCCGGTGAAACAGCGGCCCCGACGATTGGCACCCCACAAACGCGCGGAAGCTGAGGCAAAGATCGGGGAGATGCTGGACCTCGGCATTATCGAACGTTCCACAAGCCCATGGGCGTCGCCCATAGTCCTGGCACGGAAGAAGGACGGCCGCCCGAGATTTTGTATCGACTACCGGAAACTTAATGCGGTTACGAAGAAAGATGCCTACCCCATTCCGAGGATAGACGACTCGCTGGACACGCTAGCCGGGGCCAGCTGGTTCAGTACCATGGACCTGACCAACGGATATTGGCAGGTGGCCATGGATGAGTGTGATCGGGAGAAAACGGCGTTCGTCTCTCATAGTGGCCTCTTTCAGTACAAGGTCATGCCGTTCGGCCTGTGCAATGCGCCGTCGACGTTCGAGCGACTGATGGAGGTAGTTTTGAAAGGATTGCACTGGAAAACGTGTTTGGTATATCTCGACGACGTCATAGTGTTCTCTCCAGACCTGGAGACGCACCTTCTGAGGGTAGCGGAGGTGCTCCAGAGGCTGGTAGGGGCGGGCCTGAAAGTAAAACCGCGGAAATGTCAACTAGCCCGGAGGGAAGTGTCCTTCCTCGGACATATAGTGAATACGAACGGGGTGGCGACGGATCCCGAAAAGGTACGGGCCGTACGAGAATGGCCCCGACCACAGACGGTGGGGGAAGTCCGGAGCTTTTTAGGGCTGGCCGGGTACTACCGGACATTCGTGCGGGATTTTGCTAGCATAGCTAAGCCCCTCTCGGCGGCGGCGGAGAAGGACCGAAGGTTCACCTGGTCCCCGGAGTGCGAGGCGGCGTTCGAGGAGCTGAAGGCGAAACTGACATCTTCGCCGGTTCTAGCGTACCCCGAACCGGAGGGCAAATTGATCCTGGACACCGACGCCAGTAATTTCGGCCTGGGGGCGGTGCTCTCCCAGCAGCAGGGCGAGACCGAGAGGGCGTTGGCGTACGCCAGCCGCACCATGTCTAGGCCGGAGAGAAATTATTGCGTGACCCGGCGGGAACTGCTAGCAGTCATGTTTGGGCTCAAAAAGTTTCGGCACTATCTGGTGGGTCGGCCGGTTCTTATCCGCACGGACCATGCGGCCCTCCGGTGGGTGACGGACTTTAAGGAACCGGAGGGCCAGGTCGCCAGGTGGCTGCAGGTGCTGGGGACGCACGATTTTACCATACAACATCGCCCGGGGAAGGACCACAGCAATGCGGACGCCCTCTCCCGACGACCGTGCCGGCAGTGCGGGCTGGGGGGGTCGCAGCCTACCGCGTGCTTCGCCCTGACCCGGGGGAGGGCTCAGGCGGAGACGGAGGAGGAAGATATGGAGCAGGGGACGGATGACACCACAGTCACCCGGCTGGGGAGCCCGGCAGAGTGGAAGGCGGCACAAGACCGGGACCCGCTACTGGTCCGGGTCCGTGAGTGGGTGCGTGGGGGAGACCCTGCCGCCGGGGCGGACGAACAGACGGAGTCATACGATCACCGGACGTATGCTCATCAGGTGACCCGGCTGAAGGAGGGGCCTGGAGGGGTGTTATCGCGGGCATGGTACACGCCGGGAGGGGCAGACAGGCTGCAGATACTGGTACCGGCGGAAATGCAGTCGGAGGTCATGAAGGGGCTGCACGGAGACGGACTGGCGGGGCATCTGGGGCGGCGTAGGGTTATCCGGAGATGCCAGGATTTCTTTTACTGGCCGAACTTCAGGAGGGACCTCACCAGTTGGTCCGCCCGGTGCATCCCGTGCAATCAACGGAAGCCGCCGGCGGCCCCCCACCGCCATCCTATGGGGCATGTCCCCGTCGGGATGCCGATGGAGCGCATAGGGGCGGACATAATGGGCCCGTTGAGCCCCTCGGCGGGCGGGAACGTATACATACTGGTCCTCGTGGAGTATTTCACGAAATGGGCGGAGGCGTACGCGCTCCCGGACCACCGGGCCCCCACGGTGGCCCGAGCTATCGTGGAGAATTTCGTGTGCCGGTTCGGCACCCCGGTGACTCTGCATACGGACCAGGGGAGAGAGTTTCAATCCTCCACCTTCCGGGAGGTGGTGAAGCTGCTGGGAGTCCGGCAGTCGCGTACCTGCCCCTTCAACCCGAAATCGGACGGGATGGTGGAGAGGTGTAATAGGACCATAGAGGCCCTCCTCTCCACCGTTGTGAGGGAGGACCAAAGAGACTGGGATCGGCAGCTCCCCTTCGTGATGGCAGCGTACCGGGCGACGGAACACTCTTCGTCGGGAGTATCGCCAAACGCCATGATGCTGGGGAGGGAGACGGCAGCGCCCCTGAGCTTAATATATCCCGTACGAGAGCTACAGGATGTTCCCCCGGGGGAGGGCTACGTCGCCCGCCTGCAGGGGTGGATGGCGGAGGCGCATGCCTCGGCTAGGGAAAGCCTGGGCCGGGCGGTGGAAAGACAGAAGAGGAATTACGACCAGAGGGCGGTGTTGGACCCCATCGAGGACGGCGCGCAGGTGTATTTCTATCACCCGATAAAGAAGGTGGGGCTCAGCCCGAAGCTACAGAGGTACTGGACGGGGCCCTGGACGGTTCTGAGGTGCATCGGCGGCCCCGTCTATGAGATAGAGATGGGTCGAAAACGGCGGGTAGAGCACTACGACAACCTCAAGGTGGTGCCGGGCAACCCAGCAGAGGGGGCGGACCTGGTGGGCATGGTAACCGGGACGGCAGAGGACCCCGCCGGCCGGGGGGGGGCGCCCGTGTCGCGGGATCCAGGGTCCCCGGGCCGGCCGGAGGGCGGGGCGGGAGACCGGGGCGGCCCGGCCATTCGCCCCGGCGAAAAAGGCGGGGGTAGCCATGGCAAAGACGGGTCCCGGGAGGGCTATATAAGCCCGGGGGATGGCTGGGAGCGGCCAGTCATGGCTCTACACCCAAGAGACGATTTCTATCCGGCTATACTGAGTGGGATGAAAGGCTGGGAGTCGGGATCTGAGTCGGCGGAATCGGGAGAGGTACGAGAAGAGGAGCTGGCGGAAGAACAGAGGAGGCAAGTACGAAGCGAGTCGCCGACCCACTGGGGGGCGATAGCCCGGAACAACGTTCCCGTGGTGCGGAAGTGGGTAGAACGGGTGGAGAAGGGGGACCGGGAGCCACCGCCGGCTGAGTATTATATTTGGAAAGAGGCCCACGGAAGGAAGAGGGAGTTCCAGTTGCTGAACAACATTTCTTCGGACGAAGAGGACGACACCATACGAATTTCTGTTACGTGGGAGACGGCTACAGCGCAGCGGGACAGGCCGTGGAAGTCGAGGGGGAGGAGAGACGAAACGATCTCCGTCCCGGTACTACCTAAAACGGGGAAGGAAACCCGCACGATCACGGTGGGGGGACCCTTCCCGGGGAGGGAGATGCCGCAGGGATCCACCAAGAGCCGGGGCAGGTCCCGCTCCCCAGGGAAGCCCGCGGGGAGTCGGCACGAGGGGACGAGCCGCAGGGAAGGAAGCGACCGCCCGGCGCCAGAGAAGAGAGGCCGAGAAAAGGACAAGTCGGATAGCAGGGGGTCCTCCCGGCCGGACAGGTCGAGGGACCGACGCCCCTCGGGCTCCTCCCGTACGGACGGCTCGGGAAACCGAAGATCGTCCCGCACAGAGAGGGGAGAGCGACGGTCCTCCCGGGAGGGGAGGGGGAAGAGCACCCACCAAAAGCGGGCAGGGGACAAGAGGGGAGCGTCCGACGAAAGAAAGGGGGATTCCCCACCCCGGTCCCGTGCGAAGGGTGGGAAAAGCGACGAGACGGGCGCGAAACAGACACTTCCCACGGCGGGGAACGACGACAGCCAGGGTGGCGCGGGTCCCACGCTCCGAGCGGACGCTGCGCCGCACCTTCCCACGGTCCGGCCAGCGGACGCGCAGCCAATCAGCGGTTTGGAAATCTTCCGCACGGACGGAAGTCACCCGGCGCCGCAGGACGACAGCCAATCAGAAGGCGAGGAGGTAGAGGAGCCGGGAGGGCCGCCAGTATATAAACCGGAGGGGGAGTCAGGCCGGGACAACTTTGACAACTTCTCGTACGACATGGCCACCGGGAGCTACAACTGCGGCTTCTGCCATGAGCTCGACCCCGAACTGCCCTGGGTGATACCGGCGGCGGAGTGGAAGGCCCACGTTGCGGCCCACCCACAGACTATCATCGGGTGGAATTGCCCGGAGAAGGACGAGGAGGGGAACCCCTGCCGCATCCAGAAACCGAAGGACCGGAGGGCGGACTTAGTAACCCATATGAAACAGCACAGGGAGGGGGGTGCCCGCAGCAGCAAAAAGCACCCGTGGGAGAAGCCAGGGGGGATGCCGGACGCCACCCGCCTTACCAAACGACCGAAACCCGCTCCCAAAGGCACCGGCACCGGGAAGTCCTCCAAGAAGCGGAGAGCGTCCTCCGACTCGGCGGGAGGAAAGTCCAAGGCCTCCAGGGAGGAAGAGGAGCAGGACGATGAGCCGGGGAGGAAGGAGAGCCGGAAGAGCCGCCAGAGGAGGGACTCCTCCTCCTCTCGCCGAACGACTTCGCCCTCGCCGGAGAAGAGGGAGACGCCGGCCTGCAGCAGCCCCCGGCGGTCTAGGTCCCACTCCCCGGTCACCGACACGGCCACCCCGTCACCTCGCGCGGAGGGGCGTAGCCCCCCGAGCCGACGGAGTACCAGCGGGGGGAGCCGACAACCGGAGGAGGGGAGATCCGCCCGGTTGGCAGCAATCGGGGGGAAAGAAGGGTTGATGCACCTCCTGGCCGGATTGTCGGAGGAGACGATTAGGGAGGTGATGGGTGCCTCCGGCACCACCCAGACCACGACGCTGACCAAGACGCCGGGAGGCAGTGTGACAGTTCTCCGGGAATCAGTCACGGAAGTCGTCGGGACCCCGAGAGCAGGGGGGGCCTCCCCGGATAAGGCAACCCCACGCTCCTCGCCCCGACGAAAGTTATACTCGGACGTATCGCCCACCACCCCGGACACTGGTACCAAGGTAACGGTGGTGGCCCAGGTGCACAGGGAGGGGGGCGGAGAGGAGGAGAGCGAGACCGCCCCGGACGAAGCCGCCGCCGGCGGGTCCGAGGCAATCGAGGTGTTGGAGGAGGGGGGTGAACCGGACGACGAGGGGGAGACCTCCCCCGAGGGACAGCCGCCGGGCGACTCGACGCAGCAGCCCACCCCGGAGAAACCCGACGGAGGGCGGACGGAGACGAACCCGCCGGACGAGGCGGTACCGGGCGGCTCTGGGGGGGCGACGACCCGCCACCCCACACCACGACCTCGGGAGGGCCGGGGCGTGCCATCGACGGAGGCGGTCCACTGCGGGGTGCAGGTGGTGCTGCCCTGGAGAGCAACCGTCCCCCTAGATCCAGAGCTCGAGCTGCGCCGGCACCTGTCCCCCACCGGGATGCATCTGGACCAGCGCCCCCTGACCCTGGTCGGCGGCCGAAACAGCACCTCCATAGAGGCGCGCGGCGGAGGGGAGTGGCTGGTCGAGCAGAGAAGAATCTACGTCTACACCGAGAGTAACGTGGTAAGTCAATTAATACTCCCGTACGAGGGGCCTGTACCGGCCGGAGGGGAAGTAGGACGTACCCAATCGCACGAGGTGGGGGAAAACGAGCCTGTACTGGCAGAGGAAAGGACGACCGTGTATACGGGGGAAATGCAGTTCGGGCCTGTATCGGCCGAAGTAGGCACCGCACCTGTACGGGTGGCGGGGAGTAGAGAGGCAGAGACGGGAACGGCGTGGGCAACTCCAGTACAGGAGACAAGCCCCTACATCGACTTGCTGTCCGAATTGGTGGCGGTGGTGGGCCTGTAGGGGCCCGCCCCCCGGGGAAGAGGTATCCGGACGGGATTCTGCCGGGCGGGGGTAACACGACCGGGTGTAAGTTCTGACGAGGGCATCATTCCTGTTTTGCAGCCGAGAACAGCACCGGAGCGGCCGTGAAGCCGGGGGTCGGCACCCGGGTGGGTCCGGAGGCGGCGGGGGACGCCGGGACGTCGTGGCGGACGGAGGGCGGAGAGGCCACTCCGGGACGAGGACGACGGGGACGCAGGAACGGAAAACGGAGGGCAGCGGAGGCCCCCTCCCCGACTAACGCAGTGTAAATAGTTAGGTGCAAGACGGAGGGCAGCGGAGCCCCCTCCACGACGAAGCCTCGAACGGCGAGCTAGTTTAGTTGGATAGTGCTCAGGGAAACGTAAGGGGAGGGAGTATTTCGTACGGGTTGGGGCTAGACGTAAGATGTATAGAAATAAGTTATGACGACTACGTTGTTGATGTTAACCGAGTGTATAAGTTAAGGGGACATGTTATAAATTAGGGTGGGGAGAGTGTAGCGGGCGGGAGAGGGGAGGACGGTCACGCGAGGCCTCCCCTGTCGCTACACTCTCGGGCGGGGCGGGTTCGTACGAGGACAAGTCGTACGGAACCGCCCCGACCCTTTTCCGGACGAGCGTATGGACGCTGGGGTGGGCGGGGGCTATATAAAGAGCGGCACCGCCGCAGTTGTGTCAGTTGAGTTTATGTTACCTACAATAAAGGATCGCTTGGAATACCCTACATGGTCAGCTGTCGTGTTCTCTATCCGATGCCCTTAATTTCCTTACAATATATATATATATATATATATATATATATATATATATATATATATATATATATGAGCACATAGCCCCATGTATTGTGGTTTGCATTGAAATGGAATACGATGTAATACTACACTATTGAGGAAATTCAATATCATAAACATGTGGACCTACCGCTCGGTCACCCCTCAAATACTGCGTGATTATGGCAGAGGACTTCAACAGTACTTACCTGAAACGAGATAGAAGAAGGACAATTGTTAGAAGTGTTAAATATCATATAACAAATAATATATACAGGGCAATACTAATTGTATTTATCGAACTAGTAACAGGAAATCAATATTTCGATAGTTCCAGTTCAGCCTTGTACTCAAGGTTGTCTCTCAGAAGCTTGCCTCAGGTGATTTGGTTGTACGGTAACTAGGCAACCAGACCCACCCGCTACAGTAGCGATTTAAATGCAGGTGCGCTTAAGCTATTATGGGATATCCCCATCACTTTCATAACTACCTCGGTAACCCTGGCTATCAGTATATCAGCATAACTATGTGTAATAATATCTGCCATCCTAACCGGGATTGGAGAACCATATACACAAGACAATGCTCCAATACTGTGGACATGACTACAGATTACAGTGATTACTGCATTCTGTTTTAATTAGAACATGACATAGGATGATGTTTAACTAGAGGGCTTGAAGTTGTGATGATAACGCAAAGAAACATGAATATCTGATAGCATATCTGAGAACTGCGAGTTATCTTACTCTATCACAGAATATTCATGCCCCATACATTTAATGTTTACTATCAGGCAATACATCATACACTCATGAGACATGTTATCTAATATAAAGCAACAATAAAACATATATAAAATTGCTAAAAATACTTTATTACACTGATAGTGCCGACGCTGCATTTCTTTCCAAACACGCTCTCCCTTTCCTGAAGGCACGTCATATTATATGACCACAGAAATCACTCCCTTTGGGGCAAAAGAGACTGGTGCTGCCAGAACATGATGCTCTATGGCCCCTGGCGGCAGGAATAGACAATGGCCTTTATTTGCCTTTGTCAGCCTGGAGTCCCTATGTCACGATCCTGAAAGAAATGATCTAATTTAGGGCCCCCAAAAGGGGCTTGCAAGACCAGAACAACAAACCCCCAATACATTTACCAGACGTGTGTGGTCTGTAAAACGTTTAGTACTCATTGGGGGGTACTTCCCTCAATACAGCAGTCCCATATAGCATGTAACCCTTCAGGTGGGCATTAGCTGGTCTTGAGCAACATTTCTCACGGCACCTTGGATCCATATATGGGATACAACAACTCCAGCAGTTGGGAGAATATGGGAATGGATCTCATTATGAAGGGTTTCTTTGAAAAACATTGTGTTAAGCTTTCCTTTAAAAGATTTTCCTGAAATGAGACCTGAAGCAATCCCAGATTAAATTCTGAATAAAAATCTTTAATCCCATGTAAAACCTCACGGGTCGAATTTGAGCCAACCCCATACTACACCCTAAGGCCTATCTGAGCCTGGTGTCAATCCACCCGGAGGTATTGACGAATGGGTTCACGAGGAAGGTGAGTAATTGGCAGAAATGAGGTCGGTGAGAAAGGGACTTGATACCACCAAGATCAATTCTACTTCAGATTTCTTCTTTAGTCTCTTTCTTTATACCTTGAACTGGGCAAATTAGTGTGCAGTTGCGCTAGGCATGGGCATACCCAAGTTAATCCAATAGGGTTGGCTTGGGTACGCCCTATGTTTCCACAAGCTCACCCTATTTTGCTGGGTAAGGATGAGCTAGGTAAACCCTGCGCCCAAATGGATACTCTTACTGAGGTGTAAGTTCTAGTACGGCTCGAGCTGTTCAGGGTGTCTATTTTCTTGTCTCATCTTCCCCAAATATCACTTAGGTCTAGATTCTCCTGCTCACTAGACATAACGCACACACATCACTTATTCATCAAAGAGGCCCTTTTAAAACTAGGAATTCTGAAAATTTGTGAGAACAACAATTCACCAATCATCACTGCGAGCCAGACCTTTAATGCTCTTTCCCTACATAGAGAATTCTTTTCAAAACACCACCCTTTTCTGACATAAACTATATTTTCCAATTATCCATGAGATATCCCTTTTCGTCAGCCTGGTCACATACGTTATAATAGAGCAGTTTTATGGCTGAGCTCTGAGGTTTTATTGTATAGCATCACACAGAGCTGTTTGGCTTACTGTAAACAATACGAGCTACTCTTGGCATTATACGTACAGCAATGCGCACCCTGTTTTGTGAGGTAATATTTTCTCAGTGCACAGTCCAAATAGTGCAGCACCAGGCAAAGATTCCCAATACAATAAAGCTATACAGCCCACCCCCAGTGCGCTGTATTTGGTAATCGGATTTGAGGAGACAGTGTTTGTCTGGTGTTTTTTTTTCTTCTTATCAGTAATACAACATGGACTATATGATGGGCTGTACTGGCCTGTCCCTGCGTGGATATCGAGGTATATACCTAATACAGTATTAAGATGTGCGGTATACAGAAGATACTGATAAGAAAGGAATAGATAGCGGAAATAATGCTCGCATATACCGTTCACAAAAGTTCCAGACCTGGAAAAATGATACTGTCTGGAAATCAAGCCACTCATAGGATACAAAAATAGCTATATCCATTAGAGAGGGAAAACTGCCGATGTTTGCTTATATTCATATATATATATATATATATGAGCCTGCACAGTCACAAAAGGGAGGAAGTGTGCATATGATAATGTCTATATTGCTGCATCGTTCGCGCTATTGCCATGGGGTAGCTCGGGCTTATTGTCCATTAGCCACTTTGTACGTCAGTGGGATGCTATATATGTTCTTAAAATATATATGCTGTTTTTCATGGACGGTGTGATGTGAGTCACTATTGACATAGTCAAACATCACATCAATGTCAAGAATGTATTACCACTTTCCTAAAGAAATTGTCAAAATTCAAACTCAATTCTTTTCAGGAATGTGTTTGTCTACTGACCCATTTACACAGATGGAAATGTCGTCTGCTTCTGCAGAATGCGCAGCAGACGACATTTAGACGTCATTACCTGATTACTGAAACACAGATAACATGCCACTAATCATAGCTCCTCAGAGAATTCATCCTGAGATAGTCTACAACCTGGTAAAGTATGTATACTCTCTGGGGAGACTTTCTTATGTCTATTTGCGAAGTTGAGTCATGGTAATGGATGTTCTAAGTTACCAAACAGTAAGATAACTAGGAAGCCATTTTTAGTCCTATTTCCCTTCATGAATATCAGAACTAGGTCAGCCCATTAAACAAACCAGAGTGTCGTTTCCCACAGGGATTAGAAGTCAATACAACTAGGGGTCTAGGCCTTGATGCTGCCATAAAACTGCATTTGAGTAAGGAGCATTTTTTCATTTTCTTAAAATGCTTTATGGCAGACCCTTTGTATATATTACATTCTATGGCTGAGATCTTTTTCTTTATCACCGGTATAATTATTCATCTTTTCAATAGTGTCTGCATGGGTATTACTATGATACAAAAAGCTAAGATAGGTCTATGTATTTTCCATCTTTTCAACGAGGCAAATCAATATACGTTTTTCTATAAACTCGTTTAAAGATATCGGAAAATACACATAAATTCATGCCGATGAATTATATCATGTGAAGGATTCGCCTTACGTATTCCATGGGGAGGATCAAAACCGGATAAACAGCGCTTTCATCCCAGAAATAGGTCCTCAGCCGCCAGGGGGATCTCATATTGAACAGGTTTAATCATTTTGAAGCCACAGTCCAATCCTTAGAGCACCGAACCCAATGGGAATCGAAACTCAATACTTGGACGCCATAGCACGACAGAAGCTCCCAGAATAGGCATGTCAGAATCGCTTACTGTGTAGAATTTATTTAAGTTTGCCTATGTAAATTGAGGCCATTATCTGTCCTACTTTCTGCATAATTACCCAGAAAGAAGGTGCTCATGAGGGCTGGTGATGTGTGCCTAACCAATTTGCATTTCCATGAATAACACTGATAAGGGGTTGAACATAGAGAAATGACTTCCAGCAGAAGATAACATCTTAGAGCCGGGACGCCTAACACTGTAACTGCCACACTACAGGAACCAGCAGAGGCACTAGTGGCATCCTCTGGCGACAGATCCAAGAAAAACACCAAGTGTCGTCTGCTCAATCAAAAATGGCGCCAAAACGGTTCCGCTTGTTCCCTACGCTATGTTGCACCCTTCTAACAACATATCAAAGACACCGTATCCATGGGACCGTATGAGGATGACTGAGGCGGAACTAGAAACCCTCCCTGTAAAGCAGAAAAAGCAGCAGTGTCTGAAATTTGTCCTCAACAGAAATAAAGAAGGGTTCTTGGCTGCCCCAACACGATTCTGCACGCCCATATTATCGGAGGGCAGCCAAGTGGAATCATGCTGGAATTGAACTCGGCTCCGGCTAGGGGGCTCTCCCAACAACATCAGCAACGTCCATCTTGATTGGCCGAGGAATTGAAAGCCACGTATTGGCGCCATGATTGGCTAGCTGTGACGCCTTGGTTACAAAGAGGGCAGTATGATGTCTTGGCCATGACATGCTTTCTGTCTTCCAATTCGTCTACCGGGAATTCACTTTAATTTGTGATCTCATTTAGAAATAATACTATCCAAACTTATAAGAGTGGTTTCTAATATCAGATCCACTCTAGCATATTTTCATTACATTTATTTGAGCTTCATACAGTATCATGAAACCAAAACTGATGTATTTTTATTTAAATACACTCTATAGGATCCAGGCCTCTCAAGGTCTCTAACCATACTGTCAGTAATCTAACCTGTTGAAAGTTGCATTATGCCTCATGACAAAAGGGCCTAGTACATTAAAGCAGTGAGCCGCCCCTGCAGAGTTATAATTACCACCAATGCTCCAGGACATGTCTGCCTCATCATAAGTGAATACCTCCAAGTCTAGATTACTTTGAATCATTCATTTACTCTGTACGGCTTCAGAAAGCTCTAGCCATGGGGAAATCTCACGTGAGCATCGTTTCTCAAGACAAGGCTTATAGAAAAGACTAGCATTTTAGCAATAGAAACGGACAAAAATTAATTATACTAAGTTTGCGAGACGGCTGTCATTTTAGAGACCCTGGCAATCTTTCAGCAATGGCTGAAATAACATCCAACTCACTCTCAGCTCCTCACCTGGTTGACGTCGGGCTAGGAAAAGGACGTCAATGACGTCATCGTAGCGTCACTGGGGACCGGAAGCGGAAGTGAAATGTCAATGGAATCTGCACAGTTCGCCACCAGGGAAAAAAGTGGCTGTGCACGAGCTGTTGCCAAAGTACGAGGTGAGCAGATTGCTGGTGGCATGCATGGCATCTTTATATTGATGATGTATCCTGAGAAACATACCCCGACACATACTCGTATGTAATATGATATTGGGGTAGACTAGGAGTTGGTCCTGGGCCTATTTGAGGTGTGTAAGAAACTTGATCAAGCCGTGCTGAGAGATTTGATCATTTAGAGTAATTTAGACTTGAAGGTATTCTCGTGCAATGAGGCAGACATCGTTCTGAAGCATCGGTGCATACTTGTTTCTGATATGTTTATTATTAGATGCACAATATAATTCATTTAATAGAAAATGATGTGATAAATACAGCTACGGCAATATGTTCAGGCCTGATAAATAGGACCCAAATAGAATTTCCATTGCACAGTAAGCCATTTAAGCATTGTGATATTTTCTACTCTTCTACTCGCTTACACCCTCCCATTGCACCAACCCAAAGCCCAAGGCATGTAGGATATGTACATATATGTACGTGCTTGTAGCCTGTTTAGACTCACCCCAACCCATTACCAGCCTCCTCCCTGCCTCCAGTCTCTCACACACAGAGATGCGCCAATCAATAATCACATAGACGTGGGCCTGTAGTGCTACATCTAAGGACCCAAACTCAGGGTTCTACTCACGATGGCGACTAGAGTAGGCAACAAGAAGGGGCCTTCTACTTGAAATCTCAATTCAAACATATAGAAGCATGTTTGGATATTTCCACTCGAAATATTGATTTCATTTTAGACTTTAAACAAAATTACTACGTATCTTCCTTTTTACCTTTATATTTTGCTGGTTATACAAATTTACCCCTTTAACAAACGCACTTCCTCATATATAGCATCCGTACATGCTATTTGCTAACGGCATATGACCTACATACCAAGCCATGCCATCTACACCGGACACAGGCAGAGCAGAGGGGGCTTCAAGCTTCCGGTTGTGGATGTTGGCCATACAGGCAACCTGCTAGGTTCGATCAGCAGAGCTATCGATAGATCCCCGTGGCGCCTGTGTTGGGGGCCAGGGCAGGCGTGGGGAGTAGATGGGTTGGTTGATTCAGACCGACAAGATGTGTTGTCTTATTCAAGAGGCTTTATGTTGAGTATTTACACTGGCCCTCTGCGCCGTTCTCTGTGGCTGGGTGTTTTATGGGTGAGAGCTTTCTAATTTGACCCAGGCTCAGGATGGATTATAGGGATGTTTGAGCCGAGGAGAATCCCCTTTAACCCTTTAAGGGCAGTGCAGTGTTTCAATGTACTGTGCCCTTTGTCGCAATGATGCATTGATGCAGTCCTGGCAGATCTGCTTGACAAGGCTGCATCCGTGCAGTATGCCAACTCTTCGTTAATGTGTCAACCCCATAAGATCTTTGAATGCATCCCTCGCGAGTCAATGCATCAAGACCACATTCATAATTTATGCTAACAAAGGGCAAATTACACTAAAGTACTACGGATATTTCAGGGTTAAGGACCCATGGTTAAAATTATTGGTCTGGACTATTGGAAAGGACCTTTCTTGAAGGAACAGCGAGTGTGGTGGGTGGGCATGATGGGACAAGCGGAGATAGGTCAGGCTAAGGCCCATAGTGCTAAAGGAGGTGTGACTCCAGCTGAGCACGAGTCATGAGCTGCTCAAAGAGCTGCTCAGAGACCTGCTCAGGGGCATGTGCATGGGGGAGGGTGAGCAATACAAACATCAATAGCCACTGGTACCCAGCAGAAATACCAAAGGTTGGCCACGTGCCGCTCGGCGGGAACCAGCCTAAGCCCACATGAACAATTCACGAGGTGGCCGCTAGGGGGCTCCACCGACCGCCCAAGGTCATAGGTGTCAAGGTCGGCCGGCTAAAGGTCAGCCGACTAATCAGCGGAAATATAGACGGAGTTGAGGAGGAGGGTCACTGTGGGTGGAGCGAGTTGGGAATGTTCATATGGGAGATCGCTGCAATGGGAGACCCAGGTCAACAGGGAAATGGGAGTAGAGGTGAAAGGGTACTGAAAAGGACAACCAAGCTGGGCGGGAGTGGGGGGATGGCAAGAGGGAGAAGGAGAGGGCAGAGGGAGAGGTGGAATGGGGTAAGATGAAGAAAATGAGGACAAGAGAGGAATTAGGTGAAAATGCAAGAGAGAAGTTGGGAAAGGGAGCAGAGACATGAATAAATCAGACAGGAGTAAATAACACAGCAGGCAGTATAGGAGTCCAGGAGAGCAGCTCATTGTGAAGGCCTTCTGTATAGGAGTGGGTGAGAGTGGTGCACAACGCCCAGACTATGGGGGTCTGAGAGCAGCTCAGGGGGATCTATATCAATGTTGTATGACCACCGGCCGCCGGCCGAGCTGCTCCCGGCTGCTCCTGGAGTGGCTCTGGTGTCAAGGGCAGACCCACCCCAAGGTTATACACTGGGCCTTGGCCTCCCAATGCACCCAAGGTACCCTCCCTCATCCATCGCCCCCAGACTGCTCAAACCAACTCCACCTCACTGACTGGTATAACAGGTGTATGTTAATAGGGTTGATCCATTGCGAGGTCAGAAGTAAATCTATAACTGATTCATCACACCTTGATATTCCTCTTTTTGTTACCACCCTACAAATAAATGATGACTTCACCTCCAGCAGAAAAACATGCATGCACCTTTTTCCCTTATACAGACTTAGCATATCCTCAAACCGTGTTCTCGTCTGAAAACTGACACCACTCTAACCAGCCTGGAAAATAAGATAAGGGAAATTGCATTATGTCAACTGTTTTTCTCCCGGCTTTCTTGGGGCAGCTGCTATATACTTGGCGGTGCCCCGGTTTGTCTACACGTCTAGGATGTGCACTTTAACGCTTCATTTCCTTCCCTCACCTGTCAGCCTGCTACTCCATCACACAGTGTGATAGAAGCCATACTCTGTAACTATAAGAACTCTACAATAGACAGCCACCCTGGAAGAAGCTGGCGTTGCTGGCCAGTTGAGGAGGCAATGACCTGCTTTGGGAGAGATGGGCAGACACAGGAGGTAGGAGGGAGGGGGTCCTGCATGGTGGGCAGGGGTGGGTGCGTGGTGGAAGGTCAGCCAAGTACCAGACTGGTTGCCTGCCATGCATGAGAAGCCAACAGTATGTGGGATAATTGAAATGGGGGGAGGAGGCTGGTGTCCCCATCTCTCGATCATTGATAGGATGTCAATGCATCAGGGATGTTTTGAAGGAAGAGGACGGCTCCAATCCCTCAATAGGTGGTTGCGAGAGGTTCTTCTCTCCTATTCTTTCTCTTCCCCTACCTCCTCCTATCCTGCCCCTACCTTGCCACCACCTTCCCTCCAGCTACCTCTCTCTTTCCCTCCGACTATCTATTTTCCCCTATATATGTATACTATATGCAGTGTCAACCTGTTTGTTGCCTGTCTAACACCAATATCTTCTATCCCTGTTCACTACTGTTGGCTTTGTACAACCCCCTCCCCCACCACCACCACCACTCTCTATCCATTCCTGGCCCCATGACCGTCATTTAACTACACTCCACCCAATTTATAGCACGTCTCAAGGTCATTGGCTGTAGTTTTTTCCTTTTTCTCCAATCCCAATAGAAGGGCACATTGAGGAGCTCACAGGACCAGCCTCTTCCTCAGAGCCTTCTCATGGGCCCTTATTGGAGAATAACCTTGATTTACTCTCATCATAAAACTATAGAGAGGCACTGGGTAGGCAGTGTCGATTCCAAAGGGGTGCTCATTGGAAATGGCAGAAGAATTTGTGTGGGCTTGGAAAGAAGATTAATGACTGTGCATCAGAAACGAATTTTGATAAGGAGATTTGTTTTTAACCAATCCCACCTTGCTTTTGGTGAAGGTGACACAGAACAGTAATACATGATAGTAAAAGGAGATGTAAGGCAAGCAGAGGGGGGCAGAGGTGAGCAAGAAGGGTCTGCCTTTCTAATACTTTATTAAACTCACTCCTTTCAATACTGCAAGCAACTAAACCACCCAGAGGACTCTAATTACACAAATGGGGAGAACCTGTATGCATTCAAACTCTTTCCTTGTATACAAGGGTACCCCAGTGCAGCAGGCTTTGATAGTACCCTGGTTTGTCTAGCATGTACTCCTTAAACACTTCATTTCCTTCCCTCACCTGTCAGCCTGATACTCAATCACACAATGTGGTAGGAGACTAGAAGAACTCTACAATAGACATCCACCCTGGAGGAAGCTGGCGTTGCTGGTCAGTTCAGGAGGCAATGACCTGGTGGGGGAGGGGTGGGCAGTCAAGGAGAGGTAGGTGGAAAGGGGTGCAGACTGGGGGTGGGTGTGATGGTTGGGAGGGGCCGCTGCAATGGGTGGGTGGTGGAAGGTCAGCCAAGCACCGGACTGGTTGCCTGCCATGCATGAGAAGCCAACAATATGTAGGAGTAATTGAATGTGGGGGGAAGTAGCCTGGTGTCCCCATCTCTCCATCACCGACAGGAAGGCATTGTGTCAGGGGTCCTTTAAAGGAAGATGGCTGCTCAGCGTTGCTCCCAACCCTCTTCCTATCCCCTTGGTATATTCCCACCCCTTCGCTGTATCTCATACAAGGAGGTATAGGCAGTTGCTATAGGGGATCTGGCTCACTTCAATTCATTCTACTGTCTCTTCCCCCTGCATCCTGCCCAATTCCTTCTCTCTCCGTCCCTTCCCTCTATTTACCTCTATGCACTGTTGCCTGCACATCACCAACATGCCCATATCCCTGATCACTGCGCTTTACCATGCTGCCGCCCCCACTCCACCCTCTATGACCATTCCTGCCAAACGCCCCATGACCACCATTTAACTACACTCCACCCAAGGTCATTTACTGTAGTTTTCCTTCTTCTCCAATCCCAACAGAAGGTCACCTTGAGGAGCCCATAGAATCAGCCTCATCCTCCAGCACCTTCTCATGGGGTCTTTATTGGAGAATAACCTTGATTTACTCTCATCATAAAACTATAGAGAAGCGTTGGGCAGGCAGCGTTGATTCCAAAGGGTGCTTGTTGGAGTTGGCAGGAGAATTTGTGTAAGCATGGAAAGAAGATTAATGGCAGCGTGGAAACGACTTTTGATAAGGAGATGAAACATTAACAAGTCCATGTGGGGAAAGGTGTCTGGTGAAGGTTATACAATTACAAGTGCAAGAGCTTATGATGCAAGGGAAGGAGGGCAATATAATTGAGGTATAGAACAACAAATAAACTAAATTGGCTTGGAAGATTACAATACTTATAACTAATCCATATAAATCATAAATCAAATAAACAGACACAACGGTAAAACAACAGTCTCATGTACTGAAATAGCTTTTCAAAAAGGTGATGAAAAGGTTACAAGGTTCTCAAACTATGGCCATGCGTTAGCCATCATAGTCAGTAACAGGCATGGATGTAACTAAAACTCGCAGAAAAATGTGAATCAGTGAAGAGTTCAGATTCAGATAATTGCGTAAATATATATAGCACACAGGACAATCTGAATTAGTGAATCATATTCAGATGATAAATTACAGTGTACTGTATCAAGACTCCAAGTCCTACTCATCAGACTCCGCATCCAAAAATACCTGTGTTGACGAGAGCTGGGGTTTAGGTTAGTCAGACTGCTAGCTAAGTGTGTTTTGCTGTCCGAGTGCCTCTCTAACGTCTCCCACTGGGACCCCAGTGTACAGTCCTGCAGTCTCCCCCTCAGTCCTCTATGTAGGGCCTCACAGCGAGCTGCTCCATACAGCTGCTCCCAGCTTTGAATTGCTCATGGACCATAATGTGATCTGCTCACTATGTGGATGCAGAACCAAGACTGGTTCTATGAGCCGCTCCACTGAAGCCTTTTAACCATTTTAAGGGCAGCATAGTGATTTAAGGCAGGATGTTATTTGTTGTGGAAATACATGAATTTAGCCCTGGTGAGTAACTAACCACGGCTGCATTGAAGCATGATGAACTGTGCTTCGTTGAGGATAGAAACATGGAAAGGAGGTGGAAGGGTAAGCTACTCGCCAAACTAAACATTAGGACATGGACTAGGAACCATTTATAATATATTGGATGAACGGTTCGTGACAAAAACTCTATGGGCAATACCCATGTGTAAAAGAGAGCAAAATGCCACAAGCAAGAACACCCTCTTACAGTCAGATACAGCATGGACACGTCTCCCTTAAAATGCTGCTGATTCAAGGAGGCCCTACTTTGGCATAGCCAGAGAGCCTGAAGCCGAGCAGCTCCGTCCTTGACCTACTTCAGTCTGTACATGCTCGGTGGTGGTAAGGAGACCCCATGGCGAGGTTTCCTTACGTAAAAGACTGCGTGGGAGGGAGAACAGTGTTTAACCGTATTATGGCATGTGGCCTTGAACTTTTTGTCGCCATGATGCACCGATGCAGTATCTATCATGAGTGCATTATGCCCATCCTACAAGGGTGCATCAACATCACAGGGTCGCTTTGATTTATGGATGCCACTCTGGCGGGTAACCCCCTCCCCCCAGGGTTGCATTCAAACATTGTGCTGACAACGTACATGACACTGGCTATATAGGGTTAAGAGTAGCTCAGAGCAGGTAAGAGCAATACAAAAAGGTCTGTGAGAACATCTGAGGCTGAAGTCGTAAAAAAGAGTACACATGTTGTGTTGTGCGATGCTCTGTGGTAATTAGTCCTGACGTCCATTTAAAAGGCCATCCCCACAGCAGGAGTCGCCTATACTGGGGACGTTCTATGTATTCCTATTGCTCTATATTGAGGGTTTGCTCTTTTTCCCCACGGAGGAGTCTTCCTCCCACACTCTCAACAGTGCCTTATTGTAGTTGTTCAGTGTTCTGCCTATATTCTTCTATTCTACCCATGCCAAGCATGCATGCTGAATGTCTCTTTTACCTCTTCCTGCTACTATCCGACATTTCCATAAACTGCTTCAAGGAGTCATTTATCATGAATTCTCCCGTGATAGTTTTACAAATGTTTGGAATAACCTTTGTATGCTATTGTTTTCCTTATACTAGATATCAGGCAATGTCATGTACCATCCCCTAAACCTCATCCCATTCCTCCATGTTACCTAATTAAAGTCTATCCCTCAAGGCAGCACCTGGCACAGTCCCCCTTTTCTCTATACTACTTCCTATATTTAACCACACCGCCCAAACACCCACTCACTCACCCACCCATACCACGCCTACACCCGGGGCCTGGTGATCAGGACGCTCCCTGTTGAGTGGTCTCCGGATCACGGTGACCGGTCCGCTGTGGTCCCGCTAGAGGGCGACGGTGTCGGGCGGGCTAAATCCCAACTAATCCGGGATAAATCCTGCCTGGATCCCCAAGGCTCTTGGTGGCGTGCTAGTGTGGGACAACAGGGGGTGGGTGGGTGGGGGGGGGGGGGGGTGTTATGGCTAGGGCAGCGCCGGGGGGGGTAGGAGTGGGATGAGACCATGGGACGGTAAGACAGGGGAGGGGAATAACATGGAAAAACAGGGAAATACAGGACAGGACAAAGCAGGAGAGGGGGCGCTTAGGGTGGGGCTGCTAGGCTATCCAGGAGAGGTAGGAGGGGGTAATAGCTAGGGGGCTGCGGGGCAGGGATAGGCAGGGGAGGGCAGCGTAGGACAGGACAATGCAGGATAGATAGGGCTAGTGGTGCGCTTGTCTTGGTAATACAGGGTGAGATAGAAAGGCCTGGTGAACATGTAGAAGAACAGGTTAGAGGGGCCTGGGTTAGAGGGGTTAGAAGGTCATAAAGGTGCCACAGGGTGTGGTGGGGAGTTAAGAGGCGATGTAGAGGTGGGGTGTATGATATAGAGGCGGGGGATGTCTCCTGCTGGTCCGCACTGGACATAACACTCCCCCACTCCGACACACACGCTCACCCACACACACACACTGTCGCCAAGCTCAATCTACAGGGTCATTCCCAGTAAACATAACGACCATTGCCACCATAATAGAGACTTTGTAAAGTACTCAAACAGTTGTAAAAATAGAGGGATAGTCTGTCCTTCCTGGCGGCAAGTTCTGACTAAACATGTCCTACAGTGATGTATATATATGTATATGTGACTCATGTACCCAGTGGGCACAGAACATTGAATCAACATTGATAAGTGGTTGTCAATGTTGATTCAATGTTGATTCAACGTTGATTCAATGCTAAACTGGATTTTGTGCCCACTGGGTAGTACATAGCTGTGTTTAGATGTATACGGAGGCAATGTGAGCCAATTAATGCTATAATTGCTAAATGACTGCTATTTCTGTCAATGTGAACTATGAAAATTAGTAAGGGCAGCCCCAACAAAAAGGGGAATCCAAATCAAGGCTTATCACATTAAATTGAAAAAAAAAACCAGGAACTGTCATGACCATTTCGATCCACTTTAAAGCTTTCTTTTTCGTCCTAATAACGGCTATACCACTCTGTGGACAGCTTCCGACTATCTACTACCCCAAGGGTAGCATTTCGATCCCTAATACACAATCTATAAATACTGAATAGCGCTCAGAGAAAGGACTGTGCCATGGCAGGGATGGCCTTCCTGGGAGTTGCAATGCTGAATACTCTGCTAAAAGGGTCTAGCCAGGCCCGGCAATCAACCCTTTAATGCCCCGATAGTCCTTTAATGTATCTATGCACCTATACTTCATGCCGACCCTCCGCAGAGTAAATCAACCATATGCATTATATAGACTATTATGCTGTCCTTAAAGGGCTAATATGTGGACATGTCAGGAATACTGCCCACGTTGTTCACTTTAGTCTAATCGTCTATAAATAGTTGATATCAGACCCAGACATTATTCAGGGCACATATATAGGAGCTAAAGAGACACCGCTGGGTACCTTTTATGTGATTAAAAACAATGAACCTGACCTGCATGCAAACCTTGTGTGTATTCCTAGTATGTTATTCTTTATATAAGAACTCGGCTGCTACATGTGAGAGAAGAAGGTTGCACCGTATTTATATGTGTCATACAAGGACTGGAATTGTTGAGTAATAAGATAATTAATGAATTAATTTTATCTCTGCCTCCGCTGGATATATAATACCGGAGGGAACTAGTAAGAGGGTGTTCTACACAGCCAAAAATAACTTTCTCATTCTCAGACATCCTTTCTTCTTTTAACTGTAATCCTCAATAAGGATTTTTTTATGTTTTTAGGTGTATAAATATCTTGTGGGATCATTATCTACCTGGTCTCTGGAAACAAGACTATCATACTTTATTGGTATGAATATGAGCTACATGACTATATATATATATAAGACTATATGAGCTTCTCATAGGCTATCGTCTGACATGTTATACTAGACATCCTACCCTCCCAATATCTTAGCAGTAATATGTCAGATATTACCAGGGGAATCCTTTGTGAGGTGAAACTGATACGAGCAACTAATGGATATATAATGCAGTGATAGGGGGTCCTAGATATTACCAGACAAGGCCGAAGTATAGCTTGGTGGTCACGTATGTCTGTAGAGACAACCAAGGGAAAGGGCAGACGAGATACAAAATGTCAAGATTTGGGAATGGGAAAGTGCCTAGAGGGATTGTGGCGAAAGAGGTAGGCCTATGCATTGAATAATGCGAGGGGGGGAATAACGAGAGTTTTATAGAGAATAACAAAGATCAAGCGGGAAAGGGGTGCTGAAGGTATCTAATCAAGTAATAAAGTATTGGACAATAGTATGGATGCAGATGTCACATGTCGGACTCTAAGAACTATCTCAACAGTTCTAGGGTGAGTAATTCATGAGCACCTCACACAAGCTCCAATTGTTAAGCTCCACTTGTTGTTGGTCGGCGGCAGGTCAATATATTCACCCTCCCCCAGACAGACACAATCATGAAAGATAAGTTTAAAGGGGGTCGACACTCTTTTCATCCCCTGCCCTTAGCCCCAGACATCATCCCTCCTGGGAATTGAGCCAGCCCATTAAACTCTAGTACCTAGCTCCTTAAGGACGGCATAGTGAGTCAATGAAATGTCTCAACCACCTATCAACCTAGCGTGCGGCACTTAAAGGGTTAGTCTAATCGGGCAGTCACCAGTGACAACCAACGATCTAACCAGACACCTACAGGCCGACACAGTAGCATACCTGATGTTGGGGTGGGGGTGGGAGGGGGGGGGGTCTGGAGGGTTATATCACCATTGGATATAGATAGGGTTAGGAAAAGTTGAATGCCAATTAGTCTGTGTGTTGATTACATCCCGAAGAAATGCCAACAAGAGATTTTCGACCCGCTGCCGGAAAAATTCACCGACCGCCCTGTTGTTAAAAAATGATCATTCCCTTAGAAGATATAAAGGGGGAGGAAGGACTGCATGGACCTTACTTAAGTCTGTACCAGGACCTAGGCACCAAGGCCACCTCACACGTAGTAGCAGTAGTAGTAGACTTGCCGCGTCAGCACAACCTTCCCACAGTGTAGCCTGCAGCAGCCGCCTCGGCCACTGCCCTGCTTACTCATTAACATACGCATACATTATGTAAATGAGGCCCCTACCAACTGCTGCAGCAGCAGGAGGAGCAGCAGAGGCTGTGGTGGTACCTACTGGAGCAGGCTACCAGCACCACCAGCACCACTCCTGGCACCACTACACACGCCGGGACAGGAGCACCCACCACCAGCACACTGACGACCAACTAGAAGAGTTTCAGGAACCTTCAGTATAGAATAAATAGTATATAGATGGTAAACTTGGTATTCAGAAATTGAAAAAAATAATTCCTGAATTGATCGTTAATCTGGGTCCATAGCTGATAACCTCAGCCTAATAAAAGAAATACTAAGCAGTCTGATCTATATAATTATATAGTCAGCCTATAGATATTTAGTAGAAATTGGCTTGCCATAACCATCAGCCCATCCTACCCATTCTGAAGCCCCCCCCCCCTATGGCTACCCTCTCTAGCTGTGCTAGGCAAGGCTCCAGAATCAATAGCCTGCCCCCTTGTAGAGCTGCTCGGTGAGCTGCTCTGACTGGTATTGGCACTGGAAACTGCTCAGGAGTTGGTTACGGGTCGCTCACGGCGCTCACCTCTTTTTCTGCCTATCTATTGCACATGCCCCCAGTCCCCACTGCTTATTTCTATGTATAGCCTCTCCCGGGCCATTTGCACCCATTTCTTCTTAAATTGCAGCATTCTCTCTTCATCTTCCTTCCCTTGGTTCTCTCTTTGCCTCCCCCATTTGTTCCTTCACTGGTACCGCTCTATCCCCTATGGCATGACCATTACAGCAACCTGGTTTGACCTCTGACAACCCGCCCACTCCCTCTGCCTCCCTCCACCTTATTTCCCTTCTAGGTAAATTTAATTCCGACTGAGTTGATACCTGACTCTGGAGGTGGGCGGAGATATTGAACTGAGCGGTATTACCCTGACCGCTGGGGGAATAGGGATAGGAGAACCCATAGAGGAGGTTAGCTGGCACTGTTGGTAGGAGACGACTGTTTGGGTGGAGTAACACAATTATTCATTAAGTTAGATTACATAGAATCAGAGAGTCCTAAAGACACCGCTGGGGGCCCTATGGGTAGGTAGAAAGGGGCGGCTCTAAAACAGGGCGTCCCATACTGGATGCAGTAGAGGTAAATGATGCAGAGGTCGAGTGGTGAGGCATACTTGGGTTAGCCCTTAGGGCCGGGTAACAAGAAAAATGGCTCCCTGTTGAGTTAAAAGGGTGCACTTGGCAAATAACAGAATCAGTGGGCTTGTTCAAGTAGGGTTCCTAGATTGGACTCATGGCCCAATAATGCCATATGATTCTAAGTGGTTAAGATGTTTGGCCTCTATCACGTATGCATAAGTACAGTTGTAAGGCATTTCATTTAGTTAATGGGAGATGAGAGTAGACCTATTTTACAGCTCATTTGCTAACGTATCTATATCCAGGTTGACATTTAAACTCCCATACAAATCGAAAACTGATTTCTGCAAGGCTACACTTAGAATGCGGATAACTTGTATTGAAACAAAGGTCATACTTGTCCTACGATATCAGTATATTGATGCTTGGTTTGCGAAACATTGAACGTAGAAATGATTATATATATATATATATATATATATATATATATATATATATATATATATATATATATATATATATTTATATATATGCCACTAATCACTGTCCTTCACTCTCCCTACACATTTTCCCTTGACTAAAACAACATGTCGTTGTGTATAACTTAGCTTTATATTCCACTAATTGTGGTGATATATTATTACACAACACTGGCTCAACTAATTGAAATAATTTTTCAAAGATCCAATTAGGACTCACAAGAAACATCTGCTCTCTGTCCAGAGCGCACCCCACGGTAGAGTTACTATATATGTTTACAGACGATTTGATTTATGAATGGAACAGCTGTGGTCGGTTTCTGTTCTTTGCTTTAATGACCTCGGCTTTTATCTATCAAATCTAAAGGGCATGGTATATCACTCCTTTGTGAGGAAACTATAATTATACTATTATTTCTGTTATTTAAGTAACATTACACAATGTCTATTGGCTCATCATATACAGTGCACATGGCGGACATTAATGTTACATCAAGAGAAGGACACCGCCAGTATCACACTCCCCAGTAGGCAACATTAAATCAACATTGACACACCGTTGTCAATGTTGATTCAAGGTTGATTCAATGTTGATTCAACATTGATTCAACTTTGAACTGAATTTTGTGCCCACTGGGTCACAGTGCACTTACCCTCCAGGCTACCTCTCGCCCACCATTAGGTCAGGAAACTGGACACTTACCTAGAAGAAAACAGAAAAGGACTCATTAGTACATGTATCAGGTGATTTGATATTCATTCTGACTATAACCAATATGATACAGATATTTGTTCAAATGAATTGGAGAGGCTCATTGGTCATGAAAATATAGTAGTATGCAATGTAATGCCCTTTTCTGCATGCAACAACGCATCAGAATTCATAACCATGGATTTTGTTCACTCATTATTGAATTTAACATTATAGTTTTGATACAGCTCTATGTTGAGTCCAATATGATTACGCTCCATAAACCAACGTCATACATGTACGCTAATTAAGGTGATATACAGGCCAGGAAACATCTCCCTCTCCAAGCACGACAACCAATGCTCTGCTTGAAGAGTGGAGATCCGGATTGATGGATGGATTGGAGGGCAGGGCACACATGTTATTGTGCAGACCACAGACGTTAGGACACTACTCTTGTTAACCCATACATCCTGGGGATATTTTGTACAGCATCCTTACAGAATCATCTCCCCGGGTGTGGGAGATTTGGGGTTAGGAAGCAATTTGTCACTACAAGAGATGGGTGTTGTGGGAGACATTGAGGGAGAGGGTATGAAAAGAGGGATATAGGAGAAAGGGACGGGGCAGGGCAGGGATAGCCAGGGAGGTAGCTGGGGATATAGGAGTGTTAGCCATGGATAAGGGTGGGGATGGTAGTGAATGCAATTACTGCAAAGGATAGGGGGTGGTGAAGGTAACTAGTTACAGCCATGATGATGGGTGACTATATGGTAAGAAGTAGAAGAGCCGGTCTTTGTGATGTCTGTAAGAAGACAGAGGTGGTGGCAACCGCTGTGTTACCACCAGCCATATTTCATATAATACAAACACATTAATACAGACCCACAGTGCCGGGAGCAGCTGGGAGCACGACAGACTACTAACATGCCTGGGATGAACCAGAAAGGTGTGTGAGTACCAGAACCATTAGTCTTCATGCACATCCTTGGTATTGGACCCCGCATCCCGGTCTACCACCTAGCACTATCTTAACTAAGTCAACATTCATAATTGCTCATATACAAATTTGAATAACTTGTTTATTTAGACTAAATAGCTACCTCTTTCTATGTGGGAAGAAATTGCTGTACTTGAGTGTAACAACGCCTGTTGAAAAGCCATGGGCAAAGGTGTACATCAGAAAAGACAGAGTATTATTTCAATTTGACCCACTGCCATTGAAGACAGGCATGCCTGCTATAAACTATTTCAGCATTCTGCCAATTACATCGCGTATGACCCTTTATCCCCGGCTGCTTTTGGCAGCTCTCAGCTCCCATCCCCGAGGCGCTCACGGCCGAGCAGCTCATACAGGCGGCACTGTGCGCTAAACCACCCCTATTTTCGCCCACATATAGTGGACTCCCTATTATCGCCCACCGTGGCGTCAGCTGCTGAATTATCGCCCAGGTCAGATAGCCTCAGCCATTGTAGTCACCCCATCTTGAATAGCAGCTATGATCATGCCCCCATGGCAAATATCCCACTATTTTCTACCAACTCTATTGATCTCTCTACCACAACTGCCCTCTCCATATACCCCCCTCCCTCCCTTACATTCTCTCTTTCCTCCAGTACCTTATCGACCAGCATTAGCCTTGTCCAGTGGCGGGCTCTGGGACCCATGGCATGACTGTGTGTTGGCGTTAGGCGAGAAGCACATGCGTGATTGGTGGTGATTCTCCCAGCGGCCCCTGACGAACAGACTTCCGCCGGTTCTGGTTTCTCACGTACCTAACACCCCCCTCCCCCCATGTCCGCCGCGCCACTTCTTTGCTGCCTGTATCTCTGAAGCATTTCTTTATCAGAGCCCACGCCGCCCCAATCACCACTAACCCAATTCCTTCTCTTTCCCATGCACCTAAGTATATGTGTACGTACATATATATATTGATCCTGGAGAGAGTGGCATAAACGTGTTACTGTGTTCTAGTTGCTGTGCCAAGACGCTGCATTTTTCTGTGGTCAAAAGGGAGCTGGCAATAGTCGAAACATAACGTCTAGTCAATTCACAATTCACATAACTGACATCAAAACACATTTCCCCGTAAATCCGCTTCAATTGTACATGGTCAAAAGGCTGTGTGCGGTCAGAACATGGCACTACACACGTGCCGGATTCACCTCCTTAACCCTGTCTCCCTGGCTGCACACATCCTTACACCCCTCACACCCTCCTCCTGTACCCTTCACTATAGTCCCCTTAACATGCATGTATAAATCACGTGACAACACCAGCCTCCTTGATCAGGGTTCTATGGTGGGACTACAGGGGGTGTGACGCCACTGTGTGGTGGGGTATATGGGGGCAGCTCCTTAAGGGCCGCACAATGCTTTAATACAGCTCTGCTGAGCAGCTCTGGTGAGCATCATGCCATACGGGGTTGATACACTCCCGAAGGGTCAATATGATGCATGCATGCAGCTCTGTCGATATGCTCACATGCATGCAGGGCTGCATTCAAGCATCATGAGGACCACAGGGCATACTGCATTAAAGCGGCATGTGGCCGTTAAAGGGGTGGAGGAGCCAGTAATGGCCCCCACCCCTCTGCCTACCGGCCTTGGAGGCGGCATGGGGAGGCCATTCCGCCGCCCATCCGCCAGGGGTGTTAGGGGTTACGTGGTTGTCTCATGCTATAACCGGCCGACGACCGGCTCATTGGGCGGGAGGGCAAGCCACTTCCGGCCCGCCCTTCCATGTGGCCGGGCCATTCAAAAGGAGAGAAGCGGAGAGAAGGAGGTGTCTGCTGCTGGATTGCCTTCAAATGACTCGTTTTCAGGGTTTTCAACTTCAAGCAGTAGTATCTTCACTCCCTGTTTAAGGTATCCAGAAGGCATCTAGGAGTATATCTATTCCTAATAGCACGTACATATATATATATCAGTCATTGGATCCTTTTACTTTACTAACTTTGTTTGGAGCCTGATTTCAATAGACCTAATCATCAGCGGCTAGGCAATATTTCCACATAGATATTCTGCAAAAAAATGCCCAATGCGTTATGAATCATAGCTTGCCTCCACCAGACGTAGATCTAGAACCAACTGTATACATGCATAGCCCAATCTAACACTAGCAACACAGGCAAAAACTCATGTAAGAAACTCTTCTTTGACATACGATGCTACATCGTTTGAGAGCTATGAATATTTATGAAAGAATTTCCCCTGCCAGCCGAAAGAGGACAAAAACACGGTCTGACGAAGTGGTGTATATTGTATGATTACATCAATATATGCCCATATGCAATATTCAGTTCTGTTATTTCATACTGACGAATCCAATGTTTGTGTGCGTATAATGCATAGCGTAAGCCCATGGAAAGCTGTTTTCCTAATGTTTATGCTATATTCCGAGCATAATTTCATATAACTACCGGTCCACCCCATACCATATACACAACAGTATTACATTTTGACAAAAAAAAGACTCTGACAAAAGAGCTCCCAGGCAGAGCCAGAAAGAGCTCACATGCAGAGCCACTACAGGTTTAAGAGTCAGCTGTTTTATGAAAGCCTTCAAAGTGGGCGATAAAAGGGAGCTAGAAGTGTCAAGGGCATACAACGTCAGCGGAAGTGCCTGCCACTATACCACCTGCGGGTCAGGGATGGAAGTAGTGTGGACGCATGCGCATCACGGGAAATCTCGGTCAAGTGCGAAACTATCGAGATTGTGCACGAAACTGACATTTTGGACGACATGAGCCTCGCCCTTTTCTGTGTAAATGGTGCAGTGTTGTGCACCTTTAATATCAGCCCTGTTCACCATCCTACTGAGTGATGTCATTATTAAGTTAGCCTGTAGTGAGAGGCAAAATGGGCCAGCGGAGGCCTTTTGAATAATAATCTTCAGGTAAACTAGGATTAATTGCTGAAGACTTTATTTATAAAGTGCAATAGAGGTGGTAACCTATCCGACTGAATGACGCATGAATTTAAACATGCAATTTCCTAAAAATATTCAAACCAGATGATCCCATTCATAATCATAACGTCCCCTCCTCTCCCCGTGATATTTGATAGAATACAATGTTTGACCGAAACTATAAATCCAGTTGTAGTTGGTCATTAAGACTTCAGATCCGAGTGTGAATAATCTGAACATGTGAGTTCAAATAAAATGTCATTATTCAGGTAATATTGTCATTGTCTGACTGTATTGTGCCACTCCATACCCGTACCCTTCATATGGGCGGCCCCATGTGTTAACGTCACGAACTTACTAATTGACTTCCTTGCGCTTCCTTGTCGTTTCTACCTAAATCTATTCAGACACTCTCATGTTTCTACCCTTTTTGTCTTTGGTTCTATGTTTTTTTTTGGTCTCGTCTGGTCTCAGTCCTTGGCCCAAGCTCTATTCTATATGTATTCTGGTCAACAACTGTCCAGACTTCCGAAGAGAAATGGTGGTGGGGCGGGGGTGAGCGGAGGGGCGGAGGACTTGGGGTAATGGGAGAATCCTCTCAAGGGGGGGGGGGAGGTGCAGCACAAAGGGATAGAACAGGGGGTGGGGTGGAGTCGTTAGAAGCTCTATCATAACCCTGAGCCATCCTGACTGCTTAACCCTCACTGCCTAGCTTGGACCGCTAAATACTTGTATACATTTTACTTATAGTAGCAGAATTGGGATGTGCTTTTCATTGTATTTCAATATCAATGTCATACATTTACACGGTTACCTGTGACTTCAATGACACTATAATCGAATTTGCGCATTCCTAATATACGTCACCAAGTTTCCATATGGTTTATTTATACCTATAATCAGATGATAGTCTCCGAAGCTTCGTATTGCGTCCTTCTGATACCTGATTCTTTAATCAATGCTAAGATTGGATTCGATATCATCTCAGAAATTAAACCTGTGTGACTTAATACTAGCTACTCTAGTATCATTGGGTCTTCCTAATGGGTTTACTTAAACTTTCCCTAGACGCTAATGGACATTTTATAATGGTTTCCATCCAAAGCAGTGCTTCTAATTGGCTTTGACCACGATCTCTCAAGCAATAAGTCCTGCAAACTAATATTTCAAATAATTGGTATTTATATTGGGTGTCTCTATAAGCCCTGCCATCTAATATTCTAGTAATTGGTATTCATATTGGGTGTCTCTTGTTCAGGTGCTTTTTACTTCTCCCTTCTCTCAATTCCTCCCTTGCATTCTACTCTGGCATGTTCTCGCATTATCTGCAGAGCTATCCCTTCTATCTCCTTCAATATCCCTGTCTCTGCCTTTATCTCTTTCGCTTTGTCTTTTTCTTCATATCTCACATCTCATGTCTCACCATGTCTCTGTCATACAGTTTAACCATTGCCCTTAGAGTCTTAACCTTCTCTCCTCTGTTCCTCGCCATACCTCAATCCCTGCCTGCTTCAGTTATTATTCTCCTACCATTTTAACCTTGCACAGCCCCACCATCTACATGCAGCTCTAGATCTCCCCAACCTCCCAGCGGCTTCTTAGACCGATTACCTTCTCCCCTGCACTGCGGTAAAACCTTTCGTCTCCCATTTCCTCTGCAGACTTCACCTGTTGGTTTCAACTTTCAGCTCACACAGTATTGCCTGCGGCAATACATGGCTTCGTCTAACACTGGCTTCCCCGTATCTGTGCTCACTAGTATTTAGCCCCATGCTTTGTGCTATAGCCAGACAATGTGGAGGAGGGGAGTCAGAGTTATATTCAGGAAGGGGGAGTGGAGGGGAGGAGTGCCTCATATCAAAGTTTACAGGTAAAATAGAGCTGTCAGAATGGTAATGGTATAGGATCAGAGGGATGATGGCTGCATAAATATGACATCTTCCATGGAGAGCCTTCCATCATTGTTTTCATGATGACTCTCCTCCATTCTCTTCTATCCTGAGTTAACCTTTAAGTCTTTTAAATTATGTTCTAGTGTTTTAGCCATGTTGATGCTTGGCCGCCACATATGCTATTCCTTTTACTCATGGTTGATTGGTTGGCGTTTCTTTGTGTAGACTTTCTGTGTCTGTAGGCCTACACCATCGATCTCGGTCTTCTTGTTTTGACGGCTTCACGTCAGTTGGATTGTTTATCTGGTATAGTTTCGAATTGATATTTTCTCAGTCAGATTTCTGACATAAAAGGACTGTATATCTAAGACGATACTGTTTGATATCAAGGGCCAAACAATAGTTCTGCTGTAGGTTTAATCACAACGGATGATATTGGCCTCATACAAGCTATATTTGTCAACTAAAATGGGTGGTCTGAGGTAAGTTACATTCCTGAAGTCTGAGCTGGAGAATGTTGTCAATATGGAGATATCCATATTGACAACATTCTCCATATATTTATCAACATAGCAACCCATCTGAATTCATCAGATACTATATCACCTTTCAATTCCAAGCACATCAGGAGCATAGGGTACCATAAATGAATGTTCATTTTTGCTTTTACACTGTCCATCTTTTATGAAATATTTCTCAATGAAGTGAGCAGGCAAGCAGAAAGGATGATCTACATCCCCCCATCTGAAACCCCCATTCTGTTTGATCGCTCACAAATGCCTCATTCAAATACACAATGGCAGGAGCCATGGGTTTACAAATTCTCTAGCCACAGAAAATATGGGTATCTCTAATATTAAAAGCTTACGATGCCCGCAGCGGAACGCCTGCAATAAACTCCCATAGATTGTGCGTTATCACAACAATGCGAGCTGAGAGCTCTATAATGGTATTATACTCTACTGTGGGCGGAGATAAATTCATTCCCTGGCTATATTACATTGCCGCATGCAGCCCCAGTAATGCTATTGCTAGTGATGAATTGTATCAGCTCTAATTACTGCAAATGAAGGCACAGGCCATCGCCTTCTCCCCCAGAGCTAATCAGAATTCTAATCATAGCACAGCACCTTTTTATCCCTTGAAGCAGAGCAAGTATTTTTAAAACCCCTTCTGCAATGGACGTCATAGGAACTCCCATGTGTATTCTAGTCACGAGAAATATATCGTTCTCGTCATGAAAGACTCATTTTATTTAGTGCAAAAAAGAGTGTCGGGGACAAATCGAGGTTATTGTTCTCTTTATGGTAGTAAGTCGTTGTATAACGCATTGGATACTTGAATTGCATTCACCGACATCTGTGTAATGTTAGCAATATCCATTCCTAATATAAATGAGCCGAGTCATATCAAATTGCCTGGGAATAATTCGGTCTGATCAAAAGGGCACCCCACTGATAGTAATACATCAACAAGCAAGCAGTCTGACAAGCTATATTACAACTACAGCGAATATTACTGTCCTGATAAATGAGCGTCAGCTTAATGAGTCTCCAAGCTTGTATGTTTATGAAGTATCATGGATTAGAATCATAGCCCAACCCAGACAGATAAATGTCCAAATCAATATGTATAATGGGCACATGGAGTGGGAGTATGGCTGACAGCAGTGGGGGTACATAAGGCCCCGGCCGGCTGGTTTCATACTACCGTTGTCAGCACACTTGGCCAGGTCGATCTATCAGTTTTATTGGGGACCGATGATGTCAAGCTGTCAGTTTCCTCTCCAATTTACCATCCCTAAAGGCAAAGGTCATTCCAGGCGGGACCATCGCCTATCCCAAATATGTTCATATGTTCTGAGGACATCGCATGGTTAACTTCCAGGAAATGTGCCTGTATGGTTCACCCTTGTAATCGAGTTATACGGAAACCAACTCTGACACAATGACAGTGACAATAAAATAGCAGTGCCCAGAGGGATATATCTAAATACTTCTGGAGCCCACACTTCTGGACACCAAACTGAAGCCATACGCTTTATAACGGTTTGTTGGATATGTACTAGCTTTAATAGTTTGGAAACTTAGGGAAGGTTGATCTAGTTCATCGTGTCATTCCATGGCAATTATCATTGAGATAAGTATTGAGAGGGACATATTCAAACATACATCACATACACTAGAAACCTACATTAAACAATTTGATTAAAAAATGATAATTCTTCAATTCATGTTTGTAACATATAGTCCAGCAAATACTTTCTGCTTGGCTGCTCAAAACGGTTAATGGAGATAAGAATGGTAATTTAAGCATTCAAAATGTGAGGTGTTGTGCTGGACTGGGGTATCGGGAGACTGTAGAAGTGTGGGATGAGGCGTATACACTACAGCTACCGAACTATACATCAGGGGTAGCCATCCACCCATGATTACAGGGGGAACAGCTACGCCCCTGGTGGATTAAAGCCTAATCATAATTAAGTATGTCATAAAAAACATGGCTGCATGGTCTATGGGGACGTATGGGGATTAGGCATATGGGACCCTGGCGTTGTCTGCACTGCACCCCCGGGACACCATTATGAAGGCATTTTCAGACGACGATGCCATGTACAACAACAAATGATCAGCCATGCAGAAAGGATCCTTTGGGTGGGGGCAAGCAGAGCATCCTTTCTGATTGGCTACTCACTTTATCCTGAAATAGATCCTGACTTGGTTCAAGTGTAAGAAGCTAGAGGAAAGGATAATGCGCGCCGGGCATCCTTTCTGTGTGGCTGCTCACACATTATACTGTGGGTCATCCCTGTTTCAGAATCAGAATGAGAATAACTGTTTGTTGAATATGTATATAAACCAATATCCATGTACAAGAAATATCATAAGCCTCATAAAAAGGGAATTGAAATGATGTGAGTCATATAACTATGACAAGTAGAAATGGACATAAACAATGTCTAATATCGTTTAGATGTGTCGGCCTCAATCAGGAGGGGCATTAGAACATCAGAGCAAAAGATGTAGCATTGTGTGTTTGCTGTCAACTCGGTCAAATGTGGCCTGTACACATAGCTGTCAGGCTGTCCAACCTTTCCCACCGACACACTGCCAGCACACGTCGCCAAAACGACCTATTATCGCCCAATCAGGGCCATCACGTGACCGTTTGCCTCGGGGATACATGACGCTCGCTCTTGCCTCTACACACAGATGCCAGAAATGGTTTTGATATTAGACGACCGTCACCCAATCTATCAATTAGCCTTTCGTCCACACCCCAGATAATTTCTCTCTACATATATCTGGATAGCTCTCGCTCTCTCTCTCGGTGTATATTTCAACTTTTATCTAGATATGTAGTGCTTTACATGGTGTGATGTTTTATGACCTTTTATATCGTATTGTGGATAGAATGAAAAAGTGGAAAAGAAAAATGTCTATCTTAATCCTTCCGTATAAATAAAGAGAGATAATGGGCACGATTTATGCACAAACTATTCATGATTTCCCAAGCTTACTTGGTACGAAAGGTTGTTTCTGAAAGAACAACGATGAGCTAGCATTTATAAGGCTGTAATCGAGCATCCATTTTAAATGCCACCCATGTTTGGGAACCAGCAGAATACCATCAACATGCCCTTCTCCATCTAACGAGCGCACTGAATCAACCCAACATGAGAGCATCTTCAACATCTTGATTTCCAGTTTACTGACATTTGGAGATTTCCCCGAATTACTGATAGCTTCTCGCGTCTTGGACAAACAATCTACTTCAAGAAAAGTTGTAAACTTTTATCTTTCACAACATAAAGGGGCCATTAGGACTGAAATTGGTTTGTAGTAGGTCTATATACTTTGGACATTAAAGCATGTGCCTGTATACATATATACGCAGGACTGCACTAATGGAAACCTTTCAAGCACCATACTGCCTTCATCAAGATGTAAAAAGCCTAAATGCTAACATCAAAAAGTGAATATTCCTGCGACATTTCAACTTAGAATGAAAGGTCAGCAGCGGTCTATTTCTTCACACATAGCCTCTCTATCATAAGGTCATATCCAACGCAAATACAGCTTTTAAGTCGATAAACGTTTGATAAAACCATTCTGGTGGGCTTCATCATTCCTCATTTGGCCGCCATATTGGTTGTGTCTAATAATTCACCGGCGTCTCTGTAGGGGGCGTTGGCTTCGGCCGGAAGTGGACTTATTGCGACATGCGCGTGTCGAGGCCCCAGCTGGGAGCGGCTCACGGCAGCTCTGAGTTGCTCACCGGCCGCTTTAAGGCTAATTAAACTATAACCCCGTCCTGGGGGCCCGGCTTGTCTGTGATCCACAGTGGTATAGGGCATCCAGCACTAGCTGTCACAGCAACCCATGTAGTCAGATGAGGTCTTAGATCAGCTGTATCAAGGGTTGTATCTACCAGGGCTCAACAGCCGAGGTTCAGGCCATCCTTCATCATCAGTTTGATGAAATGACTGCCATTGCAGTGATGTGTACAGATTGAAGGGCGACAAAAGTGTAAATCCCAGTCGACGACACATGGTGGATTTAGCTCTTTATACTTAAATGGTTGAGGCAATTTCATATCAGCTTCATTTGCATTTTCAAGAGCTATAATAGGCATGCCTCTCGCTGAGAAATGCATTATGTTTTCTATCCACTAACATTTACCACACTAATACAAGCAACTCTCAGTGCTGCCTTTCCACAAAGCTTAATGTTTGCACACATTCTGTAGATGGTGCTGGATGGAGAGTAGCCCCTCCATATTCTACTTTCCTGCCTATGACTCCCAACAGTGCCCAGTAATAAATAACTAATAAATCTAGGACTGCACGAGGAGGGTGGTCAGGGAGTATTGTGAGGTATTTATTGCCGCCATAAAGTCCCACTGTTACGACATCATACGGCATATTCTATTGTAATACAATGATTGGGTGTATTTCTATATTGGCTGACCACAATTGGATGTGAGTACACATCAATTCATTTATGCCACTAGTAATCCATTTCTGTTACACGATACACTTTATTAAGACCCTTTTCAATTTCCAATGCCACAGGCAGCACGATAATCGGCCAAGTTCACAATGACAATGGTCTGGATTTCTGTATGGCTTGATTTCAAGGTTAATGGTTATGTTGTATTGAAATGAGAAAATGGATTATAACATAGTATTCGCATTTGTTATAAAATTCTTGACTCGGAAGCTTTAGGGATCATAATAAGGTGGATTGGAGCAGAATGTGAGATACATATATGTTCACAGACATGACTAGATACACCTAAATACCATTTGCATGTCAGTGCTATAATGTCCCTATGAATAGACCAGGCAATTGGCAGGACTGTCTATAGAGGCTTTGGGTTCTGTATTGGGGGTGTGGGGTTACCCGGTTATGATGCTGTTGCTAGTAGCGATGGTAAGAGTGGGGTATGGGGGTGTGAGGGAGGTGAGGGAGATGGGAGAGAGGAAAGAGTCCTGGCTATACCTTATTTATGCCAACAACTGTGTCAGAGCCGCCATCTTTTTTTCTCTCATGTTTCAAGGAAGATAGAACGCTATGCGCCGTGGTAGTAAGCTAAAGTTCCCTTGACAGTAATACGATACCTGGCTGATGCAGACAGAATCTGAGTTTTTGTTGCAAACGTAGTAACCCTTATTGGACATAAGATATCAAGTGGCTATATGATCTTTCAACATGCAGGCTGTTCTGAATCATCCTGTATAATCCAATCAGGATCAATATATGATACTCCAACAGTTTTCCTATTTCAAACAAAACGTGTTGCCTCCTATATTGGATACACCATGTAAGATACATCTCCATTTGATCGGCAGTTGTACCACTTATGAGCCGGACAATGCATAGCTCCTGTGTCTGTCGATTTGCCGGTATTGATGACTCAGCCTCACTGCACAGACATGGCGCAGGGGACCCCAGAGTCTTTATTAAAGGGTTGATCCAGGGTTCATGCCGAATATAGGCCACACCCACAACGCTGCCAGTGACCCCTCCTAGAGGAGGCGCGAGGGGTAGGGAATAGGGGGGGGTGCATCATGCTAACTCACCTCCCTTAACATGGGAACCGTCCCCCATCAAATTGATTACATGACCGTTCAAGCTTCCATCATGCCCTTAATGCCACCAGGGGTTAATACACCAGGACAGACTCCAGCAGGTCCTGGAGGATACTTGGTGGTTTGAGGTTGAGTACTAGTATGCTAATGTGTGGTAACTATGGTAACTAGGTATTTAGAATGATATGACCTCCTATCGTGACTTGAAGCGTAACGAGGTTTGTGGTTTGAGCCATGGGACCCATGTTCCAGATTATTGGCAGAACCTTTTCTCATTAATGCTCCTGGGAGCCCTAGCCTATATCATTGGCAGAGTAGGCTCTCTTCTTGCGCACAACCGAAATATCACGAAATTTAACCATACATCTATTTAATGCATTGCATTTATAGGGACTTTTACCCAGAACCATCACGACCAAATTGCATTTCCATTATCCAGTCGATAAATGTGCTTAAAATGTAAAGGCTCAACAGGAGGAGTCAGTATGTTTTAAGGATTTTTGAGCCTCTAACAGTGGCCTGATGGTGGAAAACCAAGTACCGGGTCTAGTGAAGTAGGAAAGCCGGGGGCATAATGCTAAATATGACGGACAGGAATGGGCTGGCCTGCCAAATACATCTACCCAGTTTCAGTACAAACTCACGGAGTGGGGAGGGGTCTGCCAGGCTCCCATATCAATATGACCCTGTAGCCTGCCTAGGGAGCCTAACTGGGTTTGTACTTTGAGTCATAGTCGTCACGTGACTGCTTATTGGCGTCTCTGTAGCGGTGACGTCATAGACAGGCCTAGCACTGGATACTTTGAGGCCAACTATGGTCCATCCAATATTGTAGGACAAATACCATGGATAGCCAAAAACCAAGACTAATTAATAATATTGCCACTTGACACAGAATATGACAACAATTTACAAATAGTGTTACTGTGAGTAGGTACGAGTTAGATAGACAAGCAGCGGTCCAGATTGTGTAAGCAGGAGGCATTCTCAATCTTATCACAATCTAATCAGCAAGAAACAAATTCAAAATGCCTGGTTCAATATGCCAAGGGTAAATATGTTGTTACAATACTAGTAGTAAAATATAGAAATGCATTCTTATCACTCCTACCGGTGAGAGTCGGGAGGGGGGGGGATCGGATATCCAGGGGAAGCTGTCATAGAAGCAAGAACAACCTTGGGGCAACTAGTCATGGGCACTCAATAAGAGTCCTATCACATGAGCATCTCCCCAACCCAGAAAGGAGTACATGCAGGGTGACAGTGAGCTTCCCATGACCTAGTTTCTGAGCAAGTGATTGAATGGGTGCATCACTGGTACAACCCACAGGGTTCGAAGCGTGTGCGCCATCCTATTATCCAGCAAGTACCATAAATACACATTATCTCGCTAGAAAAGAACAGTGTGGCAGGGCATGCAACACTGTGCTCATTTGGACAGGCCTAATTCTATTAGACACTGGAGCAAGGACAGTAAATTTCGGATGTAGTCAATTTATATGCTTTCAGCCTTCCATCCTGTATTTCTACTGTCAGTATTGTCTATATTGATGGCAAAGGGAAATGGGTTGGGAAAGATATAGACCATAATCATGTGGTTACATATGTAAGTAGTAGCCAATATATTTCCAACTATAGAGAGGGCCAAACAATCTCTGTTTGTTTAGGTGTCAAATTGGGTGTGTTTGATAAGAGTGCGTCAAACAACGCACAGCAGGTTCATAAACATCCGCAATGGGGTCTGCACAGGAAAAATAACCACTTAACTAGATAAGCCTCTGATTAATATCTAGGACGCCTATGCTGTTCTCCAGGCAGTGGTGCAGGGGTAGTCTCACATGGGGTACGATAGAAGTTATTGATTTTGTTATCGATACAGTGTAGGGGGTACTGTACCCACTCAGACTTGTGGTGAGGTATTTATATACTGGCTACAGCTCCCATTGCAGGTCTGCATACTCTGTGATTAAATCTATTTTCATTACAGCCCTTGGGTATTATTTATGAGTGGTCTACGTACTATGTGATTAAAGGTCCTTCGGTATTATTAATAAGCTGCATGATATATGTATTCGTAATCATGTAATCCGCAGTCATATTTTATTAGTACCCCAGGCTCTGATGATGAATAGTGCTTTCTGGTTCTGGACCACCAGCACTTTACATTTTCCTTCGGTTTACATTTCACAGTCCACCTCAATAAAGCTAACCTTACCTTTATTAAGGTGGACAGCTGCTTAATTCAACTCACAATTGAAAAGACAACCAGTATTTTGTTATTGGAAATATTCTGTTGAAATAAAAGACTACGAATGTAATACTCCAGAGTTCTCATGTGAGCCTTTCCCATTGGGAGCTACAGGTTATAGACTCACATACGGAATACATACACCATAGCGACACCCCATATCCTGCTATAGGCACATATATCACACATCCGGGCTCCCAGGTGGTGCCATATATGGCCTTAGGGAAGGACGACGGGGGAGGAAGAAGGGTAAGATGAAGTACTACTTGATAAGCCATAAATAAATGGCAAAATCCTAGCCATGCATGAAGGACGATGGGATCACCTGGGTGCCTGCGGGCCGATGGGGATATATGCTGGGCTTATATTCTCCAGGGGAAAGGGGGCTATGTATGGATTTACTGGGCTCTGCAGCCTAACTGTATATAGAGTATGGGAGTGGCCGATACAGTGTATATACCTGGAGAAGTTGTGTGGCTGTACACGAAGTGGGGTTGAATAAGCTAAAGTGCACATCTCATGCTTTTTGTCTCACTTGAAATAATCCTTTCTCTATAATCATATATATATTCACACTACATATCTCAGTTTTGCAATTAATCTAGGCCAGAAATGCCAGAAATTCACGGAAAGGTAATATGCACACATAACAACATTTCCCTTGTTTGACCTATAAGTATGCTACTATCGTCCCTAGAATATTACAATGCATGAGCATATGACTCTGTTTATACACCATTGACGGCAGGACTAGCGAACGATGAACCAAAACCATGAATGGCCAAGAGTATTGCTTACCCCAGTCAATGCCTAGCTCATGATATGTAATCACATGGACAATAAGCATTCACTGAGTCCTACTGAATAGTACCCAGCTGGAGGTACATAATCCATACCACAATAGGTGTCCAGTACAAGGCCAGTCTCTGCCCAACCCTCATGCATAATCAAATACTTCAACATTGGGTTAAATCGGCTTCACTGAGAACCTAATGTTGCTTAAGTTACAACTATTGAGTGCTAATTAGGTAGACAAACATGGAGGTTACACAGCAACCGGTGTAAATGGACCTGTGGGAGAGGTGGTGGTCAGTGGTGCAGGACTGGACCTGTACATTAATATTCAATGTGTAGGCTGATCAGGGGGATACCAGGAGAAGTCACACAGAAAGGAGGATCCATGAGGGGGGACCCGGGTCACCCTTTTTACCTGGCTGCTCATGAAACCCCACGTCATTAAAAAAGGACGTTAATGAAGAACTGGTGAAACTGTTGCATTAAATCTTTCATGTAAACAAACTACCACAATATTAATATTCGGAACATTAATATTCAGAACTGGAGGTGCATTTTGTTTTGTTTACAGTCTTTTTCTTGGTCTCACACTGCTGTAGTAAAACGTGCTTCCTGTTCTTTTTAGACGAGTTACTATTATTAGACCTCATTATAGAATAACCGGTTTAAGTAGACTAATAATTGATCACTTGAAAAAGTTCTTCATCCTATTCAGTGAAGTTACGATGAAAATGGACATTAATATGGGCAGAAGCAGAACAAGGAAAGCAAGAACTTAACCCTAACAAAAGGGTAAATAATAATAATACCAATGATAATAATTACGATTGCCCCAATCTCTTTCTGAATGCAAAACACACAATTCAGCTTCAGGCATTTTAATGCCATTTATTTCCGAACAATAGGCTAATAATAAAAGCCGGAATGGCAACAGCCGTAGGCGGAACGACCCCAAATGAACGTGTCAGATTCAGTACAGAACGGCACATGTTGCGGCCCTGGACCAGTCAACCGCTGTTTTGAATTCGTCCCTCATGAAATGAATTCACCATTGTATTCCTCATGTGCCCCAATTTGGCGTGAAGCGAAAGAATTCGCTTTGACCCTAGGGCGACAATACCTGCCGCAATCTGGGATAATTAGTGCCGGCAATTAACTGAGTTCCCACTAATGGCGATCATGACGAACAGCATGCTGGGAGGAGGTCTTCATTTGCATATTAATTCCCACATGGCCACAGGGCAGTGGTGATGGTGGAAGTAGGTGTAAGGGAGAGGAGAGTGAAAAAGGGGGGGGGGGTGGCATTGGGAGTTCAGCTTATAGGATGAGCTTTAGCCATGCAACATTCACTCATCAGTATATAGGTGTGGGTGGAGGGGAAGTGTGATCGTGGATAGACCTGTGCATTGTTAAAGGGCTGCTGCAACTCGAAAACATTGGGGTATACCTTGTCTGACCCCAAATAGATCAGAGAAATGCCATAATCATTGCCATCATGGAATCTCACCTATGGAAGGGAAGGCAATTTGGACAATTCAGACCGCAATATTTAATAGTATTAGACTTTAGGCTTAACATAAAGTCTCCCATTTATGAACACAAATGTGCGAATTTATAAACAAATAACTGGAGCGTATCAGAGCTTTCCTCAGCTGCATTTCTGTCTGTGTTGATCCTTTGGCCTCATGGACGTTGGACGGGGGATAGCCTGATGATTGCAGAGTTAGAATTGGCAGGTGAGAGGTAACAAAGGCCAAATTACAGGTAGCAGCACTGGTCCACACCCAGGTCCACAATAGGGTATACAGGTCGGCAAGCCCACCTCGTGAATAAATTAGACGCCTGCAACAACTAGCCACAGCCTCCCAATGCAACTCAATATGTTTTCTTTTTTAGCTCTTTTAGTTTGTGTGGCTCTAGATAGGTTCTACCTGTCACCGAGTTTTCTGAAAGGATTTTTAAAATAGAGTGTGATTCATTGAATTGAATCGAATGCTTTAATAATACATGCTGCCGTTACATTGCTCTCAGTGGATGGAAATATGAGGATAGGCTGTTTGCTAGCAGACAAGGGGGTGGGAGAAAAATAAATTACAAACGTTTTTTTAGGGCAGAAATATGTGTGAGCAGCCAAGCAGAAAAGAGGAGAGCATCTCTTCCGCTTTGCCCTCAATCGGAGCATCCTATCTGGATGCCCATATGACTGTGCTCCCCAGGTTATTTAGGGATCCGCCTTCCTTGGTGAACCCCTAATCAATATAACATATCCTGTGGGCTATTGGGTGCACACTATTCTACTTCCTGCCGATGTACATAGATTTATGTGTCACCCACCCTGGTATAGTTATGCTGTTATAAGCCAACATGAACATGGCTTGTTCATCCTCATGTGCCCCATGCTGAAGAGACATTGTGGGACTCTTTCCCAATCCGCCAAATTAATAAGAGCAAGAGCAAGCCCAAAAACATTAATATTGAACCAACACTTAGGCACACACCCAAAAGCATAATTACATTTCCATTATTATTTCAGACTAAATTCACTTGTTTTCTTTTTGTGGGTTCCCTCTTGGTCAAACTTTTTCAATTCAGAGGTTCCCTGAATAGAAACAGCCTGACCACAAATCAGGTGATTACCAGTCAGAACCCCGCTGTTACTGACTGAGGGCTGGGGGAGATGGACAGGGACGAGGATGGAACAGGGAAGGATGGGTGTTCAACAAAATCACCAACACTCCTGCATTTTTGCCACTGTTAAGTTGGCGTTAATGAACTTCCCTCCCGATCAATCTCTGTGGTGTCACTGCAGGGAGCCTGGGAGGAATGGGAAGCATTCCCTGCATAATGCACAAGGACCCATATAGCTTTACCCCTTACTTTTGTTAACTCACTTACTCACTGACTCACTCATCCATTCACTCACTCACTCACTGACTGACTGACTGACTGACTGACTCACTCACTCACTCACTCACTCACCCAGACACCCCACCCCTACACCCTGGATACAAATGGATAGATCGACCCAATGTTCTTCGCGGCTTCATTCTTGTCTCTTTTTATTTTACTATTTTTCCCGTTAACGATGGATTACATTGATTGCACGCTTTGGATTCCACTCAAGAAACGTTATTATTCTGGTGGCGATGGTTTGTTAGAGCGTTTGAGCGTTGTTTTCCTTTCTTACTTTCCCGAATACCCCTCCCATGTACGCCTAACTATCTAAAGGTCCGTGCTGAAATTGCAACTTGACTATTTTTGTCATTTTGTAGCAATTATATTAGACCATCTCAACAAGTCAGCAGATACTTCATTATTGGTGTCCCTCAGGGTTGTGTCCTGGGGCTCAATATTATCTCTACACTCATTAAGGAGGGGGTCAGTAAAGGTAGAGTGTCAGGACAGTGAGGGGTAAAGGGTGCCACCCCTACCCCTCTCACCTGTCACCCACCCACCTGGAACACTCACCTGGCATGGAGGTGCCCACAGGTGAGGCAGTCAGACGGAAAGGTCACCCAGGTGAGTACTCTCTATGGTAATTCTATACAGACGGCTGGCTTTGGCCAGGGTCGCATACCTGAGTGCCATTCCTAACGGTATCGTGGAGAAATCAGACACCCTGGATATTCTCAGCATTTCCTAACGCTGTTGTTGCATATCATAAATATCAGTGTCAGAATTCACTTTTTCTGCCTAACAATAGTAACATTATTACATATTTTTGTAAGCGTTTCTAATAAAATTGTTATACTACTCGCTATTTGAGAAGCTCATGGGAATGTGGGATGGCAAAAAGGAATTGCACATACAAGCTGGTTGCTAGTCCCTTGGTACCCTTGTCCAATAGAAGTTATTGTGCTCATAGCATCTAATTGGTCCCAATGCTACTGGAGAACCACTTTGACCACTGCACCTCTTTAAACCCAGGAGGAGCCACCAAAGGTAGAACTCAGACCAAACACTCTCACCCTCCCCCTTGGAACACAATAATATGGCACTGGTCCTCCCATACACATGTACCCCAGCCTACCCTGGGCCCTGCGCCAAGACAGGCGGTGCTTTACGTGCTGCGAGTAGTGGTGCAGGTGAGTGGGCAGGGTGCCAGTGTGCATCCCTCAGGCCGGGTGCCGCCTTGTAGGGAGGACGTGGGTGTAGTATAGAGGTCATATATTGCCTTTAAATGACCGACATCGACGCTGTTTTAACGCCCCCTAGCGTCATTAGTGGGTCGTTAACACCATGTAGTCTGCCAGTAGACTGCAGTATAATTATTTATCTCTGACGTTACACGATGGTTCTGTATGGGCTGCCCAGGTGCTACCATTAGGCAACCTACCTGGTGGGCGGTGGGGTGGCAATTCAAACTTGAAATATTTATTACATCGACACATGGATTAGCAATTAATACAACTAACCATTAAGTGATTGTGATACTGACAGATCCATTTATAGAGATGTGCACATGGTCAAAATATTCCACTTATAGCTTAGGAGTTTAAACTATAAAGAAATATTATTATCCAAGGATTCAAAAGCTTTCTAAAAGATTCTTGGTTAGCTAAACTTCAAGTTCAGTTGAAAGTGTCCATCCATCGGCGCATAGCTCCTGGTGTGTAACCTTAGAATTGTTCACCTGGAGAGCTGGTACGAATCTAATTGACCCAACGTGTACAGTGCATGCCCTGAATGAACTGATAGGATAACCTGCCATGACACAGCTATTGTAATAACATACAGAGAATGAAGCAAAAGCTGAAGGTCAATATAAGGTGTGGATAACCAAGCTAGGACCTTTAAGTTGGATATAACAATAAGAAACTGAAATGATCCCAGTACGAGCAATCATGAGAGGATGTCTCCCATACAAGCTATTTGAAGCAGCCGTCTCCCACTATCTGTCACCTTCCATCCCTGTCCTCTCTGCCGTAACCATTTAAGGCCTGTATCGTGCTTTACATCGTTATCACATAGGTCGTCATGATGCATGAATGCATGTCTGCACTTATACATCATGCTGATCCTACCAGGTTGATACACTCACTAAAGGTCAGCATAATGGTCGAATGCAGCCCTGCATCCATGTACCATGACTATATACATAGGACATATAGCACAACGACCACTTTGCAACCCTTAAAGGGTTAATGCACCCACACTCACTCACATAGCACCCCCAGGAGGCCCTGCTTTGCTCAGCAGAGACATCCGGATCTCTTCCTGGGAGGGGAAGAGGACATTTATCACTCCTTAGCCATGAAATATTCATCCCAGACCGGCAGTCTGTGGGGATATAAAAGTACCCCGTGTCTCAGACTCAGATACAGACTCACTGAGACACAGTCAGACCGGCATTAGTCATGTATAAGGTGGTAGCATCTTCTAAAGGGACGCCAGTATTAGTGATATAGACCAAGATCATTTTGCTCTAGCTGGAAGTAGCTCATTTCAGAAGTGACAAATTCAAAATATTAAGAAAAAGGGACCTGTGGAATTCAGAAGCATCTACCATATGCCCAAGGGTTTCTTTCGATAATGTGAAATTCAGAAGCATCTACCATATGCCCGAGGGTTTCTTTCGACAATATTTGAAGAGAAACATGGGTTTCTTTCGACAATATTTGAAGAGAAACAGGGGTTAAATTCAGGTATAAATGACGACTAAGCTACTACACAATCATACACAATACGTGTCAAGCTCAGACTCACACCTTAAGATAAAAATCTGTTAGCTTATCATTAACGTCTAGCATCAGCTCATCAATATGCATGAGATGGGCGTGGCCAGCATTGTGAGTGACAGGTGGTGGATGGTGTTGGATTGTCCTTTAATGCATTACCACGTGTCCAGATTAGATTATCATTACCACTGTCAAGTGTAAATGACCCCACAGAAGCCTCTGCTCAGTGCTGACAAGGAAATGACCACTTGTATGGGTCATTCAGCCCTGGTCATGGGCAAGGACGAGTGACCTTGAATTAATGAAAGGTCATGCGTGGTAGACCATGAATGTGCCCACACGTGTGCTGCGTGGCATGTAGATTGTCTCTGAATAAAGGCATTTGTGACTTATTGTGATTATGATCACCTTGCAAGCAGCAGTTTTTACCAAATTTTGAATTCTTCGGTACTGTTTTCTAGGGTGTACCTACTTAAAACATGGGCATGTATCCGACGGATGTTCGACCATACCTCCGGTACACATTATTATCTTTTGAAAAGCTGTTGTCTCCTTATTATTATGAATGTTTTAAAATGAATGCTGAATATTTCTGCCTCAATCCAATTGTCATAAGCCTTCTCATGCTAGTACATGAGCAATGTGGAGAGGAGCGAACATTCATTTAACCTTTAGTGAAAGACATGCGTTGGTATACACATTGAATTCAAACAAGTATTTATTAGTCTATATCGGCATGAACAACACTTGGTCATACATATGGTAAACTTTAGGGAGGGGATTTACGATATTTATATATACCTCTGCCTTTATAGCTATTACCATTGCTACACCCCCCCTCCCCAATTCATATTGCACTAGTTAGTAGATATCTACGACCCACATCCTTCAGTATGATACCTAACCACCAATATCTTGGTCAATTTTTCATTATTCTGCCAGCCTAGATCACACAGACCCACTTGGCGACTCGGGCCTCAGAGCAGCTCACAATACGAGCAAATACTGGTCAATGTGAGCTGCTCTTTTATCACCAAGAGCTGCTCTGTCAGGAGGGCCAGTCGCTCTATTTGCTCTGTCCACCCATTACAAATTGCACTTTGTTGATTGTGCTCTTACCCATAGTCCTTTCCATCTCTATCATGTCTGTCCCTGTGTCCCCCTGCTTTCTCTCCCCCTACATCAATAATACTGGCTTTGCAATATGTATAGGTTTGCCAGCGTTGCTTTCTCACACTGTCTCTTCACCTGTCTCACTTTCCTGTCTCTCTATGCCACACATACTAATGTATGTCTATCTTTGTCTCTCTGTCTCTGCCTATGCCTGTCCCTCTGTCTCCGCTGGCTGGCTGTCTGTTTCTCTCTCTGTGTTCGTCTAATGTATATCTTTGTCTCTCATTCTGGTGTCTGTGTGGTTATCTGTCTCTATTTCCCTCTGTCTGTCTCCAGCTCCTCTCCAATCCTCTGTCCCACTGTCCCTCCTTCCCGCCCACCCCACAGTTCCAACCATTCCCCAATTGCCGCATGTGTTGCTGACTCATGTGGCCAGCCTCATTTGTGGTAGTGTGTGAGAGCTTCAGGGCACTGGGGTCACATTATCGGTACTTGATTCAATTGGCATGGAATGGTCACGAGGACGGTTTAATGCAACAGGATCCGAAATCAAAGGCCCATTAATTAAGTTGCCAGTGCCCCCCTTTTATGTGGGGATCAGTATTCGTTGTGGAACAGAGTATCGGAAGTGAGACTTGGTAATGAAGGAGGAAGATGAATTAAAATTCTTAGTCCATGATATCTTTTCATAGAATTGTTTAGACTTGAAAAACATTTTGTTATGGATAGAAAAGCTCTCTCTCTCTCTCTCTCTCTCTCTCTCTCTCTCTCTCTCTCTCTCACTCTCATGTACGTGTGTACTTTATTCCCTCAACTCATCCTCCTTAGTGAACGCTATTGGACATGACGTCTTTAATTTCATAATAAACTTTCCAACTTTTTATATAAAGGCTGCATGCTGATATTTGTCATCGACCTCAGTCTTTTTCTTTAAAGCTCATGTTTCCAATATTATGTTCTCTCCTCTGGACTCCTATGGGTAGTGTACATATGCATGACCTGTCCCTTAGGATATGAGCTCATCTATTTTGGGCAGCACAGCTTGGTTGTTCGCCTGCAGACCTCGATTTGACAGATTGGGAGCGAACAGGACATGTTATATTTGGACTTAATAGGAATATAAACAGTTATGGCATCAATGGGTAGGATTTGGCACATGTATAGAACCAGGAAGTCATCGTTTGCAGAAACAAGCATTTTTCTGTGTACAAACTGCGATGTACAATGGATATGGTATGTTTTGTGTTGCCTTTGGCTCTTTTTCCCTCTCATAGTCATTATCTCTTTATCTAGGCTTGGTTTCCGACATTCCCCATCATAACTAGGTGTATACAGAGGAACCGTGTTAGTGGGGCCTGTGTACTTATCTACACAACCCTACATAGGGGAATTCCACGTTGTCATGTTGAGCAAATCTGGGTGCACAAATATGACCCAGTATTTTCATGTTTGACGAGTAGTTATTACTTAGTGATATTTAGAGAGTTGATTAATGTAAGTGTCAGGATCATATCTAATTTGACCTGCTATTTCTGTTCCAAGCTGCGAGGCAGCTTCAAACAGTACTAAATAAGTGAAGGAGGGGCAAGAGATTAACCTGTTTATTATGCCCTCGAAAGTCCATAATTGAAAAGATGATTTGGAATACCAGTATCCTTGTTATGTTCTAATACAATATTTCAAAATGTTATCTGGTATAGATATAAATAAGCTCTCAAATACAATTGAATGGAGTCTGCAGTGATAACAAACATAAATAATGTCAATCATTAGATGGATGACTACATCCACACTATGCTGGTACCACTCATATCTCTGTGTTCCAAGTAAATTAATCATTAACCTTCATTGATAAACCCTGGAATCAAAATATTGAAATAGTATTGAATACCCTTGTCAGAGGAACACCTGCTGATATTATAACTAATGGAGCTTCAGATATATAGTCCTTGCTCGGGAAATGGATTACTGCAAATTTTCCACACATTACCATGCTTACAACATGTATTTTTAGATAACACAATACAAGCGAGAGCATTAACATGATTGCCATGGCAGATGTCCCTTTAATAGAATACAGATGAAACCATGTTGAATGTTTTTACACATTACCCACCCATTTCTTCCCTCTCGTTTTTAATATACATTCTCTGTGATCATACATCCATGTTTTATGTATGCACACAAACACGGTGGACAACAGTAATGACATATGTCCCTGGTCTGAAATCCAACCCAGTATACATGCGGGCTACATTCTGCTGCATGTGTGAAATTACATCCATAAATCGTGCACATACACAGTAATAAAGCACTCATACTTGTACGTCCATTCATCTCTCCTATGGCAGGACTGTATTGTGCAGATAGGGGTTATATTTCATATCAGAACCTTCATTCAGCTTTCTAAGTATGAGATGTGGGAAGCCAGGCAGAAAGGATGATCTGTTCCCTCGTGTGGGGCATCCTTTCCGCGTGGTCGCTCGCCGATAGACAGCCTGGATGAAATTTCTGGTGTTCATTTTGCTGTTCTATGATTATTAAAAGCTGTAAAAGTATGAAGATTCCATCCTATTCATATTGAAGTTACTGAATATCATAAGCATAAGGCAAAGCGTTGTTCACGCCCCCTCTTTCCCTACACTCCATGTATGTATACATGTAACAGCAAAACAAGCGGGATGCTCCGAGCGGTGGCATGTGCATAACCACTTTTGCCTGATCACTTTATTGAAAAGCTATTTCAATACAACAGAAACGATTCATAGGAACATATATATATGAAATAAGCAAAATACCCACAGCCACCTAGAAGTTCTGCCCCAGGTTTCTACCCTCATCTCTTGCAGGAAGCACTCAGGGTGGTCTTCTGTACCTCCTACAGCCCAAAGCTGATATACAGAGCAAACAGAGACGGCTGACTGATCCTGCTGTTGGCTGTCTTCTACTGGTGCCGAGCTACTCATCTAGAGTAAGGACACGCCTGGGCTTCTCATAGTCAGGGTGTGTATGGGCATGAGCTGCTCAGTGGTATATACTATATATATAGGGTATATGCAATATTGATGTAAAGTATAATATATTTGAGTATAGTGTGGCATGTACAATGGTGTGTAGAGAGAAGGGGTAGGTGCTGGTTAGATCTAGACAATGGTGTGTGGGCGGCGGGTAAAATGGCGATGTAAGAATAAGATGTATAGCATGTGAAAGTGGGGAGAAACATCGGTGCATAGGTACAACACGGAGGGACGTATTGCATGGGGGGCGGGGGGCGGTATGTAATCAAAGAACTATCATGGAGGCAAATTGGATGAAGGACAACACACAGCACCATGCGATCATCGCTTTCAAAGGCAAAGGGAGGAGCGGGGATGATCATTCAAGGTACTGAGACGGCAAGAAAGATGTCGTGCAGAATAACAAGATGTGTTGGTGTGGTGAGAGCGTCCAGGTGGTGTGTGGAGGGAGACTATAGCATCAGGGATTACCGCTCAGTACTCAATACTTATTGCCGCCACACTGAGAAGGAATGTCGTCTGCTACTGTCCTTAAGATGTTTACCCACAATTCTGCTAAATGTCGTCTGCTTGGAGCGTTATCTCTTTAAGGGCAGTATGGCTGCCATAATTTCGTCATAATGCATGAAGGTAGCCCTACTACTAACTACCCAATGTTGTATTCATGCACCATACGGGCTCATCGGGAGTGTATCACCCAAATAGGAAGGGCATGATACAATGATGCAGCCTTGGCAAGTAGTAGACCTGCTAGAGCTGCATCATCACGACAAAAGGGAATGATACATTTTAAATGCACTGTGTGGCTCTCAAAGGGTTCACATGTTAGGAGCATTTTACTATAAAGGCAATGAATTGAAGGAATGTCTCTCGTCTTAGGTCGATGAATCTTTGCAATGTTTTGAAAGAAAATCAACCTGTACTACCATGCAGAAAGATGATTTAAATGGTTGTAAAGGGGGAGGAGGAGCCCGCACGTTTGCACAAAGGAAATTTACCCCCCACGGGTAAAGATTGGACAATGACTTTTTGATGATAAGTGCCCACTCCCTAAATCTCGATCACACTCGAAATTAAACACTTTTAGCACATTCTGTCAAAGAATATAGCCACTGAATTCTCCCGACAGCATCCCCTGCCTCTGATTCTGTGAATGCTATACTAAAAGCTCCCACGTCATTCAGGCTCTTCACACCTATAGCAGACATTTCTATATTTAGCAGCAAAAAGGAGGCAGGTGGAGAGGAGGGCAGGTTGAAGGATGCTTCCATCCTCCTGCAGCGGTCTGCGGTGGTGATGTATAAGTACACAGGCCAGAATGTGTGGAAACCGCCCGACAATCTCCCCCACCAGACCGTGCCGCCGGCGATATGGGCTCCCCTAGCGGTGGGTATTGTTTATGTGATATATTTGCCGGGGAATGGCAGTAATTCGCCATGGGACTGGGATATGGGGGATGGGGGGGGGGGCAGGTAGGCAATGAAGATGGGCTGGGGGGGGGGGGGCACCTGAGCTACTAAATATGGACCCCAGCCAACCTCTGCTTAATACTATCATATTATCCAATACATGTAGCCTACTATCATGCCATATTGAAATTACCGTCAAGTTATTATTACTGTTGGACCAACCTTTATACATAGGACGGTGATTTCTATAGGCACTATATAATGTGGGTACTGCATCTTTGCCTAGCATATATGTGGTATAGTTAAATGTCATAATAATAAGGAGCACTGATACAAGAAGAGCCCTGCTTATATAGGAAACGATTTTCAGAGTAATAGTGTAAGGAATCTTGCTTATAATGAATACGTTTGGCCGGTAGTGTTTTTGCCATTTGATTCTGATTCTAACACTACACCTGTACACTTCAGACAGAGTACTATATAAGTACTAATCCGTGGACAAAGCCTGACATCAATTATTCACCTGGAGGGATTAACTACTATGTGCCTAGAGCGTACAGAGAGTAGGAAATTGGCTAACATTCCAGACGTGTGACTGTGCTTGGTTAATTGTGAATGTCAGAATACCAAGGACACTGCGTCTCTCTAGGTCATCAGCCACTCCTGATTTAATTACCATAATACTATATTATAGTATAGATCTTGTCTTTCAGATCAGGGTGGTGTGAGGTGATGTTTTTTGTTATGCGCTAGAGATTCATGCTTTGGGAAGTATGTTATACAGGATTGTAAATATATTAACCATATATGTTGTCACAGTAAGTTTATGTCGGTCTACTAAACAAATAATATTTTGAACCACACACATTTTCATATATCCCTACCATTATGGTTATGATGCCCACTGCAGTACAGTAGTGCATTGATATCCACCTGGGAGGGAATGCCATGCTGTTATTCTACATGGCGGAGAGAGAAGTGAAATGTGAGGGCGGATCTTAACCATTGCACAGTATAAATATAATGCTAAAATAAAAATAAAGTTCCAAAATTACAAAAATACCCCCTCCCCCATTCCCACCCCACATGTCCCCCTTCCTGCTACCAACCCTCTCCAGTGCCCACACAATGTGGTCGTGTCAGGAGGCTGAAAATCTATTGGCCAGCCGAGACCGGCGGCGCGCGCAGCACAGGAAGCGGAAGTCAATCATCCGGCTGCCGGTTGCTATGGTTACAAGAGGACTCGGGTCCAGGGGCGATCAGTCAGTGGTATCGTCTACAACATCAGTACATGGCTGACAGGTGGGCGGCTCTAGGTATGGCTGCTGGTGTACTGGTGTGGGCCTAGGTGCTGCTGTTAAACCCTATGTGCAGGTTTTGGAGGGATACTTATGGAAAATTTGGGAATGCCCTACCAAAATTGAGGCAGTTTATGGTAGTGAAGTCATAGGAATATGTCAATGTTTCTGCCGTAGGAGCGTGGCGGACTGGTAGTGAAGGGGATTAAGATGGGGGGGGGGGTATTGCGGTGTAGTACTGGAGGTAATACGATAGTGTAAGTAGTAGTGGGAAATGAGGGTGATATGGTGATTAAAGTTGGATATTACAATCGGTTAAATTTAGTCGTTGCTGTTCATTCATCATCTCCTAATATGCTGCTTATTTCTATTTCTTAAGGACATCAGCCGCAATGTAGCATACGTCAAGTTTATTGCTTCCTTTAAGTTGTTCTATTGCAGGTTGTAAATAAACTATGCCCCAGACCTTCACCTTCACCTCCTCCCAAGCTGCCCTTTCAAACACCATATTAATTTCCCAATTGCATAGACCATATTAATTCCCAATTCCAATCACTATATCAATTTCCCAATTTCCTGACTTTGCACCCCCGCAACCTCCCCCCCACTCTCCTTATACACCGGACCCACCTGCACCTACAACAACACCCCCCCCCCAGCTGGGGATGACAAGCTTCCGCCACCTCCCCCCAGGTGACGCTCCGTGATGACTTCCGGTTCCGCTGGCGACCAGCGTAAACATCCTGACAATGCAGTATTGGTGATGTTTGTCTGGCGGCCGGCGTGAGAGTGTGTTTGGGTTTAGACTGTGTTAGACTCTGATTGTGGCCCCTATTGTCGCTCAAGCGGAAGCAGGTTTGGCCAACCATTGGCAGCCGCTAGGTGGCATGGTAATCTGCTTAGGGGCCCAACATTGACCACTATAGCTCTACCTCGGGAGATTAGACCAATGCTGCTATTCCTTCCCGAGGCATTCAATAATACATGTAGTTACTCGTTTTCTGTGGTAACAATCCATAGTTAAGGGTAGCAATGAGGCGTGTTCTCATAGATTAACGTATAGAGTACTGCTATCCAAATCACAAGAATTGAAGGATACAATGAAGCGAGATGTATGTCTGGATCTTTGCCAGCCCAGGCTTTGTTAGGCCGAGACCCATGCACGAGCCCATCAACTCTTTCCACTCCCGTAAATACATACAGGAAAATAGGGTGCAATTATGGTCAGGATAATCAATTAGGTTACCGCTAATGAGTAGCACTGCAACCAAAGTAGTAAGTGTAATATGAGGCGATGGCAATTATTGGAATCACCATTTTTGGGAAAATCAAATCCAGAATTTCACCGCCGCTCCCTCTAATTAAGTTTTCACCAAAGCTATATTATATACATGCATACATGTATTGACCTACCCTTATGTCACCATTCACACCTTCAGTCACGGACATCATTACTTACCTGAAAAGGTCAAAGAGAAAAACAGGGTTAGGTGTTTTATACAGGCACGGAGTGAGACATTATATACACAGTTTACATCAATAAAGTATATGGATTAAAAAAACAAAATGACAAGTCCCTTTGAGCTTTGGGTCAATTTCAGGGAAATTGGTGATGTGGTGTTGAAATCGATTTCGGCTATGGATCGAAGTTCTGCAATCAGAGTTCTCTCCCTAAATAGCCCAATATGATTTGTGCTCATAAATATGTGTGCAATCACGTTAACCAGCTGTGATGTAAGTACAGCGAGCTGGCGGCTGTCAAACCCAGTTAGAATTAATATGCATCACCCCTCCATATATATACACAAGAGAGAGCTCCCGCTTGTCACTCATATGTATGGGTATATGCCAAGCAGATTGGGTAGGATTTTGTTATGTTTTATCGGCAAAGACCAAAAGGAAAGCCATAGATGTACACTAATACCATATAGGTGGTAAACTAATCATCATATTCCTTTTCCTCTAGGGTAAGTTCACAAATGACATTCCCAAATTTTGAACCTTTTTCAAGACAGCCTATCACGCTTTCTAATAAAAAAGAATCGATACACATGTATAACCCCGATATTGTCAGAAAATCTAAAGACCATCCACATCCTAGCATTTATAGCCTGTGGCGTTATTTGTAAACGTTCCCTTGGATACTATAGGCATTGATCCATGCATGGGCTTGTGCAAAGTTTACTTGGTGGACTTGCCATAGTGTGAAGCAGGTTGTATCTGCTGCTACTGAATAGTGGTAAGGACACATGATGCCGGTCCAATAAGGGGACCACTGTGACCCTAGACTGCAGCTAATATCCCACCCTAAACACACCTACCAACTCATGAATAAATCCTGCCCTGTAAGCATTACACCTCTCGCTACACTGACATATATGGGGAGCTGTTCAGCCAATTTATTAGTGTTTGCCGAACACTTGCTTTTTATTTGACGTTATTGCATGTCGGGGAGCTTCGACTTGCTCTCAATGAACCCTCTCAAAATCGAATAGATTCGTTCACTCCAGAACCCCAGAGTTATAATGCAATGATCACAGAGATGCATATATTTATGTTTAACTTTGCATATATATTTATGAAGGTCTCTCAATTTCGTAAAAGCAGTGTAGGGCAAACTGATAATGAAATTTCTCCAGTTCGAAGTGGCACATGCTTACATGTTGTCTGGGTTAATCTAACACTGAATACTGCTGCCATTCTGTCAGACATGGGCTATCATACAGCAACCCCCCCCCCCCCCCCCCCCACAGCCATACACCACCCAGCATACACTGTCCCCCACACGCTGTATGTATGCATCCAGCACCGGCCCCGCGTTGTAAGTGGTCGATATCCCCCGGGTCCTGGCAGTCGGGCCGCTGGCGGGCCCAGAATTGACCCTGCTTGGATGCCACTATAGAGGGATGTGTGGGAGGCAGGGGTGGGGTACCCGGCCCAGTCTGGAATACCAATGCTCAACCTCCAGGGACACAGCTTAGCCAACCTTCACATCTTGTTAGGGCCCTCGTCCCCCGCCCTCCAGCGGCCGCTGATAAGGCATTGATTCTATGTAATTTATTACACCCCCTGTTGCCGCTGCATCTTTCCGCAGTGGCGTCTTAGATTGGCCTCTTTGCTCTCTTGCTTTTCAACTTGAAAAGCTATCTGTATTTTGTGTTCCAACTACTTTCAATGGAGACTTGTATAGTGGCAAAACACAACCACGCTTTTCTATCATTGACACACGTGCAGACACTATTGCCGACCTACAGATGATGGTGACACTCACATTTCCAATCCCCTTTCAGATTTATTGTGTATATAACATTTGTATATACTGTTGCACAATCAGCAAAGGAGCAACCATTTAATATGTATGCATTGCATACAGCCGGACCCATGTGATGTGGAGACTTACTACTTTGAGTCACTCTGAATTTCGGAGCTTACCGGTACTTCCAAAACAGGGATCCAAAGTGTCAATGTCTAACTTCAGGTCTGTACATTGTGTCCTCGTTATTTGGGACATTAACAGGAAGGATGACGAGGGATGCAGGATGTTGATAAGCGGGTTCTACACTAACCAGGTTACCACATCCTATTGTTATCTCCATCTGGCTAGTTTAACTGTATCCCCTTCCAGTCTCAACAAGGGATTTGTACATTGTACTACTTGATGTTAAGGTTGTGTTGGGAATTGCCATTAAGATGGATTAAAGTATCACTAAACTTACTCTTCATTCAAATAGTGCAATACTTTGTCTCTACATCTGTTCGTGTATTATTTCATACTGAAACCCTCCATAATGATCATTTTGACAATGTCCCTTCTCCTTCGTAGTTCATCTATTGAAGTCCCCGATAAAAGACCATACACATCTTTCTTCCCGTATCGAGCTTTCAAGACAGAAAAAAAATAAAGCAGAGCTTCAAAGCTACTGAAGGTCATATCTACTTCCCCACTCCACCCCAGCCAAAAACACACGATCCTGGTTACTGGAGTGTGGGACAGTTGGGGAACACAGCTAGGCAGCTCCACTGTTTTTTTTTATTAATAACCCTTTAAGGACGACCTAGTGTTTTAATGTTGCACAGATTCACTTGTCGTCATGATGCATGAGTACAGCCCTGGCAAGTAATGCGTCAGTATTGCATTCAAGCATCATGCTGACCCTGCAGGCCTGATACACTGCCCAAAGTTCGGCATGATGCACCAATGCTGCGCTAGTGGATCATGATGCCAAATGTTGCTTTAAGATAACATGCTGTCATCAAAGGGTTGGAGATTATTTTTTCTTTCTCCATACTCCATCTCAACTAATCTTCCTCTGTGGCAAAAAGTGTATTGATTATCCCTCATAATCCTTTTATTTCTGCCAAGCATGATCATAATAGCTTCATACTCGACTGATTCGCCAAGAGCGGTCTCAAATAGGTCTTACTCTTGTTGTTCTGTATGGAAAACGGCATCAACACTCAGGAATAACTACCCACACACACACAACAAATAGGAGGCTTTTGTGACTCTAAATGGCAATGAGCCGATATTATGATGAACCACAATCTTCTTTTGAGCAAGCAACACACAGCACATTGTAACTCAATTTCTGCATCATTACTCAAAAAGAGACGTTTTGATAAAAACAAAAGCGCTGCTACTTTTTCAGCCCCACTCTTGTTTTCATCCCCTGCAGTTCTCGTGGACATAAGCCAGTGGTTGGGAACTCCTTCATAAAAATCGCCCTCAGGTGGTGCGTACGTTATTTTTCAGTTTCTTCTCATGAGTGAAATGAGATTACTTCAAATTTGTACCTGCCATTTGGACTTGGATCAATCGACTCTCAGATGATACACACTGGCCAGTGTACTTTGACAAGAAATTGTGTGCATCTTTGTAATCAGAACGTTAAAAAGATTGTTTCATGGTCAAAGGAAAGTTTACTTCCTCCGTGTCATTTTGTTTGATTTGACGCTTTATGGACGGTAAGATACATCAAGGATTAATGTCCATTCGTTGACATGATGCACCTACTCAGCGCTGGCGAGTTACTCACTGGCGCTGCATTGGCGCACCATGCCAGGGGGTCGGTATGATCAATGCAGCACTGGTGAGTTACTCTCCTGAATAGCATTGCTATTTTATGATGACAAAAGGTCATCGTGCATTAACACACATGAAGGGTTAAATTACAAAGAAGGATATCTGCTGATCAATATATTTTTTACTGCTGTGTGAATAATAGTACACCGTTCAAAATTAATTTGCTTTTATATAACATAAATAGTTATATGATAAACACGACGACTTCTGATCCAGAGTGCAAACAAATAATGGCTAAACCAGCATAAAGGACGAGACAAATACATTTGATTGAAAAGGTCATTCAAAGTCCAGCTTTACCTCTTGGCCTGACTCCCCAGGAATGGACCTTTTACAATACTCCACCTCCTCGCACCTGAATGCGCATGACCCCCCAAGATAAATGTTAGCAGAACTCGGAAGTCTATATGTACTAGGGTGGGCTCTCGTATAGATGGACCACCAACACTCAGCATAAATCAACCCAGGATAGTACCTCCTGAGTGTGGTGTGTATATACTATACTACGTGGGCCGCCCTAGAACTCTCTAGAGCTCTCTCCTCTCTCTCCTCTCTCTCCTCTCTCTCTCTCTGTCTGTGTCTGTCTGTCTGTCTGTCTGTCTCTCTTTATCTCTCGCAGTTGTGTGATCATACACTGACCGAGCACCACATACTTACTTGCTGGCATTCATTTAAAGCACTGTGCTGTCCTTAAAATATCAGGAGTTGTGTCTAGTAGACTACTTGAACTAGTGAGCAGCTCATAATGTAGGACTATACGCTCCCTATATACATACAACATAGAGCAGCTCACTGACAACCAGCTCACTGTCAGCTCACCTAATGGCCACCAGCACATCGGGGACCACTGGGAGAAGGCTTGACGCAGCCTGCCTGTTAAGCAGGGTCGCCTGCTAAGGCAGTCTAAACCCTGTCTACCCCTAAATCACTGTCAACTTCTTGATATAAATATTTCCTCATTTATGACAAAGTCCTATTAGAAGTATTCCATGTGGACATTTACATGTTATCCGAAAAGGGTGGTGAGTAACTCATCAGAAATGCTTTGGTGCATCATGCCAAATCTTTGGCCGTGTGACAATGTGTCAATCCAGGTTCAGCATGATACATTAATTAAGTACTGTTGAGTTACTCACTGATGCCAGTGGCGTAGGAAAAGTGGGGGCCATGGGGGCCGGGCCCCCCCCCCCCAATCACAGAGGAGGGGGGGCTTGAATATGTTTGGGCCCCCCCAAAATTTACCAAGACCCTATGATGTAATACACAAACTTGACAAAACATACCGTTCCCACATAGGGAAAAGTGGGGACATTGGGGCCTGGCACCCATTCATGGCTAAAGGGGGCTCAAATGCTACTTTTCCATACAATTCATATATGAGCGTGTATATATATGCACTTTCATGATTGTATCAGGGAGAGGGTTGGGTTGGGCACCCATGCCCCTCCCCCCACCCCCCAATGAAGATTTGCTTCCTACGCCTCTGCTGATGCTGCAGTCATGCATCATGTCAACAGAAGGGCACTATGTCGCTGATTTTGAAGGTAATAAACTGCCATTTTCTTGCTCTTTCTGTGGCATTCAGACCTGGACAAGGTATGCTTCATTATAGAGAGATGCGTGCGGATAGATACTATCCACAGAACCTCACCCATACAAACTGAGACGTAGCCATGCCTCAAGGCAGCCTCCCCAAGACCTGATTAGTTAGTTATTCTAGGATCCTTCCAGGAACTTGCCAGCTATTCCCTTGTTGCTTTGGAGATGAGGGGGTATGAGCTACAGAAAGTAGCCCTAGTGGTCTATATACACTGCAGCACAGGGGATACGTAATGGAAGTAATGAATAAGTGAGCATGGCCTTATAGTCGGCCCATAAACTTTACTCGCTCGGTCTGTCTGGGGGACGCGCATGGCTTTGTTTTACGACTGTGCCATGTTTAATGCATGGTGTAGGTCTCCCAGACTGTCTACACACGTTAACTTGAGATTTGAAATTTATTGCTTTAGTTGGAATCCCAATAGGCCTCAATGCCAGTTGCTTTAATTTGATAAAGCACTGCTGCATCAGCCTCTGGTCTTGTTACTCTAGATATCAGTAAGCTCATGCTTTACTTTTAGGGCCACTTTTTGTTTACCTATCTCACCCATGATTGACCAGGGAAGGAATCAAATACTCCTAAAATAGCTTCAATTGGGATATCAACAAAGTGACCCTCAAGTGGGTATGTCAACGTTGATGATATGTCCAATGGAGACCCATGTAGCATGTACGTCGCCCTAGCGGTTGGGGTTTACTTTAGTATTTATAACTTGATGGATGAGCGACAGATGAGCATTGGTTGGACAAATAATCAACAGTGAAATACTTCATTTCCAACCACCTTACAATTACTCCTTACTTCTCAAATCCTCCATCTGTCTTTGATGGCAGTATATCTACACTAATAAACTCTGTTTGTGAAATCACCATTGCATGTGTAATTATTTACCCCTGCAGACAATCATAGTCTGGAATGGACCTGTTGCATGTCTGCTAGCTAAGACCAATGTAATATTTACAAAGCTCATCTCAGATAACCATCAGACTTATTAATGAAACATGCTCAACCATGTCTTATCGCAAATGAATATTTAGTTTACCCGCGAAGAGCATATCATTTCTGATGGACTTAAGAGATTATCACAACCTCGTAAAAATTGCAATAAACTTGCCAATGTTACTGCTTACTATAGTTACCTCAGAATTAACTCCATGTAACACAAAACATGTATCCAAGGTTGGAGAAGTGTTTATTACGATGGCCAGTGCTAGAGTATAGTGCACTGTGAATAGTAAAACCTAAAATACGTCCTTCTATACTATGAACCACTAGTATTATTCTACTGCCTATGTACATTAATACCACAGCTTATGCTGTAAAATTACAGTATATATTCTACTGCTCAGCTACATTAACTTCTAACAGTGTGGTGTTTATGACAATGGCCGGGGTGCCTGAGGCGTATATCATAAACCCGCTGCAGGGTGACAGTAGCAGGGATGAGCAGGGATCACCCCCTGATGGACGACCAGGTTGGTGCTGCCCTGAGCTGCTCATCCACCACCAGGAGCTGCTCCAGGCCAGGACTGGGCTTCTACTCACCAGGTTTCTATCCCAACATATTACCCCACTCCACCACCTTGTGGTAAGACACCCATGAGGGCCCTAGACGGGGGGTAGCTGTGTCAATGTCCCTTGTCGATCCTAAGAAATGGGTCTTGTCCCTTGTCGATTTAAAGGGGTAGGTTTGTCACTTGTCGCCAACCCCCAGCATTCCCTTGTCCCTTGTCCATAAGGCATAAAACAAGGGCTTGTTGCCTTGTCGAATTTACCCGTCTGGAGCCCTACCTTGGGGGGGATTCATGTAGCATACATAAGTAACGTTGATAAAGGTATCATGTTGCATACACTGGCTAATGTTTGGGCCTTAATGAGCTATTTCAATTTCTGTAAAGAAATATGATCTTTCTTATTTCAACTTCCACCTCAGATTACAACTCAGGAACCTCACACACTTTGGTGTACATCTCAAAATCCCTACACAACCCATCAGCGTGCAGGCTACACGGAATCGTATATGTTGGGTGTAATTATTATTATGTGTCATACAGTAGCGAATCTTCAAAGCATCCCTTGATATCCTAATAGTAGTTGCTAATGACAGGCATGTGCATAACCCTAAACATAATGGGAAGGCTTTAGGGTACAGAATGCATACATATTGTTGGCCTCTATGTCAAAGGAGGTGGCAGAGAATGTGAGAGGGTCAGGGGAATAGATGGGAGGGGAGGGAGGAGGCTTGTCATCCATGAGAAGGGCCCTGCCCCCCGTGAGAGTAACAAGCCAGTTTAATAAGCACTCACTTGTCTCTCAGACCCCCTAGCCTGCTCGTGTGGGGGAGAGGCAGGAGGGCAGGCTTGTCGCGACATGACATGCTTATTTATCACCCAGGGTTCACATGATGGATACATGGTGGTTACTTAATGCAGGCCCTGGTCCCCTGTCCCTCCACTCAGCTGGCCCTGTCCATTCAATCCCTCACCCTTTTCCTTCCTGCCCAGGGACAGGGGGCACTTATCTATCATACACATAAGTGTGACTTGCAAGGGTACTTTCCAACAAAGACCCCTCTAACAATGATCCAGTGCCACCAAAGTCCCCCGAATAAGGTATTATCTTCATCAAAGTGTCCTAGGTTCCCCCCAAAAAAGAAGGGTTTTTGGGGTCAAGATTCTACCTTACAGTACCAAGGGACAGTCCTTGGGTAAAAGATTTCCCAACATGGATAAGGGTTGTCAATGGTCCAGTGGCTCATCGGGTACTTCCATTCTCTTGCCTTTCCGTTCACCATGGTGGACAAGCCCTGTTCCTTTTTCTTTCTCTGATGCTCTCTCTCTCTCTCTCTCTCTCTCTCTCTCTCTCTCTCTCTCTCTCTCTCTCTCTCTCTCTCTCTCTCTCTCTCTCTCTCTCTCTCTCTCTCTCTCTTCATTTTCTGGCCTTTCCAATGCAGCGATATCCTAAAGTCCCAATTTATCTTCTTTATTTTTTTCAATACCTTTCTAGGCTTCTGATTTCTATGATTATATTTGCTAAGCATTTTTGTCACTGAGCATCTACTGGCTCAAAGGTATTTCTGGTCGTGTGATCTGGTCGCTAGGCCCCTAACATTGACAAAATATGTGCAGCCCATGCCCCCTCCCCACCTCTCCTTCCAATCCCACCCGCCGTGCCTAATGTACACCCAGCGGGGTTCATGTCACATCTATCATCCAGGGGCTAGCCCTAGTCAGTGTCAGTGAGCAGCTCACCAACATAGATCTGGGTCAGTGTCCCCAACGACTCGCGGTCAGCCCGGTGTTGATCCATGGGCTGTGTGTGAACAACTATTACCTTGTCTGGCCTGCTATGAATTGGCCAAATATTGGTCATGTATATATGAAGGATGCGAACTGACAGGGCTTGTGTCTGTTTATGTGGGCATACAGAAGAGATGCTCCACTTCGGGGTGCACTGATCATCCTTTCTGTGTGACTGCTCACACTGGGAACAATGCCCTGCTTAGGCTGTAATACTAGTGGTAAATGCACACAGCTTCAAAAAGGGAAGGGCAGTCATGATATTATACACAACCTGGCATCATGAATCATTATTGCTACTCTCTAAGCAGCAGTTTGATGGTAACTGTTGAAAAGCCAGGTGTTCTATTAAAGATGGGTCTTTTGTTAGTCTGTTTACTTTTAAGTGGATTCAATAAAAATGTAAGTGGGTCGGTTGAGTGCACAAAAGATATCGATCAGTATCTTTTGAAGTGGGGCATTGGCTTTGAGCTGAGAGGAAGTGTTTTCCTGAAAGCCTCTGGCAGACAGGCCTTGATAGTCTCTTGGGGTTTCTTTAAAAACACTTCTAATCAACTCAAGTTTGCTATTTGTACCTATATGTGCTATGCTTACTGATCATTGTCTAGATTCTAGATGTTGCTACAAAATATGATCATTTGTCAGATTTTTATCTGCTGCGGAATCGTCAGTGGCTTAACATTAAATTCAGCTCAAACCAGAGGATTAGCTCTTATCTTAAATGTTAACATAGTGCCGATGATGCCCAATTTATCACTTAATATTAAGCACACTACATAAAACATAGATTAGATATTATGATCAATAAATCCCCATTAGTGGCAAATGCTGCTTGGCACAAGCTACGCTAGAGAACGGGGTATGATTTACCACATTGCCAATAGGCAGGATAAAACACGCTTTATCCATACTCTGGTCTTCTCTCGTCAATGCTAATCCACCACGATGTGGAGACACATAGGCCCTAACTCTTGGAGGGCCGCATGGTGTTTAAATGTGGTAGGCCATTTCTCGTGATGATGCATTTCTGTAGCGCGAGCGATTCTATGTACTCATCAGGGCTGCAATCCTGCAGCGTACCGTGCCTTGGATGTATCAAACCCGTAGGTTCATCATGATGCTTGAATGCGTATTTATGCATCATGATAATTAAGGGATGATGCAGCAAAACACTAGGCGGTCCTTAAAGGACTAGGCAAACTTGATGAAGTCCTTCCAGGACTGGATCTGTGTAGAGCTTGCAGGATCACGTCCATAGGCTATTGGCATCTGCAGGATCAAGTAGGGAGAGACACTGGAGGGGGAGAGGATGGCGAGGTATTAGAACCTTTAGTAGTAGAGCATATAGGATTGGGGGAGGAAGGAAGGGCTTCTCAGTAGTGTGGGCTTTCTTCAATATATCCACAGCCAGTACAACAGATGCAGTATGTGAACCTGATGAAAGCAGATGAGTATAAATCTTACCTTATTCATTTATCAAAAGCTTATACATACGGCAACGACTGAATATGCATTATAAATACTTATATTGAATCCTATCCAATAGGAATAATTACCATTGATAAAAGCTAAATCTAAAAGTTTCTTTTCGCTTCACACAGTTCCATATAGAAGTGTTGGAGGTAAATTATAGATACAGGTAAGTGCGGTCCCCTGTAGTGAGATCTTCAGCCCTCACACAAGGGCCTAACATCCTGAGTCCTCAGCCTTGTCTGGAGGACCCTGGACAGCAAAGCACACTTAATTCTGTATACTGAAGCAGGAGGCCGGACCCAGGTGATAACCATAGTCACTGCTCAACATAGGATACCCATTTCCCAGTAAATCCTCCAATGATTAGATAGAAGGGTACACACAAAGGCAAACAATGGGTAAGTAATACGTTAATGTGAGTATGTATAATATGTTATGCTTCTGTTTTCATACATAGCAATTAGTATGATGAAAATATGCCCTGCATGATTTTTCTTAGAGGAACCCTTGAGAAGTAGAGATATGACTGATAAACAAAAGCCATAGTGTAAATGGCCTCTTTTTGCTTTTAACAATGATGACGAGGCAGAGAGGTAACAGTAGGATCTCTATTGGATAAATGTGAATATAAAATCAACCCCCACACAATATGAAGCAGTGGTGACAAGTTGGATGGCCAGTGCTCTCAGACTCCTGATTTGGCCAGTTAGTCTGCGAAATTACAAGAAGACATGAGAACACAAAGAAAGACAGCAGCACCCAAACAGTGGTGCTAAATGTCAAAGAGGAAGGAGGGTAGGGGTTGATTTAAGATCAACTTCCTGCCTCCTGCACTAACCGATAACAGTTGGCTTCTCTCTTGTGAATGCCCACTGGGGACAGGCTAAGATGGGTTTGGAATGAGTGCAAGGGGTTCGGGGGGAGACTTCAGGGTTTGTGGGTGTAGTTATTTATGAATCTGTCCAGGCTTCCTGGATTTGGGTACAGTAGTGAGACCATAGGTCCAATGAATAAAGGGTGAATATAATATTGAGCTATTGAATTTGTGGGGAATCCAGACTGATCCTGAGCAGCCACACAGAAAGGATGCTTCGTGCACAGGTGCCTGGAGCTTCCTCTCTATGTAGCTACTCACACCATCCTAGACTGGATCTCTTGTTTCCAGTGTGATCAAGCAATCAAGCAGAATCGATTATCCGCCGACCCCCTTATGAAACATCTTTTCTGTGTGGCTGTTTATTAGTATATACCCCTTGGTTGAATAGCACTTGGCTCTGGTTCTCGTGGTATGAGTAGGACTGGGGTGGTGGGGAGGAGGAGGTTGTGAAGGTGAGGTGAGATAGGGATAGGGACCCGGATGAGGAGGAGGTATGGCCGGGGTGTAGTTTGGACAAGTGCCACCTCCGGTTGTAAGCCTGTCAATAGGAGCATGCCCTTGGTGACTACACCCACTCTATCAATAGGGCGTAGGGTAGTCTGTGTATCATGGGGTATGGGAGGACTAAGGTATATATCACTCCTGTGCCGATTTGAGGCACAGCAGCGATATATACCTCAGTCTTTCCAAAGGCAAAGGGTTGGTCATCCGAGCATAGGCATGGTCAGTATAAGTATGAAAAAGGGGCTCTATGTTATTCTTTAATGGTGATCATGATAGAATACAAGTATGCAACCAATCAGTATTTAATCGGACACATCCGGGGCACCTGTACTTGGAATGTTGTAGAAGGATTTCCCTTAACAGGAATTGGTTGGGTTCCACCCACGACTTTAATCTTCGTCATCACCCCTTCCACTTTCTGTGCATGTCATCTCATATCGGGTTGTTCTGCTTGGGGACCCGAGCTTGAGAACAACATAAAGAATGGCACTACACTGTAAAAAGTTGTTGTTCGTGAACAGCAATATGTGCTGTAACTATACAGTACTTTAGCTGTAAAAGATAATACAGCAACTTTTGCTGTACACATACAATTCTGTTACTGTAGATGCAGGTTCGAATCCCATAACCAGCAACCAGAGGGAGAGAGAGCAGAGAGGTTGGAGGGAGTACCATACTACACAGCTCAAATATGACCTGATCTTTTCAAAAGCCTATTGATGCAGGCTACATATAAGTGATTGCCCCTCTAGCTCAGTTGGTAGAGCCGTGGGAGATGTAGTCTGAGGGTCAGCAGTTCCAGTCCCGGCAGGAAACTCTCACACAAACTACATTTCTCCTGATGCAATTCTAAAGTATAATATATTTTGGTACACTGAAATGTTACTATTGAAAATATGCAGAGGATAAGACCAATGTATTTCAACAATCTGCGTGAAAGATAGTAAAATTTACTTTGAAAACATCTATAGGCCATCAAGATTACACTCCAACTAATGGTAGTTCAGTCCTTATTAGTTCATTACTGCAATAGGGTAATTTTCATATTAACCCATAAGACATGAAAGGTCTAGTTCTAAAATTGTCCCCAGGGATCCTGTGTTGACCTCATTACCATTCACACATAAGTAGGAGGTGTTTCAATGCACCTGACATGGATTCACTGGTGTAGTGGTCATGGTTCAGGACTATGGATTGGAACCTGGGGGTTCAAATCTCCAAGATGTTGAATATGTGAGCCTTTTTAGAACTCAGGTCTGCGTCTACAGTAGATTCTACTGTAGGTCTACAGCAGAATTTACTGGAACCAAAGTTGCCCCCAATAGTTGCTGTACAGGAACACTACTTACTTCTAACAGTGTATGCAGTTCTTTAAGGTTGTACCCTGAGTGTATAGATAAATGTAGTTGAAGGACATCGATGAATCATTTCCGTACGGAATTGCAGACTTTTTCAAACCTAATGAGTGTCTTCATGAAAATGTCTGATTCACTCTTCCTTCAACACATGTTTTCTGTCCCAGGTGATCAATCTAAATACAATTAATATAAAAGATAATGACCGTAGTGGATGTGTAAAACTCTTCAATTTAGTCTCCGCAAAAAGCATGAAAAGGTAGTTGGTGCAGATCTATCAAACCCGAATTAATGGCCAATTCTCTATGGGCCATTTCCTTTGATGTATCGGCACAAGATGATGCTACATATTGTTCAGACTGTCCCATCACATGTATACTTACAAGGGGTGAGTAGAAAGGGGTGAGTGGAAAGCAGAACTTTGGTTTGGCACGTGCAACAGCTAAATTAATCACGTACACTGAGCCCCTGTGCTGGTGCCACCACCGTAATCCTCCTGTATTATCGCCCAGTCCTATATTAATGACTACGGCCGGTCGCTCTATTATCGCCCACCGTCTATACATTAATGGCGGCTGAGGTTTAGTGTACAAGTACACTGCCATACACAAAGGGGGCTGAATGGGGTACTTGGGAGTAGTTAGAAGGCACAAGACACCATGCCTTCCGCCTACCAACTTCCTTAGTGCCACACCTTTGAAGCCACCTTGCCCGTGCCATAAGGAACCCTCGGCCTGCCCCATGACCACCCCGGCCACCCCGCTGCCTATATAAGCTGATAAGTCAAGCTGCATAATTTGTCCATACGTATGCGGCCCTTGCGCCGCTTGTGGTTCTATAAACAGACCGCCGACATTGTTAGCCTCGTTCTGACTGATGTGACCGCCGGGATTGCTGACCAGGCTGCGCACGCATGTGCCTGCCACACTAACGCCCCCTGTCCACGCCCCTGGGTACTCACCGAGCGTCCCTCCTGATTTAAACGTGTCTAAAACTTGGATATATGCATTAAGAAAATCAGAATAGCACTAGTGGTTCAGAGCCACGCAGGGGAAGTGAAGTTTATATCACTGCAGGGACTCCTGTATAGGCAGGCTAGTCCACCTTCTCTCAGCACCTCATTCCTTGTCTACTTCCCATCCTGCACTTTTACCACAAAAGTCCAAAAAGCACGGATAAATGGATGGCAAGCATTAGAACCAAAAAATGAAGACCCATGGCCCATTCTAAGTGACTCTTCTGGGAGGTCACATGTTTTTGTCAGAAAGATACAAAACAAGGTGTTGAGTTATGAGACCAACTGCTGCAGCACTTAAATTTATTTGTATAATTATCTAAGAGGGCTCTTGATAAGAGTGGACGTCTGGGATATGTCAGAAATATAACCAGTGTTACAAGGGGTCCGTCGCTAGTATTCTGGAAATGGTAGACCTAAGTACTGGCATACGTTTACGCCATGACATATTGATTTATACACTACAGTAGTGTAATGGGTAGTCGATATGACAACCATTTATTTGTGTTTGAAATACCCATTGTACAGAGTATGCCACATTTATACCCCTTTTAACCACATGTAATAGTTAGGGGACCAATCGAGCGTTGTCATGGTAACCGATAGTGCTTCCAACACCGACACAGGAACCGGAAGCTGTCAGCGCACTGCATGGTGGGGTCAGCTGCGCCGGAAGTTAGAGGGCCTCCCTGTTGACATGCGCATTAAGGGGTGGCAGTCAGGTGGGATTTACCTCCAGCAGAGAGCTTCTCCCCCACCACCCAGACCCGCCCCTATTCCCCTAACTCAAGGCCGACATGTTCCTGACCTTTACCTATTACTGAGGCCCTGCCTCCATTACCCTAGCATCAAGGTCACTATATGTCCGTGACCTTAACCTATTACTAACCCCCTGCCTCCAACTCCTTAACTACAAGGTCACTACATGTCCCTGACCTTAACCTATTACTAACCCCCTGCCTCCAACTCCTTAACTACAAGGTCACTACATGTCCCTGACCTTAACCTATTACTAACCCCCTGCCTCCAACTCCTTAACTACAAGGTCACTACATGTCCCTGACCTTAACCTATTACTAACCCCCTGCCTCCATCTCCTTAATACAAGGTCACTACATGTCCCTGACCTTGACGGTTATAACCTATTACTAAGGCCCTCCTTCCCACATATCCCTAACCTTTACCTGTTTATATTAACGCTCTGCTTCGAGTCCCCTTACCCAGAGTTCACCACATGTCCCTGACCTTCACCTATTACTAACCCCCTGCCCCGAATACCCAACTCCTTTCTACAGACATAACTGTTGATTCTGGTTTTGATTAAAAAACACTTCCTATGGGGTTGTTGAATAAGGAATGTCGATGTTAATATTCGTTATTCAAAGGAACTGTAATATAACGCAATTGTAAATTAATATCCCTCAAGGTTTGCTCCATCGGACCAGCTTATTTGATTAAGATTTTATGGTTTGATTTTAATCTTTACTCACCGGTAGGTCATTGCCCTTCGTTCTTCGCGTTTACAGTCTATGTACAACGTTTGGTAGAGTTTACACTTACCTGAAAAATATAAAGAGAACGGGGACATTAGTGAGATACATACACATGTATATGGATGATATTCATATTGATAATAAATGTACAGCTATGCGGTAATTTATAGCTACATGATACGTTTTCATATGAAAGAGCTGTGCACAATCAATATCAGTAATCAGTGGTATGTATCACATGTTTAAGTTAGCTACTGGGAACTCCCTGTAATTTCACCATTTCTATTTTAAGTGTGATTTTCAAAATCCCTTCACAAGTTGTCACCCCTGGAAGTCCAATTCACTAGACCTGACTTGCAAGGTACAGTGTGACTCGTCGGCTTTGGGGAAAGGAAGATAAATGCACCCATACTGTGAGAATAATACGTGCTAATCCCCAAGGTTTATCCATAGAGCTCTTTCCTACCAAGCCCGAACACCCTCCACCATATAAACCTCTCAATATCACCCTTTGCAAAAAATCCCAGCCACGAGCAGGGTTTAATAGGATTAGCCCTGACTAGGTGCGATTACCTTTATATGGTAGCATGTGACCAATGTTAAGCGCAAGCTTTTAGCACCTGGAGTTACAGGTAAATCTGTGCAAGCTGGGAAGTAGGGTCTTAAACAATGCACCACACAGGGCCTGGAGAAAGGAGGGTTGTAATTACAGGAAAATGGCGGCCCAGAAAGGCCCATTAACACACACATCAAAGGGTGCGTGCTGGAGGAGGGGGTGGGGTGCTGGGTTGTAAAGGTACCGACAATGAGCTACCTGAGTCTCCTCCTGAGGCATCATGACACACGGAATGGGGAAGTGGGAATCTAAAGGGGAACGCATAGGCACATAGAATAATGAAACGGGGAAATGCGTATTGATAGGAGCAGCCTGTGCTTTACATTTGTGATGTGCACTAGGAAAAGGGACCTTAGTGTACCCTGTGCTAAGTGTGTTTTTTTTCGCAGATCATGTCACATATTATGACTAATATAATGGTTAAGATCGGGAGCGACCAGAGGAGCTCCATGGGTTAAAAGTGTGGACCACACAGCAGGAGGCAAGCAAAGAATCATGCCATCCAGGTGGTATCAAAAGAAAGATGAACGATTCGTGACACATCTATCGTGCCAAGGGAACCATGTTATTTTGAAGAACAGGTAAAAGCAGTTTCCAAACCTCAGCCAATCATATACGCCACTTTAGTTGGCCTCAATAAAAGAGAGGAAACCCCCTTTTACGCCAGCAGAGGTCAGTGCCCCTCCTCCTCCAGGGTGTCACATTAAAGGGCTGGTGTGTGAGTGTGGGAGGGGCCAGGTGGAAGTGGTGCCTCCAGGTGTGCTTGTCGGGAAGTGCTTATAGCACTTTAAGGACAGCTAAGCACTTCAAAACTCCACACTCTTTGACATCATAATGCACGAGGGTGAGTCTTTTTCATGCATCATGCCCAACCTTCGGGAGTGTATCAACCTGGGTAGGATTTCTATGATACTTGAATGCAGCTCTGGCGGGTCTGTAGATTGGCATTCATGCATCATGTCGACAAAGGGCACATAACACATTAAAGCACTAGGCAGCCCTTAAAGTGTTAGCTGGGTGGGAGGGGGTATTACCAGCTGGTTAAACAGTGTGACATTGATTTAGGTAATGGCACACCTGTCCTATGTTTACACAGGTAACGGGGCACTGATGATATGTTAATCATCAGAGGGTGGCAGGTAGATTCGTACATAGTTTACTCATGAATCATTCATGTTTATACCAGTGTTTATGTAATAATAGGAACATGTTTAAAGGAGTTCCTACACATTAAGTTATTCCGAAAGGTGCTCCTATTGTGCAATGCACTTGCTAAGCATTGCTCTGCATATCATTATCATCTGTGCATAAGCCCCAGCCTTGGTAGACAAATAAAGGTTTCTGCCGTTGGGGTTAAAGTAACCCTATTTGCTGTGGATAGCACAACGACTGTTTGTGAAGTTTTTTGTATCTATATATTTATTGATATCTACAGAAAACACACAGCCAAGATAAAAAGGGAATAGGTCAAGCGATACAGATATCGAATGAATTGAATCATTAATGGGTTACATCAATAATAGACAATGAATGAAACAACAATAGCAATTACTAATGTTTGAAAAAGAGATTCCCTTTCATGTTTATCCACCGGAAACATAAATCCTTTGTTCACTTCACAGGGTGGTTGATGTCTGAACCATACACCCCACCCACAGTGTTATCCATGTGAGCAATACCAGGCATATTTTCTAGGTCAACTCAACTTGAGTAAAACCAACAGCAACAATGTCAACAACAGCCACCAACACACAAGCCCAGTTCGTGTGCAGAGACTCTGGAGTCTATTTTCAAACTGGCTGCTACCGGTGTATTTTTTAATCAACCCTTTAAGGGCTGTATTATGCTTTGATGGCACACATCCTTTGTCGTAATGATGCATGAATGCAGCCCTGCTGAGTAACTCGCCAGTAGTATATTCAAGCATGATGCTGATCCCATGGGGTTGATAGACCTCTGAAGGGTCGGCATGATGGATGAATGCAGCCCTGTCAAGTCTACTCACATTGACTGCCTTCATGCATCATGCCGACAAAGCGCATACTACATTAAAGCACTGTGCGGCCCATAAAGGGTTAAGGCGTCTGCCGACCACAGAAGCTGGCGGCGTACTGGCTGCCTGCCGACGAGGGCCTCCTGCCACGTCTATAAATAGATGCCAAGAGCAGCTCTGGCAGGCAGCAGTGGGCCTGCAGGGAGCAGCGACTCGGGAGCTCTCCTCCCACCGGACCGTCCCTGTCTTGGTGCCAGTTTAGTAATGCCACATGCACCCCCTACCCTTTCACTCTTCCTGCTAACCTTCTACCTTTTCTTATCTCTAGCTTTTTAAACAGACAATCCTTATTTTGCTATTTCCTACTTAGTTGGCCTGCGTTCCTGTTTACCCGCAAGGTGGCCTTGGCTTTTATATTCACGGTACTCCCTATGCAGTAGGTATATGCTCTAGCCCTATACTCCATAACTACACTTCTCCACCCTCTCCTCATAGTATCCCTCAATTCCAAATCCTGCATTCCAACCTCCCTCAAACCCGCCTTACTCAAGGATCACAACTCTCACATCATATTCCTTCCCCCACCTCCCCCTCCTCCTCCTAGACGGAACCATTTTCTTTTAGACGCACCATTCCATAGAGATTAAGTTCAAATGCTCATTTGCTGTCTCTGGTTGCTAATCATAACGCTGCAGGATGTTTGTTTGCTCATTTGCTCACGGCTGACTATGAGCGGATGTGAGTCGCTCATTGCGGAAACCGTGGGCAATTCACTCTGCTTCTTATTGGCGTCTGGTTTTATTGATTTCTGTATCGATTTTGAGGGAAGGCGTGTCGCTGGGGGTGACCTCTAGCATCAGAGTGTACTGATGTAACATGTTACAACGTAACCCTTTAAGGACAGGAACATGCTTTAATGTACGATGTCCTTTTGGTGATATTATGCCGGAATGCTGCTCTGGTGAGTGACTCGACAGCGCTGCATTCATGCATCATGCTGAACCGACGGGGTTGATAGCCTTTGGAAAGCTTGGAATGATACAGCGACACTGCACTGGTGCATCATGACATCCAGTGGATATGAAGCATTGGGGTATCATGCCGTCATTAAAGTGAATACAGCTTCCTATGTCCGATTACACAAACATCGGATGGCCTTGAGGTAATACTGGTACAATGGTCGATGTTTTAAGAAAGCTATGCTCACTCCTATATATCCCCATGTAAGACGTTTCATCCCTCATCGTCATGTTAGATCAAATATCAAAGGGATGTTTCATTACCAACGATAGGACATTCATTTGTGAAAAGTGATGTATATATGTATATGTACCCTTTACCACAGAGTAAGTCGGGGAGCCGTTTGTACAAAACCCTACACAATCATGAGTTTTACTTCTATATCTAGTATTGCCTGTTGATACTCAAAACAAAGTAGCTTATACCACAAGGTAATGAGCTTATACAGTGGGAGCATTGAGGTTCATATGAGCCATCAGTTTCTGCTCAGATCAATCTGCTTCTTACCAACATGTGCCTTCAGAGGGCATTGTCTGACCCCTAAGTCTGCAGGCAGTGCACGAGGCAGACAGTGGAAGGGGTGAGATGGACGTGTGCCAACGTGAGGTAAGGGGCCAAGGGGAAAGGGGGACTTGTGGGAGAGGTGGTCTGTATGTGGCGTACGCCGCAGTGCAAGGACGAGTGGTCTGGCTGAACGTGGCGTGTGCCAGGACACAATACTAAATAGCATACACGTGGCGTACGCCAGGAGTAATCGGGGCGTACGCCGGAAGACATGCGGCGTACGCCGGACAGCGGGTGGCGTATAGATCGGTTCACTCTGACCTTCCCCACGCTCCTCCCTACCCGGACGGACGGCCTGTGAGTAGTATAGGCAGTTGGCGGCCTGAGTCTGGCGCCATACCTCCCAGCCCTGCCGCCGCCAACAACAACCCCCAGCAGAGCCCGCAGGGGGTCGCCTATATAGACGAGGTAAAATAGCAGGCCGGCTGACTACCGGCCGTGAGCACGGGTAGAGGCTTATATGACCGCTCCAGGCACTGGCCACTGTGAGTGGAAACAATACTGAAGGGTGGGGAGAGAGGCTGGGGGTGCTGTCTCTGCTGTCTGTGTGTTCTGGTACAGACCTGATGGAGTAGGCTGGGGGGGGGGGGGGGAGGGGAGTATGGGGGGGGGGGTTAGAGGGGGTGGAGAGGGACTTGGCTGGGGTCCATCATACAGAACTGCTTTATGGTGTGTCTGGCCTTTCCCCGTACTTAGAGGGCGTATAGAGTAATGTATTCAGCCTTAATTCTGCCATGGGAACCCGATCTGCTGACCTCTGTACTTAGGCTATTCAATGTCAAATCAACTATATATATATACATATGTACAGGGCGTCCCACTCACAGAGATCAGCTAGTCCAGGAAGGCCATCTCCAGATATAGACCTAAAGATATATCAACTATCTCTAGATATAGACCTATAGATATATCAGATATTCTATATATACTATTTCAGTCCTGTTAAGTATACGTATTGATGTTACTCTGTCATTAGCAGACAGAAACTCCATATCCAGACTCATCATATTGTTGTGTCAGATACCCCGGATACCGTGTTACTAAAAGGGTCCCCTCTTATTACTGCTGCAGTTGTCGGATATCGTCACCAGGTGGGGCCTCGGCACCATTCTGTGTGGGAGTACTGGAATGAGGGGATGGGGTCTAGCTGGGATTAAATATCGCTGACTCTGCTATTTCTTTCAGGTAATGGGAAACGTCTATCGTTGGTCTGACCTAGAACACTATAGTCTTAATCTGATTATAACAACATCGACCATTCAAATGCAGAACGCTTCCTAGCCTGTTTTTGTAGATATATAATTATATAGCTATTATACAAGTTATCACAGACCTATTGTATACTTTTACTGCGGATGAATAACCACAGGCCCAATAGACTGAACAATTGCTGAACCTGAAAGTCTATGATCCCTATACTAAGAAAAACAGCTCCATATATAGAATGTATACTGAGCAGCTCTTATCTCTTATCAAATGAATTACTAATGAGTTGCTCGCTGTTGAAACTAATACTACCTACCAGCTCGTGGACCAGATATGTATCTTTATGGCTACACAATGGGGATGGTACTTGGGAACTCAATAATACAGTCTTCACCATTTGACTGCATGAATAAATCTATACCCTGCCATTGAGGCCATAAATAGAATTGATTGATCGTACATAGCAGGTCTACATTTGCTCAGGCATTTCCATGTAGTCATTTTATGGTACTTTCTCTGGAGGTAATCATGTTTGTGAACGGTCCCAGAGTTGTACTTAAAATAGGTAGAACTACCATTTGTCATGTTGGGTTCACATCAGCCTCGGGCCTAGGCCCTTTAACCGCCGCATGGTGCTTTAATGCATTCTCCCCTTTGTGGCATGATGCATGAATGCAGCTCTTGCAAATCTAGTGCTGCATGAATTGCATCATATAATTATACCGATCATATGCTATTGTGTATCAACCCCACAGTAATGACACTTGTAGTTATGATACATAATTACAGCCCTGAGACTGTAAACTCGCCAGGGTAGCATTTATATCACAATGACAAAAGGGCATAGCACATCACATCAAAGCATACTGCGTCCTTAAAGTGTTAGGCCTCCTCCTCCTGCTGAAGCTGCCTATGACTCACGTCGTCCTAGGCCTGGACCCTAACAGACTCAGTGCAGTAGACCACAATTATTTCTGTACTTCTTAGCGGGTGTGGGTGGGAGGGTCGGGTCGGGGGGGGGGGGGCTGACACACTTCTTCTTTCAGGTGTCAGCTGGCTCCAGGCCAAGTACTAAAGCATGCAGAGGAGGTTGGATGTCGCTGGTGGCTGCGAGTGGCAGTGGATGTCGTACGGTACCAGTTACAGAAACAGCAGCACCACCCCAGCACCACAATCAGCCTTAGTCCTTTAGGTGCCGCATAGTGATTTAATGCGCCAAGGTAAGATGCATGAGAGCAGCCCTAGTGGTATTCTACTCAATATAGGGCTGTATTTGTGCATCAAACCAACCCTTTGGGAGTGTATCAACCCCTAGGGTTAGCATGCTCGTAGAATGTAGCCCTGCTGAGTTACTCATCGGGGCTATACGAAGAGCAAATTGGCCACAAAGGACTCAAAGGGCTTAGTGTATTAAAGCACTATGCAACCTTTACATGGGTTGTACCGCCTGCTGCAGTCACGAGGCAGTCTCACGTGTGGTGCTGTTTTACTGTGTGTTTTATGTGAATGCACGTGGTGACGGCGGCACACACGTTATACAATAATGTGATCAAATTCACAAAGGACTCATATAAAAAAAGCTCTCTCTCTTATATATATATATATATATATATATATATATATATATATATATATATATATATATATATATATATATATATATATATATATATACACTTAGATATGATATAGGGAGATGCGTGTTGTATAAGTTTGCCTTTAATACGATGTACAGCACAATGGTTGACTTTGATTATTGATACTAATAATACCTCACATCTCTTATCACTGCTCATGGATATTTATTTTATTTGATTTATTTTATTGTTTCCCTGTGATTTCAGGATGCAGGATTAATTGTCATTCCCTCGGAAATCAGAGAGGGTTACACATCAGCATATAAATCAGAGAGATGGACCCACCCATTGAAAATGAGCTTATAACAATACAACAGTCTCCTCAAACCTCTATTCAAACAGACAATATTAATTCTGATGACAACTCATGACCCAGTTTAAAATCATGTGGGCTGCTCCGTAAATAACAAATTCCTGCAGTCCTTGCCGATGGTAACCTTAGCCCGAAGCACGGACTGAGGTTGTGACTCCTACTGGCAATAATATAATTCGTCTAAGAATTAGCAATTGGAGAGCAATGCTTTGGCAGCTGAGTAAGCGGTTGTTCTACATTGGGCAGTAATTCCAAAACTAACCTAGTGCATAGAATATATTTTAACGGTATGGTATTCACTATAATTTGACCCAAGATCACCATTATTGACCTTCATCAGCACAAAACTTAACCCCGGCAGCCTGATCTTATCCACGCAGACTAACAGGTGCATTTTGTGCATATCAAGTTTCCTGCAGGAAGTGCCACTGATTATTACATTAAAAGCTGAGATTAAATCCTCAGAAAACACCTAGATATTCATCATTTAAAGGGTTTCTTAGAATATGTGAATCTATTTTTTTAGGCTAGCTTCATTTCTGATTACCCGTCTCAATTTGCACTGTTCCTTGAACTGCTCCCGAGCAGCTCCCTTACAATTATTACCCTTTGAGGCCAGCATAGTTATGTATTATGCCTTGGCGATCATGCCGGCCCTTGAGTTGATACACCCCCGAAGGGTCGACATGATGTGCTTAATAATATGTAGCCTTGCCAGGGTTGTAAATATGCATCGTGACGACAAAGGACATAAAACATTAAGGTCTTTAAAGTACTATGCAGTTCAAGATACACTGAGCAGCTCTCCTTGACTGGGCGCAGGTGTCCCTGCATTAACCTACTCAGTTTAAGGAGAATACCTAAGCACAACTGGCGGATTTATAAAAGCTTTCCATTTATGAGCTGATTCACAGAAGACACGTTATTGATATTGATCACCTTACAGAAAACACAACAAATCATGTGTTCTATGAAGTGTGAGTAATATCCGAGTTTTCACCCCCTTCAAGACACATGACACATTAACCCTTTAAGGACGCATGCTGCTTTAATGTGCGGGTTTACTGTACTGATGTAGCACTGGCGAGTAACTCGCTGATGTTGCATATTAAGGTTGATACACACCCAAACCAGTGTCAGCGAGTTACTCGCTGGTCCTGCATTGATGCATCATGTAAAGAAACTAACATGAGGCATCATGCCATCCGTAGTGGGTAGGAGGATCTCTTCTAAAGCCCTGGAGGAGTGACAAATAATCGTATTATCTGCTGAGGAGAAATGAATCAATACTGGAGGATGATGATGTAACCATGCATCATTTTGTCAAATAAAGCTTTATGTCCTCAAAGCTCCCAATCACATCGGTACAGACAGGGGTACGGGATCCTGATACATTGTGACTTGAAACTTCGATAACGACACTCGTTTGACCAAAACTAGTATAAATCCTACTCAAAATGCTCTAAATCACCGGGAGACGCTTTCGCAATTTATCAAAATGTCAAATAGCGTTAATTAATTACTCGTACGTTTCTGTCAATTTCCCCGCCTCTCTGTTGTTATCCAAACCCAGGAAATGTCACATACGCCAGAAAGCAATTTGTGTATCACTCATGTTTGTAAATCAAGGGAGTCGTTAAAATTTAATTTGACTTCCAATAACTGAGTCGTTCTATTTCACGACTGAGAAGTTCACCAACACCGAAGAATTTGTTTTTTTGTGTGACTTTTTTCCTTCTTTGTTTTTTTCACCTTTTGACTTGGCTGTTGATCTAGGAGCCTTGAGGCTCATGATTATTTTTAAAAGGAAGAGGCAACCCTCAACGTAACCATTCAGGGCAGCATAGCGCTTTACTACACTATACCGTTTGTCTCCATTAATCAAAAATGTACTCAGGGTGCCAGCATCATGCCGACCCTATGGGCTGAAACACTCCCAACTGCCCACATGCAGTGAAGGCGAGTTACTCGCTAGCACTGTGATTGTGCAAAATGTTGCTTTAGTGCAACACGCTGTCATTAAAGGGTTAACGTCAGTAATTGATGCACTAACTGGCCATATCATGGCAGATTCTGACAACACAATTTCACCTCCCCTACAGTCACCACACCAAAGGTTTATTATCGACATTCTTTTTAATCCCAGGAGAACAGAAAGTTAGTGGTTGAGCTTTTAGATTTCGTTATTCATTTCCCAAATATCCTGTTTTATTTGGTGTGTTTACATTAATTTTCTTTTTCTTATTCCCCTTAATGTGTGTTTCTTTTTTCTCAGTTGTAATCGAATTTCCTTTTCAATATTTACTCAATTCCAACTCTTTTGAACGAAATTACTTAAAAGATCATGTACATTCAAAATGAGTTGTATGAGCAAATCTAATATCCCTACAGCCAACAATTATTGCGTGTTTCTTGTAGATCTGTATTCTGTTCTATTGTATTCACAACAATACGAACATAAGTTATTGATATGATTCATACATATTATTTCATTCATAAGCGATAATGGAAGAGTCATTCCAGTATATATATATATATATATATATATATATATATATATATATATATATATATATATATATATATATAGTGGAGGGCCAATTGTAATCCCGTAGGAATGTCATGACCATTTTAGTTTCTCAACTGAAATCCATAGTTTGAAAGGTTCCGAAGAAAATAGGATGACCGCTCCAATTTTCATTTTTCATTTTAAGGTGTTTCTAGGCAAATCAAAAAAGTTACCATAGCAACCAGTAAATGGGGCTCCAGCTTCAGAATAAATTGATGTATTAAAATTCTAATTATACCTACCCCCCCTAAATTGAGTATGAGGAATCCAGTGGTACCAACAATTTCTTTCTCTGACCAACGGTTGCCTAGCAACAGGCCGATTCTGTCATTTTTTGCATAGCAACGGTGGAAAAAATGGTAAAAAGACACACAACACTAGGATATTTAGGTCATATCTATCAGGCTGCACTATTTGAGGGTAGTCTACATTGATAATACTCTACTTTTGCTGCAATAGCTGCCTAGCAACATACATTCTCTGTGTTTCTTTCCCTAGCAACCGCAAGCTTATGGACTAATAGCCTTCAAGGGGTCGAGAAATGCAATTTGGAATCAGATGCTTTATATTCTTAATGCCTAAAATCCAAAATGTTTTTTGGATTTTAATGAAAAGATGTGACTATTTTGTAAATATAGTCGAACATCTCTGATTCCTGACAAACTGTTGCATAGCAACAGGCCAATTTTGTCACTTTTTTGCATAGCAACAGTGGATAAAGTGGTAAAAGAACACACAAAACTAGGATATTTAAGTCATATTTAACAGGCTGCACTATTTGAGGATAGTGTATGTCGATCATACTCTACTATTGCAGCAATAGTTGCCTAGCAACATACATTCTTTGTGTTTTTTCCCTAGCAACTGCAGGCTAATGGACTAATAGCCTTCAAGTGGTCGAGAGATGCAATTTGGAATCAGATGCTTAATATTCTTCATGCTTAAATTCTAAAATGGTCCTAGGATTTTTATGTAGAGACGTTATTATTTTGTAAATATTGTCGAACATCTCTGATTCCTGACAAATGGTTGCCTAGCAACAGGCTGATTCTGTCATTTTTTGCATAGCAACGGTGGAAAAAGAAGAAAAAGAACACACAATACTAGGATATTTAGGTCATATCTTTCAGGCTGCACTGTTTTAGGATAGTGTATGTTGATTATACTCTACTTTTGCAGCAATAGTTGTGTAGCAACATATATTCTTGGTGTTTCTTTCTCTAGCAACCTCCTGAAGGCTTATGGACTAATAACTTTGAGTGGTCGAGAAATACAATTTGGAATCAGATGCTTCTAATATTCTTAATGCTTAAATTCTAAAATGTTCCTACAGCTTTTAAAGAAAGAGTCTGACATCTTTGATTCCACTTGCCATAGCAACCATTACAATACTATTGATATCAGCCAGACATGTTATACCTTAGTATAATAAAGAGTAGTTTGGATTCTAAAACAATTTCCCCCCGTGTTAGTGGGGACCTTCATGCTAGGGGTATGAAGGAGTAAAATAACTTCATTGGGAGCCTTCCACAATACCAATGGGCATACCGGATTTGTAAAAGGTGACAAAACTTTAGGTGTCTCGTGCCTTACTGCTGTAATCAGTTACATAAGCTGTTTTGGCATCTGCTGCCCATATGCGCGGGCCCAGGCCTTCTTGCTGGTGGCCTGGCATGGGATGCCTCCTCAGTGAACCACATCTGAGATATCAAAGGCCATGGTTTGCCTGGCCCTGCCCACTATGGTACTAGCCCAGGTGGCTAGGACCAGGCAAATAAAAGAACACTTGCTATCCTTCGAAAAGAGTAGGGAACGTGCCCCGGTAGCGGTTTTCTCCCTCACTTCATAAATGCGGTCATTCATTTCATAGATTCGGTCATCCATAGATGAGACCAATGCTGTATTGGGCAAGCAGCATATAAATATCTGTCCTACTGCTGTAAGGCAGACTACCACTATTTGTGGCTGACTCTTTGCTGACTTGAGATATGCCCCAGGCGTCACAGTACACTTGGACGTTAAACAACCTAATCAATCAATCAAAACTAAAACAATGATTCTGGGGTTCCTTATATAAAAATGTCCCTGAATAAAGGGTTTTCTACTAGTGAGTATCAACCATTATAGTATTTATCCCAATTCAGAGTTTTAGACACTGACTTTGCTATAGTAAGGTCTCAATATGGTTAGGTTTCAAGAAGATTGAAGGTCAAATATTGTAAGTGGGTGACAATAGAGAAAATCAGAGCCAGATTAGCATCCATTGACGACTGCTGGTGGTGGTCTTGCCTCCTCCTCCAGGTGCCCTGATGACTCCCCCAGGGGGGTAGGCTTCCCCGATTGGGTGTCCCACAGGTGGGGCACATCTTGCAGTTACCATGGTATTGGTGGCCTTTCATGGCTAAAAGAAAACTGAGTCTATCTGATTCTGCCTTTGCTCTGCTGCTTGCTTGCTGCTTGTGGCCTATAGGACTGCCTCACAGGAGAGTTCCACCACTGCTGGCATAATACTGGGATAACTTCCAGGGAAATTATGCCCAAACAATGATACTGCACATAATTGTTTGAGAATAGACCTATAATACCCCCTATGATACCCCCTCTCCATGTACAACCTCTCAGAGGCTGGCACCCCATTCACAAGAGGTGAAGGGATGTAAAGAGGTTTTCTTTTACCAACTTTTCTCCTGTGAAGGATATGACCTCAGCAACTCAGATATACCTTTCACACAACCTATCTCATGAAAATCTTCCTCCCATTGGGACATGCTTGATGATGATGATAAATACATCAGGTAGGGGGCTGAGGGCATGGGGGTTGATGGTAGTAGGATGCCCTTAGCTGACCTGGACTGTTTTCCAGTGCTTCTGGTCCTGGTACAATATTCTAAGCAAACCAGTGAAACACCTACCCTTCTCCCCTATCCATGGCCCCTCCTAACCATCCACAGCCCCTCCTAACCTATCCACACACCCCTAACCTATCCACAGCCCCTCCTAACCTATCCACACACCCCTAACCTATCCACAGCCCCTCCTAACCTATCCACAAACCCCTAACCTATCCACAGCCCCTAAGCGATTCACACCACTTTTCTCCTGTAATGTCATTCCCAAGCTGTTCACACAACCACTCTCCTGTGAATTTTTTCCACTGCTGTGTATCATTTTTTAGGCATAATCATGTGGCAGCTATTGCTTTTTAGTATGTATATCTTTATAGCGTTAATCTGTGTAAACAGTTGGGGAGATGATTCACAGATGAGAGGTGGTGTAGACAGTTGGGGAGATGTTTCACAGGGGAGAGGTGGTGTAGACAGTTGGGGAAGTGTTTCACAGATGAGAGGTTGTGTAGACAGTTGGGGAGATGTTTCACGGATGAGGGGTTGACAGTTGGGGAAATGTTTCACATGAGAGAGGTCGAGTAAAAGGTTTCACTTGAGACAGATGGTGCATTTGTATCACAGTCCTTCCCTATTCAACCTTATAAACACACATCCTTTAATAAGTGCACAAATGCCCCCTGCCTCTTTTGGGCCATAGCCCACACTCTACTTGATCTCAGGCGTCAATGGAATTTGACTATATTATAGAGTGTAAACATATTTGACCCCCTAGTGATATGGAGTCAAACCTATTCAAATCTCTATTTCAAAAGAGTCAAACCCAAATGACTCTAGCTATGATTGGTATAAACTTAGAGAGTCACTTAGAGAGTCACTGCAGAAGCATCCAGGTGATTGCCCTGTGGCCTCTTCAAGTGATTAATCTATCTTTTTTTCAAATGCCAACTAAATAATTATGCATGGGACCATATATGCTTGATGCTCCACACCTTGGGAATTGGGATGCCTTCCAGGCGGATCTGAAGGCTGGGATAGAGAAAGATACTGGCTAGTGGTTTAAGAAGGTAGTGACATTTCCCTTCATAGGTGTATATATATGAAGACATTCACATGAGGAAGGTCCTGTGAAAGGATTCCTTCAGTGGCTAAGATTATATCTTTCACAGTAGATGGGTGTGTGAAAGAAGCTTTCACACTCTTTCACATGACCTTATCTCCTGTGAAATGATGTGAATGGGCTTCACACATGCCCTATCCCAACACAGCCCCCCTATTGCCCCCTTTTCTGTGCACAACCTCCCTACAATGTGCTTTCAGTTTCATCATATTTTCTTCTTCAAGGACTAAAGGTCAAGATGTCTTAGAATCATGCAAAACAAGGTCAAAGGTCAAAGTTCAGGTTGAATTGGACCCCTAACGAGGGAAGTGACCTTGATCATGGTGAATGTCATTGTTTAGGCAGTGTCAGGGTCAAGGTTAGGTCACAGTCAATTATGGAAAAAAGGGAAGCAAAATATGTGTTATCCACAATTTTACACTGTAAGTCCCCAGAATCATTGTTTCAGAATCCAAACTACTCTTTATCATACTAAGGTATAATATATATGGCTGATATCAATAGAATTGTAATGCTTGCTATGGCAACTGGAATCGAAGATGTCGGACTATATTAGAAAAATAAGCTTAGGAGTATTTTAGAATTTAAGTATTAAGAATATTAGGTATCTGATTCCAAATTGCATTTCTCGACCACTTGAAGGCTATTAGTCTATTAGTCTATTAGTATTAGCCTGCAGTTGCTAGGGAAATAAACACGAAGAATGTATGTTGCTAGGCAACTATTGCTGCAATAGTAGTGTATTATCAACATATACTATCCTCAAATAGTGCAGTCTGATAGATATGACGTAAATATCCTAGTATTGTGTGTTCTTTTACCACTTTTTCTACCGTTGCCATGCAAAAAATGACAAAATTGGCCTGTTGCTAGGCAACCGTTTGTCAGGAATCAGAGATGTTTGACTGTATTAACAAAATAATCACATCTTTTCATTAAAATCCTAGATACATTTTGGAATTTAGACATTAAGAATATAAAGCATCTGATTCAAATTGCATTTCTCGACCCCTTGAAAGCTATTAGTCCATAAGCCTGCGGTTGCTAGGGAAAGAAACACAGAGAATGTACGTTGCTAGGCAGCTATTACAGCAATAGTAGAGTATTATCAATGTAGACTATCCTCAAATAGTGCAGCTTGATAGATATGACCTAAATATCCTAGTGTTGTGTGTCCTTTTACCACTTTTTCCACCGTTGCTATGCAAAAAATGACAAAATCGGCCTGTTGCTAGGCAACCGTTGGTCAGAGAAAAAAATTGTTGGTACCACTGGATTCCTCATACTCAATTTAGGGGGGGTAGGTATAATTAGAATTTTAATACATCAATTTATTCTGAAGTTGGAGCCCCATTTACTGGTTGCTATGGTAACTTTTTTGATTTGCCTAGAAACGCCTTAAAATGAAAAATGAAAATTGGAGCGGTCATCCTATTTTCTTCGGAACCTTTCAAACTATGGATTTCAGTTGAGAAACTAAAATGGTCATGACATTCCTACGGGACTTTCCTTTCCTACAATTGGCCCTCCACTAATATATATATATATTTATTTATTTATTTATTTATTCATATATGAATCAGTAATAACCCCTATGCGTTAACACTCCCATAAAACTGAAGCAGTGTATAAACCATCAGCAATAATAAATCACATGTTATTCTCATTCTATACGGCTTGTTGTAATACGTCATGTCATAAACAATATGGACAAAGTTAGGTTCTAGACATATCAGACTATATTGTATAGGTATGGTACACAATGCTAAACAAATGTTCTTGTATTGCACCAGGCTAGCACCATAGCCACAAACCGTCTGCTAGCATGCAGTCATTGGTTATATATCCTTAATGGAAGTATAACATGCTATTCTACCTGTGTATGCGACTGTATTCCACAAGAGTAACCAAACACATGCCCAATGCTAGATGCATGCAGGCATGGGTCGGTACTAAATTACGAAACCAACACAGGTACATCCGTCTATTCTTTTTCCTCTTTTTTTTTTTTAAATATGAGTACCGGGGTATTAAAAGTTGTTAGCAGCCACGCTGAAACGATACTCTGCGCGGATCATGCCTTCTGCATGGCATTTTTTTTAACATAATTAGTCTAAAAAGATGGACAACATGAGCTGATCAATGCTCACAAAACAGCGGCTGTCAGAAAGGCAGACAGGGCCATTAGAATTAACCCTTCATGGACGGCATGGTGCGTTGGACTACCGGTATGTCCCTTTGTTGCCATGATGTATGTTATGATTTGGTTGCCAAGGCTGCATTAATGCATCGTTCCGACCGTACAGGGTTGATACTTTATATCCTAAAGGATCAGTATGATGCACCAATGCAGCGCCGGTGAGTTATCCCCTGCGCTGCGAAGGTCCATCATAACGACAGAATACACATGGATCATTAAGTATCATGCTCTCCTTGATGGATTAAGTAACGCTGCATGAACCTTCTAATTGTGTCAGCTTTGTACAACCCTTCAAGTTGATCTCGGAGAACAAGCAACTTAACTCAACTTTAAGCAAATTTGTCGGCAAAAATGAAAGTACCAAAATTAGGAGTTTGCAGCAACTTTAAGCAGCTTGTCATAGCATTAATGGCCAGTCTCCATGTTGTTAATACTGAATAATGGGTATGTTGATACACAGAGAGGCGGGAAACAACGACCGCTGCTGTTGGCTCTCGGCAGACGACATTTAGGAGAAGGTCAAGCCTATCCTAAAGGCTGAACTACTGAGAACATGGCGGTTCACTCACGCCTGGAGTACCGTAATTACATTAACATGGGATTATCAGCTGGCGCATGAGCTGCCAGGAGACCATGGAGAGGTGAATAATCCTGTGGTGTAGGTGTGTGTAGGTGTGTGAGTATAAGGGGGGGGATTAGGAGACAGTCTCAACGGGAAAGACAGTGTCTAAGCCGTTGAGCTGGGAACAGTTGCCTTCTGTGTGACTTATATGTTGTTCGGACATCTTTGATGTAGTCCTGTATTTAAGGCTCTTTGATGTTATTCCCATTATTTTACAGAATGTGTCAGACAGGTGTGCATTAGCGAACAAGAACTGTTGAAACAAGACGTTGACACATCGGGATTAAAGTTTTAGGCCTAGATCTTAGACATAGTGGTCTATTTATGTCCCATCTCTCTTCTGTGCACACGTCCCTTGGAGGAGAGGGGTGTGTGGGTCGTGATGGCCTGATAGCTGACAATCTGCCAACCGATGCCATCAATTGGACCTTCAGTCTGCCCTGTGTGAGCAAAAGATGAAGCTAAAAATAACCCACGTGAGTTGCTCGATCTGATCGACCCAGACCTGGCGTCCAGGAGACGTGGGATCTGCTCGTGACGTCACAGCCCGGCTCACAGAGGGGTACATGAATCCTGGGTAATTAAGGATCGATATATAGTATGGGAAGGTGCCTGGGAAGAAGACGAGGTCTGTATGAGAGGGAGAGGGAGAGACAGAGAGAGAGACAGAGAGAGAGAGAGACAGAGAGAGAGACAGAGAGAGACATAGACAGAGAGAGAGAGAGAAACAGAGAGAGAGACAGACGGAGAGAGAGAGAGGCAGAGAGAGAGACAGAGATGGACAGAGAGACAGAGAGACAGGGATAGACAGAGGTGCCTCTACATGGGTACCCCAATTTCTGCCCGTGTCGCCGTGTCGATTTTTAGCAAGAAAGGCCGTGTCGCTGTGTCGATTTTTATGTATATAAAGATATCTGCAGGTCGATTTTTATCCTTGATCTTTCTGTGTCAGTCGATTTTTAAATACACCTGTCTATACAAAATATACCAAGTAGGCTACCCCCCGGGCAAAGCATTCTTACACCTACTGCAGGTGTGAGAATACTGCTTGAACTAGGTGTGAGAGCCTACCAGCATACAGCATTGTCCCAGCATTCCACACCTTACCTACTGTTGTGTATTGCCTACACTATGTCCGTCGATTTTTATGCAAAGGGTTTATGTGTCTGTCGATTTTTATTTCAAAGTTTTCTGTGTCCGTCGATTTTTAAAACCCCTGTGTCGCACGTGTCGATTTTTAAAACCCCCGTGTCGCCGTGTCGCACGTGTCGATTTTTACCCATGTAGAGGCACACAGAGACAGAGGGTGAGAGTGAGAGAGAGTGAGAGTGAGAGTGTGGCAGACACAGAAATAGATATCCAGACAGAGATAGATTGGGGCATACAGTGTCACAGACAGAGTCCAACAGAGTCACACCGAAACCAGACAGAGACAAACACATGACAAAAAGGGACAGATAAATGTATAACAGTCATTTTAGCGTTGTGGACTGTGTTGATGGTTTGACCTCTGGTTGAGTACCGGTGGTAGCAGTGATCGGCCATATTAGAGCCCCTGATGTACCTGATCCCTATCCAATTTGTAGAGCACCGTATTTAGATATCGATTGCAGACTGTCTGGACAAGAATGGAATAATGTATGGTGGGTTAGGGTGATACCAAACAATGATACAATAGAGAATTAAAGGTCTTGAGTAAATCAGAGGGGGCCAGAAGAGTAACAAGATACACGGTGTCTATTATAGGTGAATGGCTGTTTTTGGAGAAATTGCCGTCAAAAGAAGAGCTTTACTGCAGAGATAGTTCCTCACACCTACTGCCTTTAAAAGTAGGCCTACCTAGGTATCCTATTTTACATCTTACAGATCGAGCCTGAAAGTGCTATTCAATCTGTTGTCTCCTAGACTGCCTTCCTAATATACAATAAGGCTAATAAGCTATAAATAACCATGAGATTACCCAATATTAAGCCGCATAGGTAACTCAAGGTAGAATTGTGACTTCTGTTTTGCAAACCAATATGCCTTTGGTCTAGCGTGCTTCCAAAGCAATAAGGACGACGCCCCTCATACAAGTATTCTACTACCAAGTATCTATTGCCTTTACTGTACTGTGCCGGTGACTCATCCCGGAGTGTCATTATAAAAAAGATCGTGGAAGCATCCGATTCTGGAGACAAGCATAACCTTAGCAGAGCTCAAGAAAACGACAGTAACTTCCTTATGTATCGTCTAGCATGTCCGTATGTGTTTTCCCGCCCAAATCTTCGTCTTGTCGTCTGCTAGCTACAGCAGCCACAAGCGGACGCGGTACTTCCGCCCAGAAGCCGTTGCCATGGCAACCACACGAGACTGTAGAAACTACTGCCGGTCAATTCATTATTGAGGCTTCCCCCTATCACCATCTCCAAGCATCGGCGCCTGGACCTCACGTTCATGAACACAGCCGCGTCAAGGTCTCGGATTGGAGAGTGCTGGCAAACGCTCGTTTCCGCAGAGCAAGAGCGTGGCTGGTTCCCCTGTCGCCGTTGGTTAGCAGAGATTTGAATGATGGGTACCGCCCTATGGACGCCATTGGGGCGGCCATATTTGCATCGGAAGTGAGATCAAGATGTCACAGCAAACACTTTGAGGGCCATATTTTGAGAAGGACCCCCTGTGAACTACACTGGCTAAAGGCGCGCCATCTCACTGGTCATCTCTGCTTGGCTGCCTCTGTGTATTTAAAGGCCAATTTCCACAAGACTATGGCAGCACCAATTTGGCTGAAAGAAGTAGTCCAAATCGACTGCAATCACCCAGGTTTAGCTATATATTCCAACTTTGGTCACTTGTGGGCCTTAATTAAGAGTTAGATCGTCTAAAGTAAACTGTCTCAAAAGACACTCTCATCGATCCCGTTACCGAATGGAGATGGGATGTGGTGGATGTATCTTGTCCAGAACTAGTTACATGGTCTGAACATCTAGGGTAGTTAGGCCTAGGTCAGATTTTTCTTTTTGTCAGGCCTCAAATGTACTCGTGAAGCGCAGAGCTGACTTGCAATTTACCTCAGGGACCATGACCTCAATTGAAGCTCTTTTCAAAATTTGCAACTGTCGATGATTGAATTAAAGGACGTATACGTGAAGGAATAAACCTCAAATTATGAATCTTTAGACCAGGATGTCCATATTCAGTAGCACTGTGACGGAGTAACCAAACTAATGTGTTTAGTCTAAAAGGCTGCCCCTTCTCCTCTCATTTACCATCTGCTAACAGAGTTCTCTGTTCTCCACATCCACACAAACAACAGCATAAACTGTGTTATTTACAGAGTCAACCCTAACAATCAACTCAGAGGACAAATACTGGAGTTTTTACTATTTGCACTCATCATACGGTCCAAATAAAAGAAATCTGTGACTCTGTGTCGGCTTAATGTCTATTAGTTAGACAGGGGGAAGCAGATTCAACAAGGGCTAATACCATGGGCGTGGGAGGGATGGGTGAAGAGGGGGCAGCCATATACATGCACTTATGATTATTTTAGATGCTGGTAGACTAACATCCATTGGCCTGTGCATACAGTATTATATTAGTTCCAATGTGGGTGGAAAAAGAACATTGAGGGATGAAATTGCCAATAGGCGTCCCCTAGTACCCTTTTTCGCCTGAGTGGTTTGGTAAAAACGATCTATGCAATAGATCACCAGTGCAGTAAATATAGCAAGATTGTCAGATGATTTTATATAGGCTCTGAGGGTTGGTTAAGTTTTTAGAAGGATGGAACTAATGAAGAGATGACAAAGATAATAAACTATATTAAGCATAATGGCCTAGGGAGAGGAATGCTTTACATATAGTATAAAGAATGGGCACAGTAGATATTTTATGTTCATAAATGTACATTTCGTAAGGGTATCATGTATAGTATGAGACTTATATGAATTCAATCTAGAATCATATCAGGATACTCGGAAATTATCTGGGGTTGGCTCAGCGTGAGAGAAAACAGAAAAAATAGACGTGGGAAAAAATAAGCCTGTATCCACATGACAGGGGAGGCTGACAAGTTAGGGTTGTCATGACAACGAGAAGACAATTACTCTGTCTATTGACCTATTATCGCTCATTGCTGTCATGGAGACATCAAGGAACCAGGCAGCGAGAGTTACTCAACATGGAGCCTAATGGACACTTGTAACCCTTTCTATTCCTACCTATTATCCCAGCCCTACCTCCCCCACTCATTCCTTTCTCTGTATTCCTCTATTTCAATATGAAGCACCTAAGAGCATGTCCAGGGTATTTACCCCCAGCCCCCGACCCCCTCACCCCCTACCTTTGTAAACTCTGCTCACAGACATAAAGGATCCTCGCTCAATGTCCTCAGTAACCCCAGTCCTCAGCTACCCTAAGTACTGTCTGTCATGGTCTCAACATAATATTCTGCTCTTGGCAAAATAACCCTTCACATGATTAATTTGTTTCTAGTCTAAAAATATGCATTATTATATCCAATTCCACCACTCAAAATCAATTATTTAAAACAAAGAAAATATGGGTTTGCGTTAAATAACTTTATGGTGAATAATGAAAGTAATACACATTTGACCCTCCCTCAGCACTCTCACAAACAGTAAAGTACTCTATCCATTTAAGCAGTAAATAACCTTTATAGAACAAGCCAACATGTAGCTATCTATGTGTTTGGTGTAGTGTATGAGTAATGTACAGTAAGTAGGTCTACACAGGGACACAGACACACATGTCACTGTCACACATCAAACACGGTTAATGATTGGCTGACAATGGACAGGGGAGTTATTCAGAGTAATGTCCATAGTGTTCTACCCTATCAAACAGACTCCAATATCCCTCCCCATGTCATAAGGCTCCTTTCTATCAATACACGTACATGTATAGCTTTAGGCCAAGTCACGATTTTAATAGAAGTGGTAGGTATGCCTGGATGACATCAATTAAAAACATCAAAATTGAGAATATGAAATTGATTCAGGGGTATTAGTAGCACCGAGTTTGAGGCAATCGGTACTTTGCAGCTCATTGTAAGCAGTTTAGCTCTGAAACAGGTCTAGGCCCTGGCTAACATGAACCCAATACGGGGATCAGACCTCTCCGCGCGTGAGGCTGACTCAAGTCGGCCAGGCACGCACATGCAATTGGTGTGGTTAACTGGAGATGGCGACTCCTCCACATGGTTCAGCATGTTATTGGTGAGGCAACACATAAACAGCATGGCCTGCAGCGTCCAGACCTATAAAGGCCGCATACGGTACTTTAATGTCCTTTATCAGCATGATGCATGAATGCAGCCCTGGCGAGACTACTCGCCAGGGCTGCATTTATGCATCATCCCGACCCCTTGGGAGTGTATCTACCCAAATGCATAGGTTATGTATGATACATGTAGCCCTGGCATCGCACATTAAAGCAGTATGCGGCCCTTAGAGAGCTATAGGACTGCTGGTCACCCATATATCAACTCTGTCACACATTGCGGCCAAATTGGGGCAGAGAATCTGCATCAGTGAGTGATTGGTTATTGGAGGGTGGTACGGGGAGGGGAGAGTGTAGGTTCGTGACGTCACGTCTCATTGGCCACCAGAGGGACAAGGGTCAAAGGTCACGCCTGCCGTCACGTGACCGGGCCACGCGCGCATGCGCGGGCGGAGATAGGGGAGACAATGAATGATGTGGCTGCCAGAAAGTGGGGGTGGAGGGAGAGGGAAGGGGGAGGGGAGGGATAGAGATGAAGGGGCTATGGTTTGGGGATGGAGTAGGGGCGGTTGCATTTTCCATAATCAGATCGTTTTTTCCCCTCTTGGTGGTGAGGCATGCTTACAGGTTTTGAAGTATTAAACGTGTTGTGCAATGTGGGGTAACACGGTGGTGTAATGTGGGGGTACAACACATTAATGGTGCGTTAACCATTGCCAATAACAGCAGCAATAAGATTGAAACATGATATGGAATCAGAGTAGAGAAGGTAAGGGTGGGTTGGGGTTGGGGGGGGCTCAGGGTGGGCGAGGTCAGGCTTTGTCTAACAAGTATAATGGACAAAGGTCAGACCTGATATCAGGGTTTAGCAGCAGAAGCAGCCAACCCCTCTAACACACTGCTCCCTGCCCCAAAGTTCCACCACGCCCAAATATAGCCCCCCATTCGTCCCTTATTCAGCTCACAGAGTACCTGATCTTTATTTATGGCTCGATAACTCGATGACATCCCCTGGACACGCCCCTAACATGCTGTGCCTGTCAAAGCGACCTTAATAACCCCATAATCCGCTCGTAAAATATGAGAAATGACTATAATCTACACAAATGTAGGGTGGGTGCTGAAATATTGATGAATTATACCTAAGACCAGCTGAGGATTATCTAAAGTGAATGGATTGGTTTTGGATAAATGACAGGAATTGTCATAGGGTTTATGGCCATAATATTACATCCCTCCAACTAATGCCTCTGGTTGCATGAAGTACGACAAAGTGCTCCACCAGAAAGCCCTTACCCGCCACGAGGAAACTCCCAGAAATGTCAAGATTACTTGTCATTGGACACTTAAATGCATGTAATGTCCTAGTGCTTGTGTTTGCCGGTCTTATCAGCACTCATGCAGAGATTGGACAGGCATGTATGCTGAACAACTTGAGTGTGATACTTGGTGGAGCTGTTTCGTAGCTCACTTGTTCTGTTCGATAAGATTTCCCATCGACAGCAAGAAAATGATTCCCACAAATCGAAATGTAATTCCAGGAATGAAAGGGTCCAGTCTACAAATCAATACGGTGCCTCTGCCATCAATAGGCCGGCCTTACAATTTCAGCAAAAGTAGATCAATAGTTTTCTCTGTACTCCATAATGTACATTTGCGATCAGAGAATATCGTACCATGTGACTTTTAGACTTGATCATTATATAAACAGATGAATATACGAAATAGAAAAATGTAACATGGAAATAGATGGGCACATTTAAGTCCCACTTTACAGAATGATTAATTAGAGTGTATGTATAGGTCATGTTGGTGAGATTGATAAATTAGTACTCATGGCAACTGACACAGATATGTACAGTTTCTAATAGCATAGGGAATAGTCGTGAGGGAACACCAAGAACACAAGCACGTACAGGAGTTATGTTAACAACCACTAATTATCTATACTAGTAAGACATTGTGTGTGGAATGTATCTGTATTTCTGTCCTGGCTTTAGTATGATGAAGTGAGTGGCAGAATCAAGGTTAAACACTCAGGCAATTACACTTAGTAAATGTCGTCTGCTTGCTGATGGCAGACGACATTTAGTGAGGCTGCTGCAGCTGAGAGGTGTGTGGATCCTGGGTTGTTATTGCTGGGTGTGCTGGGTGGCTGGGCAGCGCCCCACACACAACCTGTCTGTGTGTCTTCACGCCTCACTGCTCTCTGTACACCATCCTGACGCCTCGACACGCCGGCTTTAAAACAACCCTTTAGGGGCATCATGGTGCTTTAATTTACTATGTCATGTTGTCGACATAAAGTATGAATACTGTATGGGCAAGTAACTCACCGATACTACATGCACTCATGCATCACATTCTTGAAGGATCAGCATGATGCACCGATGTGTCAGTGGCAGGTTACTTGCTGGTGCAGCATTGGTGCATCATGATGACACATAAACATGAAGCATTGACGCATCATGCCATCCTTTAAGTGTTAATCGACAGGAAATACCCAAATCAGCCCATGCGCCCTGAGAGACTTAAGTGATGTGTTTACATGACAAACCAAGCTTCACACCTCGACTTAAGTTACACAGAGAAAAGTAGACGAGTCAGTATAACTCATTTGTCTGAGTCAAAGCTCTGTCATCAGAATAACTCACTTTTTGACTCTGATAGGGAAGTGAGTCAAAGTCTAGTTGACTCGCCTGTGTAACAGAGTCAAAATGTATTTGACTCTTTTGTAAATCAGAGTCAAAGTAAGGCTTTGACTCATATCAACAAATGAGTCAAATACGTTTTGACTCAGCAGACTTGAAGTATCAGATGGACTGGTGGGGTTATTTATTTTATTAATCATCAGTTGCGCTGTGTCTTGAATATGGCCAGGTAGGAGTAGTCCCAACAGCAGTGCTCTTTCTGCAGAGAAAGAAAATAACATGTTCATGAAACATTTTGTGAGAAATGAAAAGAGATGCGAGACAGGAACTACTGCTAAGAAAGAAACAAATAATTTAGAAATATGTGTTACTATTTTGAATGTATAATATGATATCACATTCAAAGGGATTGATAACCTAATATTAGAAATTATCTGGTGGGTCTTTTGCTTCATAATTGTGTATGCCTATATGCAACATATCGTGGAGAAACACATACTACTAATATGATAGGCTATCTACATAATACATCTATCCCTCTATACTACCCATAACCATGCACGAGTCTATTTCTACATAATCTACATAGATGTACGTGTGCTCATGATTTCTATATATCTATATCCCCCTCCTATTCCAATCTGAGATGAATCGCTCATAATACAGTTAGCATGTATGTACATGCTGAAGATGCATTCCCCATCACTACACATACATGCATAACTAACATTAACAGCATAGCTTTACTCACCATACATGTACATGCACAGTGCAGATCGACACATATACCACTATATATCCTTACAACTGATTATAACATGGAAAGTGTCACCTAGCTGATGAAGTAATAAACGTTATACTGAATGAGAATGTATATGTATGTATATATATATATATAGTACTACGTATCTATATGCATAAAAGGGAACAAAATGGGAAGCTCTACTCACCTATACATCTATCCATATTGCTGCAATAGGCTTATACTGAAGCAAAGCTGCATCCAAACAAAGAAAACGGCGTCCCCACGTGACCTTTATGGCGGGAATATCAGAGTCAAAGTGACTTTGACTCATTGTAATGAGTCAAAGTCACTTTGACTCATTGTAACGAGTCAAAGGCAGTTTGACTCTGCTGCTGTCAGAGTCAAACCGACTTAACTCTGCAGAACAAGGGAGTCGACAGTGTTAAAAGAGTCAAACATTGTTCGACTCACTACATGGCAGAGTCAAATGAGCAAAGAAGAGAGTCAAAGTCGCTTCGACTCTGGGAGATGAGTCATTTTGACTAGGATAATTTTCTGTGTGTAACTTTCAACAGCTTAGTGGTGTTATGCCTACCTATAAGATGAACTAGATGGTGATTTTATGTTAACTTGAGATAATAGATTGAAGTGTTAAGTGTCGTTAAAACCTGACCCAAGGATCACGATACTAAGGATACATTTAAAAAGTGACATATATATTCTGATTAACAACTAAAAGACCATTAGTCTATGTAATCCACATATTTTATTCCAATACAATATAATTTACCATCTATCCCCTACCATATACATAAAAAGGCTCAGCTTTGATTAGGCTTACTGATCGACATTAAACCAACACTACAAAACCAAGTTGGGACACTCGCTGACATGTAAAGGGGCCTAATTCCTGTTTACCCAGCAGGTGGGGACCCTGATCATGGCTGAGGGGTGAGGCTGGTTTCACAAACTATATTAGCCAGGCCACACAACACAGGGCCATGTTGACTTTGGCAGGTGAGAGGCTTTTTTGAGGCTTTGCTCACCTGAGTCACCTGCTGATGGCCTGTGTGGGTAGGACAACATACCTCACCCCTCCATAATGACCCCAGGTGACCAATGAAAGGGTCATAGGGGGTCAAATCTAAGCCAGGTGAATGATGTGATTTCAACTTAGTGAAAGGCTCCATCACAGGGATGTGTGTATACTGTTCAGGTGAGAATGAGTCTGTTGGTCATGGAGGGTTATAGAAGTTCACCACATTCACCCCTATTGGACTGTTACATTATTTCCATGGCCATTTCCATGGACCACCATACGTTCTCTGATCCTTTGAAATTGAAATACACATGTATACTCAACTAAGGGTGCATGAGGACAGGTTGACATAGGCCCATTATCGTTTAATTTGAGCTGGTATAATATTGTAAATCAGCCAGATGTTTCTTGTGGATCAAGTATGCATCACCTGCCATAAACCTAGGCCGATGAATAGGCACCTCTGCATATACACTTTCAGCAGAGCATTGATTATACAGTTTCCCCTCAGCTGTTCACACCTTTAACACAAACACAATATGATGTGGTTCCCAAGGCACAAAAACTACCAGAGCACATAGTAAAACACCATAAAACATTTAGCTATTATGCTATATGATCTATCTAGAGTCTGGCAGGCCTCCTAAATATCTATTTCCCCTGCTATGAACTGTGGCATTCCAGCTGGTATTTCCACTCCATATCAGTTGGCATGAGCCAGCATAGAATCCCATGGCATAACACTTGTAAGGTGTTCGCTCATTGGTGGCTGGCTATACAGACTCTAAAGCACCTTACCCCATTTTAACCTTGCATGACACATGTTTTGGCTACAGCCAGACATCTCCAAAGGATGTCACTTCTTTTGTGTATAAAACCAGAGAGGTCACCGTACATAATTGGTCTGGTGTGTGTGTCATTCGAGGAGTATATAACAAAAATGTTCATAGCATGTGACACGTCCCATATCATATGATCAGGAAGTATTGAAAATGATAAACCAATCTAAAGAGATGGTATTAACCGTATATCTAGTGTTATAAAATCTAGCTTTATGCATTTCGACTATTTCAGATATAAATACTGAATAAAATTATTTGACATTCTCTTGCATATTCAGGAAGTCCCCTATGTATATATCAAAGCAGTTAATATACAATGCTTTATCTTAGGCCTCTTTAGGGTATTAAAGAATCAAATCGCCAAAAACAAAGTTTAGTTATGTTTGCTAGTCTAATCGGCTTATTGTCCAGGCATTCACATGCATTTATTAAGCTTTCAAACAGAAGAGATAAAAGCTATATGATCATTATAGGCTAAACAACCTAGTGGTTGGGGACATGCCATAAGTGTATAAAGGGGTCATGACATCCGAGCCGTAGATTATATTCACAGCCATAGTTCTACCCAGGACGGCGCTGACAGCTATTGAGGACAGGGTGGTGTTGGGAGGGGGAGGGAGTGATTTTATGCACTAACAAAGCGGAGAGGAGTCTTGTATCCTCCCACGCCTAAGGAGCAGGCGCTGTGGGGAGCAGCCAAGGCATGTCTTTCAGTTTGGGGTGGGGAGGCTAAGGGTTAACCCTTTACGAATGTGTGATGCTTCAAGGCTTCATGTTAATTACACCAGCAAGTAACTCGCCCGCGCTGCATTGATATATCATACTGACCCTCCACAGGTGTGCCAACTGCGAAGAACCTGCATAATGCACTGGCGAGTTAATCACTGATGATGCATTCATGTCTTATGCCTACAAAAGGGCATAGTGCATTGCAGTTCTCAAAGGGTTATAAGTACTGAGGTTATGTCATGGGAGTGTAGAGAGTGCCTGTGGAGTGGACACATGAGGTGCTGGAGGAGGAGAGGAGCGGGTTCAGGTAGGTAATGACATGGTCTCCAGGGCGGAACAAGGCTTACCAAGGTGGTCATTAACCGTAGGTAGCAAAGCATAGCATGGCGAACCCTTTCAATGAGGTCCAGTATTAGAAGGGGACTACATGGAGTGACAGAACTAGAATGATTATATATGGAAATTGGGAATAACATTTTAATACGCGATTCCGAATTTATCATTCTATAATCTGGAGAAGACGGCAACACGAGGAATCAGGGTATAAGATGATAATTTTCGTTAATACAGATCTACGAGAAGGGGTGGTATTGGTTAAGATAGGGAGTGAGGGGGATAAACCTGATTTTAAAAGTAGACAAGACAATTTGACGGCAAACCATGTCAGCAGGCCAGTCATATAGGTGACGTTGCCGCCCATTGGCTGGCAAACATAACTCTTAAACTAATAACCCATTTTTGGCCCCAGGTGTCTCCCTGACAAAGAGAGAACCTCCCTGATCATAGTAAACAGGTGCTTTACTAACGTTGGCGGCAACTGGATATATAATGTACAGGACCATGACACAAAAAGCACCACCCTACTTTGGGAACATATAATAAAGAGCAGCTATAAACATAGGCACCAGTGCCAAGAGCTACAGGCACCGGACAGTATTGGAAACAGGCTATTGTTAAAGGTTATTACTCTACCAAATGGGTGGGCCGATACATCATCTATGATACATTAATGCCACATTTAATGATACACGTAGGACTCTATATATAGACAGATATCCCGACATACGTGTTTACTGTTGGTGTACAGACCCATAGCAGCTGTGTAGCTCTGTGCAGCTTGATATGTGGGTTAATAACCCTTTAAGGGCAGCATAGTGCTTCAATGTACCATGTCTGCTGTCACCATGATGCATGAATGCAGCCCTGGTAAGACTGTATCAACTCTGAAAGGTCGGCATGATGCTTGAATGTAGCTCTGGTTAGTATAGACTTGCCAGGGCTGTATGGAAGATCATATCAGATTAATAAACTGTTATGAGTTACATAACAAAAAAAAATCATACATTATGACGACAAAGGGCTTAATTCATTAAAAGTACTATTCGGCCCTAAAAGGGTTAATTGGTGAGATTTATATGAGGCAATCAACCTGATTTTGTTGATGGTTATATCCGGCGTTGTTCCAGGTATGTTTGCATTCAGAACTACACTGTAAAAAAAATGTCGTCAAAATGACGGTGAATCACCGGCAACTTTCGGGACATCACTTTCAGCGTTTTTTTTACGGGGAACTGTCACCGTTAATTTGACGGAGATTCAGCATTCTCAATTTACAGAGATTCTGTGTTTATTTAGCAGTGGTATTACGGTAACTTAATGTTTTAATATACGGTTATTCACTGTTTTATCGAAAAACTACAATGAATCAGCGTTTTGTTTCCACATGATGTGACTAATATTTAACATGATTTTACGGTAAATCCATGTCTGTTCAACGAGGTCCCGGTTCTTATGGCACAGATTCACCGTTATTTGTATGATTTTTCCTTGTTGTTTACCAGACAATTATCCACTTTCCTTGCTAGCCATATGTGGGATGTTATGTGAAAAGGGGCCTTATTACAGGGTTCATTAAGTTTCCTTTTTCCTGGACCATGTCACATATATTGCTGAATTATTTATATTCTGGCTGATGATTAATTAGTATTCAAAGTGTGAAAAGGCTATATAGAAAATATAGAGAGATAAATTTATTATACCAATGATGAATTGAGCAATAAACAGGAGAACTAGTTTTCAGGATGACAGAAGTAAACATTTTATTCAGATAAACCGTCACTACAGTTCGGGCCGGATGGGCCTTCTTCAGGTGAAGATATATAGAAAAGAATTCACCAAAGAAGAACACAGTGTATAACTTATGCAACAGTTTATTCCAATTTTAGCACACACGCATATATGTAATAATATATAGATTGGCTGGTGCTCTCTCGTATATCCCAGTAATCCATTTGTTTGACAAATATTTTTGGGGTGGCACTATGGGAGTGCTTATTTTTTCAACAGCAGGGGTGGGGGTCATTGGCGGATTTGAGGGGGGGGGGAACCAACAGATATTTGGGGCCCTTTTTAAGGTAAGGTTTTAGGGTAAATAACAATCAATTTTGTATTTAATCATTGCCTTAAGAGATTTTCACATAATAAGACATAATTAGTTTTGATTCTTTTCATTAAACAGATTTCTGGGTAGGATCTTTGGATATTGGTGTAATGGAATGAAGTGGGGTGAAAATAGATCAAAAATATCTTTTTAAGGATTTTGACTGACATATGGCTACCTTATTGCCTCCATATATGATGAAATCCAATAAGGTATTGACATAAATATTAAGTGGGAATTTAAAAAAACATATTATGTACCCTTTATATGAAAATTGTCTGTTTATAATTCAAAAACCTTAAAGAGAATGTTCTTCTACTATTCTCATGATATTTGCATTCCATAATACTACAGCTAGACTATTGTATCAATAAACCTGTTTAATAAAATTATTCTGATCCAATGATGCCTTATATGTCTGATTTTATCAAAGCAATGATTTGATATCAATTCAATACTAAATCTAATAATCCACTCATAATGTGTTTAATATTTTTGCTTGGGGCCTAGATATATAGGAAAATTAAGACTTTTCATGATAAATTTTTATATTTTAGTAATTCAGTGTTTATAGATCCCCAAAGGTTGTTATAATGCAATTTATTCCTAGCTGACTGCATTACAGACAGCATAAGCTTTTATTGGTACCAGACTTGCCAATATTTCGTCAATTTTTGCATATTTTTTATCAAAATTGTAAAAAAACAAGTTTTCCCCAAATCACAATTTTTATGATGTGCAGGGTAATGAATTTAGACGTTTTTTTGAGTGGCCTTAAGCAGATGTATAATATGTACATACTTAATACATATCTTCTGCACTATAGATGCGAAAGGCTCAGTCTCACGACCTTGGGCCAATGTTTTCGGTCAGAGCTGGCACCCAGTCAGAGCTGGCAGCCGGTCAGAGACAAAAACATTGGCCCAAGGTCGTGAGACTGAGCCTAAAGTGTCTCTTTGATTCTACCTATCGGGACCCTTTAAGAAAGATGTGGACTGAATAACCCTTTACTTAGTCCACATCTTTACGGTTATTAAACATTGTTATTAAAGTTAGAATCCAATGGTGAGACCCTGCCACTGCCTTCTTCTTGGCAGATTTTGATCCACCCGTCAGGCTAATTCTCAGGAAACATCTGAAAATGAAATGAGTGTGAGGTATGATTCATTGAGCTTGGATCATGGACAGAACATTAGTTATAATTTACGAACCAAGCAGTCCACTGAAGAAGCATGCCATTATCAATTAATTTGATTATTTGTAACTTCCGCATTGCTAATTTACTTAAAATGGACTATAAGAATATTGAGATATATGTTTGCAATCTATGTATATTCTTTTCACATATTGAACTGCATTTACTGTTGATATAGAGTTTGATCTTAGAGCTTTTGCTAATGTTCTATTTTATATATTGATATTGATATGTTATGACAATTATGATATACCATTAATGGAGCAAAAAAGTCATGCATAAAGATAGTTAAAGATAAAGAAATGGTCAGCACACAGTCATTTATATGATGTTTCTCTTTATCTAATTAAACTATTAGTAAAGTTTCTTATGTCAAAGCATCTTTTAACTAATACCTTTGGATGAATTCCAGTGTGACAGCCACATTCTCTGGGTAATGGATGTTTAGATTGTAGAGCAGTGCACAGAGCATCCCCAATGCTGTTTGAAAGTGGCCACCTGCATGGTGACCACTGCATCGGTGGCCGCCATGAACTGACTTGCAGTCAAGTCCTCTCCTGCAACAGAATAAACTTATCCCTTATGATCATTATCATTATTATCACCTCATATACGTGGAGTTTGCCCAGCATGAAGCCAATAATAGGGCAACATTATATTGACAGTGGCTGTTGGTCCACTGTTTAAATGGGAAGTACCTAATGCACTTCTACACCCTAGATAACTCCCACCCCTCCACTTTTTAGGGAAATTTCAGTTTTCAGTTCTTCGAACATTTTTCTCGCCAAACCAGCCATTCTTAGGGAAATTTCACTTTCTCACGTTTTCAAACTCTTTTCTCGCCAAACTAGCCATTTTTAAGGAAATTTCCCTTTTTTCCGTTTTTGAATTTTTTCTCGCCAAACTACCCATTTTGAGAGAAATTTCACTCTTTTGCGATTTAGAACTTTTTCTCGCCAAATAGGGGGTTTTGAAGGAAATTTCATTTTTTTGCGATTTCGAACTTTTTTCTCGCCAAGTAGTGGTTTTTAGGGAAATTTCACTTTTTTGTGATTTCGAACTTTTTTTCTCGTCAAATAGGGTTTTTTTAGGGAAATTTCACTTTTTTTGCGATTTCGAACTTTTTTCTTGCCAAATAGGGGGTTTTTAGGGAAATTTCACTCTTTTGCGATTTCGAACTTTTTTCTCGTCAAATAGGGTTTTTAGGGAAATTTCACTTTTTTGCAATTTCGTACTTTTTTCTCGCCAAATAGGGGGTTTTTAGGGAAATTTCACTCTTTTGCGATTTCGAACTTTTTTCTCGTCAAATAGGGGTTTTTTAGGGAAATTTCACTTTTTTGCGATTTCACACTTTTTTCTTGCCAAATAGGGGTTTTTTAGGGAAATTTCACTCTTTTGCGATTTCGAACTTTTTTCTCGTCAAATAGGGTTTTTAGGGAAATTTCACTTTTTTGCAATTTCGTACTTTTTTCTCGCCAAATAGGGGTTTTTTAGGGAAATTTCACTCTTTTGCGATTTCGAACTTTTTTCTCGTCAAATAGGGGGTTTTTAGGGAAATTTCACTTTTTTGCGATGTCACACTTTTTTCTCGTCAAATAGGGGGTTTTTAGGGAAATTTCACTTTTTTGCGATTTCGAACTTTTTTCTCGTCAAATAGGGTTTTTTTAGGGAAATTTCACTTTTTTGCGATTTCGAACTTTTTTCTCGCCAAATAGGGGGTTATTAGGGAAATTTCACTTTTTTGCGATTTCATACTTTTTTCTCGTCAAATAGGTTTTTTTTAGAGAAATTTCACTTTTTTGCGATTTCGAACTTTTTTCTCGCCAAATGGGGGGTTTTTAGGGAAATTTTACTTTTTGGCAATTTCGAACCTTTTTCTCGCAATTTTTTTTTTTCAGACAAATATTCCCACTTCCCTTTATTCCCCCCATTGGGAGAGGGGGTTGTATACATTAGACATGTACATGTACTGCTCTGGCTGTACATTGAGATCTCCAGGTTTAGTACAAATGCCACCTCCCTCCTCCCACCCTTACACCTGTGCACTGTTCAGTGGGGGACCTATACTTAGGGAAACCCAAATATAATTTGCCCTCCAATGGTCTCCTGTTAGGCAGATTCTACATAATTCTTCACTCAGCATAATCTTCAAGAACCTAACTTCCATTGCAGAATATTTCTGGTTCAAAATAAGCCATACATTCATGGATGCATGCAGATTTACTTACCTGCTTTATTTTAATAGCCCATGTCCATTGCTGCCTGAGAGGATTCCCTAAGTTGATGACATCACTTCCTGTGTAGGGGATTCCCAAATCAAAATCTGTGGCAGAATATAACTTATGTGGCTCCACCTGATGGTATACGCAAAAAACGCAAACTACGTTGAATCCCGGTTATTTGAATATCCTATACAAGATGTAGCCACATTACACTGATTCACCGTAAACTATTTGCTATTTACAATGCTTCAATGTTTTCAGGATAACGGTGAATCACCGTAGTGTTTTACATTGGATCCTTGTAGAAAGTACATCTATTTTTTACAGTGTAGAGTAGAGCAGCATTCCTACTGCAGATTTAGTTCACTGTGCCACAAGTCATGTATATCCTTATATATGGGTGTTTACTACAAGGGTTATGTAAAAGATACGCTAGGTGTGCCACAGTGTATGTAAAATAAGCAAAGTGAACTGCTTGGTACCAGAGCCTGCTACTCTACGGTCTAGGGTAGACTGACCTAAAGGTAACCACGTACCATGAGATGTCCACCTTAATTGTGTAGTCATTCATGCATGATAATCCCTGTTTTTGTGTTTCATAGTACACTTTAAGTGATACTCTTTCTAGCAAAGGACAAATAAAGACAATACCATACATAAATTAAAATAACTACAAAATTAAAGTGGATATCTCATGGTATGTGGTCACCTTTAGGTCAGTCTACCCTACATATATTTTACATACACCTGGCCAAGAGTGATCTAGACTTCTACCCGAGGTGTGAATTATTGTGTTCTTCCCGTCACCTGTAGTATCAGGTATGTAATGTGATGAGGCTGGCGTCTCCTGAAGGATACATCAACATGGTGACTAGTATACCATGACAGGTATGGCAGCCTTCATGCTCCATTAACTACAAAAACCCAATCGATATCAGTTTACCATTTTAAAGTCTGCTGTATGGGTGATGTGAGGTGGGTGATGTGTTGTTGTATAAAGACGAAGGAGATCGGGGGAGGAGTGGAGGGGGACAGGGATCTATGTGGCCTCATTTTAAAACAGTGACCTTTGTGACATTCTGCACATGCTCTTTTTATAGTAGTTTGTGTAGGAAATAATGTGTAAACAAGGTTATCTAGACAATCCACCAATAAGAACATACAAGTGTATGTAAGACAGACTCTATGGGACATGTGTTAACATTGAAATAAACAAGGAGTTATTTAGTAACCCAGAAGTGAGCACATTAATCTGAAGTTTTCACCACACACGTAGGAGGCATAAGTGGATTTAACTCAACACTTAAGCAGACAAAGAGGGGAAGAGAGGGAATGTCAAATCCCATAGAACACCCCCTCCCCCTCCAGAGGCAACCAGGTGTTAGAGTCAACCGCAGGTGCAAGGAGTAAAAACACCACTAGGGTTTCTTCAACAAATAACCCATTCAATTAACTAAAGGATCGATTAAAAGACAAAGAGACCCGATAGCAACTCCCATTTAGTTTAAACGTGTCACTTTACCTCCAAGGCAAATACAGTTTACCCCCCAGGCTTTTGTCTTGTCCAGTGGACTGACCAAATGACCCCTGTTACCCCCTAGAGGTCATGCCCCAGTGACCCTGGGCCTTTTACTCACCCTCTGTATTTTAACCGCACTATGGAAAGGCGACTGGGCAAAAATGCTCTAACGGCAAATACAAATTGGACCGCATCACGCTGGGTACAAATTGTTATTGACATGCAACCCACAAAGATATTTATTGATTGATTATGTTCTATAGTGAACAGGGAGAGAGTTGCAGGGATTTCTGGTCTGAGGGGTGGACAGAATGCATGCATGCCCTCGTCACCCAGTGCCAGTGCATTCGTATTACTCTTAATATGACCCATGTAATTTACATAATATTCATTTCTCATTCCCTACCATTGACAAGAACTGAAACCTTGTCTGAACAGGGAGTTATTCAAGCCGGTAAGAAGTTAATGGGTCGACTTGCATTGGTGTGACTTAAACAATGGTTTATCCCACGGTATTAAAGACAATGGGTGGCCGGCTTAAACCCCCATCGCCCCTATTTATAGGGCTGAGTACCTGTTCCTACTCCACACCCACTGTTGCTGGAGGGGTACCGAGATGTTCACCTTTAACCCACTCCCATAAGCTTCATGCTATTAACCCCTTTCTTTGGGCCTGGTGACGTGGGTGTTTCATAATTGTGCATGCACATTAGCCATGAAGTTCCAGGGTCTACCACTGGACCACCCCACAGTATACACCTTGGTGGTATCATGGTCTATTTCACCGGTGAGGTAGAATTGGGGGATCACTACACTTGTCTCTAAATCTGGATAGTTCATACATACCAACCACACTTCAGGTTCAATTGGGCCTGACCAAGTCTGTCATTCTTGCCAAACAAAACAGGGGTTTTCCGCTTGAGTAGCAACCTTTTTCTTCCTCCCAGAAAGCATGCTGGGAAAAGTAGATGCTCCGTAGCATTGTCCCCTCCTACACAATCCCTGAACTGCCCCAATTACATGCATCACCCAGGGGTCCTCCATGCAGTCTTGGTGAACCAATTACTGTTAATCAGAAACAAGTAGGTGTTATGTAAAACCCCAGTGGTCAGGGATGTTCCAAGTGCAATCTTGTAAAGAAATTAGCTATTCTACCCTGCAAACCCTGACTCCTGAGCAGCAGGTGGTAGGCCTGCGACCCTTGGCTGTACTAGACACCCTCTACTAAACAATGCACTGTCAACGTCACCTTGCTCCCTTCTTTATTTTAGGATTTAGACCATTGTAAATGCACAGGGTAAGAGGTTGGATGGTGTGTCACGTTGCCTTACGACCTATAGATAACACGCTTGCTACATGGGTGGTGATGTCGATCAGATCTCTGAGGTCTAGATTTCTGAGGTCTAGAGATCTAGATATCCCACTCCTACACATTTCCCATAGTAAAAAGGAATTGTATGAGAAAGACAAGGAGAGTCCCACCTGCAGCACCAAGGATCAACCCCAGGGCCCCTGGATCAAAAGTCTACACAATGTGCCACCTCTCCCATAGATGTAGTAAGTAGTAAGGTTAACCCCACCCATTATAATATATTATACCCAAAGTAGTAACCACAGCATATATAATTCCATGTGGAATAGATATACATGATCACATGGGTATTCTTTTTTTTGTGAAGGGGCCTCCCCTTTATTAAATGAGATAATTACTCACAAGATAAACACACTCAGTTAAATCACACACATAATACTAACACTGATGGGAAGGATAATCCTCTGGGACAAATCCCCTGTGCTTAATGCACCCACAGGGGAGCCACCATGATGCTTCTTATGGTAGGCTGGGACAGGTGTGCTACCATTACTTGTAAGACGAAAGGTAAACATCCCCTAACCCTACTACTTACACAATCCCCTCCACCTGCGGCCTGTGATATATGATAGACCAACCCTGAGAAAGGAAGGAGGAGACATGTCCCCATTTCCAGTGTTTTTTTTCATGGACTGCAGCAGTGAACTCCTCTATCTAAAAGACTATGGAGTGATATTTATGGTATTAAATTCCACCTGAAGCAAATCCCTTTACAGCACGATAGCGTGCTGCCTATAATCCATGTACTATTTTGCCACAGGTATGCTTACGAGCAATGGACGTGATGCTAGACCTTTAGTAGCGTCATCATCACAGACTGGTATAGTGTATAATAAAACACATTGCCATGTTCTGCATGTGCGTGCTGTCTGTGCACCTTGTTATATACATGTAGTGAACATGAGACAGTCAACATGTCTGAGTGGTATACAATCAGGTAGAATATGGGGTGAGTGCCCTAACCTCAGATACCTGATAGTGGCCTCTGACTCCTCCTCGGGTTACCCAGTAGGAGCCACATAAGGCCCAGGCCATAGGGGCCATGGGGAATAGACCCTGGACATATAGTTTAGTGGTGGGATAGAATAACCAGGCGACAAAGAGCTGGGGGGTAGGCACCCTACATTATGTCAGCTGTCAGGTGGGGAGGCCCACCTTTGTCCAGGTGAGTATTATATAATGCCCACCTGCCCATGTGTCACAGGAGAAGGTCACGTGTGTAACAAAGCACCAATGGCGGGTGGCTATGTATACAATGGCCTCCCCTTCTCACCCCTCCCATCCAAACTATTACTACCCCCTTCTCGCAGTCTCAGGCCAACTAGTGCCCTTTCCATAGCCCCTTCCCAACCGCAGCCCTCAATTGCCCTCAGCCTAACCTCCCCTCCTTCCGCGCCCACCCATCTTCCCCATGCCCTATTGTGCCCCTATCTCCGGCCTGCTATGTATATTGTCATCCACAGGGAAGTCTGACTCACTGCCCAGCCTTACACCCTTATCATACTTGTTAACCATTTAAAGGAATCATACTGTCTAATACACTAAGCCTTTTTATAAGCTATCTGGTGTTACATTTATGCAACCGTGCTGACTGTACACCTAAGGTTGATACCCCGGAGTTCATACACTGCCAGGTTCCAGCATGATGCACCGATGCAGCCCTGGAGAATAGCCGGAGAATGCACCATGAAGACAAATGAACAGGAGGCCTTGGGGCACCATGTCGTCATTATAAACAGGTTAACAGCGGTGTCCTTTCATTATAAGACTGTTTTTGCACCCGTTGTGTGGGCCCTTTATACTTAGACAGCGGGAGGTGGGGCAGAAAGACAACAATGTTAGAGTCAATGAGGCGTGAGGCTCATCCCCTACACCTCCCATCATGCATAGCGGTGGGCGGTTGGCGGGAAAATCAAAACTGAAAATCAAAGCGGCGGCTGTCCACACCCCCAGGTGTCAACTCACTTTACCCATATATCAATTTAAGTTTAATTTCTAAGTGTTTTGTTTCCCTGCCTTGAGGCCAAAGGTGTCTGTCTTTACCTCTCCTCGGTCTGGTCGTCACTTCTTATTATACTACTTTTTTTTAATATAGTTTATATAGGACAATAGACAACAATCATTTCATTTTATAAATGACAATATGCAATTATCACTTGCATGGATCAAACTGACGTTATGGACATATCATTGATACACCCTATTTTCTATTCAGTTAAAAATGAAAACATCACATCTGCTTGTCAAATGTAATACTTTGTAATAAATGAGCCTCGTTTAGAGCTCGCTGAAACGAGAAAAAAAGAGAAAAAAAAGACACTATAGCCGTTGCTGACCCGGTGGAGACAAGGGAGAACAGCTGACATTCAATCCTACCAAAATTCGCCAATCCTACAAGTCCCAATAGAGATAATATAACTAATTCCTCTTGTTATTTATCCAAGAAAATATAAGGGCAAGATCGTTCACACACCAGCAGTACCATGTTAATTGTATGTACATGTACAAACATTGTATGCTCTAACCTACTGTGTATATTCACACACTGTTTGCAAACTCAGCATACTGTAACTTCCTTAACGAGCTGTGACATGGGCCTTAGTGTTTCCTCATTATGTGAGCCCATGTCTGAGCCGTCAGTAAGCTCATTAGGGGGTTTGCTGAATAGCACAGTAAGCCATGTTCTTAAGGCCTGCTCTCATACCTGAACCCTTTCAGAGTGGCATACTGCTTCAAGATGGTATCATGATGCACCAATACAACACAGGTAAGTACTTTACCAGCACTGCATTAATGCATCATGTCAACTCCCACAATACACTATCAACCCTATGAAAGCTTGCACTGCATTTGTGAATCCTGACGATAAAATGACATGCTGCACAATAGTACATTTAAGCACTCTGCTGCCTTAAAGGGTTAACTCCCGCTGCTTATACACCTGAGCAGGGCCACCAATAGTGTGCTACAAGGTAAGCCTTAAGTTGTGGTTATCAGGTGTGTATGGTCAGTCTAGACTCAACCACCTAGACGACTCACCCTAATCTGTCTCCATCTAGGTTCACCCAGGCAGGTAAATTACACCTGGGGGGAGGCTATATGGACTATTACATAGACCCTAATGACGCTGGGGTGCTCAGATTGAGATCGACACTTGTCTGGGCCAGTGGAGTACAGGTCTCACTATCTGGAGGCCTATTAAGCACGTGCATGCCCCAGGTGCTGACAACCCTCAGCCTTAGAGATGCACAGACATAACAGCCATTTTAATGCTTCTATTGTAGAGTCATAATGATGGCTAAGATTGCTGCCTTATCAGTGGAAATACTACACAGATGTATAAAATCTGAGCCATTTACTTTTTATTCAGAATTGGGTTCTCTAACTACCAGTGATGTTTTACTAATAATGGAGTCCCCATGATATGTATATGGGGCTTGCTCTGTTGTGCCCCCCCCTTTCTGCTTTAACTTAAGTCTTTGCTCAAACATAGCGCTTAGACATGGTACACTATACCTGGCTGCTGCCAGCCCATGAGGCCCCTCCCACCACCCTGCTCCCCTTACAGCCGGCCTCCACCCCACCCAAGAGGCACAGGTATATGTACACACTGGAGAAGTGGTGTACAGTAAGAGAAAGGCTGGCCGTCACACCTCTTGGACACAGGAGTTGAGTGAGGGCTCCCACCGGTGTACTATTATAGGGTGGAGGTGCAGAGTGGAGGAAGGCAGGAACACCACTTAACTTGGGCACGGCTTGTATGCAGCCGACTTATTAAAGTAATTCAGTTGGGATAAGGTCAACTAAAGTTGTTGTTCAATCACGAAAGGAGGGCAAGGGTAAGGTATGTAGGAATAAAGAGAAGAGAAATAATAATGGAGTGTACTCATCGGTAATGGAGAATGTGGGTAAAGGCCTTATTAAATGCTTTCAACATTACAGCAATGCTATGGGAAAGTGAAGGGGAGAAAAATGAGACTTATGCGAATTACAGGATCTGATCATTTGAAAGGAGTCAAATTATACAAGTAAAAATTGTGTATGGAGCCCAGTATTGAGCATATCTTTGCCATTACTGTATGTAAATATGAAGTTGATGTGAGTCATTCTGAAATTGGAGGTCCGCGTTCTAATTAAATTATATTGAATAGGATACATGATAGTATTTCTCACTGTGTGTTGGTGGTGCACCACCATATCTAGATCTATATCTATGCTTACCTATTCAGGCATGGGGAAGAGATATTCACAGAACCAGTACAAGATGATTAAAGTCCAAATTATACGACACTGGGATTGCACTCGTGTGTACGTGTGTCTTTTTCTAAAACAATCTCTAGGCATGTAGCACTATGATCCCCACTACACCCGCCTAGCTTTAAATCCACTATAATCTTAGTTCCCCCAGTTCCCACGTCCACCCACCTTTGCCTTGACCTAGGCAGGTGAACCTGGCCACTATTAAGCACAGGTACGTTCCAGTCAGGTAAGCAGTCCTATAATACTACAGACACCCTTCATAAACCCTATAAATACGACTCTCAAACACATGATATAGACACATCAATACCCCTCACATCCATAGTCATTCACCCTTTCCCAGCCCACCCCATACACTCCCACCACGAGACACCAGCAACAATTACATATATGATTGTACCATTACATGCCATTCCTATTCATTATCTCCCCTGGATGTCTCATGCTATTGTGTTCTCAACAACAGGTTTCATGCCCACCACCAAGGGTTTGCACCACTGTCTCATGCCTTCTCTGTAGAGTTATGTATGCTCCAGAGTGCAGAAGGCCTCTCCTCAAGGTCATCCGGACTGATCAGGCCTGCACTACCGGCTGGCTGGCTACCCCCTACCCTCCTCCTACCCTCCACCCCCTCCCACCTACTCCTCCACGGCAGTGGCAGGTCGATAAAACGTGCAGTACACCGTGCCTGGACGAGTGCAAGAACATGTAGTCTAAAAAGATGATCCCATTTGAAAATAGGTGCCATTTTTCCACCCAGGGAGAGAAGGGCTAGGGAGGAGGGTGTTTGGAGTGGGGATAGGGATGGAGGATTGGGAATTGTCTTGTGTGTGAGCAATGTGGTGGTGGTGGTGGTGGGTGGTGGTGCTGGTGGTGCTGAGGCTGGCACCAATGCTGCAGTGCTGGTGCTGGTGCTGGTGGTGGTAGTGGTGCTGGTGCTTGTGGTAGTGGTGGAAGCTTCCCGTTGTCTGTCAGGCCCTGCCTCCTGCAGTGGCGGCTTATTCTAGTACAGCCACTCCTGTGTATTGAGGCCATGCAGGATGGGGAGTGTGTGTGTGTGTGGGGGGGGGGGGGGTGGTGGATCCTGGGATTAAACACAGTGACAGCGGCTGCTGACAGAGCTGTCAGCTGGGTTTAGATGTATACATGTAGATGTGGGAGGCGGGGAGGCAGGGGAGGTAACCTCTAGCGGCATGATTGGGGAGGCAGTGGGCTGGTACCGGAGGTTGCCAGCAATGGCAGCAGCGGCAGGACCAGCAGGGATCGGCTTGGCAGTGGTCTGACAGTAACCTTAAGGCGGCGGCGCCAAGGCCTTGCTGCGCGGCTGGAGCACTGCTGGCATTGCCTGCATGACCGCTGCAGTCTTGTGCCGTCCTGCCTACCTCTCCTGCAGGAAGGCAGCTCCTGTCCGGCCGGCCATTCTCTGGTCTACACAACCCACGTAACGCTGCTGAACCCGGCATTCCTCCCTCCCCCGACGTATATAGCATTCCCCCCCGCCCCTGCCCTTCCTAGATCCAAAGCCTCACGGCTCCAATATCAAAAGCAGCAGCAGTACTTACTTGCTAGAAAGGCGACGCAGACCAGGATAAACTTGCACCAATGCATCTTGCCGTCCGGGGGTTGTGGCCTTTTCAGATTTTTAATCCCTCGATCTCTGTCGGTTCCCACACAGAACGAACGTAGCCGCTGTATGTACTACTAGGTTCCAGGAGCTCGTCGGGGTAAAATGCCGGCCTTGGTTGGGGGGATGGTCGATGCTGGACGTAGGGAGGGTACTGCGGTACTCGCACGGTCGCTACTGGTTGGGTAGTGGGCGGCGGTAGTGGTTGTAGTACGGGAACAGCGCGCTAGGTGGCAGTGGCGGCAGTGTTGGATGGAAACGAGGCTACCGCGTCCCTGCCTGTGCTCAAACCCTGAACGCTCTACTGAGTAGATATACATTGTACCAGGCAATGGGTGTAGCAGAACAGTGTGTATATTAAATATGTGGAGAAGGGTATGGGTTTGTTGGCAATGCACACAATGGTATTTAGACTACAGGACTGTTGCTGCCTTATACTATCGGCCCCAGTGGTTCTGAGATACACCACCAAAGTGCGTCCGTGAAGGTAGTAGTTATAACGATGCAGTCACTTTGATAATACTCTTTTGTAATAGTCCCCCACACTTTAACACTGGCAGACATTCTCAAAACCAAAATAACAGGGTCATTTATCATTTCATAATTAGCCAAGCAATAATATCTTGTATAGCTCTAGGCAGTGACACTGGACCAGGGAACAGATGTGCATCACATCATGGCCCACGCCATAACCCACCACACCACACTTAAAAGGCATCAGCAGCCCCGCCGCCCCTCCTGGTGAGGGTTTGGGGAACTAAGTGCTATATGGGTGCAGGATCCAGGCTGGGCGGCACCACTCCAGGCGTGGGGCCCAGGAGGAGTGGAGGTCGGAGGTGTTCTGCCCTGGAGCAATTCTTAACCTGGAGATCAGATTGGAGATGATAATGTGTGAGGATATTAGGACTACCTTTTTCAGCTTTCATCAACCATCAATTTTCTTGCTGTACAACTGTTTGTCCTGGGTCTGCTTGCCACTATCAGTACCAGCCCTCATGTAATAGGGAATGGAAACATCCCCTAGGTGTGGGGTTTTAGATAACACTGGGAGGTTACAACTTTTGCCTCGCCATTGTACTCCCATATCACCAGCATTACTCAAGATAGCAGACACTTATCACAGAAGCATCAACACCAACCCCAACCATGACCACCGAAATTAATATAAAAAGTGATAGAATTTGCCAAAGTGGCTGTTTGGTTGCGGCGCAGTGATCAGTGTACAACGTGTATTCCCAGTGCGACGATCAACACGGAACACGTGGAACCTGATAAGGACTAGGCTGAGTCCATTGTTGATTTGAGTTCCTCAGAGGCATGTATGAAACACACAGAGGAGATACCCAGAGTGATACCCAGAACAGAAAAGGACAAGTCTTATATCCTCCTGGAATACAAGCCTATAAAATAGTGAACTACAGCATCTAACACGTGTTGCGTTTGTATCAAATTGACTCAATAAGCGCTTTGTGATTTCTAGATGTCATTGTACAAAGGTCCATTCCTAATCCGACTAAAGTTGTTTTGATGCAGGATAACCACCGCTGTCCTACGTTTAATATGATTATCAATCATTTATTATAAACGTCATGAAAGCTATATATACCAGCGTTATGCGTTTGGCTTGAGGTATTATTATAATATCTATAATGTGTTGCACTCCCGTACATATGGAATACTGTTATGTGTTTTTACCTTATCACAGTAGTAATCCTAGCTCAGGCATGCATTCCATTACTCACAATGACAGTGTGATGGATATGTTCGTCCAAGACATTTACAGAACCAGGAGAAAGAGCATTCAAGTCATGGCAGCATATCATAATCAAACTATTAGATTTATGCTGTGACCCTTCCAGTGTCTAATCCCCCAGATTCGTCTATATTTATGGAGGGATTCACGTTGGCAACGATAAAGTGAGGTGATGTGATGTATTCAGTGCTTTTGATTTTTGATATTTCAGTTACCCTTTCGTTGTAGTTTCCTTTGTATTATAGTATCATAATATATCAGAGTATCATAATATGTTATGTCAGGGCGTATATATAGCGTTGGGGCAGTTGAACATTTCACAGAACTAACATAATAATACGAGATTTTAAGTATAGTTTTTACCCTTTAACACAATCATTAAAAACTGTATTTCTCCACTTGTTTTATTTACCTCGGTTAGTATAAAACATACATGATACGTATTTACAGCCTGCAACAAACGGAAAACGCTAAAGAACACATATGGAAGAAACTATGCCCAAGCATGGACACTGGCCCTCAGGCCTTTACCGTTATACTCCTTCAGGCCTGGACGTTAGTTGACACAACAGCTGTCTTTGACATGTCAGCTCCCCACTCATACCCCCCCCCCCCACTTTTTGGCAGTATACTAACTCCACTGCTCCTTCGTTACCTCACACCTTTTATTCTGTCATTATTTATATACCATGCCTTGTCATTTCCCGCCAAATTGCAATTACTTCCCGCCTCTCCTAACAGTGGATATCAGTGTTTATTATACGATTGAACGACTCATCGTGCTTTTTAGGTGATATCCCCGTGCTGATATCTAGTGATATCGGCACCCTTCCGGTGGATATCATGCCATTTCCGGTGGTCCTGAGCGATTCCGAAGTTTATTCACCCATAAAATCCGAGGTTTCATGGTGATTCGATCTCAGGACCCCAAGACTAGAAGCCGAAGCCTCTACGCGCCTTGCCAATCCGGCCATACAGAAGGAGGGGATAAAACAAGAAGTCTATACACGTATTCTCAGCCCTCTAGCTCTTATATTAACAGAGATACAGCAACTTTTACACTTTTTGTTATAACTTCTCCTTAAATCATTTTTTTTTAAATTTTTTTTTTTTACTATAAAGGTAGTAGTTGGACTTTAGTTACCTAGTCGTTAAAATAATTCTAGGGGGGGGGTTTCACATACATATAGGCCCTTTAAAATTGCTACGTTTCCACCCGTCCACCCTCAGGTTCGAACCGGGGATCTCATGCATGTGAGCCGTACACGCTAACCGCTCGGCCACAGCTGATATGATACAAGGCTGGGGAAACGCTGCCTATATTGAAGTGTAAAGCTTCTGCTTCCTCACCTCCGCTACTGAAGAGTTCCACAACATGGCGACTGCACCCTCTGTACAAGACGACTTATGTATCATTCAAAATGGCTAAATTAGGACATATATAAGGTAATTAAAGACAATTAAATGGAATAATCGTATAATAAACCTAATATTGAATGGCTGACGCCCTCACTCGGGGCTGTATCGCTGGATATCGTCACTCGTGCTACGCACTCGTGCCGATATCCAGCGATACAGCCCCTTGTGAGGGCGTCAGCCATGCATTATTGGTTAAGTATATACATTCCCTCCTGGATGTTTGCGCACTCCACTACAACCCCCCCCCCCTCATCCCCTCAACCCCTACCCCACTCAACCCAACACTTACATACCAATTACAGCGGGCAACCAATATATACTTATCTCTCCAGGTAAATCTTTCCGGGAACCGAACTGGCAATTATCCTTTCAATTTTATGTTGCCCTCTGTAAATGGATTGTGTAATATTACTTGATTTTCCCGAAGTGACAGCTGAGCAAATATTATTTACATTTAAGTGGTCTCAATGATCTCCTAAAACACATCAAACAATATAACTAGTTCCGACAAGTCTCTCAGAAATCAATAGTTTTGGGCTGTCTCCAAATTGAAATGCATGGGAGGCTTACAGAACATCTGTAGTATACATATGGGGTGTCTTCAATATGACATAATATGGATCATATAAATCATAAAGCAAACTGAGCCCATTTGTGCTATACCCAATTTATTTAATGTCCTCTTCAAAGAACTGCAAACACCCAGAGTATAATCATTTAAATTTATGTAATTAAACCATCATAAGTCACTACGGGGTCAATTTAATGCATTTGAATGGATCTGCTTATAAATTATTTAATATCAGTTAACCTATAGAGGGAGCCTTGGCAGAGTTTAAAAGTGCAGGTAGGCGTATAAACCTGCTGGTTAAAATATTGATGTAACTCAACCCATCGTACGTAAAAGCTCTCAAAATGCAACTCGTTTCTGTGATATTCCCAAGAATCGGTTATTATGGTGACCTATGGTTTTGTTGAATAGCGTTTGAGTCCGGGGGGTCACTTTGTAGAGACATCTACATTTGGTTTTGAATTTTCCTTCAAAGGGTTTTTTAGAGGTGCAAGCCCATTTTGGATTAGCATAAAATTGTTGGTACCTGAATAATATATTCCGAATAAGACTAAGCTATAACTGCTCAAACTAGGACTAAAAAATGCAGTATGCACCATTTGACGACTACATTTTAAAAATCTAAACCAGAAAATAATCATGCTAAACCCGTGAACGTCCCACCGGTAGTACAGGTATGTTATTTTTGCATGCCCTTGTCCAATCTCATATTAATACCAAATGACCTTATCCACCTATCTCAATTTATATAATGTCCCCTGGTACATCATTACTTTACTCCAGGGATACCTTCCCACATGACGACACCTCTAGGTGTGATTCACAGACTCCGATACACCAAGTCTATTAGTGTTAGCTTACCACCAATCTCCCGTGCAGGAAATGGAAATGTTCCAGCATGTGTCTGTCCTGGATCTCCTACACCACAGCGCCACTGGCACGCAGCGGTAGCGACGGGAACTATACTCGTCACCATGACAACGATACTGATGGCATTAGCAGCAGAAGTAGCACTGTCATTTGAAGCACTGCGAATTTTGAAAGAGTGTGAGAAAGAATATAATTCCGTGAATGGTATTTGTATTTCTGTTGGGAATTTGATTTCAGACTGACTTGTACTAATTAGCTCAATTCCCTTCGGGGGTAGAATTAAGCCAGGCTGATTTCCTTGTGGGAAATGCCTTAATATCCACAGCAGTTGATAGTAACTGTTCTATTGAGGCATTTTATATCAACTGCATATCGGGATTAGGTGAACAAACAGCAATATAACTTTGTAGTGGTGTGACTTCAAATGATATAATATGTTAGGCCTCCCCAAATATAACCATTAACATGTGTACTAAAACATGTCACACCTCATTACAAAAGGAATAAAAAGCGCTCACTCAAGAATCCTGTTTGATCTGAGGGTAGGGTATATTATGTTAGTTCAATGATTATTGATATGGTCCCAGACCGATGCCAGCATCAAGAAATCGTCTCATAGTATATACATAGCTATTACAGTTCACGTGAACAGTAGACGTACTCTACTGTTAGTACACAGTAGGAAAGATGGTATTTTTTGGTTCACTATTTACAGCGTACCATAAATTCCCGTGTAGAAGCCGCGGCTTGTACAAGGGTCGGAACCCCAGTGCGGCTTATAGGATTGTCCCAAAGTCTAGGTGCGGTTTATACAAGTCTTTTATATTAATATGGTACAATAATAAACTAGCAATTTTCAGACCCACGGTGCGGCTTATAGGATTGTCCCAAGTTAGGGATGTGGCTTATAGGTTTGTCCCGAGCTAGGAGTGGGGTTATACGAGGGTTAGGCATTTACGCGAGAATTTACGATAGTATAGCACTAGATAGTTTGAAGTTCAGCTATGTATACACATTGATGTAGTACAAACTATATGGGCTGACATGAAGCTGACTAGGGTTGATAAGCAGTGAGTGGCTGAGGACACAGGAGGTGTTAATGTCAGGTGTTAATGTCAGGTGTGACCGGAGGGATGTGACCAGTGAGGTGTTAATGTAAGCTTCAAGTTAACATCCTCCAATTAAGACTTCCTCAGACATCTGTTAATGAGACATAGAACTCACCTGTCCACACACCTGGGCGGCTGCCATGGTAACCACACAGGCAAACTCCACAAGGAGTCCCACACCTCTTTGTTGTCCACTGCCCCTCCCTCCCCTGCCTTCGCATCCAAACAATGCATGTACTATCAATTAAGAAGTCTGGTAAGAGTGTCACTGGGGTATGGTCACCTGGTAATGGTATGATGATTATCAGCTGACTATGATGTTTCTAAATGCCAGAAAGAATTTAGGTAAGTTGAATGGAGTGCAGATCAACCTAGTTTGAGGTTCAAGTTGGCTTTCAAATATATCCCATGCGTATATAAGTCCTGGCCTTCTAAATATAATCTAATTGAATTTTGAACCGGAATGTCACCTATGGTTACCTTAATTCATGTTGTGTATGACAGCGATATCTCAGTAATGAGTTTCTTAATTAATTAACCCCATCCACCTGGTAAGCACAAAATTGCTTTGAGTTTCAAGAAAGCCAGTGGCGAAGGGGTTAAGTCCCTATTCTGATAATGCACCTGATGCCTACTCCGTTCAGCCCAATATTTCAGCAAGGCAACCCAAACTTATACATAAATTGCCATACATTCATGGTTTTTGACCGCTCATAGTGATCCACCATACTCCCTGTTAACAAATGAGTCCTCTAGAAAGTTGTCGGCATTGCATGTATGTTTGCCAAAATGGCTCCCACTTGGGAGTCTGACTCTCAAAAGGAAAAGTTTATTTCAATCAGCATTAGCAGTAGGAGCGAGAGTTATTTTAGGACACATTGTAGACTTACTCTAATAAGGAGTGTTTCCTTTCAATCAGTACTAGTATTAGTGGAAGAAAACAACTTTGACATAAAACGATTTTAGGGTGACATCATCTAGGCAATAAGTATAGAGGCAGGCGACTTCAGTGATAGATAACTGCTCTCCTTCCGTACAAAGTATACTTGCTATATACGTCATTTAAGGACCGCTGATTACTTTAAAGTTCTATCCCATTTGTAGGCATAATCCATGAATGCAGTAATCTGCAAATATATTGCTTTGCAAATAATCATGATGCTTGAATGCAACTCTGGTGAGTCATTCGCAAGGGATGAATTTAAGCATCATGCCAACAAAGGGCATTTAGTATATTAAAGCACTATGCTGCCTTTAAAGGGTTATGATACAGGAGACAGGTGTGTAAGGGCACGCAGCATCTGCACCTGTGACTTGTGACAGTGGAGGCCCCTTTACCGCCCAGACATAAAACACAAGTTGCAGTCTTGCAGAAATACAAGCCACCTTTTAACCCCGACCTCTACCCCTCACCTCCCATCACTACTCTCCCCTATTCTACCCACTATGAAGCACCACCGTCTGTTAAGGTGCGCGATAATAGAAGAGTTTCAGACCTAAAAACACCTGATGCCTCTGGGGCTGGGTGGTCGCCGCCCTCATAGCGCTGAACCACGCCCACACGTCAATCACACAGCGTAGGGGCGTGGCCAAACTTGACCGAGGGGGCAGGGTGGGCCTCATCCAATTACCCGCCTCTGAAAGGACCCGATGCAACCACCAAAAAATCTAACTTTTTTGAAGATTTGTCATCTATTGTGGGCGATGTCCCATCAGTGGCATCTCCATGGCGACAGAGACACTGGAAATACCTGTTCTGCGGTGGGTGATGGGTGTTGTAGAATTTGCTGTGGGGTTCACTCAGGTGGATTTAATGTCCCACTTTTTTCAAAAGATACTGGGGATTTCCCTCCCCATTCCAATGAGGGAACCTGTTAAAGGAGGGGTAGAAGCGTATGTAATTAAAATCATAGTGGTTGATGTGCCCCGGAGGAAATTTGAAATAAAGCTGCTATACACGATAGTTGAACTCGGCCCAGCAATGATATGTAGGAAACTGCGATATATATACTATTCAACTAGGTTAATGACCAGATAAAAGAAATTCGATATGAAAATAAATACCCGCTATTTGGCAGAAATCTGATAGCATTACACAGCCTTGGCAACTTCATTTAAAAGTATGAGCTGTTGAAACTGAAGTCGACATTTGATTTGTTTATCCTGAGTTTTTCAATATAAGCCATGTAGAACCCATGTTAGTAACATCCACCTATTCATGTTGCATTTAATTACAGTTTCTAGAGTGGTGTACCTAATGTTGTGGCATATGTTTTACGAGAGAACCTGAATTCTGAATTTTGAGTAAAAATAATACAGGATGGCCATAACGTATCTTGGCCATAGGAATTACGAAACATATTTGTTGATGCCATAACGTTACAGTTCTAGCACGGGGTCAATTAAATGAGTAAAAAGTATTAATTGAGTTGCATGTACCATCTATAAAAGATATAACCCGACCCTAATTGTTAAGCTATAAAGTGTGATTGCGTGCTAAAGTAACAGCCATTCATTAAGTCACCATTAGTGCTGACTGCTACAGGGTGTACCTGCCATCTAGTGTACATTACCCACACTACATACAGCATCACATCAAAATATACAGTTAAAGATGGTATGTAAGCCAATACATTTCCCAAACTTTTTCCTTAAAAGGGATGCCATGGGTTCTATTATCATTTTAGCTAATACACAGTACCCAATATTTGCAAGATATTTGTATATAGATACATGATTTTAGATAGTTAACAATATAGCCTATTCACCTCACTGACTCAGTCACTCCCCCAGGTGAGTACAGGGTAAACTAGCCTGGTAGAGAATGCACTGAGCCATGCAGAACCACAACAGAGGGAACTTTAGTGTCGACCTACAGAAAAAATGATTGCACTAAATATGCTTTAGATATATCCTATATTTTTAAAAGTAAGGGAGTATTTATAGCATGGGACATACAAAAGTATTATGGCATCAATAGAAAATTGACGAATTTTAGGTGACAACCCATCTTTAAAGGGGCTAATCCAGTGGTGACAAATATAACGGATGGAAGCCCATCCGTTTTTGATAACATGATTAGGGTGGATCCCTAGAAAATCGACATGGCCACATGGCCTTTTCTTAAAATCGATATTCGACATGGAGCTTAGAGACTGACATGAGTGAAAAAAAGGTGACATGAGTAATGACATGGCCATTTCTTAAAGCATGTATCTCCAACAGACAATATAATTTCAAATATTCAGCTGCCACAATGGATACGTAATATCGGGAGCAGTGGAGTCTAGGATTTACCAACTGACTGTCTTAACTGTACAGGATAAGCATAAAACATATAAATGAAATTGCAACTCATTGATATTAACGCTGATTGAATTCAAAGAAAAAGTGGATTAACTATTAGTTTTCTTCTTTTCTCCCTGCCTGCCAATAGAAATAAACACGTTTCAAAAAAGTGTGTTTAAGTTTTGTGTCGTCAACATGCCAACTCAAATGTCATCAGAGACACCTGATATCTACTTTTACACCTTAGCTTTGATACATACATTAGCCTGGATAGTGCATGTGAGCAACACGCATTTAATGGCCAGCAATAAACATGCAGAAAGATAGCCTCGAGGTGTGTACCTGTTTTTACAGTTAGGCTAAACAGGTGTATGTTTCAGGCTACAAGGATGACCCTATGTTTCCCTCGTCCAATTCTTAACAAAATGAATAATATTTCAAATTAATATCTGCCAGACATATAATTATAGTCAAAAGGGTAATGTGCCTATATGCGAATGGCTTTCTGCAGTCATATAGGTAAGAAAAACGTTAAAAAGAAAAATATGAACTCCCTATTCTACATTCCCGAATTTCTCAACCCAAAACACACCTTTATCACGTTGGCCTGACTGTGGAGCAGGTCGGACACTGTACGTGGAAATGTTGATACATTTCAGATAGTCACTCCCACAGTGGACACTGTAAACTATAGCCCACACAGCAGCGATACTGTACACTGTCAGGAAATACTAGTCAATCGCCATGTTTTTAGATGATGGTTGAAATTCTCAGCTGTTGGAGAATAGTTTTCTGTGTGTAGAGGTGTGACGCCTGGAGGATTAACCCTGACAGATGAGGCTCCTGGTGTGGGGTGTATGTCCTGGTGCCATGAGGGGGATGTGGACAATACTCCTGGTGACCCTCCTCCAGGTGAACCTGGATCAGGGGGCCTCCCTTGGGGAGAAGAGACAGCCAGGTATGTTAAATTCCACACAATACCTACTTTTAAATATCTTGATAATTTTCTCAAGGCAAAACATGTGTTTCAGATTACATGGTCAGGTAATGTATCTACCGAATAGTTAGGTGTCTCAGCGTAAATAAAGCATGAGATCGTTATTTTCTGGATAAAAGCACCATTTTTTCCCCATGTGCACAGAAAAATTTGGGGAATAATCATATTAAGTGCTACAAAAGATCACATGACTGGAACACCCTCATTTTTTCAATATGGCCGACCAAAAGTAAAACATCACATTGTAAATACATGTTTAAGTCAGGCTCCTGAAGATCAGTTAATTGGGACTCTTTCCCAGTGGGTACATAGCATTTAATCAACATTGAACACTGGTTGACAATGTTGATTCAACGTTGATTAAACGTTGATTCAATCCTGAACTGAATTTTGTGCCCACTGGGTTGTTGTTTTAATGTTGTCTCTGCTTCGTTTAGATATGTTGGGTAACCTGAAACACATTGCCAGAATACTCTAATTCATGATAGCTCTTTTTTCAGTATGATGTGATATATCCCAAAGTGTTTCACATACATGTTGATGAACTTTTGCGTCAATGTCCTGTACCTTTTTCCATTTCAGGGGAACAACATAATAGGACACAGCCAAAAAGAAATAAAGTTGTCAACCTTCCCCTCAAGTCCCTCAATGGCCAACCTGAAGACATTCACAGTGTCTTCAGCCAAAACAAGATGACAAATGGAGGGATTCCAAAATTTAAAAGTGAAACAATAAAATCCCAACAAAATGATCCAACCACTGAATCAAGTGTGGTAAAAATACAAGATCATGAATCAGCTCACACGAGACCTAAAAGGAGCTCGCCTTTTGAAGGCATGGAGGTACGCCGAGGCGCTTTCAATAGACCAATGTCAGACTATGAACAGGTAACCAACATTATTGTGTCATGAATATACTAAGGTGTATTGTGTCAAATAACATTTCATAAGTAGAGACAATACTAGCTATTGTACGCATCCCCATGTCCTAGGTTTTATGTGTAGTATACTGTGTAGTTGTATGGCAGTATAAAGACTCCCTGGACATGCTCCATTGCTCCTACCACTCTCCTACCTATCCTACACCACTAGAACTACTACTGTTGTGTTGGTTGGTTGTGTTGTGGCAACCAACCACTGACTCTCCCACCAGCAACCACACACCATGTTGGTTATGGTTGGCTCTAATTTTTTTGATGATGATTTCATGATTCTTTTGTCAGTCAAGCCATATGCCTGATTGCATAAATGGGACTTATTTGGCATTCTTCCGGACCTGAAGTTATTTGCTCTATCCATGTATTTCATTGGTTCCAACAGGTGGACCCTCGAGTTGTGGACTCACTTCTAAAAAAACACCGAAGGTCAGGCTCGCGAAGTAGTTCATGGTCTAGGTCAAAGTCACATTCAAGGTCAAAGTCGAGTTCAAGCTCGAGTTCAAGTTCGAGTTCAAGTTCGAGTTCTGAGTCATCTGAGATGAGTGCCAGAGTTACCAGTAATGAAAGTATTGAAAACACAGAACCAGCAAAGAATGTCACTGGCAAGATTAGAACGAAAAAAACGAGGAGAAAGAGCAAAAGAAGGAGAATGAGTGAAACGATGAGGCGGCAAAAAGCAGTGATACAAGCAAAGCTATACAAAAGTCCCATTGCAAAAACATTATATCGAGGATTACTAAAGCTCCGTAAGAGCAAACGAAAGCTTTTCACTCAGAGGCCAGAAGCCAAGAACCTCTTTGGTGTACTTTCGGATATCTTTGATGGTGGTTACAGCTTTGCGGGCTATGCTAACAGGGATCAGCTCGGACATCATGGGGTGCACCTGCCCATAGGTCGCCATTTTTTAGGCGGTAGTTCCTCCAGTTCCTCTTCAGTTATTGATGATGAAACTGTTGAGGAGCCACTGGAGGAAGATCCTGTGACAACTACACACCAACCAACAACAACTGCTGCTACAACAACCACAACAACACAAACACCTACCACTACCACCAGACCAACTACAAGGCCTCCCACCACTACTACTGTGACTACCACACTACAAGCTACAGTAAGAGCTACAACCCTCCTACCCACATCAACTACATCTATACAGACCACACCTCCTAATCTGCAAACTTCTCCGATATTTGTACCGGTGACTGAACCTGAAGCGACAACAACATCACCCTGTCCCTGGGCCCATCCTCCACCAACTCCTCCATTAACCACACCTGGACCAATGATTACATCTACCACTGCAGAGATCATCCATCCTGATGTAACTAGCTATGTTCATGAATTCGATGTAGTATTAGATCCAAGTCTGTGGCATGACAAGGTAAAGCATCATCACCCATGGAATCCTCATGGGGTTGAGTCTGGACACCATCATCCTCGACCTGCTATTGTTAAGACACCTCCTCCAGTGCATGTCCAAAAGCCATTCTGGAAGAACGAGCCTATCGATCCTCCATGGGATATTGCTGGGCAGGTGTGGAAGGAGCCTAAACCATCCGTCAAGGGACTATATGGTCAGACTTCCTACCATTTTACCACAACTGGTGCTACTCCGGAGGATCCCCAGCAAGGAAATGCTCAAAGGATAACTTCTCCAGCTCCGCGTACCTTCTATATCACCCCTGCTGGAGGGAAGAAAGCAAAAAAGCAAAATAGGCACTTTGTTATTACACGTCCACCCGTTCACCTTTCACAGGAAAGAGAATGGGAAAAAAGCAGCCATATCCAGAGGGCCAAAACCGTCCCTAGACTTTTACCCTACAGACCTGAACCGGCTCCCCGACTTGTTCCTAACCTTGATGCTGAATCGGAATTGACTGAAGAGGAGAAGCTCCGATTTCAGACACCAAGACTCCTGCCCTTTGACCAGAAGTCTGTCCCCAAACTCCTTCCTCCTGGCGGTAAATGGATTAAGGTGTCACCTGACATGGCTGATGTGGCGTACAAGGGAGCGAACTTTGTGAGTTTTGGGAAGGCATTAAAGGAAAGGTTGGCAGGAATTCTCTCTCTGGTATTTCATCCTCCTACTGAGCAGAAAAAGCCAGTTGAATATGATAACGATTTGTACAGAATGCGTGAAACTGAGCAGCAAAGCAACATTATGACCCAGGAACTTGACAGTGATGTAATTTACAATGGATACACACAACCTATGGGCAAGACCTATCCGGATGTAAACCAGTATCAAACCCCACCGTTGCCAAGCCTCAGAAATATCAATCGGGATGGCTATGAAGATTCAGAGCTCATCAGCAGAAATGAAAAGCCTGATTATTTCTCTCAGGAGTTCCTTGAGAGTATAGAAAGTAGATCAGACAATGCTGTGACCTTTGGGTCTCATGCCATCACTGGCCTAGTGTCAATCCTTCAGAAAACACAGGCCGAGGAAGCCGCTAAAGTCTACGAAAGAGAAGACCAGTCGGATATCCGCAATGCCAAGGATTTGTTAGAAGCTGTCAAAAAGCAAGCTCTTCTCAAAGTGAAGCAATTCACAAAGGATGGAGAGTGGCTGACAAAAGCTCCATCTGTGCCAAAAGCTGCTGCAGCCTGGAAGGACTTGATGCTGGCAGAGGGAGATGACTCTCACCCTGGGGGCTTCCAAATAGCTAGGACGAGCCCCATAAGGTACCCTTCTACCACCACCACTCCCATCCTTACCACACCAAGGTCCGAGCATCCATCGCAAGCCGTGAAAAGTGGATTATATAGTGCTGGGATGGGGAAGAGGCGCCCTACCACAAAGAGACCAAAGGAAAACACTTCTGAACCAATCAGACTAATGAGACAGGATTTCACATTTTCACCGTTGACAACCCGGAAAAGGACAGACCAAGAAGAAATGGGAAAATGGGATGAAGACTCAAATGGACCTAGTTCGGAGACGTTTCTTCGCCAACCGACTTTTCTAATTGGTTCGAAACAGAAGCACAATAGGAATCCCAAAAGTGATACATCCCGAGGGCATGAAAGCGCACAACCGGAACCTGAAATATCAGCCAAAGTGTTCTATCGGAGGGCAACCACGACTGTACCACCCGGCCCGAGAAAGGTAACAAATGCTGTAAAAAATAAGAAACTGCATGCTCTCATGTCGAACAACCTAAATGAGCAGCTGGGTTCTCAGGTTAAAGTATATCCAGAACGAAACACTATTCACAAAGGCAGTAATTGGAACGCGTAATAAGAATTGATAGATATTGGATATAATGCCCAGGTGTTATTTAGCATGTGACAAGGAACTGGATAATAAAGCTACATGGTTAAACTGCAACTGCTAATATCACTTAAAGTGAAAATCATCACCAACAAAATCAGTATTAAAGGGGACTATAAAAACAAAATATCAGTATTTAGATTGTTTGTAAATTCACATCCTGGGTTACATATATACGATACCTTGTAGGGTATTACGGAGGAACAAGAGACACACAATACATTTTTTGTTAATATCAGTTGTACAATCATAACTGCTACTGAACAAGAATACTATTTGATATGCATCACACACATCCAATAAATTAGATTCACTAAATCAAGAGTGTGGTCTGTGGAGGAAACCAAAATACCATCAACCAAAGCAATGATTGGTCCTATAACAATGTAAGTAGGTATAATCAATCACATCTAATTAGAAGTTTGCCTCATTGTTGAAATCTGATTAGTACTATTAGTGATACTACCATTGATGGATGAACCCAATTAAAGACACACGTGTGCAATCTGCTAATGGGACCCACCCTTAGGAATTAGCAAACATTATGCACACGAATAAGGGAATCAATTCAAGCAAGTAAAAGGCAGACGACCCAAGTAGTGCCATTTGCAGAAGAGGGAAGATACCAGTCGTGCTGCCTCCTAGTGTCATTGCATTGAACTATAGTTAGTTCAAATCACGGGCACCTGGTGCCTTACCCGAGCACCATGGCCATCCCCTGCACATTTACATTACGCGGTTTATACACATATGTCATGGTGGATTCACTTTGTCAGGTAGATATAAAAGATAGAGCACTTCTCATAGAAAAGGGGTGTAGATCATTCCCTTGCAGTGTTACACATGTATAGGCATATGCAAAATCGAGTATACATAATGCAACATTTCCGCAACATTGTGTACCAACTAAGTCAAGTATATAAATCTACATGTTACTTAAATATGAATACAACATATAAAAAACTGCATAGATAATGGAATGTCATATTTATCAAGATCAACTTTAACATTCTATGATATCTAACTTCAGATAGGCTTGGCCCTTGACTACGTTGATGACCTAGCTCTGATCTAAAACAGACAGAGCTACCTTTGTATAGCGCTCATCTCTAGCAGCATCAAAAACCATTACAAATAAAAGAGACTTGAGTCACTCCCCTGACCTCCTACAGGGAGTAGCACCAGCCGACCCCCCACGATGCTGAGCTGCTCCGTACCGTTCTGCACCAACCTGTACAGACCAGCCCCACCCTCCTCCAGCACAGGGCAGAATGTGCCCTCCTCCACAAACCCACTTCCGGTTCTGGTTGACCCACTTCCGGCAGCGATCCCCACTTGCTTGTCTCGCGTCATCAAGTAGTACTCAACTCCCTCCTCCATGGAGGAATACCGCAGGGAAATAGTCCCGGGCTGTCCGGACAACCCCGGAGATTTGACGGTGAAACTTGTGCAATTTCCTCCTTCTTTTACCTCTTTGAAGCTTCCAGAATCGGTTGGTTCTTCAGTGGTTGTCGGAATTGAAGTTGTGGAGTCAAGAGTTTGAGTGGTACTTTCTTCAGACGTGGTTTCACCTTCCTGAGTTGTCATTATAGTAGTGGGGGAAGGCATGGAACTGGTTTGATGGTTGACTTCCATAGTGATCACCTCTTTGTGTGTTGATTCCTGAGGCTCCTCAGTTGTTGTAATTTTTGTTTCTGTATATACTGTTTTTGTTAATATTGTTTTTGTTGTTGTTGCTGATGTTTCTGTTAATGTTGACTCTGTATTTTCCTCCCATGTGGCTGCTGATGTTAATGGTACTGACACTTGGGCTGCTGTTGGTGTTGGTGTTGGTGCTGTTGTGGCTGACATTGTAGTTTGCTTAGTTGTCAGCTCTGTTGTTGGCACTGTCGTCTGTGCTGTTGTTGGCATTGTTGTTGGCTGTGTTGTTGGTTGTTGGGTAGTTGTCTCCATGACGGTGGTATCTTGCACAGTGGTAGCTACATCTTTGGCCTTATCCAGGCACAGGTCACCAGAAGCTTTGCTTCGCAGCTGGATCACACAGCTATCGTCCCCATAATTATCTAATAGAAAGAAAATTGGACATCATGATAATAATAATAATAAAAATGTTGAGGGTTGTAGCCCAGCAAAATAGTGTTATAGTGGGTGAGAATGCGTACAGAACACCCTCACAACAGCATGCAGCATGATGCAAATTAGCTGATAGACATCAAATTATCTATTTTGTATGACAAAATGAGGAGTTTTTCTATAATATTAGCATTGCTAGTTTGACCAGCAACATTTTAAATTATTTAAAGTCGGAAAACTGAAATAATTTTTGAAGAAGCTCTTTCAATGATAATTGCGTACGGCCAAACAATCTGAGCATCATTTCATTTTTAAAGAAGGCACTCCCCTCAGCTTATGTGCACTTCAAATTTGGTTTATAAATAATACATTTTGAATCTGTATAGGTTTTAATTTAGGTGAGATAATCCACCGCGACACACACATATTGGAGCTTCTACTTGTTTAAAAAATAGTGCATAAATTATATTTAAATACTACTCTATCCTGTTCTTATTCAATACAAATGCATTTATATATACTGACGACAAAACGACATTGTGCATTTTAATCACTAGGCTGCATTCAAATGGTTATTGCAAGAAAGAAACTTTTAAGGATTGCGGAAAAAAACTCCCCTCCCGCATTGGGCTCGATGCATAACTCCCTAGATGACTCTGTCACCATGGTAGAGAGTTAAACATTTGGCTGGTTGAGGGTGAGGGAATTTTACCAAAGAAATGTCCCCAGTTATTGCTACTCACAGAGGGCCTTGTAATAGGTATTCCAGCCTGCTGCAGGGGTGACAACTCCAGGTTGGCATACACTGACCTGTCCTCCCAGGGCACAGAAGGAACCATCAGGAGACATGGACACCACCCTACACCCTGACATCTGGGTGCACCTGATTGTGAACATATATGGGGAAAACAGATAAAGTCAAGAATTAATCTATACAGTTAAAATGATATAATAATTCAGTGATAGGCAATAGTTTAAGTGCCCACGTAAACTGATGGTGACATCAAGGGGGAAACATTTTACTGATTTGATTTTGAATAAATGATTTACCTGTTTACTATTAAGGGAACAAAAATGGTAAACTACAAATGCAACATTAAATCAACTAATCAATACAATATTAAACATTGAATTTATGGTTAATACATTTTAAAACTCAGTATACTGAACTTACTTCTGCACACAGCCATAGCCCTGGCCTGGTGCTGGGTTACTCAGGGTCTGGAGGCCCTGTCCCTCCAGGCGGACGTCCTGCTGCAGGTACAGGAGGGAAGAGGTCTGCCCCTGCTGGAGGAGGGCGGCACTAGTGGGTATAAGGAGGTGCTGGAGGAGCAAGGGGTAGAACAGCAGCTGCAGGAGATGTCTGTGGTCCATGATGGTATGCAGGTTTTCTTGGCTGTAATGAATGTGTAATGATTGTGGCTTATGAGTGGCTTCCTCATGGAATATAGTGCAATTGAATACCCTTTGCCTCAATACTCATGTATTTTGTATCATGTTATGCAATGTGGAAAAATGAGGAGAACCTTTTTTTGTGATTAATGTGACTTAAGGTATGGATATCTATTATGCACAATGTCAACTGCTCACTTCTTGTATGTTCAGAATGCAAAATACACATAGAACGTGACCCTTGTTAATATAATTCAATGCTGACTCTCTGTACCCATTAAGAATCTCCTTACATATAAATGATATGATCATTGTCCTGTCAATATGACTATCTGTGTATGACGTTGCAGTACTCACTTCACTACCAATTCCATTTTTCAATTGATAAAAATACGCAGCCTTTTTTAATAAAAAGGTTTGAATGCATTATCAGTAGAATTTTTTATAGAAATCCTGTTAATATGACACCGTAATTTTTCCTCAATGTGTAATAAACAAATGACATTTAAAAAAATAACACAACTCCTATAATCCAAATGTCTCACTTTTTTTTCCAAATTCTCCGTTTACACCTTTCTTGCCAGAAATTCTTCTTAGCATAGATTTTCATGAAAATATTTTTCATTTTATATCCCGTTCACTTACCTTTATACTTCAGAATGTCACACAATATGCTGCCTTGTCTGCCTGATCTCAAGTGTCAACCTCCGACAGGCATTTCCAAAGGTAAATGCCTGCACCTACATACTCAATGCTGTATAAACAATCTGTGTACTGTAGTATTGATCACACTGGGGTGTCCACAAATATTTTGTTATCCGAAAAGTTGTTCCCTGAATTGAAACCTACAATCCAGCCCCATACACTGCATAGTTTGATAGATTCAAAAACAAACGTGAGCAAGCCTACTCCTCAAAATACATATTTATGAACACATCAAATCATGTGAAAACTCAAAATTCATGAAAAGGGACTGAAATGCCATTCTGCTATCTGCTCAATAAAATGGCAAAACCTAATTAGCATGCCATTCTCTGAGATCAATACAAATTGAGTAGCAGTTGCCTTGGTTAAGTGAAAAATACTGCCTTGTCCATTGTTTCCCGTGCGTGCCCACAGATGGCCTGTCAGTCGGTGCTGCCCCCTCTGTCATGTAGACTAAGTGGTGTGTACTCTTTTTGTCAATAACATCAAGACAAACAATGGAGTTTTAACCATTTAAAAGCAGCATAGTGACTCAATGCTGTGCCAATTATAGGGCTGGATTCTACAATTCTCGTCCTTTTTGGCATGTGCTTGACATATTGACAGTACGTACGTGTCTTTTTATATGGCAAACACAAATTTCAGAGGACGTTTGACTCTAAATTTAATGTACACAATATAATCTGAATCATCAATGAAACAGAGTATAGGCTACATGGTATGGAAGCCGCCATTTTATAACTGACCCCTGACTCCAGAGCAGTGCATTTTGGGTAAATATGGTATCAGCCAGTGTTCATAACTAGGAACAATGGCCACAGATAAGGCTCCCCCTCCCCTATCTTAATCACCTCCCCATTGTCTCAGGTGTGAGATGAGCCTGATTGGATGACAACGCATCAATAACACACTAATTAAGTGACTGACATGTTGTCACCCACAGAGGTGTTAATGCTCTAATTCTCTGGGATTTAAAATCTTAAGATATTCACATTTCCTTAAACATTTCTAATTAAAAGCCATTTCATGGGGAAACCATAGATCTAATTTGTACAGAAGATAAACTGCTAGTAAATGAGAGAGAACCCTCCAAAATAAACTATGCAAAGAGGTGAATAGAGGTTTGACACACGGCTGTCACCTGCGCCCCCTGGCACATGCATCTAGAGTCCTCTAGAACCAGCATCTATAGCTCTCCCCGATATACCATACAGATACCCACGTACCTGTTTTGTTTCATCATAATATAAGTTCATTGATGTATATCATTACCACCTGATGTGAAGTGTATTCTCGAAACATCTGAGACATAGTTCGAAATTGACGAAGGCTTATTTTGATTAGACAAGACAGCTTTAACAATCTTAGATGTACCATGTCACCTAGGGCCTGCCATTTATCATATATACCAATCAGTAGGCAATGTCAAAACAGAATCAGTTGGAGACGTTGTTTGATAAGGATACGATAGCTAGATATGATAAGTGAGTAAACTGAAGATGTCTATGTGAGCGCTACAAGTAAAGGATACTCCATGCTCGTGTGCACAGACCATCATTTCTACGTAGCTGCCCTATGTATATATCATTCAATTGATGTTGCCCGCTCCTAACGGTTTTTGGTTACATTGCTTTCTCTGGGCACCGGATGTCTACTCAAACCTAGGCCTATAATGACAAAGGGTCACGAGTTTGAATCTGTTGACTGGGTTATTAATTGTTCATCAGTTGCATGTCCGACACGCAACAAGTGAAATAATCCAGTCAACAGACTCAAATGAGTGCACCTCTGACCTTTGCGTTTATTCTTTTACCTATTTCGATTAAAATCATGAAAAAATATGATAGGCGTGGCCTAAAATAGCATATCCCATGGCGTACACAATAACTTAACAGCCAAAGGTTATTCAACGGCTTGGCAAAATACCCGGCAAAATACGGCCATCCTTGGTTAAACCAGTGTCAGAACCGTATATGGTAAAAACAATTACAAGTAATCTTCATTTTTTTAAACCATTTATGTTCATAGCTAAATGTTGAAGATGCATTGCTCTTGGAGGAGAAGGGAATTGTATGCACTGATTTTTCGTCAACATTTATAGTCATGAGGATTTTCTCATACCATTGTCCTATTCTATTTCTCAAGATTAATTTACATGTAACTTATATAACCATTTACATTTGAATACTTAAGAAGGTCATTCAATGTCAGGATGACCAGTATAACTAACTTCGAACCTTGAGGTACTCTAAATCTGATTTTCTTTCTCCTCGTTCAGATCAGTATTCCTTATCACAATCTTAATGGTATGAGTTTGAGGATAAAAACACAGGAGAAAGTACGATGATGAAAAACATCATATCCAAAGAGTGATACATCCCATGGACACTGTTTGTGCTCATGGGTACTTAACAGAGATAGTAGTTTCAAAGTCAGCCTGTTGTTAATCCGATAAGCATGATTTTATTATCTATAGTGATAACTATCGTATATGATACCATATAATATATTATATGTCTGTTCAATCTGGTCAGAGGGTTCATGGCCCCTGGGATGAGTACCGGCACTTATTCTGATACTCTGAAAAACAAAAATAAATCTGGCATGGATATTGTAGATCCATGTCTGTTTTTTGTAGTACCTTGTAAATTACCCCAACCCCGCACACCACACGTCTCCTGGATTATGCCGGAAACTGGGGTCTCAATATTTGTACCAATAACTAGATAGGAAACAATATATTTTTGATGTCTGGTGCATAAGAGTAAAGATTGATTGTTTCAATGGCTGATATGCTGTCCAAAAGTTTATATCAGTCACTATAGATCTGTGTGTGTACATTTTTGGGGAGTTTGAGATTGAGAAACAGTACATAATTAGCTACTCTGTTACCAAGTTGAGGACGTAACTCCACCCTATGTAGCACAACAGCGTTCAGTAAATTCAAAATAAATCTGATACAGGCAGTTCTTGGTAGTCTGATCAGGGCCGTTGCAGAGAAATTGAAGTCGGATCTCAAATCTGAAGGACTATCAAAGCATATTTCAATGAAACTGTATAAGACTGTCACAGATAGATCAGGTCAAATCTTATGTATGTCGGACTATCAAAGGACGGTCTCGCAAGACCTGACTGTTGTAGTTGATGAGAGAACTAGCTGGCTGATTGAAAGTTGTGCTGTGTTTTCTGTGAAGGGGATAGTTTATCTATGTGTGATATCAAATGAATCTCTTTATGTGCGGACCCTACTGCTGACGAATATGAGACTAAAACTGTGTGAGTATTGTGTAAACCTGTCTACTTTATTGTTTTTCTTCGTCCATTAGCTGAATATGAGAGACGCAACCTGTATAATGTAATGTATGCAATAGAAGAGTCCCTATGTTCCATGGCCATGCTATTTGAACTACACTCTTTTCTGTCCTATGTATCTGTATCGACACACCTCCCTACATGCGGAAAGGTAAAGGTCAATTACCCCAGGCACTGCCCACTACAGTACAAATACATGAGGACAGGCACATTGTACAAGTTGTGTTGGAGTGTCCAGTAGCAGATTGTCTCTATTTGTCTGGGTCTCCTGTCACATATATTGACCTCTTCATATTTCTCATATTTTGGGACGCTATGATCCAAAATGTGGCTCATTATATGATATCTGAAAATACACAATTTCCCCATTGTACCACATGTAAGAAAAGGGAGCGGTACTTTATATGGAACTGGTTCTAGTATACTTGGTAATTTGATAGCTGTATGTACATGAAGAACATTCCTTTTGAATTGAAGGGTGTAACGCATTAACTTTCTTAATTTAGTGAATTTATAGTGATTAGTATAACCATCACATATCCGCAATCATGCCCAGGCAAGTAGAGGACTTTTCTCCTTCGTGTTGACATGTCCGTGTTAAATTTACAGAGACAGTTGAACAATAAATTATTGTCAGATAATTAATTAAATGGCAATCTATAAGCTGAATAAGTGAATGTTGCCGTCAAGATCTATTGCTAATCATTCGTTGAGTGTGCATGCTAAAGTGGAACTGGTGTTCCAGTGGATGTAGTTTTAAACCCAGATTCGTGCCTTAATTTCTAGCTCACATGTAGGTAAAAGGTGCTACGATTCTCCACTAAACTGTCATATTTCATCCATAACGTCAGTGGATATAGATCTTGACACTTCTCCGTTTATCAGGCTACACGTATGTATGCACTGGTAGCTGTGTTTGGCGGATCTGAAGTGGCAGATAACAGTCCTTATCAGTAATCTCTCCACTATAGGACGCTAACTGGGACTGAACCGACTGATGTAATGCAGATCACAGTAGGCCCGTACAACGCATGCCCTTGAACAGAAGGAATATTAAAGAAAAGATTGGAGAACAATTGAAAAGATAGCTTGATAACGGTGTTGATTACGAGGGAGATAACGACATTGATAGAGATGTGGCAAATAATTTTTAGATGTAGTGAGGATTTTTCCACTGAAACGAACTTTGAGGATTTAATAAATACATATTTACAGTCAGCAGTCAAAAACATTTCCTATTAACCAAGAACTTCCCCTTGCCATCCCTTAATAGTTCTGGTTATGCACTGGCTGTTGGCTGAAAAAAAGCGCTTCTTTACCATAGCCTCCTGCACTCGAGACTGTTTCCAAATTACTTTGAAATCCCTAATACTACCGTAAATGGCACCAGTTGAAATGAGGACTGATTACACACAGGACAAACATATTCATACAGAAGATGAAAACAAGAATGAAACAGAAAAAAGTGTAAATATGATATCTTATGAATCTTTCTATGTATACCATTCAGGAGTTATCAGGACAGGTATCCCACTGTCGTAGAGACTCTAGTATAGATCCCAATATATCAATACCTGTCTAATGTATAAGCGGTTATAACAGTGTCTGAGATTAGTACAAAAAGGCCCCAAAGTACTAAGACCCACTAAGCCATGATCTGCCCATGGCTCATCACATATACTGCCATATGCACATCCGCTTTGACCACTCATGACACACCTACATGCACGTTATAGGCGGACCAATCCGCTGTCGTCCTGTCATCATGTGACCACGCTCAGAGATGTAAGGGCTGTTATCTGTGTGTTATCTCTGGGCTATAATCACCATCATGATCACACTGCGTCTGTATAATCAGTATGCATGTTTGCTGTTTGGGGTGCTGCTAACTCGGGGGACATTGGTAATGCAATATGATGTACCAGCTCTGAAGGCCACAAGGAGCAATGCTTTACATACAATACTTATTTTAATTATTGTTATAATTGAAATCCAAAACAAATTTATATCAAATACCAAATCAAGCTACAAGTGAAATTTCGTTATAGAGAGGGCCTTTTAAGTATTGTGATGTTTCTTATATCCACTATTAAATAAAAAGTGAATAGGACATTTTGGCAATACAAGACTGTGCTCCTTATATGAGGAAGTTCCTTATATCAGTTCTCCTGAGATTTCACCATATATTAATTGGTACATGTTTACAGTTACCTGAATATTTCATGGATGAAATGAATAGATATCTTTAATGGCGAACCTGATTGATTTTCAAAAGTAAAAATTTAAATTGCTATGCAGATATTGAGCTGTTGTATTACCTAGCGGAATCCATGCTCCATCAATTGTTTACAGGTCTATGTGTGTATTTGGCTTGTCTTATCTTTCTCCCATCTACCCCCCCCCCACCCCCCCCCCCCCCCCCCCTTAGCTCCCCTCCCCCACCGGCTGAGGGCGGGAGGACCCCCTCCATTTGGCTCCTCCAATACAGACACGTCCGACATGGCAAGCCACCCAGCCTCATCCCTTATGGATATCAATATTCATAGATCTCAAGTAGCAGCCCTTGCCTTTGGCTGACAATGCCTCCCAACAGGAGCCCCAGCCCCACCTGTTTCCCCGGTCCGCCTATATAAGGGAGGTGGTCCTGCTGGCCTGCCCCACCAGCTCTCTGTCCTCAACACCGTGTACCTTACCCACACCACCAGTCAACATGGCCGCAGCATTCAACGGAAAGTGGAAGAACACCAAGGATGAGAACTTCGGGGACTACCTCAAGGCTCTAGGTTAGGACCTCTTACTCTATTATGTCTCTTGTATTTGAGTCTCTGTGAGTAATAATAGCTGTTTACCCCTCGTATATCCCATAATGGTTGGTGACTGCAAATAGTGTGCTGCTCACTACAAGGTTAATGGTATTTAGATATTGATTTAATTTGATTTTATAAGATTGCAAATATTTTTTGGGTCAATGGAATTTCGTTTTTGTTTTTTCTTTCTGTGTTTTAAAAGCCTTTAGGATCCAACAGAGGTTTAGGCTCCAGACATTGCTATTAAAGGTGTGTTGCCTTTCCCCAGTGGCTAATCGAATTATCCAAATGGTGCATATAACCATGGGGTATAGTACAAGTCGCTGATATAACATATGTACTATTGTAAGAGAAGTATTCTAACGGAAACCGCATTGATAGTGCGTTCATTAAAATTGATGAGATGAGATTCATCTCATTTATAAATGGTATGTCAGTAATGATATCAACTGTGTTAAAGTTACCCTGCTCTTTTCTGTTAAATGGAACTTGTACCTATGTAAGAATGTCACAGGAATCACAGAGACAATTATCAGAAAGCCACGCCGTCTATCCAAGCTTTCTGAACTAGAGTTTGGCTTACAATCTACGTTGCCACTTGTCTTATCTTTACATATATACTATGAAATCTAAAGATGGCTAGACTGAGATAGCGATATTGAGATTGAGATAACAATTTAGATTGAACAAACATATTCTGACATATTAAGGGCCCTACTTAACCTCTGGAACGACCCTATAATGTATGTATCTATTCAATTGCCATATATTACTACCCTTTTATACCCACACGATATATCTATCTGATACAATTTAAAGAATAAATTAGACAAAAGTCCCATAGTGCTATCTCTCAGCCCACCTCTCACACAGGGACATATCCTGTATCAGAGGGGCCTGGGCACTCCAGGTGAGATAGCAGATGGTGCAGGGAGTACCAGGCAGATAAGGGGGTTGGTATCAGTGAGTGGTCTACCCACCTCCCTTATCATGTCCTACAGACACCTATCTGATAACGTGTGCCGGCAGAGGACGCAGCACCAATTACATAAGAGCTGCTATCTAACTAGTAGTATACTGACAAAAAGGCAATTATATGGGTGGTGCTAGTCTAGCATTTTCCGCACTGTAAAAATAAATCGTGAGGAATAATGGTGTGTCACTGGCACAGGCTGTAACTGAGTCCTGCTACCATTGTATCGTGTATGTATAGTGTATGTAAAGGTCTGACACTCCTAGTCTCCGGTCATCTATACACTTGAGGCGGCAGCACTGTACATGGGAGTGTAGGCAGACTGTGGCACCATCTAGTAGAAAGGTAGGAACTACAAATCTCTGTACTTCAGATGGTGCCACTGTATAGATGACCGGGGACTAGGAGTGTCAGACCTTTACATATACTATACATACACAATACCATGGCAGCAGGACTCAGTTACAGCCTGTGGTCACTGGTGATGTTTAACTGATTCACAATGTTGAAACATTTAAAACAGAATAATGAAGGTTGTTTGCTTGACTCTAATTCTATCTAGCCAACTTGACTGCTACGTTGGAAAGCGTAAATTCGGGTGTAATTTAGTAAAATCAATTGGAATATTGATAAGATAAACAGATGTCCTTAGTTATCGTGCCTAGACCAGATGGCAATTGGTATAGCTGAGAATCCTAGTACAGTTCAAATCCATCAGATTTTTCAAGTGCAAAGAATCGGAATTGTACACGTGTGTTCCACATCCTACAGCTTTTAAACATGCAATACATTTTTGAAAGGCAGCTTTATACTGTTATAGCAATGTACAATATACAACTACAGGCTGAGGGTAGTGGTCATTTCTTGACAACAGGGATGGTTGGTGGATGTTGTTTTTGGAACCGGAATCTTGGTATTGGTGATCATGGATGAATAGAGACATAATTATATGCTAGAAACTCAGTAGCCAACTGCACTGTTTTATGGTGGATATCAATTGTAACCCGGGATTGTAACCCTTACCATTTGTGGCAGAGTGAAACTGCTGGTTACATCAGAACAATTGGGAAAGAACAATTGGGAAAGGAAATGTTGACGAAAAATTGTAAAGTTTGTTCTTGACCTAAACCCTCATAATTATATAGGGTACTTAGGTGATGAATACAAGCCTATAGAGCTATGACAAACCTGTCCCAGTGGGCACAAAATTCTGTTCAATGTTGAATCAATGTTGACAACCATTTATCAATGTTGATTCAATGTTCTGTGCCCACTGGGGTATAACGTGTGGTTCTAAATCTGAGTCAGATCAGTTAGGCCACTCAAAAAAAAAAGTTGTTTCTCATCACCGCGCGCATCATAAAAATCATGATTTGGGGACAACTTTTTTTTTTTTTTTTTTACATTTTTGATGAAAAATATGCTAAAATTGCCAAAATATTGTCAAATTTGGTATCAAATTAAAGCTTATGCTGTCAGCAATGCAATCAGCTAGGTGTAGCTTGCATTGTTACAACTTTTGCTGATCAATAAACTCCAAATTACTAAAATGTGAAAATTGATCACGAAATGTCCAAATTTGCCCCGAGTAAAAAAAAAAAAAAAATTAAATAAAAAACGCCCTCGTCATATTTTTCATAGCTTGGTGATGAGAAACAATTTTTTTTTTTGAGTGGCCTTACATTAGCAAGGCCAAGAAAGTAATGTGTGTTCAGATAACATGGCCCAAAAAAAGAGGGTAGGTAGGTCGATTAAAAAAATAAATTTACCAAATATTTTTAAGGATTTGGAGACAAAATGTCTACCATTTTTGTATAATTTCAGGGTATGGCCAAAATAATAGGGTGACTATGGACACCTGAACACGACCTTTTTTTTGGCCTACGGAAACAAACACATATTTTGCAAGCTATTTCCTCGAGAAGACCTCTCTAACTGACCGTCCTTCTACTTATGTTTCCCCGCAGGTGTTGGCACCGTGAAGAGGGCAGTCATCGAGAAGGTGCACCCTGACGTAGACATCTCCGTCAGCGGTGACGTGTGGACCGTCAAGGTCATCTCCACCTTCACCAACCAGGAGAACGTCTTCACCATCGGCACCAAGTTCGAGTCTGACTACAAGGGAGTCACCTCAGGGAAGATGAGCGTAGGTTCATTTAGATATTATCTATTTATATATATATATTTATTCTTTTGATTAATTAATTAATCAATTAATTAATTAATATATTTATCAATTATTTCATTCCACCTTCATGTGTCCTCTCTTCTTAGCATCTTTATCAGCTATTTATTTTGTTATTCGACCTATTACATATTTCGAGTGGCACCATGGTACTCCGACCTATTTTATAGAGGAGACCCTGCTACTGTACCATTTAAGGGAATCTAACTATGAGTCTAAAGATAAAGGGCATTGCACTTGAAGAATGAACCACTTGCTGGTCTCTTCCTCAAATAATGGTATTGGGAGATAGTGGAGCTCATGTCTAAAGAGATCAATAAAGCATGAATTTAAATATTATAACTTTACATTTTGTATTTCTATGTTTTCTTAAACGTGACCCTGTTCGCCATCGATCACTATGATTATATCTGACAGAGATGACCGGTTTTTATGTTGACAGTGCATGCCCAGCTTTGATGGCAGCAAATTGACAGTAGAGGCTTCCCCCATTGATGCCGACCTTGCCCCCACCACAACCATCCGTGAGGTCAACGGGGACGAAATGGTCCAGGTAAGAGTGACGCCACCGTGTGTGGAATCTGGGAACTAATGGGAGATTGCTATTCACAGTGTTACATTTACAGAGCTACGCCTATACATTCAATTCAACTGAATTCCAAATTATTTTTTCTCTTATTTATCCTGGCAGGATGAATGGCCTGGTGGACCGTTTTGTAGACATGATAGTGCCAATTGGTACAGTTCAAATTGTACATCATTCCAGCTGCATATTACTTAATAATTAGTTTTATTTCTTGTGTCTTGAATAGAAGAAAAATGAAGGAGAATGCTAGAGGGATTTATGATACCAACATAAATCCATGCTATTTCTAACAATTACATTATTTCCTTTCAGACTATGATTTGCAACGGAGTAACAGCCAAACGTTTCTACACCAAGAAGTAGAAGAATCTCAAGTCCTTTAGCTGTCAAATGTTGATGGTTGTGACTAAGAGAGAAATACCAATGCCTACATAGTGCACTGATATTTCTCTACTTTTCACAATCTGTTGTTTTTGTAATAAAACTGTACATAAAACAGATGTGTATGCCTTATATTGTTTATTGATTTATTTCAAATTGAATTGACTTTAACAAAATCACGGTTTGAAATCAGTACTGTAAAATTATAGAGATTCTTGCATTTTTTGAGAGATTTCATCTCCTACATTATAAATCAGTCATTTCATTTTGTTTTCCTTCTACTAAAGCTACCTTTTAGTAAATGGTGTTATGGATACTATAGCATTTAACCATACAGAGGTGTCATGCCCTTTTATAACAGGAGCATCATTGGCAGTAGCATTGCATGTTAGATTGTGCTTACATAACATTATCATGACGTTAAGAATAGTCATTAGAGTTCAGCTATTCATAAACTTCTTGAAAAATATTTATGTTTAATTAATATCCATATCAATATCTATTGTAATGATACTTACTACATTGGACAGAGGAACAACGTGAATTATAAATCAAATCTGATTTGTATTGAAATATCAGGCATAAGATATATTTGTGCAATGTAAATATTATGCTTGGTTATCTATGATTAGCCATCGGTATCGATATGAGTTTATTCATACATACATACATGTATATTGTAAGCAGAACATCGGTTTGGATATACATGTACACACCCAATAACATGGAATGGTAGATATAGCTCACGGTCATTATATTATAGCAGATAATCCGGTATATCATCATGCCAATTCCGTACAGAACATTGTATCACGTATTGGTAAAATATTAGTATGACTATTCAACTACTTTGCACAAAGTCCTGTAAATAACAATGCTACCATAGGCATGAATACAAGGGCAAATATGAAAGGAACCCGATGTAAGCGCCCAATAGTGATATATATATATAGAACTATAGCAGTAGGAATCGAACTAAAGCGTCTAACACAATCAAATCCTATACTTTATTAGTGATACAGATACCTGTGTATATAACCTAATGCAGTATATAGCAGAGGCAGGCATAGCACATATTTTATACTGTATAACATTACAGATGGACTCGAGGTCAGCATTTATAGTGGATAATACACTGGCCCTGAGTCCCTGAACATTTATACACAAATAATGATATACTTGATATAGATGTGACATCCAGAACAGTGCAATTAATGCATTATATACACATTTAAAAGGAGCTCATCGTGACTTAATGTTTTCTAGCATAACCATTTGATATATTTCCCATGATAAAAGTAAAACCTTAGCAGCTCAGCAATGGACATACTATCTGTGACTTTTATAAACATCTTGGTAGCGTTTAAACGCCTCATGTCCAGAACCAAATGAAAAGCACACCGCAATGAAGACAATAGCATAAATTGGGTTCCAGGTGATGAGAAACGATACGAACGGCCAGAAGGAATATCTCAGCATCGATTTGAAGGAACTATCAACACTTTCCAGCTCAAATTGTCCCGTTTTACACCACAGTGCCAGGCTCGCACAATCACGGCTGAGATCATCATAGTTAGCCTTAGCAATGAACCCCCTAGCATTGCTAACTGCTAATAAGTCTGTCAACACCTCCCCCTTATCGTAGCGCACCACGGCCACCGTAGGGCCCTCACCGAACACATGCCTTGTCTCCTGTATGGAGAGGTTCTGGTAGAACTGCCCGCCCCCATCATTACGGGTCCCTTTGGTGAACTCCACCACTGTGAAGCTGCTGTCCTGTATACTGAGCACGATGCCATGGCTCTCCTCGGGGCCGTGAGTCAGGACCACGTGGTCAGCCACGTGTAGCTCAGACAAGCTGGTGAGCTGCTCACGCTGTTTGACGGGAGGGAGTGTGGAGAAGCTCTTCCCCTTGGCTCCCTGCACACCGCGCATTATGGCCGACTTCTTGATGCCCTGAGGGGGGATAAACCATATATACTAATAGGTATAAACATACAATGATCTCTACAGCTCAGAACTGCCACCTGTACTAGTTTCTGTGGGTCTTTGCACAGCTATAAATAACGATTTCTCCATTTAGAAATGCTATGATAACAATCTCTTTTGGTGCTTGTTGCAAGTGTATTTCTCACAAGATAACATAATATCTGTCCTATGGAATGATTTGATTGGTTTTAAAGATATAATGATATTCTTCAAATTTGTCATCGTTATATTTCGAGAATATCGTTATTTGCTGGGCAACACTCCACTGGTCAACACTAAGTAGCCAAGTGTCAGACTGGTCAAAGCTGTAAATGTAATACATGTGAACTCATCTGAGGTGCATGTCTTTGGCCATAACCAGTAGCATCATCTAGCTTGCAATGTGTAAACTGTTTAGTCCCGTATGACCTTTCAGCCTTAAAGGACGCAACCTGCCTTTGACCAATCACATGAGACAGTAGGTCATCTAATGTCCCCCTCTCATACCACAGTTGGCCGAGGGAACAAAATAAATGGCCAGACTGTATTTTACATACATGCGTGTTTGTTTATGTGGTACACTAAGCACATTCTCCTATTGTGGGTGTAAGTCAGATGTGAGTGTTATAAGTCTTGGACAATGGTAATTATCCTCGGCTGACACCTTGGACAGTTACCCTGTCCTTGGCTTATATCACTCATACAGCAAGTAAATTGTATAATATCTACCACGTGTACATGAACCCCTACAACAAACATCAAAGCATGCTCCTCAGTTAAAGTTCCTACAGTTGACTGGCACCTCCAACATACTAGCCATATCACAGCAATTACTTTCCAAATTTAGCTGTTGTCTTTACAGTTCTCAGTAGTATCAAGAGATATCATAGTATAGGTAACCAACGATTTGTTCCAGCGAAACATCTAACACCTGACCCTTCTGAACGAGGATTAATACAGAACAAGGGGTGCAATTAGTCTTTATATTATTTAGAATACAAGATTTACTATTGTAGGGGCTAGGGTTATACGGGGTTGTTGTATGACGAGTGCTGTTGGATGCTGTGTTGCGAGCTCAGTCCGAACCCTTCAGTCCGACGGTAGGTGGCGACACCTACCCCGGGCTTGGGGTATGGACAGAGGTCGCTATAGGCTTCCGGTCTGCGTGTGCGCGTGCAGGCTGGCTGCCTATATATACCCGGCATCTGACGGTACTCGTCGGTTACTCTGAGCCACGCTGGCAGAGGAGACCCTGTGATCATATCGGCTGCTTAGCCTACTGACCCGTTCCGAACTCTATAGGGAGTTCGCACACTTAGTGACTGCTTGTCTAGGTTCTCTGAATAAACCTGATATTGCAACCTGTAACACTTGATCCGAACTGTGTTCTTTAATTGATACTCTACCAATATCATAAAGATACAAAGTATCGTTTATTACACTGGTGCCGTGACCAGTTCTGAGTGAAACGCAGGTTAGCCTGTGCAGTAGCACAGACCTCGGGCTCTGGACGGAGCAGCGAGGTCTCCTGATGAGGCAGCAGCCTTGTCACCGGAGGGGCTAGATGCCAGTTACGAGGCAGATACCCACAGTAGGGCGAATGTTCCATCCGGAACAGACGCAGCACGAGGACCCAGGGGTCCTACCATAATGAGCCGCTCATTGGAAGAAATGAACTTGTCCTTGTTCAACGTTGGTGGGTCAAGGTCAGCCGCGCCGACTCCGAGGAGGTTTGCCCTGTTGGAGGAGCGTCGCTTTGACGACATGAGAGAAGCCCGAGTGCAGGAACGTGTACAGATGGCTCAAATGGAATTGTTGACCATTCAGAAGCAATCCAATGAATGGAAAAGCAGTCTGATTGCATTGGAAGGTGCAGTCACTCACAGAGCTTCCAAGATCAAGGAAAAGGACGCAAGGCTGTCTACCTTGTTGGAGGAGAATGAAAAGCTGGTACAATCCCTCAGCAGAGTCCGAGCGGAATACGATCAGAAAGAAGCGGACCTACGAGGGATCCGGTCCGAGTTTGTCGAGGCAAACACGGAGCTGAACCATATTTGCGCAGCTCGAGACGCTGTAATGCATGAAGCAGAAGGGGCCCGAACAGCCATTGTTCAGGACACAGAGGACTTACAGGAGGTCCGCCGAAGTCTAGTGACGGAGTGCGACATTCTGAAAGCAAAAAGAGCTGCTTTACAACAGTTTTTATCGGAGACGCGAGAAAGTATGCACGACAGCAGTACCTCATTCGCATCTGCAGACAATGGTAGTCCGGAAGGCCTCCATTACATGAGCTTTACAGACACTCCCAATCAGCCTATGGGACGTGGAGTAACCATTGAACCTGCCTTGTCAACCTCGACACCGGGACGACCACTCCGAGTGGGACGATCCAGGGGCAGAGGCAGGGGGGGTGATTCCTCACCGAGGGTAGGGATCACCTTATATCCGATACCAAAACAGGTATTTACAGCCCCGACCGGTCTAGCCTCAGTAGGCAGGGGAAGACCATTGTCGGAGTTGGTTCGGAGTCCACGATCGCAGTTGAGAGTGGACGAGCAAGAACTAGACGCGGTACGCTTAAAAAAAGCGGCCGAACAGGATAAGGCGGCGAAAACCGACCTGACTCCTTCGAGTTTGTTGCAATGGCGAGAATGCCAAGCAAACATATTGTTCCAGGAGCAGAAAAACTTGGAAATAGAAAGGCGAGACGTGTATCGCAAACAGCAGGCTGCTTTAGAGCAGCAACAGAAACGAATGAAGGAAAACGCTGCTCTCGCAGAGGAGTTAGCGGAGCAGGAAGCGGCGGTTCTGAGGGCTCGAAAGGAAGGGCTCCGAGCTGCCGGAGAGGCTGCTAAAGCTAAACTGGAAAAAGCTCAGCAGGAGGAGGAGGCTGAGAAGCAGGCCAAGGAGTTGGAGAAAGAGAAGTCAGAACATCAACGATTGCTTGCTCTGGCCCAGCAGTGTCAGTATATGACTGATCAGGAGAAGAACTGGTGGTTCGGACAGGGCGTGGACCCCACTACGGACATAGTGTCGTATGGGACCTACCAGGCTTTTCTGGACAGACAGAATAGTGTGCCAACCACGGGTGCTACTCCGGGGGCGACTCCTGGTACGAAGAGTCCGAGGAAGGCTCCCAGGAGAACAATGCTGAGTACAGAATTGCAAGAATTGTACGATACGAATCCCGCAATAGCGGGGATCGGATTGCACAATGTAGGTGCGGAAAAGGACGCATCAGCATCCATTTCTAAATGTCTGGCGATAACCTCTAAAATTAGAGGTTCGTCCAATGCTGCTAGACGCATAGCTAGCGAGCCATTTCCCTACTGGCAGAAGAATTCTTGGGAAGATTGGTTGGGAGCCACCGTTGAGGATATAAACCTCAGCGGGTGGGACCAACAGGATGCAATCCCGTACGTTTGTAAGGGATTACGCATGGGAGATGGTCTCATGGCAGTTGAGCAGTGGAAAGAGGAATGCGGACCCCGCGGAACTTTCAAACAGCTCGTTGAAATCGGAACCATCCTGTACGGAGATTCCGCACGGATCGATCCGATGGTCGCTTTTAAGAAGCGTGTGCAAGGCAAGAACGAAGCCCCAAGGGTTTTCGGACTTGCATTGATGAGACTCCTGAAGAAGGTACACCCTGCTTCAGGAATCCATGATGCCTTATTTTCTAAGGAATTGTTCTCTCAGTTCGTTGCCGGACTGAGAGACCCAGACATACAACAAACGGTGTATGACACGTGGAGAGCAGATACGTCACTAGATGACCTTTTTAAGGCCATCGACATACATGCTCTCAAAAAGTCACTGTTAGGGGACCGGATGCCTACCCGGGCCTCGGCCATTATAGAATGTTCTCCGGAACAGTCTGATGGTTCGGGCAGTGATGAGGAGGGGGCGATAGCTTCAGCGGCTCAGTTCAAAAGGAATGGAAATTCCTCTAAACCGCCGTGGAAGAGTAAGAAGCCGGAAGGGGGTGGAAACCCCCCTCCAAAAAGGGAGTCATCAGAGCCGAAGGCTCCGGTGATGGACGCAGCGTTTTTCACAGCGCTGTTTGAGAAGATGACGACTTCCATTCAGGGGGCTACACAGCCTAACAGAAGGAAGATCAATCGGAGAACCGCTAAGTGCTATAGGTGCTTAGAGATCGGTCACTTTGCCGCGGAGTGTACGGCTCCGAGTCCGAAAGTTCCCGGAAAGGAGGGAAACTAGAGGGGGTAGTCCGAGAAGGCGAGCGGACAACCCCTGGAGATGAAGTACGCCAACATACCAGAGAGGTAGAGCCTAGTGAAATTCAGAAGACAGGAAGGGAATCAGGGGTGGCTTCGAGTCTGAGGGGCTCGGATGCCGGCCTGATTAACATTCCAGTCCATCAGTTGCCCGGCAATGAGGCAGGGAGGCCCATTACGGATAGGAACGAGGAAGTTGCGGCTGTCACAGACACCGTGTGGGTAGGGAGTACCCAGCTTTCCCCGGATCATCCATGTTTCGACCATTTGAAGAAACATGGCCTTGATCTGGCTGCTCCGAAGGATTTCAAACGCTTCACTGTAAACCCGTCTCCGCTGGGGGGGAGGCGGTGGTATGTGTCTGTTACTGTGGCCGGTAGGGCGGGCGAATTTTTAGTAGATACGGGAGCCAGCCACTCCTTTATCTCCTCCAAATTCTATGCTCTTATGCCGGACAGTCGTGATAACTTCAAAACGAGGGTAAACGCCTGTTCGGCCGATGGGTCAAGTATGCAGACGTATGGGCGCGCGTTCATACCGGTCCGGATTGGAGGGAAGGAGTATGTGGCTTCTCCCACAATTGCGGATATTGCAGACGACGGTATACTGGGGTTGGATTTTTCGGCGTTGTATGACGCGGTCCTGAATCCTGGTACAGGGGTACTCCGAATAGAGCACCCGTACCGTGCGGTGGAGCAATGTGTGCTCCGACAAGTATCGACAGTGGCAACGGTGGTCCAAACTGTTAAGATTCCTCCCGGACAGACGTGTGACGTGCTGGTCCGAAGCAAGGGGCTTAGGAGAGAGGAAGAAGCAGTTGTGGAACCGGATGTGGCCATGTTGGGAAGCATCGGTCTGACGGGCATGGATACCCTGGTGGGGGATGGTGCTTGGACCGTAGTGCCGGTTTCCAACCCCGGGTTGGAACCACAGTATCTTAAGAAAGATACAGTGTTGGGGAAGGTGTTCACCAGTGAGGCCATAGTGTCCGCTGGACAGGTGAGCATGAAGGGTGACCCTTCTCCGACCCCGTTGAGTGAGGGACTCGAGAAAATGATATCCGAAACGGATCTGACGGATCGGATGGATCTCGATTCTCTAAGGAGGCTGGTAGTGAAGTATCAGGATGCATGGCAAGTGGAGGGGGAGCCGTTAGGCCGAACCGACAAAGTGTTGCATTCTATCAATACTGGAGATGCACAGCCTTTCAAAATGCCTTACCGACGTTTGCCGTTGGGTAAGAAAGCTGTTGTTGAAGAACAAGTGAAAACCATGCTGGAACAGAAGGTGATAGTGCCTAGCACTAGTCCCTGGTCCAGTCCGGTTCAGATGGTTACTAAGAAGGATGGGTCTATCCGATTTTGTATCGATTATAGGCGCCTGAATGGGGTAACCAAGAAGAATGCATATCCTCTCCCCCGAATTGATGAGACTCTGGACTCGTTGGGTGGGAACCAATGGTTCTGCACCCTTGATCTGCAGTCCGGGTATTGGCAGATCGGGATGAAGGAGGAGGATAAAGAGAAAACGGCTTTTACGAGTCACATTGGACTGTATCAGTTTGAACTGATGCCTTTCGGGTTATGCAACGCCCCGGCCACATTTGAAGCTATGATGGAAACTCTGTTGAGTGATCTACTGTGGCGCAAGTGCTTGGTATACTTGGATGATGTCATTGTTTTCGGCAAGACGTTTGAAGAGTGTGCGTTGAACCTCGGAGAGGTGTTGGAACGAATTCGGTCCAATGGCTTGACATTAAAGCCAAAGAAGTGTGAACTTTTTCGGAAGTCCATGGTCTATTTGGGCCGGATCATCTCCACCGAGGGTGTGCAGGCTGATCCGACTAAACTGGAGACTGTGGAGACTTGGGAAGTTCCAAAAGGACCAAAGGATATCAGATCCTTTCTAGGGTTCTGTTCCTATTACAGGGACTTCATCCCCGGATTCTCTAGGGTGTCTCAGCCACTACAACGGTTGAGCCATTGGACTCCGGGGAGGAAAAAGGAACCCTTCCCATGGGGGATGGAACAGAATGAAGCCTTCAAAGAGATTAAGGCGTTGTTCCGGACCACCCCAGTGCTGAGATACCCTACGGAGAAGGGGCATTTCATCCTTGACACTGATGCGAGCAATGAGAGCATCGGGGCCGCATTGTCCCAAATCCAGGACGGAGTAGAGGTCCCGTTGGCGTTCGCTAGTAACAGTATGAACAAGGCACAGAGAAATTATTGTACTACCAAGCGAGAGTTGCTCGCAGTGGTGGTATACACTAAGAAGTTTCGGCACTTCTTATATGGAGGGAATTTCACACTTCGCACTGATCATTCGGCCCTCAGGTGGCTCCTTAACTTTAAGGATGCGGAGGGAATGATTGGTCGATGGTTGAACCACCTCAGCGAGTTCGGACTGGAGAACTCTCATATCCAGCACCGAGCGGGCACAAAGCATATTAATGCTGACTGCCTGAGTAGACGTCCGGTACGCCGTTGTGTGCGTCCGGAATGTGGGGATTGTGGTGCTCACAATGCTGTGGTAGCGAGTGTGCGTTTGCCTTATGATGGGTTGTTGCAAAACCTGTTGGATTGGTCCACCGACACTATAAGGACGTACCAGATGGCCGATCCTACCATAGCACGACTGAGGGAGCTTGTCCCTACTGGGGTCTGTCCAGTGAGACCCGAAATATCGCTGGAAAACCGTGAAATGCGACGTTTCTTGGCACAGTTCCATGAACTGGAGGTCCGAGACTCGTTGTTGTGCAGGTGGAAGACTTGTCCAGGAAAGCGGAGGGTATTACAAATGGTAATCCCTGCTGCTATGAGGAAAGACATCCTGTACTACTGCCACGGCCATTCCACTAGTGGGCATTTCGGCAAGAAACGCTCTTTGGAACGGCTGAGTCGGAGGTATTACTGGCCCGGAATGTCTGGCGACCTTTTGAGGTGGATCGAGACATGTCCGGCATGTTGTTTAGGCAAACCTGGTCCTGGATTAGGAAAATTGCCACTGCAGCAGGAACTATTCGGGGTGAGATTTGCTCGAATAGCCGTGGATATTATCAGTGGAGTGAAACCCACTCCTAAGGGTAATACGTGTATGATGGTGGTCTCGGACTACTATACGAAATACACCCGAGTGTACCCACTAGAGGATCATACTGCTGCTACTTGTGCGGAAGCACTAGTAAAGGGGTGGATCCTCCATCTGGGGGCTCCCTTGATGTTACATAGCGATCAAGGGAGAGAATTTGAGTCCAAGCTTTGGGCAGCTATGTGTCATCAGTTGGCTATATGCAAAACTCGGACCAATCCGTACCGACCACAGTCCGACGGGCAGGTGGAACGGTTCAATCGGACCTTGATCCAGGTTTTGAAGCCGTTAGTGAACTCCCATATGGATGATTGGGATGATCAGTGCGAATTTGTGGTACATGCGTATAACAATACGGTCCACACTTCGACAAATTGCACACCAAACCTCTTGGTGTTCGGAGAGGACTTGATCATGCCGGCGGATTTAGTATTCGGGGTGGTAGGGATCAGTCCGGAAGCACCATGTACGGTGCTATTTGTAGAATCTCTACGAGAGAGGTTCAAATTTGCCTACGAAACAGTTAGGGCGCATTTGCTCAAAGCTGCGAATTGGCAGAAGGTAGGTTATGACACCGGATTGAAGTTGCGACGCTTCGTAGTAGGGGATAGAGTGATCCGCCTGCACGAACCGCTCTGCAACGTCAAGCTGGCAAATAACTGGGATGGACCACACACCGTGGTTAAATGTATCAGTCAGACGACTGTGTTGATTCAGTCCGAAGCAGGGCGCATCCGGACGAGCCATGTGGCTCGGTTGCGTGCTTGGGCTGGAAGGGAGCTCACCCCGGAAACGGAGGTGGAAAAGGGAACTTCGGAGGCTAAATTTGTACCTTTGGAAGGGGTGTCAGCGGATACCCCTAAGAGAGTGGTACGAAAGAAGCCCCAGAAGACCGTGAAAAAGAAAGTCTCGGCAGGCGAAGGAAGAAGGGCACGGAAAACTAAAATCAAGGCTGGAGTTTTAGTTAAGAACGAGAGTCCTTCGGCCAGGTTACGAGAGGTGAACGGGAAACCCGTTCGACGAAGCCCAAGGCTGGTTGCCAGAGGGGCGGTAACCTAGCTTGTTTACACAACGAGTGTGGTGTCCTGTGTTGTTTTATATGTTATATGTGTGCTACCAACAGGGGCGCTCAGAGTCAAATAGAAAAGAATGTTGGAGTGCTCCCGAGGGTGGTGGACGGATAATCCGGTGGGGTAATCTTCGATTTCCCATATTAATCCACTAATACTCCTGATGAACTCTTTATTCGAAGTATATTTTGACTTTTGCGAGCCGCCTACGTGGCAGTGTGATCCCCCGAGCCCGAGCTGCGGGCGGGAAAGGTCGTGACCTGATTAAGCGATAATTGGGTCACACCGGGTAACGGGATCGCGTCCAATCACGCGAGACGCTGCGCATGCGCTTTGTTTTAAAAACAAAAGCGAGGGAACCGCCATATTGATTTTGGGGCTCTCCCGGATCAATCGTGCGTGTGTCGGCAGCGGAGAAGTCGGTGTTTTTGGGCAGCTAGAGGAGTAGAAAAGGCATACAAAGAGTAGGAACTGTGAGTACTCTTTGCTGGTCCGTCTAAGACAATAGAGGGAGACGGGGAACTAAGTGTTTCCCCGTCAAACTCCCGTCGCAAGACACTTGAAGAAGTGAGGATGGCCGAGCAGCAGCTCCGCCAGTCCGAACTCTCCGGTCACTCCGAGGTGGCATCCGCCACCGAGGAGCACATGGATGCTCAGAGCCCCAGTGGTGATGAGCTGAGCCAGACTCTGTCGGAACTACGTGTGGATCCGATCGTGTCACCGATTCGGAAGTCTCCGTCACCCGATGGCAGCGAGGACTCCGGAATGTTGCGAGGGATCGCCTACAGTGCAGTAGAGTCGAACCCCTCCGAGTCGACTGGACATCTGTCTCGGATGTGCAGTCTGAGCATTTCGCCCAGCCTCAAGAAGACAGTTACAAGGAAACTGTCTATGGGAGGCGACAGCGACTCCGACACTTCACGTCCGAGGACGCGCGGTGGTAAGGGTGCTACCCGAGATCGGTCCCGGTCGGCCGATGGTAAGGTTAGTACCAAGGCTCTTAAACACGTAGGTGTTGGAAAGAAGCCTCTGGGAAAGGACGAGCCTAAAAAGCCCGATCCGAAGAAGCCTAGTACCCAGGGTACTAAGAAAGCGGATCCGAAGGTTGCCACTGCCACGGTAACCAAGGATCCGAAGACGGTCACTCCCAAGGCTCCGACTCCAAAGGTGCCAAAGGATCAAAAGAAAACTGATCCGAAGCCAGCGGCTAAGGACCAGAAGAAGAAGGGACAGACGTCCGGCAGCTCTCAGGCTGTCAAGACTCCGGGCCCTACCAAGTCAAACATCCCGATCCCTAGCAAGGAAAAGGATGCCAGTAAAGCAGCTGGAACGTCAGCTGCTCCGACGTCAGCCGTGGATGTGTTGTCCTTCTCGCGAGAGTTGGACAACAGCTCTGCAGTGGCCGCTACGGCCGCAGCCATGGCTGGTACGTCCGGGCACGGGGGAGCTCGTCCGAAAACGACAACTCACCCAACGGAAACTAGGACCGAGGAGACTATGGATACGGCATCCGCAGCTCATACGGTCAAAGTTGTGCAGGAGGTGCTGTCCGGCATCACCTTCCAGCTACCGGCTCCAGTGGAGCCAAGAAGAGAAGTACCCGCTCGGGTGGAGAGGCCTCCTGCAGGAGCAACCCCCGTCCAAGTGGAGACTCCTCATCAGCCTGCCGAGCCCCGTCTGGAGCCATCCAATATGGATACTTCGGATGAGGCCGGTAAACTGGACCAAGCTGCAGGCGGTGGTTCAGGTGGATCGGGGGTACCGATAATCCCCCCAGTCCAACATGAAGTATGGGATAAGGAGGACGCCGACGTCCCATCCCTGCTACGAGGAGCCATCATCGCACAGATGAGCAAGGAGGAGATCAGGTCGTTTGACTTGGTCCAGATGAGAACCTTCCGGGGCCTGGACATTCTGTCCGACCGGTTTCCGACCTGGTTCCCGGCCTACGTGACGGCTGCAATGCAAGGCCTCAGTGAATCGGCGGCTACAGCTCGCTTGGTTGCTGAGTCAGAAGGACGCCCCGAACTTATCGCGGCCCTTGAATACGAAATGCTACTCGCAGACGAATTCAAGGTCGTGCATAATAGAAGGGAGAAAAGGCGACAGCTGACGCCCGCCATGAGGCTGGCCCGGAACATGGAGAAAAAGACTAACGAGTCTATTCTTAATGATACTCTGGAGGAAGAGATTGTCCAACAGAGCACCGCTGCGACTAGGTCTGCTGACACTAGTCGGATGGAGAAGGCCAGTCGTAGGCATCAATACCTACGGGAGACTATCCGGTTGACATCTCTGAATGCGGGTCAGTCCCCTGAGGAGGTAGATGAAGTTCTGAAGGGATTGGACAAGAACACAATCCCGGATAACGAACTGCAGGAATTGGTCCGGACTGCACTCCGAGCCAATGCCGCTGGTGGGTTTCAGTTCTTTAAACCCATGTGTGTAAATGACTGTGTTAAAGATAAGCGGTCATCCAAGGTTCCGGAGGAAGTGGGTCCTGACGGTCTCTCGGACGACGAAGAATGGATCAAACCTGATCCCCTAGACAAGTCGGTACAGCTGTACCACTATGAATTGCTGGAGAAGGTCCGAACTGGTAGCACCAAATACCATTCGCTCCTTCAAAAGACGAAGTTGGCATGGGCAATGTCTAGATGGCATTCATTTAGTAAGTGCCCATTCAAAGCTTGTCGAGACATCGATGAGACCCTGGAGAAACCCCGAACTTGGCCTACCAAGGTTCGGTATGCAAGGCATGTTACCCGCCATCATTTACGTCATTTCATGCGATATGACTGCCTGAGTGTGGGTTCGAAGCAGAGCAAGGGTTGTCCGAATGGTGGTCTGTTCTACACCAGAGCAGACATCATTCGACACCTTGCCAAGTTCCATAGCTTGGCTCTGGAGACTGCAGCGGAACGTATTCAGACCGCTCACGCAGAAGTCTATTCCCATTTTGGGACCCTAGTAGACAAGAATGACAATCTCGAGGTGGATTTTGGCTCCAACGAGAAAGGGAAGGTGCGGGTCTTCTACAAGGTGAACCCGGATCGCACGTATCTCCATATTCCGGAGGGCGAACTCTACGATGAGTTCGAAGAGTACCAGCAGCGTACCAGTACACGGAAGCGGCGAGCTCCGAAACGATCCGATGGGTCCTCGGAGCCCACCGACCCGAAGAAACAGAAAACGGATGAAAGGCAATCCGTTATGGAGAAGGCAGATCCGGGGTACAAAGGACCGGCATTTACCTCTCGCACGACCGACTGGAAGTCGGGTCCCCAGGGCAGGCCACCTCGACCTAGTCTGGAGGATCCGAACTCCAGTACGGGGGGATCGTTCGTTGACGAATTCCCCAATCTGGATTTGGTTCCGGGAGGGGAGTCACAGACTCTCACCCAGACCGGGAAGGACAAGGCTTCGGTGAAGCAAAAGCCGAAACCAAAACAGACTCCGGATCCCCCACAGGAGACTCCGGAGGAGGGGCACTTAGTCTTGCGACTAAGGGGCCCTCCCACGTTTCCTCCCGCTGACTTCAAGTCCTACGAAGCTGGACAGGAGGCCTTCGACCGGTGGCAGGATAACTTCCACCGATTGCTTACTGGCTTAAGTCAGGAGGTGGCGATGTTGTCCCTGGACACGGTGCATCATCTCCACCGGAGTGAAGTCGCTACTCAGAAAGCAGCGGCCCTGGAGTCGGTTCAGGAGGAGCGTGAGAATGCTCGGACTGAGCGAGTTGCTGCTAAATCCGAAAGGAAAAAGCAGAAGCTGGCAGTCAAGAACGCCGAGGAAAAACTGGACCACGAACGTCGGAGGTTCAGAGACTGTTTCGCGCACGAGATGCACGAATGGGATGGGACTCGTGCTCAAATCGAGCTCTGGCTCCAGGAGCTGACTCTGGCGGAAGCTGAGTCAGACTCTGAGGATGAGGAGGCTGCGGCCAAGTCGAGCCCTAAAGACGACTCGGAATCCGGATAGGATTATCCTATCTTAGGATCCGATCAAGGAGAAGGGGGGGTATTTTAAGGATACCACCCCTACAGGCTAAAAACACCCTGATATAGGGTGTACAAGTATCCGGACGAAAAGAAGCGGCAGGCTGGCTACGCAAGGAGGCAGTCTGCCAGGCAGAACGGACGGAGGAGGACGAGGAGATCCGGAGAGAGATCGAAGCTCGGGACAGGAGTACGCTACCACCATGGATCCGATACGAGATGTTTTTTTATATAAACTATATATATCAGGACCGAGTGCTCCTAGTTATAAGTCCGAAGATCGCCTGGAGGCAGGACTTGGAATATTTTTTTATACTACTATAAGCTCCCGAGCATGAGCTATGAACTTTCTCGTTCCGGTGAGTAAGAGCTGAATGAAGTAGGTTCTGAAAGCCGGGCGGAATGCAACATCATCAACAGAGGATCCGGATCTTCGTTATAAAATCACGTATGATGTCTTTTTGTAATAATACTTTAATATGTTTCTAAAACCTTAAAAGAAGTGATACTGTTCATCACTTATAAGTATTATTCATTACGAGTATAATTAGCTCGGGGTCCTGAAGGGACGAAATTTTTTTACTGTGATATTGTACTTTTTCAAGTGTTGTGTATACTATATGTATAGATTAACTCCATCTATCCTAGGGAATGGGGCGTAATTTTAATTACGGTCTATATATGTAGATATGTGTGTAATTAATACCTTTTTGTGTTCAACAGTAACGTCATATTGTTTGTAAGGTATAACTTTAATTAACCCCTAAGGTGGTATTTATAAGATAATGCCAGTCCGAAGTGTTTTCGGACTATAACCTTAATTATTTACCTCCCGGTTATTATCTGGTAGGGGGTAGTGTAGGGGCTAGGGTTATACGGGGTTGTTGTATGACGAGTGCTGTTGGATGCTGTGTTGCGAGCTCAGTCCGAACCCTTCAGTCCGACGGTAGGTGGCGACACCTACCCCGGGCTTGGGGTATGGACAGAGGTCGCTATAGGCTTCCGGTCTGCGTGTGCGCGTGCAGGCTGGCTGCCTATATATACCCGGCATCTGACGGTACTCGTCGGTTACTCTGAGCCACGCTGGCAGAGGAGACCCTGTGATCATATCGGCTGCTTAGCCTACTGACCCGTTCCGAACTCTATAGGGAGTTCGCACACTTAGTGACTGCTTGTCTAGGTTCTCTGAATAAACCTGATATTGCAACCTGTAACACTTGATCCGAACTGTGTCGACTTTGTTCTTTAATTGACACTCTACCAATATCATAAAGATACAAAGTATCGTTTATTACACTATGCTTAATTATAGGAAGCGCCGCGTTCAATGCCCCCCCCCCCCCCCCCCATTAAATACAATGTGGCCATATTCAATGGGCTAAGAAAAAGCCGTCTTTTCTTCATCAAATGGCCCCAAATAAAATAAATGCAAATGCCAACTACATTGATACCTCTCTGACACATTCCACTCGTTGGGGCTGGGGCATAACCCACTCAGCCTGCAGCTTCGTGGGTTATGGCCCTCACTCCCACTCATGAAATACGGCAGAGGCGGTATCAATGGCCAGTGGCATATGTCTATTCCCTGCTTGTCTAGTAGCTGCTGTCTTACCTGTATTATGGTCATTCTGTCTGGTACAGTTGTCCTCCACTGGCCTGTCCACATGTCCTGTATGTTGTCCCTCTCATGGTCAGTGGCCTTCCTCTCTGCCTGCCGCTGGCTGGAGACTTGGCCCACCTCCACCTCCTCCAGCCTGCCCATTCTCTTCACCTTATAAGATGGAAACATATTATTGTTACTATAGACCTATGCGGCAGGGTTATTTCAATTATAAGGTTGTGTACATTGGATTTAGCAGGGTGCTCATACCATTATCTGAAATGTCTATATTCGAAAACATTTCATCTCAGGGGATTTCCAAGACAAGTGCTTTTTGAAATAGTGTATATGTATATTAGAGCACAGGAGTTTGAGGTTATATTTAGAGAAGTATTTTGATAATTTACCAAAATCCTCTCTGAAAAGTTTCTCTTTTTTGCTGCCTTGCTCTATTTCAGGCCTGAACATCTATTAACATTCATGTTTGTGGAATCTTCATTGAGGTGCAACCATCCCCTCTACTAAACCCAAACCCCCCATCTCCTCCCCTCTCCTTCGCTGACCCATCGTTCAGTATTGATGTGATGTATATTGATTGTTACCCTGACCAATCTGCCATGAAAATTTGTGTTGTTACTGCTACATTCATCAATGCTATAGGGGCCCAGGATAAGACTGTGTCAGATGACTCGTCAGGAAACTCAGGAGTTTGGCGACCATATAGTCCGAGCTAGCTTTTGTTGTGTGGCGGTCACCTACCTCGCCTCGTTTCTTATATGTGTGTCCATGATTTGCTTCCAATGAAATGTTTGACCTATGGTATTTTAAAGGATTGTGGATGTCAACACTTTAAAGTTTACTTACGTTCAAGAGACGTTGATGTCTGAATTATGTCTTTCTACCTCATTCAGACGTAAATGAATGGAATGAAGCTACGTTATAATTTGTCTTTTAGATCTAAATTCTACGCTTCTTATACATATATAAGAAGCATCACAAAGAACTTTATAACTGAAATATAACAGCAGTTTACATGAGGCTTGTATATACCTCGCCAGTATAACACTAGGTGCCAGCACTATCAAGTATAAAGCGAATCTACCACATTCACAGCAATAAACTCCTAATAATATGAATAGTTTTGGAAATCAGCCTGAAATGATTGGACGTTGGATAAGGTATGACAGAGCAAGACCTTCAACCTTTGATGGCCCTACTGTACCATTTATTTGAACATAGGCAGTAGCACTGTCTAGGTTGCAAATGCAAACTGCTTAGTCCACCATCATCGTTCAACCACAGATAGAGCAACCGGTCTATGACCAAACGCATGGTACAGAAGGGTCATCTATGGTCTGTCTGCTGCCAGTTTAGCCTTAAAGTGGCATAATCACCGAACTTATCCTACTCACAATCCTAGTGCTGTTCTTTTCTACTATGTGGTTAAGGGTGAGTGGTGAGACTGTTAGTCTTGGGAGCCTTTCTTTTCCAGCTTTCTTCAACCTGGTCTGGGCTAAGTTTTAACACTTCACAGGAGACAATATTACTCAGTCTGGTGTCATTTTCAACCATGTGAACGTTGACAAGGTTGACATTTCTTTTACAATTAGATAGAACTGATTTCCAGCCCCCTTACCCTTTTTCACTTCTGCCTCACTGCTTCACTCCCACTCACTGCCTACCTTATCCATCTCTTCTTCTCACTCGCCCATATCAATTTAGACTTAGAGAGTCGTCAGTGCCTTGATGTGCCCTGATACTTGCTATATATACTACTGTGACTGTGACTAGCTGCCACATCCCATGGGATCTTCAAACTTATTTGGTCGGCTTCTGCAACGTGTTATGAAGCTGCCCTTCGTACAACTGCCAAGTAAGCAATACTTTACGTTTAACAACACAGGCCTTACACAGCATGTGTTGACCAGTATATTAATGCTTGCTGGTCGACAGCAGTGCAATAGTGTGCTGTAATAGGGATCTAGGTCCTCACACATGTTGGGGGTCGGGGGGGGCGGAGAGGGGGGCTTGTGGGCTATGGCGAATTGCCATTGTTTCATGTGGCCGGTTTTAACGCACAGGTTCCCCGGCCCAAACGTTAGTTTAGCTGCTTTGCAGACGCTTTTGGATGGAAAACCTGTGCAAAAATAATGATGACAAACCCTTTGGAAATTTACAGATCATTATATCTACAGAGCTCTAAGGTTAATACATACCACTTGGTGGCAGGACCCTGTGGGTCTTTTGAGAACATATGGAAGCTCACATACTCCACCTGGTGTGTGTTGAGACAATTCCCATTGTTAAAAACGTTTTAGTAAGTTTCTCCAAGACTGGCTTGAACTCACAATCTTAGGATATGGAGTCAGGTATGCTGCCACCTGTGCTAAGCTGGGTTCTGGATTTGACCGCTACTAATGAAAAAGTGATTGGAGTCTATTTGGCTTGTAAATTTGGCAATGCCTCTTACTCTGGTATGGCAGGTAAATATTTTAGATATTTTTTTCATTTACAGGCTTTCCATGGGTTTCTGAGATTGTATGTAGGAGCTTAACTTCACAGTGCTGTATAGTTGTATACGAAGTGTAACCATTTTGTCTCACCTGAATGAATGATCTGCCATTGTTGTTCAAAATGAACTCGTTCAGGTCGTCTCCATTCCAGTATGGTTCAGTTTTGTGTTGCTTGACATTCCCCATAGTGTCGTCGTCACCTAAACATAATAGACATAGTTCTTAACCATTGCATGGCATCTAATATCATATACGATGGATTAGAAACGTCCACTCAATGTTTCCTGATACGGATTGCCATATTGAGCGCAAATAATTATTTACTTCAGTAAAAGACCCGCTTCAGGCAATATAAAAGCCGACATTTCACCTCCTCCAACCCTGGCATAAACTTGTATTTGTTTAACTTTAATTCAGAGCAAACAGGCAATATAACATCTTGGTCACAAAGGGTGTGGTACCATGTCGTCCTATATAATGTGACTTTGGTAGAACATACACATTTCTTCATTTTCGTATATAGTTCATGCAGTGTCATACAGTGTTATAGCCAGGAGGTTAGAATAAGGACAATCAGTGAACCATGCAGGTGGAGACCTAACCTGTATCTGGTCTGCAGTTAGACTGCAGGTTTGGCCAGCTCAACTAAGGTTAATAGTGTGTCTAAACCAGAGTCAACATCAACATAGTGAGGAGAATGAAGGCATTTCTAAAAACTGCAATAAAAGAAATGAATCCATTTTCTAAATGAAGATGCCTAGGCCTGGACTGATGGGCACTTACAGTTTACTACTTTCTCAACGTGGGGAGAGATGATAGAGAAGAGGTTAGATACGATTCCGTTTGCGACCAAATACTAAGTCACAGTATACATAAGAGCAATATCTAACCATCAAAGCTAAGAGAAGTGACTAAGATATGATTTCCTTACCTGTTCACATGTAATCCTTATGTATTATTGTGTGTTATGAGCTGTCACATACGTTCACTCCACAGGCCCCTCCCTGCTCCACCCACTGTGCCCCATGCAGACAGACTGACTCACATCCCTCCGGGGTCACTGCAGTAAAGGTCCTTTTAAAAAGCACTCATGCGTTTCCGTTTTCGAAAAGAAATCACAGCCCTAAGGTCACTGCGGTATCATCAATCTGTTTTCTAGGACACGTCGCCAGTGGTGCATTGGCGATCTATACAGCATTGTGAACTTTCAGATTGACATCAAACTAAGCTATCCTGTATCATGTACTGTAACTTTAAAGTTGCCATCTCACCACCAAAGTGGCACTCGTTAATTGACCAGAACAGTACTAGAAAAAGGTGACCTGTAGGTTCATGTGAGAGTGCCTCTTTGTTTAGTTTATTCAAATTATCAAATCGCTATTTTGGCTTTTTGAGTTGTTTTTTTTCAGTTTGAACGTGGATTTATTGAGCCTCTCACAATATACAGAAAAGTGGTAAATCGAAGCAACAATAATAGTCAAATTATCATACAACATCTGTGTCAACAATACTATACATGTGAAAACAAATATATAAGGGATGAAACATGTTGATAGAAATTATGGTTTTGATGTGTAACAAGACATTTCACGACATAGACAGGACGACATGGCCAAACAGGACAAGACAATAGCAATACAGGCCAGAAAGAGATGATTAAAAGGAGTGGTTTATATCGAATAAATTGAGCACAACTACAATACAATCATCAAACGTTGGTATCTAACACAGGAACTTCGCAGTTCCTTATAGAGGTTCTACTGCTGTTTAACAGTTCATCTAAATATGTACGAACAGGGGATTTAGACATAAATTGGTTAACCATTACAGGTCACATGGCTGTGTCACACATGGTTAGATTAGGATGAGGGATCACAGAACGGAGAAGCGCGATACTTTGTCACAATGTTTCAGTAACCCAAACTGAGGATTTCAAAAATCGACATTTACGGATTGTCATCAGCAGACCAAGGCTGCATTTCATTAGAAACCGCCATAACATGCCTCACCCAACAATTATCTTCAATGTACTGTGTACCTCTAGGTGATACTCAACCAGCCATCTCCCATGAGGTAGTAATTATCTCACTGGTCAGTGACCCCTATCCAGCAATCTCCGACCCATGGGATAATTTCAAAAACCGGGATGATTACAAACCGTCAATCTTCCCTTCTTAATAATTTCATGTTTGGGTGATGCACACAAGGCCGAGTGCCCTGACCTCAGTCATTAACACTGCTCTGATCGCTGTGATCAAACAACACACTGTCTTCATCAAAATGCAGGTACGCTATTCTTCTAATCCTTAGCTTGAATTGAAATTTTGAAACAGATTTTTGAAACCAAACACCAAGGTAGTTCCAAAGGAAAGCCTTGTAGTTTTGCGCGTTTTAATTTAAATTTAATTTTCTCGTTTGATCTAGTAACACGATCACCTCTTCGCGTATCAATGCAGTCATCAACGGTAGAGAATTTATACATCCATATCAGAAGCACCTCATCCCTACGTCTCGTCAGCAATGGCAGCTTGGCCTTGGAGTGGATAATCGATGCATCCATATAATCTCGATTTCCTCGATAGCAGATAAGCAGGCCCCTATTTTGTAGCCTTTGTAGTTTTGGTAGAGACGTGTCATTGCATCCCTCATAAGCAAAGCTGCAGTCGTCAAATAATGTCATTATCATACTTTTGTAGACTAAAAGGGCAGCATTCAGGCTTAATAAATAGTGTAACTTGGCAAATCTGAAGAGTCTGTTATTGACCTTTTGTATCACATCCTTAATAGCAAGTTCCATAGATAAATGGTTGTCCAGTCTCAAACCCAGATAAGTATAGTCATAAGAGTCCAGAGTCTTATCATCTAACAGGAATGAATTCAGATTTTGACTGGAGAGCTTCTTTTCTGAACCGAACCACACTACCTTAGTTTTATCTGTATTAACAGTTAACCTTTTTTCAGTACACCAATTTAAAAAAATATTTATTTCACTTTGTAATCGTGCATGTGCTAGGTCAGCCTTATTATTTGAGGTGTACAGAACCAAATTGTCCGCATACATTAAAAACTTAGACGATTTTATCACAGATGCTACGCCGTTTACATACAGAATGAACAATAACGGGCCTAAAACAGACCCTTGTGGGACACCATAGTTGACTGGTTGAGTCCCTGACATGAAGGAACTGATTCGTGTGAATTGCTGACGCCCAGTAAGATAACTGCTTAGCCAATTAACCACATTATCATGTAAGCCTAAACTGCGCACAATTTTCAAGAGAAAGCAATGGCTGACGCTGTCAAATGCTTTCCTAAGATTTTACCTAAATAGCATCGCCTGTGTCCCTCCCTGGTCTGTAGCCGAATTGTTCATCCGCGAGGATGTCCAGTTTTTCCAAGACCTCTGACAAGTGCATATGCATCAATTTCTCGGCTATGTTTGATGGTAATGACAGCAGGGACATTGGCCTCCAATTTGTGACCAATCACTCATTGCCAACCTTGGGTATTGGGCTAACCCTCGCCACCTTTCACACGTCAGGGAACTCACCTGTGTTAAAGCTAAGTTGCAACAACCATGTGAAAGCAGGCAGTAGATTCTTCATTGCCAATTTTAAAACATCACATCGAATGCTATCCATACCGGAAGTTTTGTTGATATTAATTTCATCAACTAATATTTTGACAACCTCGATGTTGACCCTTATACTGTCAAACACAGGCGGGGCATCAGGTGTTTTAATTGCGCAAGGAGGGTTACCTTTGGAGGTCAGATTGTCGTTGAGGATTCACCTATTCCAGCAAAATAGTCATTGAGAAAGTCTACCGACTCTTGGTTTGACTTCATTTCATCGTCGTCACCAATTAGAACTAGAGGGACAACTTCTCCCTCTGGTTTCATGACATTGTTTATGTTACGCCAAAAGCGCTTTGGGTCTTGCTCTCTTCTAAGCCAGATTTGACATATTCTGCTTGTGCACATTTACAACTCAGGTTAATCCTCCTGCGCAATTTTCTGGTTCTATCTAGGTAAACCATACCACCTGTTTCAAGAAAGAGGTCAACATTCTGGTCTCGTTCAAGAATCAAACTGTGGATTCATCCACTTATTTCCCATATACCTAACAACCTTAGTCGTAACTGGGCAAACTCCATCCAGAAATTTTTTAATATGGTTTTGGATAAAAAGGCAAAGGTAGCGTCAGCTAGCCAACCTAGGAACGGTTCCTCGTCGAAATCAGCGTAAGATCTGGATGTTGTTGTTTTTTCGGTTACAACACTAGACTGCAAGAGCTTAACACAATACACAGGTAGGTGGTCACTGACTAGCACATTTAACGTTCCAGTTTTTACGTCACTGTCATAGCAGGTCATGATGTTGTCCAGACAAGCTGTGCGTTTTTTATACGGTCCTGTACACTGGTGAATCAGCTTGTGTAAACCATAGAATTTACAAAGATCATTCACACAGACTGTCGCAGCTGCCTTTTACGCAAGCGTGTTTATGTTAATATCTCCCAGACACCACAGCTCCACATTATCTGTTCCAATGCTCTTATACACCAGTTCAATATGATTAAGAAAATTGGCAACTTTTCCCTTCGGGGGCCTATAAACCATGGCGACTCTCATAGTCCTATGGTTTGGCACAGAGATATCCAGTACAAAAAATTCTATGTCCTTAGTGTTGAGGCACAGTGCTGGAACAATTTTTCTTACAGGTGCCAATTCATGTCGCAGGTAGACTGCTATTCCACCACCCTTTTTCTTAGCTTTTCTATTTTGACTGAACAACCTCATGCCGCTCCAAGTGACAAGATCATTATCAACCTCCGCATGGAGCCAGGTCTCTGACATGGTGACAATATCACCACCCTTATTCTGGCTTGGAACATTTTCCATTAGGATATCTGCTTCGACGACACCACACTTCGAGTTCCCCATTAGCAACTGTCTGTATGACATCTTTATATACCATACATGTGTGACCATATTTAGTTAATTATTGTACAGCTATTGTAGGAGTATGATCACGCAAAACCTAGGTGGGCAGGACATCAACTGGCACATCGGCCAACATATGGCAGTAGTGTTAGGCCTGTCCATAGTGATGCACATTGTGTAGTAAGAAGACACCTCCGGGTAGTTAATGATAACAATGGAGTTACCAGATCACAAGGAAATCACGTATACACAGACACCCTAGCTATGTTTTCAGCCATGAAATTCCATATTAGTATTACCCAGTGGCTGGACTAAATCTATCCAATACATATTATTACAGTATAGACTGTCCCCAACCAACCATCCTAACGGGGCAGCGGGATGTGAAAAATAGAGCATGACGTTGTTTCATACCCTGGTACCCTGTGTCGTCCTGTAAGACCATGGGGAAGACACTGGGAGCAGAATAAACTTTGCCATATTTTGCAAAGTATGAGCGAGGGGGCGGATGTGTACATGATGAAGACCGTTGGGGTAGAAATTTTACTACAATGTGTGGCTTTTCCCACGGGACATATTTGGTGCATTTCTGTTCTCATGACCTGTTGTTGACTGAACTTTGTAAGAGTAGGGGGTGCATGTTTCCAGAGGCCACCTACTTAAATATGGGGCAACTTATCCTGGACCCATTTGGATGGGGTGTATTAGTCCTGCAGTGTAGCCCCCCTCCTCCCCCCCCCCCGAAAGAGAATTCACTCACCCACCCCCTTATAAGACTTATTATTTACTAGCTATGTAATTTGGTTGTAAATTGTATGCAGTATATCAAAGTTTATAAAGGGAATGTCAAAAAAACATGACCAGCTGTTGAAGGTACTGCCGACGCCCACTGCCCATGCCATGGTAACAGGCTTTTGAACTGATTGCAGTCTTGTGGCCCCATCTATTGGAGAAAGAGGGATCCAGTAGAATGTTATGTATGTACTTGCTTATATTCGTATTTTTACAGACAAGATCAATATTCTGTAACGTATATAACTTTATTTTATTTCACGAACAATTCGGTCAGTTATTCCCTTTATCATAATCAATACCTAAACAATGCAGTCAAATTTGAATCCTTCATGGGGAGGGGGATAAAGGTCGGTTGTTATAGATAGATTCAACATAATTATCTGTATACTTTATCAAAAGGGTAAACATACCCCCTTTACCCTTTTTTATTTTGTCATTTGAAATTCAATGTCATTTCTAGGTAACGCATTCCTTCACTAGGGAAAGCGTTTCACTTGTTTTGGTGATCGAACATGTGTAATGAGGATTGCTTAATAATGCTGGTTGTCCAGAATAGCTGTATCAAATGAAAATGTTGGGGTACTTCTATGTTTTCTTGTTTTTGCTAGGCAATCCAATACTGGCAAACAGGCTATGTACAGCGATTCAAATAGAGAAATAACTTTGAATATTCATTTATTTGTGGACTTAAGGTTTTCCCTTCTGAACGTCCTATATATAGATCTATGGTACAACAGGAATACCTTGGTTATTTACCAACTAGGCCTGCTCATTTTTTCATTATTCCCGAATGTAATGGACAAATAGTATGAACGTAAACATTAAATAATCGCAAAAGTTCATGGTTTGAGCTGTACGGTACTTTTGCCGTTATGGTGTGATTTGACAAATTAAGGGAGTCCAGTCAGTGGTCATTCCTGTATGATGCGTAGAAACCTATTTTCTGAAGACTCCTCACCCCCATTCCATATTGCCATGATCATTTGCATTAGAGAACTGTGACAGTAATATGTCATTATTCCCCCAATACTCCCCACCCCCATACTGTATACACTCAAAAAGTAAACTTGTCTCCAGACTCTTCCAAGTGACAGTCATAAAATAAACAAGTAAAAAACGTGTCTAAGTGACAAGGAAGCGGGTCTTCTAGCTGGAGATAAAAGACCCAATTGGCATGTGCCAGCCCAAAACCCGACATTTGCCAGCTCCGGATTCTATTTGTGGGATGCTAACCTGATAGGTTAGACAACTTTTGACTCGTTTATTTTATGATAGTCACTTTAACGAGTCTGGAGAGAAGTTTACCTTTTCACTGTAGAAGCAATCCAAGGGGATTGGCACTCAGGGGGGTCATTTCAATTTCTTTTATAATAACATTTCACTACGCCGTGAAAAACTTTTTGTAATTGTGTTAACCCTCCCTCTTCTATAAATTCCCGGATCCTCCCCCATTCCCTCCGATTTCTAGTAACCAACTACCACTGATAATACAGCAAGAGGAACACCACCAGGGCTACAGTGGTGAGACTGAGCAGCAGGATCAGCACGGCAGCCCCTATCTTCTCCTGTCGGTACCGGATACCCCGGTGTAGCGTGCTGTCTATTTGGAGAGCCAGCCTGTCCGTGTCCGTGGCATTTATGGGCAGCCATGTTTTTAGAGAGTCTGACTGTTGAGAGTTCCATTTGTAGCGGACACTGAGGAAGCGGCCCTTGTGGCAGAGGTCTGAGACCACTGGGTGGCCCTGGCTGGTGGTGTGCTCTGAGAACAGCCTGCCGCTTGGTGGCACTGCACCGCTGTCGTCGAAGTATATCAATGCCATCTGGCTGCCTGCAATGAAATGAGGGATCTTCATTGGAATTATCTGATTATTTTTACTAATTTTATGAGAGTATAGTGGTGAAGGGAAAAGGAGGGTTGGGCCGTACCTCCAAGCACAGAAGAACACCCTAAGATGCAAGTAGTATGGATACATTGGGCCAATCTAGGCAATGATCGATACTATCGCAATCGTTATATCAACCTTGACCCTATGTGGGTAATGGAGACTTTGGTAAAACATACAAACTGCAGTTTTGGTGAAAATGTGTTTAACAGCGGCTATAGCCGGCTAAAAGGCTGCTGGACCAGCAGAAAGATTCAGCGTATGCAGATCCTGGTGACTGGCTGGATCCTGGTATGTACATGTCAGTTTTACGGCTTGTAAATCATTAAGGTTTCTCAAAAGAAATACATTTTGCATGAACATTTTGAATAAGATTCCTCAAAGGTGTACATATTACAATGTGGCTTGGCATTGACATTGAACAGTTTCTTCTCCAAACTCCACCACTTTAGCATCATGAACCCTTACCTTTAATTGCTTGAAGATGTCTGACCGTACTCAACATGAGGATACCCTGCATAGCCGTGTCACTCTCAAGGATCACATTCTCCTGGTTGTAATCCACGAACATCAGGTAGGCCTTACAGCGTGGGATGGTGTTTAAGTGTGCCTTATCGTGAACCCTGTATTCTCGAACATGTGAGTCTTTTAGGGGTAAATCTCTCAGGAGGTTTATTGCCCGATTTGCTCCCTCAGCGGAAAAGACCACTGCGCAGACGCGGTCTTCACCGACGTTGTCCATAATGACGTCATCTTCGTCAGAACTGTGGTTGCCATGGAGAATCTCTGAATATTTTTTCATCTTGGATGGAGTTAATGGAGAGGTAAGCCTCTGAAGGTGTTGAATGGTAGAGGGTTCTGTAGGATAGGTAGAAAGATTACATTAAACGAAAGAGATTATAATGTTGACATAATACTTAGAACATATTGACATATCTATGCCTGCACTGTACATAGTTGGTGTAAGTTAACAGTAGAATCTACTGTAGATGTACAGTAGAATCTACTGCAGAATGGATTTACAGTAGAATCTATTGTAGATTTGTAGTCGATTCTATTGTTTACCTACAATGAATGGTACACCTACAGTAGAATCTACTGTACACCTACAAAATTGGCAACCGACTTTTTACAGTGTGGTTATCACCCTTCCAGCCTTTACGATGTCTAGGGTTCGGTTTACATACATGTAGAATTTGTGTATTTAACAACACTTAACAATAAACAAGGAAAATGGGGCTATTGGACATTTTATCAACTGAACAGCAGAAACCATAGTGACATATTCCTAATGTGTCACGATCCTTCTCACGCAAAGGTGCTCCAACCAGTATAATGTCAATACGCTTTTGTCCAGGTGTCTACATGCTAGTATAACGTGTGTCCCCTATGCTACTCTATAATATTATACAGAACCATGTATAATCCCATTATGAACCAGAAGTTGCCTATCATCAACTTCATTATCCCGTGTGTTTCCTTTTTCCATGTTTACCCTTGCATAACTCCCCCGCCCCCCCCCCCCCAACCCCCATCATCTTCCATCTTTCATTTTCCCAAATATTTGATAAAAAAACAATAAGCCCAGCCATACTTTTTCAATGCTGGCACTGATTTATGCAGAGTCGGTGGTTTACCAACATGTAGCCTATAATTCCTCGTATAATCTGACTGTGGTGACAACTCACAGTTCTACCCTACTTAGATTATTACTGTGGAACAGGGCTGTACATACTGAAACTATTAAATCATTAATATAAAAAAGGGTACTTTGGAGAGCCGGTATAGTGGAAGTTATACTGCAATATGATCTCTAAACTCACCAATTATCACTCAAAACTGCGGTTTAGAAAATAGTGGGAGGGGTCTTTTCATCCAACCTACAGCTGAAGGTACGTAACACATCAGGAAAAATACTATGCATTGTCAACTCTAAATGTTCATATTCACAGCCAAAAACCAGAATACTTAAATGAGAAGTAACTCACCTGATGAAGGAAATGTAGGTGGTAGGGGAAGGGCCCACAGGTTAAACTGGTTTCCGTGATGATCTCTGACCTGGCCTAGATATCAAACTATAAAGATAGCAGTCTGGAATCTGTTATCTAGAGCAGCCTGCACCTATATCAGGTTAGTACAGGTGTATAGGTTAATAGTATGTATCCCATTGTTGGACGAGATAACGAGGTCTCTGCCTGATACACAGGCTAACATAAAGCTAGAAGCACATTCCCCACATTATGATGCATCCAGCGATGTCATCCATGGAATACTGCTATAAGATAGTAATACATATTTTCTAAACAGATTCGACTTTGAAAAAAAGACACACAAAAAAACCGATGAAGCCATCTCTGGGTATCATCAGTGATCATTCCCATTGAATCAGTGGGCCAGTTTGGCTAGTATTCGCGGATTAGTTCATCCCCTATTCTGTTAGGTGGCAGGGCAGTCCTTAGTTATCACTTTACAGCACCGTTGGGTAAGGTATACGACTTACAGAGTAGCTCACAGTAGCTCTCTGTATGCTATATTCTTGCTGTATTTTGTTTTCATACCACTACACCTAAACACAGAATATTTCAACAGCTATTGGGCGCCAGTTACGATTATTAGACGACGTTCGATACCCAGGGCTGTTAACCCATCTGGTCAGTGAACAACACATATACACTTATAAGCACATCGTGAAGCTCACTCAGTGACTGTGTCTGTGGAAATCTGACCTCATCAGCTAATCGATAGTTTTTCAAAGGATGACATCATCAAAATCCAAGATGGCTGCCATCAATCCCCTCAAAAATGTTATCATTGTATTCCTTGACCCGAGAAATGTATATTTAGCATTTGGAATCATGATTCTAAGTTAATTAGAAAAGGAGATAGATAATTTAGAAATATTCAGCAGTGGACACCTTTAAATATGGCTGCCATAATGGCTACAGCCTATATATTTAAGTGTCTTTACAACTTTTGCTCTTTTTCATACAATATTTGACTTTTTTTTTTGACTCGCTGCCAGAAGTGCCAATCTTGCTGCTTATGTGCCCCCTATCTACTACACTAATTTGACAAATAAATATACATTCAAAATTTCAAACACAGTACATACCGGTAAAGGTAGTCACCACTGTAAGAGAGATTCCGATACTGTAGTAACAACTAATTATTTTCTTATCGCCTGAAACTACAGAAACAAATGGCCAGTAACTGACTAGTCGTTTTGATTTATAAAACTTCTTCATGAATTTATAGAATAGCATAACACATATATTTGCAGGTCAATACATGATGTATTACTAACTTATATTGGAAGCCATGAGAGCTTCAGAGTTTCCATCTTGCTGAGGGTAAGGCTTTGGAACATCGTTTTTACAATATGACAGATTCTGCAGCATCTAGTTAGATGTTACACATGTTAGCAATAATTACATAATACAGTTGTTTTTATGATCAGTATGCTTAACTTGCTTAAAGTCTATCATAAATTAAGCTTACTTTTAACAAACATGAAGAGAGGTTTAAATATATATATTGCAAATATGTGGATAGGCTATTATGAACGGGATGTATTACATACTTGTATGTATTATGAAGATAATTACTCTGCCCGTAACTAAATTGAATGGGCTTACTTATACATTCGATTATAAGTTAAAATCATCACTCAAAGTACCAATGGCAATACTATTCTTTTACCAAAATACATAATACATATTTATAAACCCTTATGGTGGCCAAGATCCCTTTTTATATGCAGCCACTTCCCATCTATTGCAGTGCAAGCTAGTTCAAACTTTGAGCATGATTATAAAGCATCAAGACACTGTATAGTTTGATTGGTTTATTTCAATCTTTGTAACACTATGTAAAGAGAGAACAGTAACACTACATAGCGGGTACAATGCACACCGTGCTCTCGACATGGATTTTGCTCGGTGGTTTCTGTTTTTCCTCTTTGATCCAAATACTCTAAAGATTTAGTATCACAAGTTTTACATACAGAAAGCAAATGACAGGCTGATGTGTAACATGGTAGCACTGATAACAAGCTTGATGGTATCAACTAGGCATTACAATAAAATGTGACCACTGACATGTTGTAACCATTCATCAGTGCAATGTCATCATGGTTATAATAATACATTGTTAGGACAATAACTATCTGTATCCATCCATGTATATAAAAAAGGGGTCATTAGTATGAATGCCCTGGTGGCATGAACGGCAATACTCCATTAAAGGCTGGATTAATCATTTTGTACTAAGGTGTAATTAAAACACTTAAAAGCTAAATGACTAAAGCCGGTGCATTCAATATAGTTACTACAATGCAAGCTAGTGGTTTAGTGATTTCCTACTTGAAAGTAATACAAAGCACCAATGAATCACATTATGTCATGATACAATATAATCATCTTCTACAATAGTGGCTTATTCCAGAGAGAGAAACGGAGCAAAAAAAACCTTTCAGTTTCCTATCTTCAACGACAAAAATAAGAGGTCGATTTCGTTGCAAATTGGAGGAAATTTAGATGATAATGACAGCAACTAGATGTATAAATGCAAATCAGCAACATTCTTGGCTATAGATCTAGTAATCACGACACTCATAGTGGCAATACAGTATTTTAGAGTAACATAAGATGATGACTTGCACACCTTCATTATGAACACACACAATCAGCAACTGTATGTGACTGGTAGTTTTATACAATTCAGAATCACTGAGATTTTGTTTATATTGATATTTATTTTCAACATAGTCTGAAAGGGATAACCCTTAACACCTTCAAGTGGTAGGACCGTATACATAGATCTGCGTCAAAGCTTAAAGCGAAACACATTTTCGTTGCACTAGTTTGATTATATCTATATGGATAGTTGTTTACATTAACGCGATTTCTGCTGAACCTTGTTCACCGACCTACATTATTCATTCCTGCTCTTGTCCTTGTAATAATTATGTATGCAAAAATATGTTCCACAAAACGTAAAAATACCAACCTATTTAGAGCCCTTTTCTTAAAAATTATTTTTATGTTATAAAAATATATAGTGGAAATAAATTAAATCAAAATAACAAATATTATTTTAGTAAATACAATATGACTATACTGCTAATATGATAGTACAGCTTGACAGTACCTTAAATTATAACTGTTCACTGTGTATTTGTATTTATTATAAACTTATATTAGTATCAAGATGATACTAAGTTGCATTACATCATGTCTCTAAATGCTACTTACATTCAATTTCTTAGTATCTGTGCCTAGCAGTTAGTTCATACCAACCCACGTCCGGAGTGAGGATTCCTCTTTCTCAATTTAGTTGTGTTAAGTCAATGTGAATACAATTTCATTTAATGAATTTCTTTGCATATGTAGAAAGATAATACAGGAAAGGTCTTTGAATTGTAATATTCACACTGGCAGTATTTAATTATGTCAATCCATCAACACCATGCTTGTTTCATCTTTGCATCATCTGGTGTCATTCTCGGAAATAGAACTACAAACTAATTTGACTAGTTTTCCAATGAAACGCATTTAACAACAAAAGTGACACCTTTGAAATTGGGCATGGCTGAAACACATTGGATGATTTATGCTTCTTATAAGTGGACATCAGTTTTAAATGTGAGAAGCTAATTTATAGAAGACTTTCAGAAGTATTCAAAGTATAGGCAATGAGCCATAATTATCATTTATCTAATTAATAGACGAATACAGTTGAAATCGGTTTTACTTCTTGAAGAACTAAAATAACACTAAAATCTAGTTTCTTGAAAGCACACTATAACTTAAATGTGCCTGTAACCCTTTATAGAATAGGCATTATTGTGAATACATAGGTAGTCCAATACTGCTTTAAGCCATATGGCAATGCTACTGCAGAACACTGTACATGTTGATATACACTTCTTACATATTATTATTACATTCATTTATATTATTGGGAAAAAAATGCAATTCATTTTTAATACTTTAAGGACAGGATGATGTCTCAAGATTCGTCTTTATCTATCGCCATGTTGCACCAATGCAGCGCTGGTGAAGGCTGTGTCTCACGACCTTGGGCCAATGTTTTTGTCTCTGACCGGGTGCCGTCTCTGACTGGTGCCGTCTCTGACCGGGTGCCGTCTCTGACCTGGTGTCAAAATTTTATTCAATTTAAATTTTAACCATATAGTCATATATATAAGGATTTGTAAAAACGTTATGGCAGTTGTTATGTAATTATAATTAGCCTCCTGCTGTTGGTAGAAGAGAACTAAACTCCCAAAGCAGCATCCGGTCAGAGACGGCACCCGGTCAGAGACGGCACCTGGTCAGAGACGGCACCCAGTCAGAGACAAAAACATTGGTCCAAGGTCGTGAGACACAGCCTGAAGTGCTGAAGAGGCATAACGCATGTTTTACACTATCCTACCCTTAAAAGAAGTATTAAACATGTTGCATGGGAACACTTATGTCATCAGTCAAAGTTACTGACCACCATTGGTGGTGATCTTATATAACATTGCATTAAATACATACTCCTCATGGTAAATTGAATACTCCTCATGGATATCTTCTGCTTAGTGCATACTTTGACTAATAATAAGTGCACGTATAAATGCCTCATAGGAGGTGTTGTCACCACACCATTTGTAAGCCTTATAATATAGACCTTTATTATAGGGAGACCACATGTATACATATTTAGTTTAGGTTTATATAAGTATTCCCATAGGGAGCAGTGTGTAGTGTTAGGAGCAGACTCCTGCCATATGTTGGCAGTTTTATCAGACTTATTTACAGACATAACAATAAATGTATTAATACAAAGAACTTCACCTCATCAGAAAGTGGTCTTATTTCAACAAGATTTAGGTAGTTTGTCAGAAGGGCCAGGGAAATCCACAACTATACAAAGGTGGGAATGGGTATGACGCAGATTATATAAGTTGATCCTTCTTGGGCGTGGGGGACTAACTAATGCCAATCCCTCTGCAGCAGAGTCTGAAATGCTTGTGTTTGCAGTTAGAAATTCACCCCACTATTTTTACAAATTGTCAGTTATCTTAGGTATAAGTAATATAGTCTAGTACATTAAAGGTATACTGTAAGACTTAAGTACATCTAGGTTTGCAGGAGAGTATGATGGCCTGTCTGTATCTCTAATGTGGAGAGTGAATCTTAGATAAGCAGGAAGGAAGGTATTATTATATCAACTAGATACATCCCATTCCTTTTGGACATCTATAATACATTTATAATCACATTGAACAAGAACCATAACTATAGGGCACAGTTTATGTATTACCCCATACTATCTTATACCATTTCACAATCAACTAATGCAGTAGTCTGACAAGACAACCCTTTAGGAACAACATGATGCATCTGGATTCATGTTCATCTATTGCCATGGTGCACTCGTCAATGCATCTGCAGCAAGTAATGTGCCAATATATTTGTGCCGACAAAGGCACTGTGTTCCAAAGCACTATGCTGCCCTTAAAGGGTTACCACTCCACTTTACCTGGTAACATTAGCTCTGACAGGAGGGATATACAAACAGCATAACATCTATATACAATTACATTAAAAAGGGAAATCTACAAGCTGTAGACACTCAGCCTAAAATTAATAATATGTATCACACACGATACAAGCAAAATTCAAGTTCAGACTGCTTTGATATTGATACAAAAGAAGATACTCAAAGGCCAGCTTCATTTTCAAAATGAACATTGAATCTTAGACAGTCAGGCAGGAAGGCACTGCAGTAGTTTCAGCACATTATCATTGGGATAGTACCAGCGGGTTTAGGTATGTCATATGACTGTGACCTATACGTCATGTAACAGTGTGACATATCTGAGCCGTGTCATGGTCATGTAGTTAAAGTAGCACATCCATGATCCTATCAGGACACTTGAGGTGACACCTGTGGAGAGACAGAGGATGTATCGATCAGGGAACAGGCTGGGTGAATTAATTCACTTGGTTTACATGTTTATGAAGATTATCTTTCTAGAAGAACTAGGAAAGAGGAAATACCGGTATACACTAAAGCAGAATTTCTTCAAGACATATTCATTACATGTCTTTTAATGGCAGCAGATGTTTGTTCAGAATTGTTGGACATACTTGTGTAGAATATAAACAATGCATTATTAAAGACATTTGCTATATAGACATACCACAGTGAGATGGCCATTCTTTCCTTTAGCCACTGTGTACTTGACTCCTGTCGTGAAGTCAATAGTTCCCTCTTTGCCATTATGCAGTTGGTGTGTTATACTGTAATTTCAAAGCAGTACAGGGTAATGTATTTTATAACTAATAGCCTGATAAAGCATAATGTATAATCTGTGTGGAAATGGTCAATAAAATATCACCTAAATTGTTTCTTAACCTTCATTTGTGCTAGGTATCAGTGAAAACTGATTGATGCATAGAGTATCGATAATATAAAGATGATTTCCATCCGAGGTAATAAACCAATGTTAGTACTGTCGGTTAACTGAATATTTCTGGTAACCGCTCACAGGAATCTAGCAGTTATTCAAATTGAAAAGTAACAAATAATCAAGAACTACCTTGTGTCGGTGATAGTGATGGCTTCAACTAGGTTTGCAGCCATGGCCAGTTTGACCACCGCCTCGTGCACATAGTCTATGGCCAGGATCAAGTCTCCCTGCAACAGTAAAAACAGGCATCCATCATTGAAAGTACCAATAAGCAAGGTCATACAACTAACGTGTGTTTCAGGTAGCGTGGTCAGAATAAAAGGGTAAGTGTGGTTTGCCATTCTCTTTTCTCCTTTTTTAAATTTTTTACTTTTTTTCGGGAATTGTCCAAAAAAGTACTGGGTCGGTCCGTTTTGTTTCCCTCAAATGTAAAACTATATGAGGAAGAAGTATGCATGGACAAAAGGCAATTGTTTTAGAGTTGAAAGAGAGGTTACTTCATATCATAAATTGTATGTGTCGATGTCATATGATGATATCCCAAACTAAATGTCAAACCTACCTTGCAGTTGTTCATCTCTGGATTGGAATGAATCACAAACACTCCATCGGAAAGGGAGCTCACTGATATCCCTGAAATAAGAAGAAATCCATGTCTTCAGTATATAATCTTTTTTTTTTACACAAGTTTTATGCTCGGTAAAAAAGACTGGCAGCATTCAAATCAGTTGGGGACCAAGGCATTCGCGGTCCCATTACTAGGGATTCTCTTTGTGCTATAATAGTCACGCTGCATATAACTGTCTGGGTATCACACAGCAGACTATGACAGAGCCCAACTTTTCCCAAAAATTTAAAGGCTACATAGAACAATCAAATAACCATGTTAAGTAAAGGAGCTGCCAATTATCTTTATCATATTACTATCTTTATGTAAATTGCCCTATAATGCAAATTGATCTTTATGTAAATTGCCCTACCTTTAAGGCTTGTGAAGGGTATCTTTTCCTTCAGCTTGAAGTCCTTCTCATTGAGCATGTAGAGGTTCTGGTCGGTGATGATGATGGCCCGGGTGCGGGGGTGGTAGCCGTTACGGTCATACTTCGTCATGATGACGGAGTACTGGGTTGCGGGTAAAGACAAGGTAGTCAATGAGATTTACACTTCTCAACACACTTTAACATTCAGAAATACGGATGTATTGATATACCGATGGTATACAATCCTTTCTAATATAAACACAGTGTAAGCCCCCCCCCCCCCCACCTAAAGCTTATATCTTATTGAAAATCAAAAGGCCTGGGTCTAAATCTAACAATCTGAATTGCTCCCAATCGGAGTTGAGCAGGGGAACTAATTTCTGAGACATAGTTGTAAAAAAATTGATCAGTACATTAGAAGTAACTCACCTTGACTTTTTCATCTGGTGATTTGATGTTCATCTTGAATTGATTGTTGAATAACGTTTCGTGATGTGCAGCTAAAGGGAGAAGAATGAAGTATTTTCACCTTTGAAGACAAGATCAAAGTCTGATCGAATTATCATTTAAATAGCACTCTTCGATTGCTTTTCTAAGTGAACTCATTTGTTCTCCTGAATGTAATTTCCCAATTTTCATACGCAGTTTGGTTGCTTAGTTATAGCTTTTAGCTAAAGATATAATTATCACTCACCGAATCGACTATCAACGAACCGATCGCGAACACTCTGTGCGTAGGACTCTTTCTTCTTCTTGAAGATTCCCTCTGCTATAACCTTCTGCTCGAACTACATGGGAAGATACAAAACAGTTTATGTTCAATAAATAAAATATTCAAAAATGGAAATCACTGGAGCCAACATCATGGCTAGAGTACAAGTGTATAGAGTAAAAGCATGAGTATACTATTGACTAAATGTATGTCACTGCATATGGGTTAAAGCCAATCAGAATAGGTACTCACATATCTTTTTAATCAAAAAATCTGATACCACAAGTATTTAATTAAAAAAGCTCAGTCATATATGGGTGGTTGTATGGACTCACCTGCCATTTGTCCTCTTTGGATAAATTCTTGCAGTATTTGAGGATCAGATTCTTCATGTTCAGTTCTCGAAGTTCTTCTGACACCTAAAATGTTATGTCATAGAATACTTAGAAATGTATCACCTAAGCCAGGTCACTTAGTTGGTTTGGAGGCTGCATACTTGTATTTCAAGATTTCACCCAAAAAATGTTTTGCAGGCAAATATCTCTGTTATTTCACACAACATAGAATTTGAGAGTGCAGCTTAAGATATTCCCTAATGTATTCATACACAAGACAACTATCTATTTTTCTCAAATCTAGGATGTTTTCACTTGCCTATAGGCCTATATATGCTTACTTTTTACCATACCATGGAACATTCAAATGTATATAGCCACCAGCTAAGGGATTGGGTGGGGTGTTGGGGTTTAGTGACAGAATGTGAACTGAGCCATAGACACAAGGTCAATTGGTCAACTTACCCAAAACAATGACAAGCAGGAGAGGACTTGTAAAAGGGCTCAAAATGGTCAATTTGTAATGACCCTAACTTGCATTACCTGCCCCCCCCTAATGGGGATGGCTCTAACATAATATGTAAGTCACTAATATATCAAAGTTTAACCGAGCTAGACTTTTGAGGGATAAGCGATAGCTAGAATACTATCCATTGGATTTTTTTGGCAGTTGAATAACCCCCTTAGAGATCATAGACACTGGTTATACACCATTGTGAATATGTTACAAGGTGCAATGGACACAAAGTGGGAACTGATGCTTACAACATGGCTGACACATGATGGTGCAATAAATGGATACATAGATGATACATATTTTCTAATCTTCTACACAATGATTCATTTCACAAAGTAAAACTGTCAGTATATATAATGGTTCTTCCACCAAAACCCAATTTGAATACCGATGCTTATCAAAGACTATCAGGGACCTCTTTCCGAACTTATTTTCCAGGCCCAAATGCGGCCATATTTAAAATATTTTTAGATATTTCTTGATGAGCCATTACATCTGGTTTGGTGGAAGAACCACTTTACACGGTGAACCATGTGACAATATGATGAGAACCTCAACCTCATAAGGCAACTAAAAAAAAAAGTTGTTTCTCATCACCGCGCGCATCATAAAAAACACGATTTGGGGAAAACTCTTTTTTTCTTTATTTTTTTTAACATCTTTGATGAAAAATATGTTAAAATTAGAAAAAATATTGGTAAATTTGGTATCAAATTTAAGCTTATGCTGTCAGCAATGCAGTCAGCTAGGAATAAGTTGCATTGCAACACTTTTTGCTGATCAATAAACCCAGAATTACTAAAATGTGAAAATTGATTGTGAAAAGTCCAAATTTCCCTACGTATTTAAGCCCCAAATAAAAAAAATAAAAATAAATAAAAACGCCCTTGTCATATTTTTTTCATGGCTTGGTGATGAGAAACAAGTGTTTTTTTAATGGCCTAATACAAATGTGACAGCTGTATACAAGACTTCTGCATTTAAACCCTTTGTAATGTGACTTTTAATTACTAACGTCAGATCAATGATATTGTGTCGTTAGTCTGATTCAGTGTACCAAATCAAAAAAGATATTCAAAGTTACCTTTATTTCAAACCAAGCATTAAAGGTTATCATTTCCCACCATAGTCAATGCGTTGTACGGTTAGTATTTAGAGAACTGAATAATCTTAACATACCGATTACAAAATGTAAGATTGCTTTATGTATTTTATGTATTATTTTGCTATTATTAGAGGCAATGTTCGCCATATATTTATGTGGAGACCCAAGCTAGAGGGTTTGAAGCTTTGTATTATTTTCCAGATAATCAGATTATCCCGCTTAAGTTTTACCTCATCCAACATAGGTACTGGGTCCTTCTGTTTGCCGAGATACAGTAAAGTGTCAAATAAACAGAACAACAAAAGTGGATTTATAACAAATATACATCCAGTATTCCTCTTGTAGTTAATAATAATAATGACTAAATCAACTGCATACACAATAGTGTGAAATACCAGTGCATCTATATATATATATATAAAGTATACTTTTTCCTTTACCCGATGTCAAAGGGAATAGAATGTTTTCTGTTCTTCGCACCACATCTTACCGACAGTATCAAGTACAGAAGCATAATACTGACACACTTAAAGCAACAGGAGTTTTCCTAGAAAGCATAGTTAACACTAACAGTATGTCAATAATACAGTATAAAAACCATCCACTCACCACTTGCAGTAGTTCTGGTGGTCGTGGCCAGGATTTGTCGAGGACTGTGGAGGGCAGTGACTTCTTGAGTCGCATCAGGTAGTTGTAACGCATGTGACCAATGAAAATCTTGTTCTCTTCACAGGGAGCATCCTTTCTAAGAATGAATCCTTTGATGAACCTTAGATATAATGAGAAAATACCTGTGGTTTAACAGAGTTGATAGTAACGTTTGAGAATTGCACTGCCTATTCTAGTTTTAGATCAATCACTAATAAGGGCTTTCACAAGATACAATTTTATCACAAGATATAACTCCATCATATCCTTCAATATTTCTCATCAAATATTTTCAATTTTCTACTGATAATTCCATTCTCAATCTGAAAGTAAAAACAGGAAACTTACTTGCGGATGTCCTGTGCGGCCTTTCTCCTCTTCTCTAGCAGCTTCTTGGCTGTGTACCTTCTCCAGTAGCAGGCAATTAACGTCACTGTGTAGCAAGTAGAAAGTACGAATGGTACACTAGTTTAATGTGTTGATACCCTTTTTTGATTATATACTTTTAAAAGAAATTCTAATTGTTGAAACTTGGTTTAGTTATATACATGTCTAGCCTATAGTATACAAATAAATATTGCAGCGAGGCATTAATTTAAATTACTCAAAGGTTGTATCATGGTCCGTCTGTTTGTCAATTTGGTTTTACACTTTAATTCAGGATATAATCACTAACCTGCAACCCGCTGTTTCAGGAAGATTTGACGTTGCCGATGTCCCTTGTACTGAGCCTGGATCAGTGTGGCTGAATGAGAAAGACACAGGTTATGTGATATTAATATGATATTGGGTTCCATGCTGCTCTTTCGTACTGCCGGACTGATGTATCTTTGATTGGCAGAAGTATTTCCCAAGACCCCTCAGTTCAACACTGCGAAATAAAGATTTTTTTTAAAATTTGACACAAGATATATAGGAAATGTATAGGATATTTCTTAAATTCAACATGAAAAATGATATTTAAGTGACAGGCGAAATGGTCGTTCTTAAAGCCCCCCCCTCCCTTTTAGTTCGACATAGCTGCTTTTTTTTAGATGAGACCAGGATGATGATACTTACATAGACCATGTTTTCTTTCTTGGAGTGCATCTTCTGTTGCAAATAGGACTCTTGGGAATCGGATGAATATTTTGGTACTGGAACGTCAAGATGAAATCTTTCTATAGTTCTTCCTTGTAGTTGTTAATCCTAACCATACGCTTGAAAGATTGTATCGACTGCCTTATTTACAGACTCAAAGCATTATTTGTATCAGGAATGTGGGGTTTCGACAAAGTCCTTATCAGCTACCTAGCTGTACCACTAAAACAAAATATGTTATAAAGCAATTTCCTTCTAGCATTCAGCTTATGTACATAATCATGGTGCAGGATATTTCATATAAGAAGTTAGGCTATACTTACTGTCCCATTCTGTAACTGTCTTCTTCGTACTCCAGGTGCCGACACAGCAGATCAACACCATCCTTAGCCGGACCGTTGAAGTTGGGCCACGTGGAGGGGCATAGTGGTTTGTACCTAGAGGTAGCATTATTGGCTATTACTAATAGTATGTTATAGGTTTCTGTGATTGGTAGTCAATATACCCCTTTAATTTGCTGTGGAATTTTATTTGTCACCAACTCCAGGGGTAATTGCAGGTTTAGCAATGAATCGACTGACTTGATGATTTCATGAGTCAATCAGACCGTAACTGGACACATATTTGACTAATAATCTTTATTAGTTGAAGTTGGTGATTACCTGAGAGAACTGAAATACTCTCTATTCATGGTAGTTATGTAAACTTTTAGTACCTTTTGAGGAAGTGTTCATACTGTCTCCTGTAGGCGAAGCCGGCTCGGCGTACCCGCAGATTCTCCATCAGACCCAGGTACTTGACCTGGTGCCGCACACTCTCCTCATTCAGCATCACTGAAACCAGCAGGCACCACCATGAGACACATTGTACAACCAGGCATGTACCCTACTGACAACCAATATAATCAAGTGTCACCTGCACCCACAGGTTTTAACAAGACCTCAGCTTGGCGATGAGGAGGCTATACAGGGTATACATAGGAAGGTGTGCACCCCATGTATACCCTGTATAGCCTCCTCATTCGCCAAGCTGAGGTCTTGTTAAAACCTGTGCCTGCACCTAGCATGGTGAACAACCACTATAAGTGTCACTTACATCCGCCTATAACATATACCGGTATTAAACCAAAGCAAGTGTGACCTGTGACAAGTGTCATCAGACTATAGTGCAATTACCAGAAACTACTGCTATTAGACATATATATACTATGTGGTATACCTGGGAGCTACTGGGAGCACACATATTTATGTGTAAGTTTGCAGCATATACTAATCACTCAGTTTTCATATTTAAAAGGGACTAATGCCCCTTCTTTTCAATATCACAATAATGTTGGTTTGAACGAAAAAAGTCCACTCATAGTTCCCATATCCCCACCCTCTCTTTTTATAGCTCAATGTTTATGTGGGGGGAACCCCCAAGGCTTTTTTATGCTTTATTTAGATACGTATATAATAAGCAAATGATAAGGGAGAATAATGATGTTATTTCACTCACTCGGTTGTTTGTTGTCATTGGGTTTGATACATCTGATGTAGGACGGCTCCTTGGACATTAGGATGTCCATCAACTGGGCAAGACTCTGCTTAAACTGCGTGCCAGCCTGTGGGTCATAAAGAGGAAGATTATAATGATAGGATCAACAAACACGGGAGCTTAGTGCATGTGCATGTGCATGAACTGTTTCTCTCAGTACATGACCATTTACATGTCACAGAGATGATTGCATAGATTTTATTCTATTCCTTAATAAACATCCCAAGTGAGCAGCCAGGAAAAAGGAATGTTTCGCACAGGGGTAAACCATGGAGTGTCTATAGCTCCATGGGTAAACGGATCACTCTTTTGCGTGGCTGCTCATCATATTGAAAAACTATTTCATGAAAAAGAATACTTCTTGTTCAATTCAGGAGCATACTTACAGTGTCAGGCCGTTTCTTGCTGTTCAGGTCTGTTTGGGGGAAACAGGATATCGTAATCTGGTTTGAAGTTTTGCTCATCACCTACAAAATAGGATTAGTAATAATCAATGAATACATTATTACCAAATAATGCCGAAATTCCATATTCTATTATAAATTTTCAAATGATTTGAAATTTTGTGGACTTTAATCAGCTTGAACTGACAAAATCAACTAAAATCAGTCAACTAAACTTTGCTTGGTTAGATTTTCCCGCCTGTAAATAGCAGTTGATGCTTACCTCTTTGAGGTCTCTGTAGAGAAGGTCATTATTTTTGTCTAGGAATCCTTGACTCCTGTACGTCACCTCTCCTGCGTAGTGGATCAGACGGAACTCCTGACGGTCAGAGAAAACATAATATCAACAAAAGTGATATGATACAATGAAATGTTTTTTTTACACCAATATCTTGAATGGGACGTGTGAAGATGGAATAAAGATACTTTTCCGCTTGCGCATGGAGTTGAGCATAACGATTCTAGCTACATCCCAAAAAGTGACATATGAATCAGAAGGGGATACTAACAATCGTGAATAACAGGGTGTCCATCAGCCAAATCGTTGGTGAAGGAATACCATCATTAGAAGGTTGTTAAAATATGTCAAACTAAGGTTGTTTATATCTAAATCCGATAGGTTATGCTTTCAAATTGTAAGTACTCACATCTCTCTCAATGGTTTTCCGTGTGACTGGGTTGCCTGTACTGTGGGAAACGAAATGCGGATGTCCACCAAGGTTTTTGGAAATCTTGTCCAAGAAGGTGGAATCTGTTGCATCTCCAGGTCGTAGACACTCTTCATCCTAGAAAGACAAAAGATGAATTATGACAAAGGAAACGATTCAAAGACTAGCTTAGTAAAGCATACTATGATTTAAGGACTAGCTTGATATAAACAGATAAGCTCATTGGAACATGGGGGCTAAATGTGGTACGGTATGTTGGTTCTACTGTAAAATGCTAGTGAGTTCTTTTCATTAGTAGGACCTATAATTGATTTGATAGTTGGTTTTCCACAGGCCATAATGGCACCCATTTTGAATTTATGCCTGTCTGCCAGTAGTCAATCATGTACAGAGCAGCTAGCTCTGCTTCTACTCAACTTGATCCTTGATGTACAAAAATGTCCTCTAATACTACTAAGAATGAGGACAAAATGTATAGAAGGAAATGTATAACGATAAAACGGAAAGGAACTTGTTCCCGTGATCACCATGTGCAGGCTGCCACCATGCAGCAGGTGTCATGAGATATTGGTTCTGTCCACGGAACATTGCTTGTTCCTGGCATATCATGGTGAGTGTGAGCCTGGTCACTGCCTAAATCTCACGAGAAATTCCGAGGACAGAATTAACATGGCCGCGAACATGGAGCCACCAGAATTATCGCTATACAACATCACGGGTGCCTTACCAGGAGTGCGATGATGCCTATGGGTTTGGCCTCGACCAGGTCACAGATGATCTTGTTGTTGAAGTACTGCACGGGCTCCCACTCGATACCCTCAGACAGGTACTCGTCCTGCTCCGACTTGAGGGTCAGCTCGATGAACAGCTGCTGCAGCTTCTCATTGCAGAAGTTGATGCAGAACTGCTCAAAGCTGAAGGCAATATGGAGGTATTGGTAGTTAAAGGGTGGGAAGCAACCTAACATTGGTGTTAAAGCGTGTTATATGGAATATATGTATATATTGGTGTTATATGGCACTTCAAAGGCAGCATATATTGGATTTTGATGGTTTAATGTGTATGCCTTCTTGTCGTCATGATGCATACATGAATGGATTCAACACTGGCGAGTAGCTGCATAAATGCATCTGAACCTAAGGGGTTTGATATATTCCTGAAGGATGAGCATGATACAAGGCTGGCTAATTACTTACTGTAGCCTTCTAATCAGACTTCTCATAGATGGTTTCTGTGCTACTTGGGCTTTTACCTTAAGATGGTTCTGAGTGTTTATAAGTATTGTTGAAAATAATGAAATACTCTGAAATCTCTCTATCCACTTGTACTTTAAACCTAGAAATAAAATCTTATAAATAGTAGAAAGGAGCAAATACCTACCTATTTTTCGTGAATATTTCAAAGCCGTAGATGTCGAGGAGGCCGAGGACAGTTTTCTGTGACTGGTCCTTCATCTGGAGGGAGGTGTTGATCTTGTTGACTAACCAGGAGAAGAGCCGCTCATACACCGCCTTAGCCAGGGCATCCCTTACGTACACAGACTGGTCACGTGTCAAGGGCGAACTGAGCTGCTCAAGGGGAGGTCAAAGGTCATGTTAGGGAATTGTGTCAAAGTGTAAATGTATAGGTAGAATTTCTAGAAACGTGGTTAGGATTTTCTTTTTGCATGGGCACTTTGAGGATTTCTTATTAGCGATTTAGAATGATGATACAAATGGTATCATCCACTCCCAATAATCCCTGTCTAATCATGATAGTAATACTCTAAATGTGTGGACCTTAATTTCCAAAAAGGCGCACTGTACATGGATACCTGTATAATAAAAGTGATGGTCACTGCATTTGTAAAGGTAGTAACCAGGTTTCAACATGATTGCAGAGACGTTACTGAGAGTCAGCGTCAAAATAGCACTCACAGTGAACGGTCAGAACACATTCTAAGGCATCTCGCATATTTCATAACACATTTCAAAGTTAGTAAAGAATACATTACCTTTTGCCTGTCAGCTGTTATACTTTTGTTTGTGAGAGCAAATAGCAGGTCTTCACTCGAACATCCCAGCAACTAGTCATAGAAAACGAAACGTTATTTTACTATTGTAGAACTAAGAGGCATCAATAGGAGTGATGTCGTGTAAATATCTCTTATTCTTTTTAGTTTTTAGATTTACATCCAGGGGGCGGGTCGTGTGGGGCTCAATGTTTGGGTACATGTATATGGCTGTATGATAGACAGAAATAGTTTTCATAGTGCTGGTTTTCCTACAATATACTTTACATAAACAGGGTGGCAATGTCATAGGGTATGTTTATGTAGTATACTGCTTCTGTAAAAGTGCGTTCTTATCTAAACATGAATTTAAAGCTAAGAGTGAATTTTGCTTGTGTTTTAAGCAACTTCCTAAGCTATGAATCAAACAGCAAATGATGGCGTGCATCATAGTACGTGGTTTACCATGGGATGATATCGGGATAATATATTACGATAAAATTTAAGAAGGAAATGTCTCCTTATGATATTAATGCACTGGACACACATTATAGGCAGCAGTGAGGTTGTTGCCAACGACACCTGTTTGATATAGCACTGCACAGGTGTGTGCATCCACCCTGTGTTATCTTTACGATATCAGACTGGAGTGGTCATATCAGCTTATCTCTGTGTTATCGTGATGCACTATAAATGTCACAGAGTAGACGCCACCTTATGTACTGGTGTTATCTAGACAATTAGCCCTGTGTTTGAGATTGGTATTCTCAGTTATTGTCTAATCATTATGGTTTCTAAAATTCATACATTTATAAACACTAATCAGTTAATTGGATTAAATCAGTGGTATAGTTTCAGATAACATAATTCTAACGAAAGGATTATAATGAATTGCATGTCTACAACTTCCAATAATGCGTTGCGAACTCTGAGCTTACTTAATAATCATATTTTCTAATGACAGAGAAGACGCCTTGGGGGAAATGAACAGGAAATAAATAAAAGACATGTCTGTTTTCTTACCTCGGCCATGCTGTTTACAGGTGCCATATTGTGTACTTGTGTGACACCATCCTCCTCCCCGAAGCCGATGTTACCAAGGTGGAGGATAACCGCCACCACCGACATCAACTCCTGTATACCGGCAAAGTATAAGAATTAAAGGGGCATTCTCACCACTAGCACTTAACCATATAGTAGACTAAAGCAGTACTAGAATCGTGAGTGGGATACGCTTGGTGAGTACGCCACTTTAAGCCGTGAAACACAGAGAATTAAGTTTCTCTTAAACTTTGGGTTCCCCCGTAAGACACTTTGGTAACAAGTTTATTTAGTTTTTATCATTTAATTCATGTTGTTTAAGATTTAATAACGAATTTACACACACATCAATCTGGCAACAGATGACCCGTCCTTTGTACAGTGGTAGCAGAGGTACTTCAAGTACCTGGATCAAAGGCACTATCAAGATCACCTGAGAGCTTTATTGCCTTTGAATAAACAACCATTCAATGAATTGCCAACAATTTTTCTTTCCTATATTAAATTGTATTTGTATTAGGTCCAATGCTGTGTATCCAGGCCGAAAGTTGTATCACATGAGTACTTGCAATAAAATTAATGATCCCATACATCACGTCTGTAGACATGGCATGGAATACGTACAATGGTTTGTTAAAATGTACCCTTTTTGGTGATTCAAAAAGGAGAGGGTGAGCAGAAATCCTTAGTTGTTCACATGTAGTTATCTCACCATTTGTTCCTGTTTTGTGAAGTCGCATATATCCAGCGCCTGGGAGAGTGTCTTGAAGTCCTTGACATCGTCCACGCTGTCAACAACTGTACATCCTCCCTAAGATAAAAGAAGCATCAAGGATTAGATTAATGAAAGAGGCAAATATAGTAGTATTCTTATGGGACCTTTAATATGAAGCAATGTCATAGTGCGTATATATGCATAGTATCTCTCTATATTTGAAAGTAGCAATGTAGGCACTGCAATCCTTCATAGCAACCCGATTTTAAAAGGAAATTACAGGGTATTCTGACCACTAGGATGATATAGTTATTATCTTCTCTCCCTTGGCTAACTTTATGGAATGTATAAGACTGTGGTATGTATATACATGGTATGTTGGGAATCCAGTTTGAAGTATTTTTTTCGGGATCTATTTCTTCACATTTTCAAATCGAAGTTTTTGAAAAGGTTGTGCCACATCTAGAGTGTCTTTTATATAACATCACATTTATCAAAGTAAATGTTTGTTATGAGAGTGCTCATGGGACAATCGTATTATTACACGCTATATGAAATCCTACACAAGACTGGACGAATGTTAATCAACTCCATTAGTTACATGCATATTAATTCTTAGTAAATTTCAGAGGGGCGGATTAAAGGAAAATAAGTAAATTCTGGATATGGATAACAGGTCAAAAGCCAGTCAATGCAAACCCTGCCTCCCAAAAGAGCAAGACAGGGCACGGTCGAATATATATATGGGCCAAGTAGTATGTTTAATTTGCATTTATGTTTTCAAGTCAATGAAATGAAGTGAAATAATAATAGGCAAAAGTAGTTGCCCCTCATCCTTCGTAGTATTTCATCTGACATAGTTTTCAATACAGATGGGTAAAAGATGTAAGGAAGGAAAAACTCAGGAGTATGAAATCCGCCACAAATGCTATATATATAGCACACATGCAAATTTTGTGACTGTGGTTTGCATATCTTAGAATGAAACACCCAAATACTGGATTGGAAAAGCCAATTGGGGCAAAAGAATGTACTCGTCTGCTGTCGTGATGCAGAATTAGCATTGTGTAACGTTGCATTTACAATTCGTCGGCAGATATGTTCGAAGGTCCGCATGTAAATGATTAATACCTCTTTTGAACAGTAAACAGGTTGAGATGTTTCATCAAGACATAGCAATAGCCACAGCCACTATTATTGGAATTGAACACAGAACACAACAAACATACACAGAGAAGAATAAAAGGGAGTGAAGTGACTCTAGCCGAGAGTACAGTCTTGCTTGACTCTCTATCTGAAGGGAGTCAGGCACATCTGTAGAAAGATAGTGAGGCTAACTCTCAGGTTGGAGTCATTCTTGCCTAAAACTCTGGAGAGAGAGTCACTTGACTCCCTTTGTTTTCTCTGTGTTGGAAACAGGACCCCCACATAGCCAATGTAATGATATGACAACATATATAATAAAATGTATTGTCTTCTTAATGTATCCCCACATTAAGATATAACACCATAATACACTAATAGTAGTTGTTGGAGGTCCTATGGCATTAGTCTACGTGTGTGAGTGATCAACTATCACAGCCATCATGTACAGTGCTTACCTGGAGAGGGATAACCTTAAACAAAAGGGTATCTTACCATTAATCATTGCCTATTCTACCCCTAGCCCAAAACTAGTTATTTCTAATTCCAATGTAACAGGTTTAACGAGTGTATAGGTGTATTCCGTTTGTCATAGACATACCACCTCAGAGAAGTAAAAGTTTGGATGAGCAGGTGAGAACAGGGTATTAAGTTTTCTGGGTACCTACAGGATTCAGTACATGATATATTGAAATATCTTCAATGATACTTAATAGGATGCCCTATATAAGAACATTGGTGTCCTGTGATAGTATAGACTCATGGTAAGTGAGAAAGTGCCCTCTAGACAACCACAATACTATAGAAGACTGACCGAAAATAGTTACAAAGCCTGACAACAATCCTTTACACTATTACGTCTAGTGGTTTAGCTCCAGGGCCTGAAGTGCTGTTACTGTCCACACATTTCTTCAGAGGCCTAGAAATTTCTTCTCTCAATCAGTGCCTTATTTAATACCCCTGGGGGTCCATAAGGTACACAGTTGTACATGGCACTGTGTGTGTGCAACATGCCCATTCAATATGATTGCTCTACTAATAGCAAAGCTACTATTTCCTCAGTGTAAAACCAACACATACTATCCTAAATCTAATGTTTTACTTCTATTGACATTGCACTATTGCAGTCAACTAACTAAATTCTATATACCACCACACTACAATCAGATGTCTAAGTAATATCAGTGATTTCTACTTATAATAGAGAGCTATGGTACAGACAGAGTGGGAAGGAAGGAAGATACACTTAAAGCAGATTGAGGAATTGCATCTGAAGGGTTTGGTAGGAACTATCACTGACAATATTGGTTCTAAGGTACGATTTCCTTTGGAGTATAATGAAACATTAATATTACCTCTCCCTGTAAAATAGACAATAGATGTTGTAGCTGGTGCTCTCAATAGGATGCATAATAAAGCTTATCAGATACTCAGGTATTGACATGGAAGTACAATGCAAATAGTAAATGATCTGATATCATCTGATATAAAACTTGCCATTCAGTTTGATTTTCTATTTTTATAACTACACAATATATTCAACTTTAACCAATCAATATTCCCATAAACCCCTAATAAGGTTCCCTCAACATTTTAGTGAGACCACCTACCTGGTTGAGGTAGTAGTAATCTTCCACATTGCCACTGAGTTGTAGTTTGTTCTTGAGGTTGGTGTCTGCCCCCTTCATCAGTTGGTAGAAGATGTGGAAGTTTCGCTCCCCCTCATTCTGGTGCACCACACGTGACTTCTCCAGCAGGTAGTTAAGTATTACTCCACCCACTGGCGCTCCCTATAGCAGAAATAACAGGGAAATAATGAGAGGATGTGGTATTTCATGAATATAATCTTGCATACTCCCTATGCTTTAAATTGACTTCCTTCTTCACAAAAGGCCGTGTGAGGGAGTGCCTGAGATATGAGCCTTATTCTGGTGTTTGACTATTGTGGATTTGAATTAAAACAATACAGATACTAGCTATTATATAATCACAGGTACATGTAGTCTCCTATTAATGCTTGTATTAAAGTTGTAAATATATCACTACAGAATGCATGGGAAATATAAAGTGGGTAATATGATGTACATACCTTAAAATCGAACTGAATATCCATGTACTTTCCAAACCGGCTGGAATTGTCATTTCTATTCGTCTTTGCATTGCCAAATGCCTGTCAAAATAATGAAAAACGGGCGTATACTTCGACGGGCATTTCTAAATTGAGTCCTTTGATGAAATGAAAAGTATCTGTCTAAGGTCAGTTGCCTAACCTCAGTAGCATTGCAAAGCATTGTCTGGAATAAAGCCAACCCCCTTGACTGCCTGTAGAATAGACGGATGCCAAACCAGATTATTACACATCCCTAAAATAATTGCAGGTCACTCCCATCATCCTCATCACTTGGTTATCCATGCCAAATCAATATTCACTTATTTGAATAATTGATTTGGCAAGGATACGAGAGTGATGAAGATCATGAAACTGACCTGTCTTATTTCAGGTCTGCCAAGTTGAGCAGAGGTCACTAAATTTCACAGTCAGAGGTGAGACAGGGATAGGTAGTCAAAGTTATATAACATGAAAAACCTTGAAAAAAACTGGATCAATGCTTGTAAATGGCCTTTTGGTGCAGGTAACCCTACATCATGTGTCAGAGCCAAATCATGATGCACTTTGGCCCAGGCAACTACAGAGGGTAAATTGCTATCAGTGATGAGATATGGGGTTAAATGGGAGCATGGGGGTGATGGTGTTTATCTATAAGCTATAGAGGGGGTGAGCGATAATGGAGGAATCCTGTTCCACACCAGGGGGCACAGGGGGTTTCAGATAACATGCAATATGTTGAGGTCATCTGACATGCAATCAGTCATTGACAGGATTTAAAATTTTGAGGTTAAGGTTGAGCCTTAACCTTGGGAACATTTTAGCACGCTGTGAATTATTAAAATATGTATTCATACACGTCCCATATGCAAGAGCAAATTCGATTATCAAAGAAACATTTTACATTTTGAACCTACTTCGATATTTGCTCTTTTCTATCATATATTTATTGTAACCAATAGGAGTGCTCAGATGACATGTTTGGGATATATCTTTGATAGTTTGATTGTTCTCAAACCTTAAGTAATTGTGTCTGATTATACACATACTTAATAATGACCTAATTCAAATTCCAGGCTTTGAATTACTCAAAAAGGACATGGCATAGATAACTGATATACTAATGTATACTTATGAATGGCAAAAAATAAAATTATCTGCAAGTCATGAAATCATCTAAATATTAGAATTTAACTGACCTCTAGGATGGGGTTGGACTGGAGGAGCCTGTCCTTGACCTTGACCACGTCACTGCTGTGGGTGCTGGAGGCTGCTATGTACTGGAGGATCTTCTTGGAGGCCTCTGTCTTCCCCGCCCCAGACTCACCCGAGATGAGCACACACTGGTCCCTGTACTCACTCCGCATGGACCGGTACGCAGCGTCGGATATGGCGTATCTAGATGTGGAAGAGAATTCAATTTATATTAGGAATTTCATCACGATGACGCTATATAGAGCTCATTACATTTGTTCTTCTAGTTCCACAAATATTTTGAGTCTCAAAATGTCTCTGGAATTATTGCATGAAGTACTTAAGATTAGGATTCATTGATTGAGCCTTTGCATTTCTCTCATGTGTTATTATATATGCCTCTCTGACATCAGAAATTTACCTAATAATTTGAAGTGCGAGAATCAGTTATTCAAAGAGTCCAAGACACACAGTTACACAATACTTCACTAAAGGGGCCGCAATATCACAATTGGAATAGACATGTTTTACTGACTTAAATAATCACCATTACAGGATATGTTGATTCAGGCAGGGATACTTACATGTGAGGGGGTAGTTCGTAGAAGTTGACATTACGGTAAGTTTGTATGATGCTGTCACTGTACAGGTTGGGCACCTGTTTGTAGGGGTTGACAGACACCAGTACGGGTCCTATGTATGTCTGTAACAAAATACTGTTAGTACACTGTGCAATTTATCATATTTCTCTACCTAGCAAACAGTAGTTGGCCCAAAATGATCTTGTCCAATTCCATAACATAAATAAGATCATAATCCATTAAATTTAGGCTATGAGTCAACAGATGTTTAAAGCTTCTCTAATAAACCTTGATCGATTCTCTGACGCTGTAATATCTCAATTGCCCCTCCCCCCATGCATGTCTAAAGATATATTTGAATTCAGCAATAATGAGTTAGACAATACAAAATGATTATAAATAATTTAGTTTCAACCAATATTTTAGGGCGTATACTACCTTGAGTCTCTAATAACATAATTATGGAGATATCAATTTGTATAATACATAGATGTGTATCAGAGTTGATATCAAATCAGCCACACGTTGAGCCTTTTACTTACATAGATGAGGCTTTCTTTAAACCTCTTTTTCAGGTTTTCAATGAAGGCATCAGGATTCTTGTAGTCCTCCAGGAGTACAAAGTCCTGGACGCCCGTCTTGTCGCGGGCATGTAGCGCCGCCTCCATGCCGACCGCACTCTGTAACCATAGCAACCAGACATACATGAGTATAATGGGTGATTTACTGCATTCAGTGACCATAGCAACCAGACATGTGAGTATAATGGGTGTGATATGCTGCACTCTGTAACCATGGCAACCAGGGGTATGAGTATAATATCTTTGATTTACTGCACTCTGTAACCATAGCAACCAGACATATGAGTATAATGTGTGATTTACTGCATTCAGTGACCATAGCAACCAGACGTGTGAGTATAATGGGTGTGATTTACTGCACTCTGGAACCATAGCAACCAGATTTTTATAAGTATACTTGGTGTGATATACCACAGGATTCTTGATAGATGGAAAAATGACACCACAAAAGCCGGAGTTCCAAGATATCAAAGTCATTGCTCTGCAAATATTTCTCATCAGTGCCCATTTTCTAACTTCAATCATTATCATTTTAACATTGCCGAAATAAAAGGAAAAAAGAATTTGGGGCGAATTTGTCATAACCGTTAACACCAGCGGCAGAAACAAGGACGCCTGTGCACGTGCAGTGTTGGGGAAGTACAGAGATGAAGGTAGTTTGTGTCATTTACTTCACTCTGTAACTATAGCAACTAGCCATATATAGAAACATACGTATGATGATTATGTCTGGTTTGCCACACTGTGAACCATGGCAATCATAGACATGGATATGATAATCGTCTGTCATTTGCCGATAATTCCACTATGAAGCAAAATTAATTTATAGACGACATATCTACACCATACATCAATTAGCACAGCTATTGTTGCTCAAATAATTAGTAGAGTATGGTTGTAACATGCATTGTTACATCATATTAATATGGACAGTCCAACTGCTTTAAAAAGTCATCTTATGTTAAACCTGACCCATGTCAGTTGTTAGAGCATTAGTTTCGGTAGTAAACCTCACCTAAAGCATCAACACTGCCCTTATAACAATGAGTGGAAGTGTTAAGCTGGGTCTCAGCCACGAGCTTCTAATTCCTGATATTTTCTGTTGATATTCCACAAATTGTCAAAGGGGGGTCATCGTGAGAAACCAATTCTGCTCTCATATATTTGGGTTGGCTGATTTTACAGACATGCATTATGATGTATTTAATTATTCATAACAATTATCTTGAAACTATCTTGAAATTAAACAACTACATCATAAATAGTGTCGTCAGGCAAATTCGTATTTACAACTTTGACCTAGTATTGCCCTTGTTTCTAAATGCAATATAACAACGTAAAAGTTGTTAATGTATGTGTTTTATTGATTTGGTGAGTGTTAACATGCATTTTATGGACCCCTATACAAGATGTAAATACATTTCAATAAAAATATTACCTATCCCAGCTGGTGCTAAACGTAGTGCTTTCGATTCCTGGATATGTTTGCTAAATCGATATGATTGGCTACTAAACAAATACAGAAAGCGTATGGTTCCTCGTCCTTTACACAATCCCGATTCACCTTATAAATGCTTTTGAGAGCCATTTCTTAAATGGCACTCTTCTGGAGGCACTGAATCCAAGAATTATATAAAGGAATCTCAAGAAGAAGCTCAGGAAGACTGATTTATACCGAGAGAGAAAAAGAAATACATTACTATGAAATAAAATCTATCTGAAATTAAATAAGATCTCACTTTACATTCTCTTGAAATCCATCTCTCTATCACCCTCTATGTGATAACAACAAATGGAATAATGCATTGATCAACCCTATTGTCATACCTAAACCATATATTGTTCAATTTGATCAAACAATAAAAAATCCTTTCAGCCTTAAAAGAATCATAAACCATTGAGGTAAATGACCCCAGTATTAATGCACCATTGGTGACTGGAGTGAGGCGCCCACCCTGGAGTAAAGGCACCTGGGTGGACGGTGGACAGGTAGGGACACATGGGCAGGTGGGTGTGGCTCTAACCAGGTCAGGCGGTCTGACGCAATCAACAGGTGAGACCAGGTGAGCAAATACAGCACACCTGAGTGGATACGGGACAGGTGGGGAGCAGCTCATGTATAGGGTCAGGTGGGGCAGGGGGTGGGGAGTCCCAGTATGGAGTGAGGGACTGAGATTTGGGTTTACACCTGAGTGCACACCTACACTGCACACCTATAGATAGCCATACTATTCTTATACTTTTAGATCACTATTAAATTACTATTAGATCATATATCTAAGACAGTTAATATGTAAGGATATAATAATATGGGGCCTGGTTTAATGGACAGTATTGGCTTTGAGTTTGAGTTTGAAACATTTGTTGTAAGAATCGCCCTAAAAAGGGCGTTCTTCCACTCACAATGGTTGCGTGAAAGATAGGCCACTGGCGTTTCAAATACTGGGTAATTCCAAGTTCAAATGTAATAATGTATAACATCAGTATTGCCTGTGTCTGGACAGTTCAGTGCAAATTGCTAGTTCTTATCTCGGCATTGTCAGCGATCGAGTTAAGAGTATGAATGCTACATAATAGGTCAAGATGCTCAGAGTACGAATCATATTGGAGACTTTTGCAATTAATACAGTAAAATGCACGATCTTCTAACCCTGTCTGAATACATTATAATGTATTTTATCACATTGACATATCTAATCCAGGAAGTCCCAACATTTCTATTGATGTACACTAGCCTTCAGGTAGCAGGAAGGCGGGGATTCCCAGTTAGTAGACCTGCTCAGGTGGGTTGACACCTAGATACCCTGGGAGCTGCAAGGGGTGGAGGGTTAACATGCAGTCTGGTCAATATACCCTATATAGTATAGAACCTATACGTGTATAATAGAAAGCTCTCCTTCAGAGATAACTGCACTATGGTAATTGGATGGATGACTAATACTAAGGGAGATCTCTAAAGCATAATGTTACTTTAGATAATATTAGGAAGAAGCTTACAGGCTCAGTTTTTGTTCTCTGATTTTATAAAAGATCACAAAAATACCCTATGCAGGTGGCACACCTTCCGGCACGCCTCTTTTCTTTTCTAAACTTCTAGATGTTCCTCTGGCTATGAAGTTATTCTACGTGATAGAAAGCAGTGACACATGCTTCGTGAGTATAAAGTATTCTAGCCTTTTGTAGTTACACAGCCTAGAGCGATGAAGCCTTACAAATTAGCTGTCACCACCAGGACTGTCTGGCCCCACCTGTAAAATGCCCCACCTGTAAAGTACCCTATATGTCCTAAGGCAACAGTGTGTAGGTGTTAAAACAGGACTTGTTTTGTGTCCCTAAAGATTTAACTGACAGTCTTTCTAATGATGTTGAGGCCATATCAAATGTTTTGGAGTCAGAATTAGAGTGATGATCTATAGACGCATGGCTATATGTTACATGTTTTTCATTTATGATCAAATTGAGAGTTGTTATTTCATTTCTGATGTTTAAAAATTGCAGATTTCAGATTATGATATTGCAGATGATGTCATTGTCATTCGATGTATCTTATACAAATAGAAATACTATGCCTTTTTAATGGGGTTTTTTAATTGAAGGAAAATAACTGTATTCTGGCTGGACCATACATTATACATATCTGTCATAATGAAAACATAATAACATAGCACGTGGTTAACATGGGCCATGTAGTGGTATAGATGCCTCTTTATGTCATGGTATACAGCCTCACTGATTTAAGCAAGGCTAGCCCGGTTATCTCACATACCCATTGATTAACCCTCTCCAGTATCTCACGGCATATAAGGTCATCAAATTACATAATTAAGTAGAATATTTCTTTTCTCGATTCAAGTGTAATTTTCTGATTGATGTGGTTCATAATTAGTTGAGATAAATGCAATCTATAGGCCATTGACATTGCTTCAAAAATGAGGGTTACCTCACTGTAGTGTGATCATGTCATGTGAACCTTTGTGTATCTATAACAATCATTTAGTCCATCTATAGCATCCATCAGCAATTCATTAATCGGCTCTCGTGGTCAGATATATAATCAATGCAGATACACGGCCAGCTAGCAGTGCAGTAGGCCAATATAACGCTATACATACACTATGTCGATTTATCGAGGGAAATTGAATTATCGTCCTGACAGATTATCATGAAGTGTTCAATCCATTATTTCTTTTTCAGCTATTCATTTTATATAGCAGAATGAGATCTGATATTCAGATTATTCACTCTCAGATTCAACTAGATTTCTATCTTGGTTAAATATTCTACTGAGGAACTGTCCATACGAATGCTAATTTACAGGTTATAAACAAATAGATAGGCCTACATTTTATTTTAACGTATTTGTAGAATCATGTCAAACACTCTTATAAAAGATGGATTGTGGCCAGTACTGATAGCAGGACTATTATGGAACTTGGAAGCACCACGGCAGGTCGTGTCAGCTCTGCAACAGGTAATGTCAAAGTGACATGCAACATCAGCCTGTATTAAATGTAGGCCTTTCTGTATGCTGAACCACAATAATGGTACATACACTAGGGAGTGGTGCAGAATGGGATAGGCTGACAATAATACATACGTTGTATGTTCAACCCAATACAAGCATATTTAATGCAGATCAAACAATTTGCTTTCCACTGTAGTCAATAGAACCCCGACACATCGCTTCAATGATTCCGATTGACATCAATCCATTACATGCTACCGATAGAATCCCTCATCCAAACGGACAATATGACTTTCCATTTCCGATCCATCTCCCCCCCCCCACACCCCTATTAATTGGTTCCCATAATGACCCCCCCCCCTCCCCTTAATGTTGATGTTACTTACCTCCATGGTGATCCAAAGGTAACCCAATTAGGTAAAGATCCAAACTTGATTACCCTCTCAAGCAATAAGCCGATTCAGTGGGCCTCAGATGGACCACTGTTTTAGTACCTCTTTGACTCAGATAAAATATCAATGTCAATCTGCAGGCGCACACCTAGGTGTAGTACCATAGATGTAGCAGCGTATAAGACTATTCCACTATAGCATCTTTAGATACTGCCTGTCTGACATCCTAAGGGTGAGACTGTAGTCCTCCTACAAGGCTCCTTAGTCATGGGTTTCCCCTGGGCCTCATGTGCTATACCAATTACACAGTGAGTGGATTGGTGCATGTATTGTTATGACACACAAAGGATCGATCCTCGTACGCCTTAGAGCACCATGCCCCTTGGGACTGACCCTCAGGACTTTGGGTTCCTCCTTGACTCAATTACATTGATCCTTCTCAAGGTGTGGGTATCATGAGGCGATCATCACTGTCCAGCCTAGGGAATGATCTCAGGCTAGATTTCACACATGGTTTTATAGTCTTCGTATCCCGATCACTTTGGCCTCTGCATCCTTAGGTCCCTGGAGCAGTGCTATAGCATCCTACCATATAGCTGCACACCTGGATGCACTCCCACTCCTCCAGGAGGTAAGAGTGTGTGTTTATGCAGGTGGCAGCCTCCACCTGAGTCAGATTGTATTGACTGGTATAGTGTTATATATGATAGTCTACGCTACCATACCTCCCAGGTAATATTACATAGGTATAGAGCCTACACACATCACCTACTCCTGGGTGGGTCACTGTATCTGCCTCCTCCAGTAGCTGCAGATAGGCGTGGCATGGGTGGCTGGCAGTGCATATATACCTGCAGGAGTGTACAGATGCAAGGCACTACAGACCACACCTCTCTGTGGCTGTACAGGACATGTATGGAATGGTAATAGGCCACCAAGGCTGAAGACTCGGGCTAGATTAGCAATTTCATGGTTAGTCTTCGATTGGTGTTATCTGGTTCACTGGCTGTGTGACCTGTTTGGATATTTGTATTGATTATGTCTCAGTCTATTGTAGATTATACCTATATATGGCATTATGAGGGCCTGCTTGTTCCTTATCATTATATTATTTCTACCATTTCCTCCTCAATGCATATTAATGCTCTAGAGATATATCAATCTAACATTTTTAATCTAACATCTCTGTCTTGCTCCATCTCTGCTTTTCTCTGTGTCTTGGTCCCTTTGCTTCTGTCTTTCCTTCTTTATATTTACGTGTGCCTGCTTGACTCAGCAATAAGCATATAGGGCACTAGCAGGATGCAGTAATTCTGCCTTGTGAGACCTTTAGCTGAAGCTGGTTCCTGTCATGTCCAAAATCGGAGTTTTAGGGGTCATAAACCTTTCACTTATAGCCCTCTATTGTGGGTCCTTATGTCATCTGTTCAGATTGGGGGAGTGGTTAGGACTCTGGCCTACCAATCAATGGGTCATGAGTTCGAATCCATGTCTAGGCTCTTTTGTTCACACATAATTTTTGGTAGGTCAAAAATTGTGATAGTATACAATTCGGTTTTAAAGTTCCCTTACACAAGATCAATATTTATAGTGTAATCTAAAATGGTTTTGAATCAGTTGTATTTGAATATTTCTCATGCCACCTGGTTGCATTGGGGGAGTGGTTAAGACACCGGCCAATCAATCCAGGGGTAATAGGTTCAAATCCATGCCAAGGCAACATATCTTTTTTTATAGTTGGTAAGAAATAGTAATATTATTTACAAAGAAAACCCAATGCAACAATACAAAACCATTTTAAATCTTAGATTTTAGGTGTTAAGGATCTTTACAACTGAGTTGTATACTATCACATTTTTTGACCTACCAAAATACATCTTTAAATTGTGTGTGAACAAAATTGCCTTGACATGGATTTGAACCCATGATGCATGGATTGGTAGGTGAGAGTCCTAACCACTCCCCCAATCTGAACAGGTGAACTAAGAACCCACAATAGAGGCCTATACTTGAAAGGTTTATGACCCCTAAAACACCAAATTTCGGTCATGACAGGAACCAGCTTCAGCTAAGCAGCAGGCTTCTATAGTTAGCAGAGGAAAGAGCACTGGTACCAGACAAGATGGCGCTGTACAGTGATCATCTAGCTAATGCGGAATATAGATCGGCTTCCTTCCTCTACAGTACTTGCTCCTCTACCTCCGTATCGGTCTGTCCCCCAGACCTCTATATGGTACGTGTCCTATGTGTAGAGGTACGTGTCCTGTGTAGGTACGTGTACAGGTGGGTAGCACCAATAGGTGTACATGTATCCCTGGTATATAGATGTCCATATACAGCTCACCTGCAGCGGCCAGCAGCCTGCCACGCCCATCTGGTGTCTGCATCCTATCACCCTGATCACCACTATATGCACCACCACCCCACCACCAGCACCACCACCCTGCTAGTATAGAGCCCCACCAGTTGATACACTTGCTGATGTGTTGCCATGACAACGCCAGGAAAAGCTACTGTTTCAGTATGCTGGACCGGGTCATTATGACAAGTTGTTCTATGTATACATTTGATGCTCTATGTCACCAAAGGTTTCTCATTAGTAAAAATCAGGTAGAATTCTAGTACATTGACATAGGTCTGCTATTAAGTGCTACCATGAAGCTGAAGGGTGGGGCTATAGTTCTTATCCCCTACCCCAAGTCTGACCATCCGAGCTAGGGAATGGTTGGGGTGGGGGCTCAACCCTCCTGGTCATAACCAATTACTTTGCTTATATCAGTGAATGTGCCATCCACCATGTTAAAACCGTTTCCCCCTCCTATGCCTCTTACATGTACGTTATAGCTATCCACAAAGTTGTTGATAATAACTGAAGGAGGATATATATCGCATAAATATCATTACATGTTGGATAGCTGTACTAGCCTTGAGGTGAGAAGTACACATATGTGTTGCCCCTGGGAGATGAAAGCCATCTTCACGTCGTTTAAGGGTGTCAAATGGCCTTCATGAAGGGCACTCGACATGGCTACCAGGTGTTGGTATTGTTGATACAAAATGAAATATTATATACTTTTACTTTAGCCTTTCTCCAGGTGTTCCAGATGTTCCTGAGTTGTTTTAATGTGTACATTGTACTACTCACTTTAGCTAGACAGGTTTATCGTGTCTACTACATCTACAACGCTATTAACACGTTTTTCCTCTTTCTCTTTGTTTCAGCCTGGTCACATATCATTTTCATAAATTATGAAACGGATCAACCTTTATTTACCACAATTAAATCCCGGTGTAGTTACACCGATTTGCAATACAGTAGAGCTACTTTAGATATGGCATGCTTCCTCCAGGCATAATCTTTATTTGTGCTCATGATGCATCAATGCATCCCGATAAGCAACTCGTCAGGGCTGCATTGGTGCATCTTCGGTTGTGTGTCAACCCTGTAGGGTACGTTGTCCGGCAAATGCGGAAATGAGGGGCGGTCGGCTGAATTAAAAATCCCATTTCTAAACAAAATCGAATTCCAAGTGCTAGGAAAGAGTGGTAAATGTAGGCTACGATTGTATGGTGACTAAATGCAGCACTAGAAAGTCATTCGCAGGTTCTGCACCGATGCATTATGACAACGAACAGGGTATCACTAGCCCAACAATGCCAATACCAACTTATATGCTGACCTGTCTCTGACCTGTGATATTAACCAGATAACCAGGTACCAGTCTACTGGTGTGGGTGGGCATATCAGTCTACTGGCAACGTTCACAAATTACGTCACCTATTTTGGGACATTTTATCAAGACCCCCAACCCATGTCACTATGTTGGATAAATTGGCTCAAATAAATGGATGGTTGGGTAACGTTTCTCACCATAACCTAAGACCTCCCACCCCAAGTCGATCACATCATTTGTGAACGTTCCTGACGTATCTACTGTGTACTGTGTAAATAGTACAGGGATGTCTGGCACCATATCCTACTGGGTAAATTGGCAACGGGTATTTGGTGAATAGATCAATGGTCCATGTATGGTCCTGACAAACAGCTACTTATAAGGATGGGTGTGACCGACTCAATGAAGTCATCCCTTGTTATTGTAGTAAGCGCCCTGTCTGAGTTTTGCTTGTGCCCATATCATTGATTCTCACAATGTCCATCGCATGGGCATGATTATATCTTTTTCATGGTAAGAACAACTTTATTCAAATGCATAGGGTATACATTGTATTTTATCATAGAGACATACCTTATGATGTCTATGATTTTATCTATATATCTATATAAAGTAGGTCTATGCGATGGTACAATAAGTCATTCTAAAGTAAAAATGGGAAATGCTATATTGATGACAATATTAATAATCTCCCTGACTCTGCCTTTCCGTCTCCCATTGGGGCCATAACGTTGCCATACTTGTTGCCCTTACACCCCTGTCGCCATACACTGTCAAACCATCCCCATGTGAGTGGAAAAAATCGTCCTAGACTGTGGTTATCCTGCATCAATCTAGAAGAGATTATATCTTTAAGCCCAGCATCTAAAACTGAATCGATCAATAAGCACTGACCAGACTGTGTAAGAAGTAAACGTTCAGCGGGACGTTCAGGCGTCTAGACGTGTAATAGAGGCTATAAGTAAAAGAGCCAGACGCCGGCCTATAGAGCCTGCAGTAGACACCCGCGGCAGCCAATTACACCCCTCACTGCCTGCACTACTACACGGGAAGCCACATGAGGTTGGCGGAAGCCACTCACGTGGGTGGGGGAAGCCACCCCCCAGCAGGCAGCCACCCACATATCCGGTCATGTGATCAGGGGTCATGAATAGTCATAAAGTGCCCAATATACTTTATTTCACTTATTGCGTCTCATTTTCACAGTTGGTACAGATGCACCTGTGCCTGGTGGATAGTTATTATTGACTTAAAAGTGGCCCACTCAGTGGTAATAATTAGGTTAGGTGAGGATAAAGAGACTGATAGAGATAGTTAGTGTGTTTGATAACTATAAAGGTATTATGTAGAATATGGCTCTAATAGGTTTAGAGGGTAATAATAATTGAACCAGAGTCCTTGGTGTCTGGCATAAATATGTTTTACTGTAGAATGCTGCTTTGGTGGTCACAAGCTCAATGTCCTCACAGTACATGGGGACGCACGGTAGATGAGCCCAGGAGGAGAGGATCAATTCTAAATCAAGTGCTTCGTGACTCGGGAATGCGGGCATCCCACCAATATAATCTACCTTATCGCCACAATGGTTACAACATCGCTGAACTCTTCATGAAGGACTATGGAAAATAGGAAATGCATGTATGTCCTTGTAACTACATTAGGAACAAGTGAGCAGCCAAGCAGAAGGGATGATCAGCACACACCGCACAGAGGACCCTTTATGTATGGCTGACATATATCAGTGTCATGTTACAATTATAATCGAACTGTACTAATCGCTATTGCTTACATCAATGCCCGCACGTGCCTGTCATTGTGTTGTGGGTGTGTAGTGTGGTGTACATTGTTAGAGCATAAGTGGATGACCTAACGGGAGTATTGTCTGATTTAAAGTGTTTCTCTATCGATAAGTTCTCTCATTGTTCCTGTCCTCAATTCTAACTGTTATCTCACCTTTCGTAATATCCTAGGCCAAATAGTACGTGTGTTTCGGGCGACATGGTCCGACAATGTCGGTAGGTCGGATTTACTTTCCTTTAAAAATTATTTATAATCTCCTGAATACTGGGAATGACCAGATACATTTTTAAAAGTGTAAATCCTACTTTTCTGGATCAGGGTCTTTCTTAAAAAGCTGGTAAAAAAACATGCAAGGGTCGGCCCTTTTTTCAGCTAGTGTCAGGTTGCCTGAAACATAATATATGTTTGTTGGTCCTACATTCACAATTGCATCCGCTCATGAAGGTTACCAGCCAACATCTATAGTGAAACGTTCATATATCATGTATTCTACAAATTGAATATCACTGTATCAATGCACTTCCACATCCATATTGCTTGCATATACAACCCAGCATGTTGGCCTGAATCAAAAATGTATTGACTGGACCTGCCCTCCACTACTCAGCTGTCCATGCTATATGCTAAACTGTTAATAGAATGCCATTAGAATGACCAAATGGTATGTAAATGATATAGGAAGTGTTTGGAATGGGAGGGTTTTAGTGCCAGTTCGATCTGCTGATCACACTAGACTGCCTGGTGGCCGGCATGATAAAAGCTTCATTTGTGTAACTAAGGGGATGTGGGTGTGTGCACCATGCTGGTCCAAGTGTCTCAAAAGGTATAGATAAAGGCAGCAAAAACAAGTACACGTTCATTAGATAATGATATCTCGCAGCATCAGCAACTGCTGGGTATCATTCTTTGGTGAAAGTGTCTCACTTTGAGTAGCAATCGTCAATAACTAAGACATGTTACCAAGTTATCGACCACTTTATTGTATTTATTGCAATACTAAATCAATTTCAGAATGCTGTATTGTATTCATTGCAATTAAAATTAACATAGCATATTTTGTTTCATGTTTTAATTTGTTCGAGTGACAGTTAGATCAGCAAAGTCTACCATGCTAACATTAAATGGCAACAGCAGAGACTGAAAGGTGCCACATTACAATATGATCCACGTGCACACCTGCAGCAGTGTATTGACCCTTACTATGGCCTTTATAACATGAGGTTACATATGGACCACACTGTATTGCAGACGCAGAATAGTCAGAATGAACCACACATCACTATTCCTCTTTAGACCTTGTTATAGGAGGTAAATCACTGCCGATTTCTATCATGAAAGTGCTTCCCTTTATCTCAATGTCAGAATCTCTATGCAGATTTTTTTCTCTCTGATGTGTTGGTGGTTGTGTTAGTAAAATTGCACCCCAGTGTCATCATAAATATGTAAAGGTATACATCCTGTGCGGAAATTAAATATCCATTTTGGGGGTGATTTATTGATGATTAAATCAGGATGTAACTCACTAGAATTAAATAGAATAACGCCGATATCGATCCACAGATTTTGATAGAATGCTATTAGATTCAAAACGATTTTGCTGCATATCATCAGCATATATCAGCTTCTCAGACACATTTATATAATTACCGTTTCCGATTGTTAACCCATGTCTGCGATGTATTGAAACTAGAGTGATGTATTCTTCTCCCTAGCAGTGATTAAGAGAATCTGATATTCATAGAACTAATTATTGTGGGGACATTGATTAGGACCTTCATATTCCGGATGTTTTCGTGACCTAAATTATATGCATGTATACATTCATACGCGTGCCCTGGTTACTATGTACCTATCTAATACAGGATAGCAATGTTGTGTTTTCCTTTAACAGGACAGGAAATGCAGGACATGAAAACCTGGTGGGTATACATGTAAATAAACTAGCATACGTATGGCCCACCTACAGAATCTACCTCCTCCTTCTTCCACATCCTGAAGGGATGACAAGTACAGAATATCCTGTTAGTCAAATGTAGAGGATATTATTATTGTTATTCTACTGAACCTAACAATATATTATCATCTACTGACTGTTAGATCTATATCTAATGTATAGTCTATTTCATATATGCATGCAGTGGCGCCCCCTGTTTTTCAAAAACACAACCAAGCATGAATATGAAGATGCAGCAATCATCAAACAGTAGTACTGCCTTGAGTACAGCTTTTAGTATGTTTAGCCTATAATAGAGTCCAGGGTCGGCTGGGTGGGGGATGATCCCTGTCTATATAAAAAAATGGCCATGTCCCCTGTCTATTTCAATTAATCTAATGGCAATGTCGTCCTGTATATACCAGGAAATATCACTATGCAGTGTAACCATGTCCCAAGAATGTCCAATTCACCCTGTCGTTTTTTGTGCGTCTCCGATGTGTCTACACCAGTACTATAGTATGGGGGTTGAGCGGTAAACTTTCATGAGTTGCATTTTATGATTTCTGTTGCCATATGCAGTGCAGAGTGGGGCATACCTCCTGCCCCAGTGGACGGTACCTTATGTTCCGTTAACATTTAATATGTTAATATTATTATAACCCCTTTCAGTGGATACCAACGCCCGGGGTACCAACGCTTCTAAAACTCAAGCTCATCAAAAAGATTTTGAATTCAATGGGACAAGATGCCTAGAAGATATGCCTGATGTCTCTTTCTCGGATGAGGATATAATTAACTGTGTTAAGAATTTAGATGTCTCAAAATCATCCGCGCTTGATTATTTACCCACAAATATTTTTAAAAGGGCTGTTTTACATAATCCCTCACGCTTTATAAAAATTATAAACTTGTGTGTTACTACATGTATGATACCAAATAGTTGGAAAATTGCGACAGTGACCCCTCTACCCAAGGGGGGTGACTCCACTAACGTATCAAATCTAAGACCAATTAGTGTACTACCTGTACCGGGTAAGGTGCTTGAGAGACTTTTACACACTGCTATCTCTGAACATTTAGATGCTAATGAAATTTTGTCGCCTCATCAAGGCGGTTACCAAAAAGCTAAGTCAACCTTGGATTCTATTAGTAAATTGGTAGATAATGTACTTGAAAACAGAAACAAAGGAAATATAAGTATGGCTGCATTTATAGATATAAAAAAAGCCTTTGATTCGGTAAATTATATTATTTTAATTTCAAAATTAGAGCAGTATGGCATTAGAAATAGAACTTTAACTTTAATTGAAAACTATTTATCCCAGAGACAGCAGTGTACAGTAGCTAACAACGTCAGATCTAGTACCCTTCCTTTAACATGTGGCGTGCCTCAAGGCTCGATTCTGGGCCCCTTATTTTTTCTTTTATATATAAATGATTGTATAAATGTTGAGGATGACCACCAGACTATACTCTATGCTGATGACTCAGTCCTATATGTATCTGGAAAAACGATACCAATCTTAGAAAATAGACTTTCGACTGCTTTGGACAAATTTTCAAATTGGGCTTCTATAAATAAATTAACGATAAATGAATCAAAAACTAAAATTATGACATTTGCCTCGAATATAAAATTAAAAAAACTAGAAAAGCCAAAAATTGTAGTAAATAATAAGGAGATAAAAAATGTGATTTCATATAAATACCTGGGAGTCATCCTTGACGAGCAACTTAATTTCAATATGTACTTGCGTAATATGATAAAAAACCTCAGGTTCAAGTCTATACTGTTGTATAGGACAAGGCTTAGTATGGCCAAAGAAGCCAGATTGAGGGTTTACAAAAGTCACGTGTTACCAGTTATTGATTATTGTGATGTCTTATACTCAAGATCCTTAGCTGGGACTCTCGAAGAGTTGCAAAGAGTCCAAAATAAGTGCTTAAAAACCTGTCTATCGAAGCATATCTTGACACCAACAGAGGAGGTACATAAAGAGGCAAAATTACCGGTACTGGAAAAGAGACGACTGTATCATACTAAGTTATATGCATATAAGAGGTCTAAAGAGGATAAATTCTTAGAAAAAAAGACAAGAATTACAAGGGCTAGTACAGCACCATTGTTGAAGTATGATATCATACACAGTGCTTCATATGAAAATTCAGTGGGTGTATCATGTGCGCAAGTATTTAATGCTCTATCTCCGGACTACAGAAATATCCCAGATTTCATTTCTTTTAAGCGTAAAGCCAAAGAAGAAATGCTGAATACCATACCGGTACTCTAAAACATATATGAGACAAGTAAATTGTATGTACTTTTCTTAACTTTTTTCTTTTTAAATAGGGGGATATTATATTACAACATTGTGAAGTTAAAACCAAATGAAATTGCTGCCTGTAAGTTTTCCGCAAAAGGACTCATTGTTATTTCAAGTATGTATTATGATGTGATTAATTATATGATGATACCACTATACAACAGCTAGCCTGACAGTGGGTCATCGACTCTTATTGACCAAGCGCAGATAATATGTACACTCGACTATATGTAAAGAGAAATATCGATTTGTTGGTCATCAGGTAAAAGAATTGCCTCATTCCATACACGAGTGTTCTACAGAAGCAAAAATGTTAAATCATTAAGAACTTGTGGTCAATAAAGTCAAATTTGTTCATAAAAAAAAAAAACACAAAAAAACTAAGACCTAGGTTAGCATAGATATGCAATAGTTTAAACACCCACATACATGTGCAGGCTAAGTCTATGCAAGACGTGCTAACCAACAATTAATGCTGCTTCATTTATACCTTTTTACCTTTGTATGGTCCTCCTTGTGGGTGTATTGTACAGTATGATAGAGTATCCCAGTGCCCTTGCCTCCTGTGTTCCTCCTTGGTGTACACTGACCAGTGACTGCTATCAGTCCTCCAGTCACAGACTGTCTCACCCCTCACCCAGCTCCCACCTCACCCCCTCCTATCTCCTCCTTCCGCTACTCCAGACCATCAAGTAGACTAGTACAGGTCCAACAATGGAGGATTTATTCTACTCGGAATACTGTATTCTCCTAAATTGACAGTGTTTGTGTTCCTAGCTCCCAAAGCAAGTAAATCTGAACAATTGATTTAGCACTCTAGCTACAGTGAAGCCATCTATATATAGGTATGACAAACGTGTCGTTGATTATAGATTTACTTCTTTCACCTATATCATATCATCGCCTATTTAACGTCAATATAATCATTTTGTACTAGTTTTCCACTAAAAGATAACTTAATCTCTACACCTCGTTCCCCAAAATGTATCTTGTACCCATTCCTGCAGGACATTTTTGGAGATGGTTGTATCATGTATAGTGTACTGAGCAATATATTCTTGAGTCAAGATAGTGAGCAAGTCTATTCATGACCAAGGGCATTTTAAATGGGCGGGCCCCGTACAACCCATATGGTCCAGCGGTCTAACTGGAGGGATGCCTGGCGGACTAGGGGGGGGGGGTTCTCCCATATCATATATCACTGGAGCCCTCACACATTGATAACATACCCTGGGGTCAACCCCCAAGTCAACAGCCAGGGGCAGATACCACAGACCTAATCCCGCTATTAGTGGCTGAACGTATGATACCAAGGTCTTGTATGTTGGTAAATGTCCTGTGTGAGAATATCCTGTTATCAACAACACAAACATAGCCTGTTATGTTATCCCTACAGAACTGTATTGGTAAACATGGGAATATTATGATAGGGAGTGTTGGTGATAATTAGTGTACTGATTGTGTGGTTATCCCTTGGGAAAAGTAAGTATATGCATGTATACTAGCTATAGTTTTTGAAGACCCCCACCCAAAAAATTGGAAATATTTCAGTACAAAATATATGGCCCCAGTAATGGTTCGGGACAGAACCTAACTCAACCCCATATCAGCGCTATTTTGCTGCCATTAAAGGTTTAAAGCATGGTTAAACTTGGCATCGTTTAAAACCTTTAAAAGATTGTTCTGGACAACGTCTACACAGGATGTGTTTTAGGCCTTCCAGTTCCTTATCCAGCTTCAAACAATCAGCTGATAGTACTGTTTGCACGCGGTGATTGTTACTATGCTCACCGTTTCCTTGATCCTTACCTTTACTAATAAGATATAAACAAATAAAGATGTCTGGCATAGGCCTAAGTTATGGTCTCTCCTATCTATTGTGCATTGTGTTATATGTGTGGCTTGATATAAATGTACATCAGTATACCATCGTTTCATCCGGTGGCAATATACCAGCTGTATCCAATTCAAATATGTATAAATACTGTATGATGATGTGAATGAGGGATGCCTTTATAACATGTGCACACTTTTCCCGATAGTAGGCCTACTTTGTGTAGAGCCCATCCCCATGGTGTGGTTAATGGGAGCAGCCCATGAGGAATGCGACAAGGAGACCCATGTCATGATGGGACCTGTTACCCGCACACCGCCTTATCTAGTGTAAAGGAACCCCTGCCTGTGTACGCCTGATAACAAGAAGCCTACTGCAGGGGGCCGAGACACAACTAACGAACCTTACGTTAAATCAGTGATTAAAGCAAGGTAGCGAGACACAACGTTTTTTGCGCTATTTCTGAGACCCCCCAAAATGGCAATTTTTTGCGTTAGGTATTAATGCAAGCGTTAGGTGAGACACAATGAAAATATTCATAACGCAAGTGGCGTTATGGCCGTTTTTAGGCGCTAAAATCGGCCAAAAATCCAGATGACTTTTTTTCTAATTGGATGTCTTAGCGCAACTAACTTTTTTCCAATTAAATGGCATTCAGGGCCATATCATGCATTGTTCATTAAATCTAAGACACTGAAGATATTTTATAGTTTATGGGGAACATCCCCAACTGTTTCCACCCTTTGTATCTTGAATATTTTAGAAATTATGATGAAAAATATTTTTATGCCTGAATGGATGGGAATTTGGTGAGTGGATTTTTAACGCAAAAGTCATATAATGCAATCATATGGTATATGGAGAGAGGGAATGTCAGGGAAGAGACAGGAAAGGTGGGGAAGAGACAGGAGAGGTCGGGGAAGAGACAGGAGAGGTCGGGGAAGAGACAGGAGAGGTCGGGGAAGAGACAGGAGAGGTCGGGAAGAGATAGGAAAGGTCGGGAAAGGCACTGGCTTTGGAGTGTATTCTTCACCTCTGGCGCCCAGCCAGCTCTGTACTCTGATAGCTATTGTCTACCACTGTTTAAACACAAGGAGTCTATAGGCAGATTTTCAGCTCTGTAGGGCCATTATTTACCGAGTTATGGAAGAAAAGACTCTTTTTCATGTGATTTCTCCGAAAATCCATATAATTTTTTATCTATTTTTTTATCATGAAGGTAGAAGTTGGACTTAACTTATTTACTCGTTAAAATAATTCTAGGGCCATTTTATTACATATATATATAGCACTTTAAAAAGGGGGACTTTACTGTCCTTCTGGAGGTGGCAGACAATAGCTATCAGAGTACAGAGCATGTGTTGCCTACCATGTACAGCAAGCTGTGATTATTCATACATCTTTCTGTTAGGATTTCTGAGCAAATATATATATGCTTGGCTACCCGTATGGCTTGTATGTATGTTGTACTTTGTAGTAGTTGAAATGTTAGCACTCAAGAGGTTTTGCACCTGTGTGGATGGATATTCCGGGCTGTGTTGGTGCTGCCACCTAGAGGCTAAGTCAAGCTGGCCTCAACTCCTCTCATATATATATAAGGGAATGGAGATCGCAAGCCAATTGTTGGAGGTCTTGTGGACCTAAACCATTATTCTGTAAGCTAGTACAGTCCCCCACCTTCCTTCTCCCTTTTTAAAGTGCACATATATATGTAAAAAAATGTCTCTAGGATTGTTTTAATGACTAGATAAGTAAAGTCCAACTTCTACCTTTATAATTAAAAAAAGATAAATTAAAAAAATTGATTTTCAACAAAATTATACCCAAAAATGTCTTTTCTTCTGTAACTCGGTAAATAATGGCCCTACAGAGCTGAAACTTTGCCCACAGACTCCTTGTGTTTAAACAGGCAATAGCTATCAGAGTACAGAGGTGCCTTTCCCAACCTTTTCTATCTCTTCCCCTACCTATCCTGTCCCTTCCCAAACCTCTCCTGTCCCTCCCCTGTCTCTTCCCCCAACATACGCCCCCCCCCCTACTAGGCCTAGGCCTACTATAGGTATATATTATAATATTCTCTATAGGCCTAGGCCTATTATATAGAAACATGTTCGCCCCCCACCTACTAGGCCTAGGCCTACTATAGGTATATATTATAATATTTTCTATAGGCCTATACTTTAGAAACATTTTCGCCCCCCCCTACTAGGCCTAGGCCTACTATAGGTATATATTATAATATTCTCTATAGGCCTAGGCCTATTATATAGAAACATGTTCGCCCCCCCACCTACTAGGCCTAGGCCTACTATAGGTATATATTATAATATTTTCTATAGGCCTATACTTTAGAAACATTTTCGCCCCCCCCTACTAGGCCTAGGCCTACTATAGGTATATATTATAATATTCTCTATAGGCCTAGGCCTATTATATAGAAACATGTTCGCCCCCCCACCTACTAGGCCTAGGCCTACTATAGGTATATATTATAATATTTTCTATAGGCCTATACTTTAGAAACATTTTCGCCCCCCCCTACTAGGCCTAGGCCTACTATAGGTATATTTTATAATATTCTCTATAGGCCTAGGCCTATTATATAGAAACATGTTCGCCCCCCACCTACTAGGCCTAGGCCTACTATAGGTATATATTATAATATTTTCTATAGGCCTATACTTTAGAAACATGTTCGCCCCCCCCTACTAGGCCTAGGCCTACTATAGGTATATATTATAATATTCTCTATAGGCCTAGGCCTATTATATAGAAACATGTTCGCCCCCCCACCTACTAGGCCTAGGCCTACTATAGGTATATATTATAATATTTTCTATAGGCCTATACTTTAGAAACATTTTCGCCCCCCCCTACTAGGCCTAGGCCTACTATAGGTATATATTATAATATTCTCTATAGGCCTAGGCCTATTATATAGAAACATTTTCGCCCCCCCCCTCCACTACTAGGCCTAGACCTACATTAAAATTGTCAGTAGGCCTATACCACCGTCAAACACTTCCCTCCCTCATACCCCCCCTTGAAAGACTCGCGCCCCCCCCCCCAAAAAAAAGCCCTGTCAGTAATAAATCGGGTAGCCCCCCCCCTCAAGGGTCGGGAGACTTAGTGGGGCTACGCCCCAACCCCCCCCCCCCCTGCACCCCCCCAACACACACACCCAGCGCCATCATGACAACTGGTGGCAACCAATTGAACTAATCGCCGATTCACAATTTCGGTGCCGATTATTGTTGAATAATCGGCAAAGAGGGGATGTTTTAATAATATAGATAGGTGGGGAATATATGTAAGCCTTTATATCGCAGTTTACAGCATGTAAATCGGGTTAGAATTAAGGTTATTACACAATAGTATGTTTCAACATGCCAATGGCCGCCACCTGACCTTATCGCCGGATGTGACCTTTGAGCTTAGTAGGTCAAATTACACTGGTTCCTTTGCAAAAAGTTGCGCTAAGATAAGTAACTTGCGTTAATCGCAACGCCTTGCGTTACGACATCTAGAAGAAACTTGTGTCTCGGGGGGTATGTTTAGGGAGGTAAATTTGGCGTTATTTAAAAGGAAATAACGCCAAAAAAAGGAAATAACGCCACGGTAGTTGTGTCTCGGCCCCCAGTCATAGAGGAGATGTATTATTGATTGTATCGCCTGAGTCCTTTATCCATATGATATTATATCTATAATTGTACTTATCTTTAGGAGTTTGGACAAAACAAGAATGAAAGAAATATACTCAAGCATTTGGAACTGTGCAAAACAAACGTGTACACCATGTATGGCCATAGATACATGTGTTTGTTATGTGTGTTTATTATTGACTTTCTATCCGTTTTGATGGCTTTTGATATACAAAATGTATTTTTCCCGTATACATCACCAGCGATTCTCTCTTCATTTAGAATATACATACTGTCACATACATGCTGTCATATTATGTGATACAAATACCAGAGTCGATGTGGTCGATGGAGGAAATCGATTGGTCAGTAGCGACACCTGTAGTTAAAAGTGTAAACTAAATTAATATGTCACTTACATCTCCTGCCCACCTGGTGGTGATCGATGAGCAGTGGCACTATATAGCCTGTATATGTGGCTGTGTCTCATGAGATTGATACAATTGAAACGTCTTTGACCGGGTGTAGTCTTTGACCTGTGTAGTTTTTGACTGGGTGTAGTCTTTGACCAGCAAGTTTCAGAAGAGCTGAGATGAAGGCTATGTACACAAAAATACCGGGAAGTTTGTAATATATAGTGTTAAAATATCCGTTAACTTTTCCCCCTCATTTATGTGTACATAGCCCCCATTGCAGCCATTTTGAAACTTGCTGGTCAAAGACTACACAGGTCAAAGACTACACAGGTCAAAGACTACACAGGCCAACGACTACACTAGTTAAAGACTACACCCGGTCAAAGACCTTTCAATTGCATTTCACATGTATCTATAGCAGCATAGCTTCCCTAACCCACAAAGACGGGCTTAAGTCATTCCCCTTCCCCAACATAGTATATAAATCCACCATAACACCCATGTTGCTAAAGAATGACCACTCACTAAACCAAGGGAGGGGACAGGAGAAGATTAGACGTAGAGGAAATGAAATCAGATGCTGACGATAATATTGACATTGCATGTAGTCAGGAAGACAAATATGGGGAAAAGAGAAGTACGACAACCCCACAGATCGATACACGTGTCTGGTCTGTGCAGCGTCAACATGATCCCTTTACTGAAGCTTCACTAGCCCTCTGAGGGCCGAATGATGCATTAATGTGATATGCCCTTTGGCGACATGTGGGTGCAGCCCTGGCTAGTCTACTGCATGCATCAGCCCATGTATCATGTCGATCCTTCTCGAGTTCATATATCAACCCCAAATGGTCGGAATGATGCACGAATGCAACACACTGGTGAGTTACTCATCAGGGCTGCATTCGTGCATTTTAAGAATATAGGGTATAATAAGGCACGATGCCACTACCACCCCCCCCCCCCAATACACACCCAACCACAACAGTGGTACCAAAGCCCTACCACCGTGTGCCATGCCTGTGTACACATGTCACAAAGTGGGTGCAGGATGGGGGGGGGGGGCAATCTCCGGGAGGCTGACCATTGTCTTTGTATCTATAGTCTATATAGATTATAGTACTGTATATATATATATACACGGTTCCTTGGGACATGTGTATTGTTATATTCACTTGCCACTCCTCAAGGACACGAGGGAGGTGCTGACACTTCACTAAGTGGTTATCGATGAATTGAGGGTCTCTACAATTGTTGAAAAGATTACAATAATCTCAGTGACAATTTGGGAAAAATTGTATAATGTTCTGAACACATTCACATTATTAGATAAACAATTTAATTATAGTTCAATGATTTTCATAAGAAGCCCAATTCCATATGTAAAGGCCAATTTAAAGCCCTAACACAAAGACCAGTCCATACAAAACAATATCATATAAACACAATCATATTCTCTTTATCATAGAAGTTTGAGTTAGCTGAAATAATGGTTGTGGCTGACTACAAACATGTTTATGACACATGTATACCCCTATTTGTCCTAGCCACGAGCCTACATCCCTATCCTGTATCAGGACCAATGTTGAACCACCAGTGCAATATTGTTGACAAGAACGGTTGTCTTCATAATTGGCTGAATAGTTTTCATCCACAATTCCCTTGGGTAATTTAATCTGGGAGCAGCCAATCGAGGGACTTGGATTATCCTTTGGCTGCTCACATAATTATTTGAATCATTTTCTAAAAAGAATTCTTCAGTTTCTATGGAATAGTTTTCCAGGAATGTGAGCAGCAAAGCAGAAAGGATGATCAGTGGCTGCTCACATGTCTGCTACCCATGTCACTAGAGCAGTATAGATAATACCACTATGTACACCATGATAATGTATTTAACCATACAACCATGTTTAATTATGTTAGCCGATTAGTTCTAGCTAGTCGTTTTCCTAGCTGAAATAGCCAACGTAACAGTTTTTAATGGTTAGAGAAGTACCTGGCTAAATTATGTGTTATCATGTACTCAAATTGTTGTTCAATTTGATTGGAATTTTCACAGTTAATATTGTTATACCAACACCCAGTGGTACGTATAACCTTTACTGTTTTGTGTATACCTACCATTTTGGCAGTGGATCCCTGCAATAGTGTAGCTTAGCTTAACTATTACAGTCAAACAGAGACATAAGCTTGTTATTTAAAATTGAAATTAAGTTGCAAACCTGGATATACAAGTCTTTTCTAATACACATCCCTCACAAAAAGGAAGATATTGTAGAGGGTAAACAGGTTACAATAGACAGGTACATTTCTTGAAGACCCATACGTCTCACAATATAGACTTTTTGACAAATGGTGAATATACTTTTTAAATTGACAATTTAACATGGTTCCCCAAGAAAGCACTTACACCCCCGCCCGACGCTGTCCTGTCATGAAACGCCAAATGGCAACTGCTGGTTTATGGTATCATGAATAATGCCTTCTATTGTTCTACACGTGTATTGATACTTTAGATTATAACCCCTCTATTATGAGCATCTATAACCACAGTAAAGGGTTCACGAGAACATAGCGCTAATTTTGGAAAATTGGCTCTATCCCAAGGACTACGACACAAAACGGATAACCTTTGACAATTTAGATGTGCATGTATTTCCCTTGTGATTATCTTAAACATAAGCAGACCATAATAACTATGAGCATACACAGTAATTTAATTCATAATCATATCAATTTTGGCAGGGCCACTACTGAAAAGCACATCACCTGCATATAAATAAAATTCAAATAAAGATAATCGGAAGAGCGTGATGCCAAACTAATGAGAGTTATAAAACTAGTTCTTACCTTATTTCCCTAGCAAGTATGGTCCATAGGATGTGTAATGCTATCCTTAGGTGAATGGTTATCCAATGCGAAATCTACAAGTGGACTAGACAGGATACTCCTTTTGATATAATTGTATCCAAGTTGCACAAATTGGTAAAAGTAAATGGCTCGGGGTTGTTTGTTATTCCGGGTTGTACTCCAAGATGAATGAACTATTTCACCATCCTATCCTATCCTTAGCAGACGTATTCTAAATCCGGGCACTCCTTTGGACAAAATCTCGTCTAGTCTCACGAGATCTCACAGACTACATCCTCCGTGCCAGCGTCTCACTGACCTAGATTTGAGAGCGCCCCCTGGATCTTGGACGTCACGTCACGTGCCCTCTGGTGGTTATTTTGGGAACTTCCACCCACGTCTTGCCTGTCGGAAATAGAGAAGAAGAGACACCTGGTGAGTATAAGGAGGAACCATAATAAACATGTTACAGTCTCCAAGTACCCACTCAAGGTACCGAGCCCTCAGGGTGAACATTGTGCTTGATAGAATCTGGCAGGCAGTGATCGCTTTAGACTTGTTTTAATAGAGGATACACAAGATCACCTGTAATATTAAGAAGGGCAGCTAAGATTGGGCTATGTTAAATCGGTTACCTCTCACCTATATATACTTTTCCCCTCCCCACGAGCACCAAGTAGTTAAATCCGTTATTAATGCTTGGGGAAAACATAGATGTGTATCTGGTTCAGGTTAGTATCAAGGATAGACAAGCATGTGACTCTAACTAGTTGTCATTGACCAGCTGTTTCTGGCACACATCGCTCAGGGATGAGCCTGAAGAAAGACTCAGTTTGGTTTCCTTATAAACCGGACATGTGCCGCATAGGTGGTGACCCCATGTCAGTCAGGGTCATAACCCCAAGATGCCTACCTTTCCCTACTTACATACAGAAGCTACAGTATGTCTCCTTGAACTATTTTGTATCAGGTAAAGGACATCCCTTGGCCCTAAAGCATTACTGATGACTAAGTAATCTGCAAGTGCAATAGAGTTACTTTGAGTACAATTTTCAATATCATGAAAGGAGGGAAACACCAGTTAGAAGAGAGAGGCATCACAGTATTCAAACCCTACATGTGGCCACTGTCTAAAAAGACCATCAGTCCTTAGATCATGTCAACAATGATAATCATTACACAACTGTGCGTACGTACCACTGTATTTATGGCAGGGGTTAGTATAAGAGGCATACATTCATGAACTAAGACAATGTCGGGATATGTAGCCAAAGCCGGACAAAGGGCTTTTTATTCGATTGGTATTGAACAAATAGACATATAATGATTTAATCTGTAATCAACCATGCAGGGGAGATATACTCTTCACCAGTGTGGTCTGGTCTTCCTTTCATGAACCGAGCGTGTTTTCTCCAATTTAGTTGCTCATTCCACACAATGGGCAACAACCAGAGACATCTCGGAACACCCTTATGTCGAGTATTGTATAGAGTATCGGATAGTTCCCAGAAAACAGACCAGGTGGCATGTATGTGGCCTATACATGTGGTAGCTAACAACATAACACAGCTTCCTGGACAGGGAATCTGAGTATGAATACCTTCTTATATATGGAGTCTACAAATATTATGTTAATGTACGCGCTCATTGTACTGTATTTTCTTCCTGTATACTATTTATGGTGGTGTAAATAATTCAGACACAGATGGATGCATCTACATGAACAGCCACAATACCCTAAAAGGTGTCTGGCTATGCCAAAAGGGATTGGCTTTAAGTTAGCTACTTGATGGAATGCCAACATTGACAGATCTATAAAAATGGGGTAAACAGTGAATACCAGGTGATCACGAAACCTAACTCTACTTTTATTGAATAGTTTACAGATTGAATCTAAAGCTGACACTTCTAAACAAGGCAAATGCAGTCACCCAGTAACCTGCCATCACATGGGGATCGGTAACTACTATTTAATATCTGACTGTGTACATATCAGCTGCTGTATTGATGCATGAATGCAGCCCTGGCGAGTCTACTTACTTATAGCTGTATTAAGGCACGATGCTGAAAGGTTGGTATAATGCATAAATGCAGCCCTTATGAAGGCCCTATATGACGACAAAGGAAACAGCACATTAAAGCACGACGTTGTATTTAAAGAATTAGAGTAATAGTTTTGTATTTAACTAAATGGGGTAATATCATACATTGGGCTATAAGATTCATCTTTGGATCATGTTCTTATATCAGCGGAAGTTAGCAATGCATTATTGGCATGATGCGTGAATGATAACTATGTGAACAATTTGGTAGATTGATGTTGAAGGAGAGACCATTCACTTTGTATTCGACATGTCTTTCTATATAAATCTATGATTTTGATTACACAACGGCCGACCCTATTAAATCTAGTAATACATAATAAGCTAGATTATGAATTACCTGCTGAATGATTATTGAGAATATATGACTCTATACAGCTGCTATACACTGTAAAAATATTCCGTTGAATATACGGAGAATCAGTGTAAAATTTTACGGTGATTCATTATAACATATAATTACGGTGAGGCAATGTTAAATCAATCAGTCTTACTTTGAATATCCGTAATCCAATACAATCTATATCTATAACAGCACTGTTAAAAAATTTTATAACGGAGATTTCTTGTTTAAAAATAGCGGTGACAGTTCTGTAAAAATAACGGTGACTTAGGAAAAAACAGTGACCGTAAAAATAACGGTGAAAGTCCGGCACCCGGTGGTGCCAGTGAATCTCCGTTATTTTAACGGAATTTTTTTTACAGTGTAGGTCATTGCCGATTGTCTTATGGAATCAAAGTTTTAGGTTATTGTAGAATCCTCGCCAACTTTTATCTCTTTCTATGTTCTTTCTATATATCAAATGACAAATATATTATTTAAAAGATATAAAGACTAGCTACATGAATGTGACTACTATTCATAAGGTAATGTAATTTGGAATAGAATACCTGTGGGAAGAGAAGAGACCATGCACTACTACAGAGAAATGATTCACCACTGACATTAGAGACCCAAATAAAGATTCTCAGTTACCTGTACTCGATTTGAGGAAGATTACTACATAGTTATTATATAAGTATGGCATCATGTCTGTGGTGTCAGTGTCAAGTGCCCTACACCACGAGGTAAACCATAAATAGATAGACTTGGATGGCAGTCAGGGGTATTAGGTAGTATTGGTACATACTGGTGGTTGTTCCGGGGTCAGCTGTGCCAAAGGGGACTTTTCACACATGGAGTGAGCAGGACAATTAAAGTAAAAAGGTCTGGATATGGAAGTGATGGCGACCCATCCTAGCACACATACTACCTGTATGCAATACTTGGATATAGTGCACCGGTAGAAGTAGCCCTCAGCTCAAGGGTTGAGCCTTATAGCGCTGTAGTGTCGTTGTGTACAAAAAGGAGGGTTAGAAAAGGAAAACAAGCCTTTATGGGCGGGGGGCTTAATTTCAAGCATCATTCCAGTGGTGTGTGTGCATTTCCTTTTCTCCTTTTTCTTTTTTTTTGGAGGGGGGGATGGGCAATTTCCCAAATCAGAACTGGGTAAGGGGATATCACTTCAACTAATTGGTGGGGGTGATGGTAAATCATTAATAAGGTGAGCAGGGCGATGCCTTTCTGCCTGATTTCTCAATGTTAGTTGCTAATGAGACCACAGCTAGAAAATTTCCGTATTTCAGACACCATTACTTAGGTCAAGTACAGTATAGACGAAGACTCTCTGATAGTTCCTGGAAAACAGACCAGGTGGCATGCATGTGGCCTATACATATATGATGGCTAATACCATAGCTTCCTGGACACGGAATCTGAGAATGAATACCTATATATATACATTGAGCTTACCTGGCAATGTTATGCATATATATATGCATAGTGTGTTCTTTCTGTATGGTATACATAATTATGTGATGTAAAGATGAATTATCCATTTATAAACAAATGGAAACATCTACATACATGTATGATATGGAATTACCAACATTGACAGTTCTAAACAGGTATAACAGTGAACACCGGGTATTTGACTGAACTCCATCACCCTCCTAATTACCTCATAATATACTATTTAAAAGTTGACAGACTGATTTACAAAATTGCCCCACATGGCAAATGATCGTCGCCTTAGTATTCACAGGAGAGTGAGTTATGTCTGTTTATATACATGTACTACTTCTGAGACTATCATGCATGATACCAACTGTATGCTAATGTGTTAGCCATGTATTAAAGTAAAACGTTATTATAGTGAGACACGACATCCATCCTTGGCTCATGTTCGTATGTTTGGGCGGAAATGGGCAATGCATCCTTGGCATGATATGTAAACAATCACGATCTGACAGATGATGTTAAGGTGGGTCGCTACCCTTTGATCAAAGTTAACAGAATCTCTCTATTTTTTTTCTATGGACAGTCTGAATCATATAGAATCGGAAAATGAAAAGAAAAATGGGGGGTCCCGACCTACTTTTTTAGATACAGAATTTTGAAAAGTTAAAGTATTTTAGTTTTTCTCTAAAAATGAGAAAAAATGTGAAAACTTCATTTTTTTTTTTAAATATCAACCATTATACACAGAAATGTAAAACTTCAGATTCGAAACGCCTATATGTTCCACCTTACTGCAAAAATAATTTTACAGTTGCATGCCATTGCATTCTGGGTAAAAATATGATGTTTCGGGAAAGAATTGGAATAAATTGCCATTATTTTGTAGCCTTTTTGGCTAAAAATAGTATTCAGAATTAACAGAATTTTTTGAAACTCTCTCAGAAAATAGTTCAGATCTTTTGCTAACATATGAAAGTGATTTTCATAGGGGGTCCTAGGCATATTTTTAGGTTTTTTGGCCTTTGAAGTTAAAAAATATAGCAAAATCGGTCTAAATCTTACATTTAAAGCTAAAAATAAAGTGTAAAATGGCTAGAATCAGGATAGAAAATGGCTAAAATTCATACCCTTAGTTATTCTAAGTAACTTGATGAGATCTATATCATTCTAGATAATGTTTTATTGGTAAATAGTTTCAATATTCTAACTTTTGATAAAAATAGCAAATATCATGGGCCACAAATATATCAAATATTCGAAGTCCAATAAAACGGTCAATTTTGCTCGAAATCTCCCAATTTTTTAACATGGCTTTGTCAGCATGTATATGAATCAGATGATTTAATATTAGCTCATTCTGATACATTTCAGCTATATGCGCATATACCTGCGCAGTTGGTCCATATTCAAGAGGTAGCGATCCACCTTAATGTAGAGGATACTGTATTCAATATCCCCTTCCTTTTTATTCAAATTTATCATCAAGCTTTAGCTTTGCTGTAATATCAACCTGGATTATCATGCTAGTTACAGTTGATTACCACCATTACTACAAAACAAGGCTTTACTACTGTGCTGATAAGGGACCGACATAAATTAATTTTCTGACTTCCCCTTACTCATTTGTCAAAGAGTACACGTACTACATAGTTATTACATATTAGTCTGGCTTCATGATTATTCAATTAAAGAAATCATGTCTGTGGTGTCAGTGTCAACTGCCCTACCCCATGAGGTAAACCATAAATATAGATAGACTTGGATGGCAGCCAGGGGTACCAGGTAGTATTGGTACATACTGGTGGTTGTTCTGGGGTCAGCTCTGCTAAAGGTGGCTAAAGGGGACTTTTCACACATGGGAAGAGCAGGACAATAGTGGGAGAAAGGTCTAGATGTGGAACTGGAAGTGATGGCAACCCATCCCACTACCTTCTGGGGGATGCAGTGTTTGGACAGCGCACCTGTAGTGTTGTGGCACAGGCATCAACTGATTTGAACCTTATGACTAATGCGCTGGAAGGACATAATATACTAAACAAAGGTGTGATATTTCAAGTCCAGTCTCTCCTTAGCACACTCTGTTGATGTATCTTAATTTGGGTTGCACTATATCATATAACCCGTTCAGCATATTACTTTAGAGATTGATGATAACATTTAATATGTAACAATATTCCATGGGGGTGTCTATAGGGAAGCTGCAGTACAGAGATAAGACAATGTCAAACTACTACAATGTCTTCTGTATGTCGATGTATGCGCACGTAGAGTACCGTTGGGTATTACTGGCAGGGGGGGGGGTATTACTGGCACCCTGGCAGTGTTGTGTGTATTTCTTGCTAGGCAAATCAGCTCAGGCAAGCAGATGATAATTCAAGATATTTTGAAGACCTATCGCCTTCCCCTAAAAGACAAGAAATTTGAAAATGAAACGTTACGCTTGGGATAATTCACTTTAAAATTATGATCACTGAGTCGTTAAGGTCAAGATTAGTGCAGTTATAGCTTTTGCCAAGATGTAAGAGGAATTGGATCTAGATTCGCAGCTTCATCTATATGAGTTTTCTTAAACATTAAGCAGAATTCCATGGCCAATTTATGTCCTCTGTCTGCTAGAACAATCATTTTTGAACCTGGTCTCAATGCCTTCAAGATGGCGGGGGTGCCAGTAATACCAACAGATGTGTACAGTTGTGGGTATTACTGGCACCTGTCTTGCCTTCACCCTTTCTAGTTAAGATGAACATGATAATAATCAGTAATTGATTCTTCTTTGACACTGCATGGTAGATTTATATGTTTGGTTTAAGAGCAAAGCTGTTTCCATAGTAATTTGGATTCTTTGGGTATCCAAAACAACATTCACAAATAATTTGACTGCAATTGTGTGAGGTCCAGGTCTGTGTTTGGGTGTATATCAATGACATATAAGTGTGGCATGTCAGGATGTCTCTGACTTTAATACCTTCATGGATGACACATAATTGTGTGCCCCCAACATGGTCGGTTTATATTTTTGTAAAACTATGGCTTTTTGTAAGGAAAGCATAAGGGTGCCAGTAATACCCCCAGCCATGCCAGTAATACCAACAAAATCCTGAATTATAAATACATAAATCTTCATATGACAACATATATATTATTTTGCCGATAACTGATGGAAAATGTGACAAAGTCCATGCTCGATGCATGGGAAAAGAGAAATTCTCAAAAAATCAAATCATTTAGGCAATATCTGACTTCCTATCCCAACAAAAACAAAAACCATCAGGTTTGGGTAGTTGCCACAGTTTAGTATAAAAGCACCCTACCAAGATCATGACTTCCCCTACATTAACTAACCGTCCAGCTGTTTTCGCCCACCACACCCCTCACTATACCATAACGAGCGCTCCAACCACGCGGAAGCTGATGCAGGTGTTCAATAAATCCATAGGGAAAACAAGGCAGGATTCAGGAATAGAATCACTACTCACACACAGGTCCAAAGCCTTGTTTCCACTAGGGCTGGTTGGGACCCGATTTATGTAAGAGAGGGGAATATATCTATCATTAATTTTAGGGGGCAATTTGGTTTTAATTTTGAGGGCTGCAATTGGATCGGCCTCTCGGTGGCAATTTGCTAGGTCCCAAATGTCCATGATTTAAAATTGAATGTGAGTCGGCTATGGTGGAATAGCTGCTTTACAATCAGTTACCACACACACTGCCCATCCCCAACAAGCTGAAAGGCACTCATACACCTGAGTCAATTCCCTCACCAAGTGTGTAGAAGTGGTAGGGGAAATTAAGTTACACTGCTGCATGGTGAGGGATTATTTTAGAGAGAAGTTGTTGAAATTGACAATTCATTATGCTTCCTACTATGATGCGTGATATGGGAATTCTCTACATGTACGGCAGATGGAGAATATTTTTGTCACTAGGGTCTCCCTAGCAGTTTGTGCGACTGAGGGGTGGGTGGGTGGGGGTACGGGGCCAGGGAAGTGAGTCACCCTAGAACGACTCATGAGCAATTCAAACACCCCTCTCCGTCTCCTAAGCCACCCCCTATCCCAATACAGACATGACGAACCGGGTCGGATGTCTATCCATTAACTCTCATGGGAGGGGTGTACACGTACATCTGTCCAGTACGACATCAATGTACAGAGTGGCAAAACCTGGTTTGTAGTATATTTTCAATTTTCAAGTTCATGATTATATTGTTTGATTTATTCTGTTATTATGATGCCAATGATAAGTGCATTATAATTATCTAAGTCTTCCTCCTACAACGAGGACATAGAAGTCCAGGAAGATCTTTAGAGTCTAACCTATATCCGCTAAAGTGTTTCTAAAGTAATATGTCAGTCACAGTCTGTTAATTAAGTAGATAAGCTATCGTGACAACGTCACATTACTATAACATACCTGCCTACTCCACCTCCCAGGGCCCATCCCCAGGGTGAACTCTGACATTGAGATGTTCTTTTTGAGACAGTAGTGTGCTACCTGTCACAGGGCATGTATGGTAGGGAGGATGCAGATGCCAAAAATGACAGGGCAGGTGGTGGCAGTAAATATAGGTGTTTACAGCTATAGGTGCTAAGGGTGGCAGGTGAGGAAAGTATACATGGTACAGTTATATGTGCTAAGGGTGGCAGACCAGGTAAGGGAAGTAGACAGGGTACAGGTATAGATGCTAAGGGTGGCAGGCCAGGTAAGGGAAGTAGACAGGGTACAGGTATAGATGCTAAGGGTGGCAGACCAGGTAAGGGAAGTAGACAGGGTACAGGTATAGATGCTAAGGGTGGCAGACCAGGTAAGGGAAGTAGACAGGGTACAGGTATAGATGCTAAGGGTGGCATGCCAGGTGAGAGAAGTAGACAGGGTACAGGTATAGATGCTAAGGGTGGCATGCCAGGTGAGAGAAGTAGACAGGGTACAGTTATAGGTACAATGGGTTGCAGGCCAGGTTAGGGGGGTAAATACAGGTGTTTAAAGCTATAGGTTCTAAGGATGGCAGGGCGGGCAAGAAACGTATACAGGGTATGGTTATAAGAGTGGCAGTCCATGTAAAAGAAGTGCTCAGGGTGGCTCAGGGTGGCAGAGGAAGGGTAGTAATTGCAAGCTGTAGGTGCTAAGGGTCAGAGGTATAGTTAAGCTTTAGGTATCTTGGAAGACGATGGCACATTCATGTATGATATGATTATAAGCTATGGGTGCCAAGGGTTGCAGGGGTGTTGTTTGAAGGATACACTGGCAGCATGGTAGTCAAGACGAGTTAAGTATTGGGGGTCAATGGTTCAGCACTGGGTAACCTCTATATGCCATAAACTACACATGTTGGCTCCTGTCTCTACACCAGATGGATGCCAACGCTTTAAGTACCCATGTCCTGTGGAGATGGGCATGTTCAAAGAGGACATTGACTCAAGTAAGACGTTAGAGTTGGCCACGAACAAAACAGGAAATCAATTGAAATCTATTATTTTTAAAAAAAGGTGTAAAAAGACAAATTTGTCAGCTTTCTTGAAGGGGGGGGGGTAGACCCAACATATAGTTTACCATATATATTAAAGTGCTCTGCTTTCTGATTGACTTTCTCAGGATCCAGCCTTAGGAAATACCTGCCCCGTGATCTCTGCATACCAGTGATGACTCATGGTAGTGGTAGAGCAGCAATGTGAGAAAAAACTATCCCCATTTCAATACAATAACGGGACCTAGGAAATAGGACAACACCTGACAGAACTGAGCGATACTTTTTTTAAAGTGGATTGAACTGGTCCATCAGCAAATGTTAAAGAAGGATTTAAAAGAAAACAGAAAACGCTACATCAGCGGGCCTTTACTTCCTGATACACAGCTTATTGGGTAACCTATTTGTAAAATCACTTCTACCTGAGGCTGTTCACACTTCAACTTTTGCATCTTAACTTATACATGTTAAAGTCCATTCACTTTGATTTTAACCGCATGCTTTCATTTTGGGGTGATTTCGTACAGAGGAACTCAAAATTGTGTTTCTAATAGGGCAACCCGAGGGTATAATGAACTTGGATTATAATAGCGTTTATGCTGTGCATATTCAAAACATTTTATTAGCTTTCTTAAACTACATTATTGTAAAATTACTTTGAATGACAAATGAGTGATGGGCCAAGCGGAGGGGATGTACGCCCTCGCACAGAGCATCGTCTCTGAGTGATTGCTCATAGCCCCCAGGCTCACAGCCTTATACTATAAGTTGACCAGTGATTGTTGTAATCTAATATTATTCTCCTATTTTATTCTGCAACATGACATGGACATCCCCAGAGACCACGATACTATATGCCGTTACCCACCTCCTCTCATATATACATATATCACAGTGCGGTTATGCCCTGGGAGTTATGCAAGTTGAGCATCTTGAGTGAAGTCACCCATACAAACAAAAAGACTGTGGTTAATCTCACATTCCAGTTTTCATATTGTAGCAAATCAGCGTATATCATATTGAAATTTTTTTTCTATTATACAATATTGTACAACTATAAATACTCCCTAACAGATGAAGATCTCTAAAACTCAACTCATGATATCGTATGGCGTCAGGATATCTAAACACAGTGCTGGCGAGGGCTCATGATACCCCCAAGGCTTTATGTGCATTCTACGTCATGATGCATCAACGTAGTGCCGGACTACATAGGTGCATCATGACGACCCTCAGCATCCTTCGAGGGCTCATGATACCCCAAAGGCTCTATATGTTCACTTGACGTCATGATGCATCTACGCAGCGCTGTAATATACGGGACTACCGCATCAGGCTATGGGGGCCGCCATCTTGGCTCAGAGCAATGCATTGTGGTTAGGCCCCGACTCCAGAGCAGTGCATCATGGGTAAATTTCTTATAAGCACCTTTGTTCCAGATGTGAGGGGAGGGGATTAGCCTGATAAGGAGATGGGTTTTAGCCCCCGGCTACCTGAGGTACCAGGATTGGTGCATCATGACGACCCTCAGCATTATGCATGGTTACAGCACTGGCGAATTGCTGCATTCCTGCGTGATGGCAGCAACCGTACATCATGTATTAAAGTACTAGGCTGGCATTAAGGGGTAACTGGTGGGTGTGGTGTAGAGTTGACATTCAGGACCTACATTCTTCCGCATCTATTGTTTCACTTGGCAGGAGCCAAGCATGACATCATGCTATAAGTGAAGGTATCACGATGCTGAATCACGCCCTGGCATTTCCCTCCCATCCTTCCTCATTTGAATTGCATTCATACTTTATATGGGGTTTCATTCATGTTAAATTATTCCTATATCAAAATGGATACTTTTCTTTAATCTATCCTTGCTATGATTGCCACAAGATAATGAAATCACCATTGTATGCCAGATGAAGAAATTAAGACGATATGAATGTATAGATGCTATAGACTACCACACATGTATACTACTCCTAGTTTGATCTATTATAGTTCTACTTGTTGAGGTCTTTATGACTTTTACTTATCGAGTGTATTGGATTTAATGCATGAGGTGTAAAAAAAACTGGATAAAAAAACGGAATGTGCATTTCACCTCTAATATTACAATGACAAAAAAGTTATGGGACATAGTAGCAATATGGCATTGCAGTGCAGATACACTGTATCCAGTAACTTGGTATTAGATTATCGAGTCTACATCATTACCACTCCCATTACTCACATGCTTCAATAGTGATTCTTTCCATGAAGGACCCTCCATATGAATCAGCCACAATAGTTTACACGTAAACACTCAGCCTCTTTATACTGTATGGGGAAACCCCACAGGTGAGGTCACGTGGCCGGGGGCTACTGGAGGCTGATTGTTCCCGCCTCCACCTCCACCCTCAGGTGAGGCCATCTCCACACACAATCAACATGGCGCAATTATGGAAAAAATATGATGGAAAAAGTGACTATTAGTATGGATTGCTGTTGCAGGAAGTGAAACTGAAACCATAGAATTCTTTTAGGAAAGCAGCTTGAAAGGATTTAATATGTTTGAATCGTGGTGTGATAACTACCTTAAATTCCTTCAGATTTTCGCTATTCAACTTGTATATCAGACTTTGTATTAAAAGTGATCAGTTTGTGGTACAAGCCCAATACTTATCAGCTTTATATAATTACCATTCGCGGGATTTCGGCTGAATATAATAATTGGATAATTAGTATAAGTATCTAGGTAATATCAATCTGATACATATTAAACCTAAAGGTGAGGGTTGTTCAATGCGTCCCTCTGATTTATTTTGTCAGGTAGCATTAATGCTGAACGCCTTCAACTGTTCAAAGGGGATAATCATTTTAATTCCGGAAGTACCCGACGTATAGGGAGAGTGTGTATGCAGTTAGAATTGCACCTGGAGTTTCACTCTCCAAACTGATGCTCAGCAACCCTAAACCTATAGGTTCACAGAAGGGAGGCAGACTGTGTTCTGCTTGGAGCTTTCACTGTTTCAGTAACCTGACTCTATAGCCTGGGCCAACACGCATGTCACCAGGAAAAAAACCACACACATAACATGGCAGCAATGAGCCCCTCCTAGAGGCTATAAATAGGCACCAGGTTTCCAGGTAATCTGTTTTACTCCACTGAGATAGGGACCACCTGGCTCACACACAGGGGCCCTGTGGACAGGCGAAAGGAGATAAGACTAGGAACTGTTATCGATTTAAGGGCTGCATTATGCCTTAGCACTTCATGTTATCTTTTGTTATAATGATGCACCAATGAAGCGCCCGCGAGTGACTCGCCGACCATGTGATGCGTAAATACTGGACGCGGGCTGCACTGGCTATTTTTGTGTCATGCAGGGCTGCATTCATGCATCATGACAACAAAGAACAAATATTTTGTAGAGCACTCTGCTTCCATAAAACGGCTAATCTTATGGTTAGCGATTGGATAAAATGATACAATGGCAATTCGAGGGTGTGGGGTTGGAGTGTTCCCTTTAACTATTCCGTATTCCTGGTACTAATTAAGGCCTACTAAGGTATAAACGCATTTCAGAGAAATTAAGATATCTGCCTGACTACAACGGAGGCTGTAAGCTAGCCATCCATCTACACTGAAAAACTCTGGACAGCTCTGGAGTCTGTAAGGTCGTCTTACAGGACGACCCTAGGGTCTTCTAAGTGAACAGCATAGAATCAACTAGCTTCAACTCGTCAAATTGACAACCTGCCAGGTTACCATCCCACAAGACAACCCTAGACTTGTCAAGGTCGTCAAACTAAGATAGTTGATGCAAGCCTAGATTAGCCACAGCTGGGGTCTCATCATTGCATAATGGTGGTTGGTCTAGGGTTTCAAATGTATGAGTTTGGTCTGGTTCCAGATGACAAGATTATTTTATCAATTAGTTTATATACATAACCACATATAGAAGTGATATTTAATACACTATTTCCACCAAGGATTCACATAGTGTATCACCAAGTCTTTACTGAGAATAGGTTACTCTCCAGCAATGGACTGTAGGGTTGTGTGTGTATAATACCAATATAAGGTGCATGCACCTACTTGTGCCCTGGTGAAAGACACAAAAGAGGTGTCTTCCTTCTACACATGTGCTCTATTTTTTAAATGTTGTCAAAAGTATGCATTCTTTACATTATCTTACTTTTTCCCTAGATACTTCACATAATCCTCCATATTAACATATATGTATTGTAATACTCAGTATTATATCAACTTAGGAATTAATGAATTTGTTCCCAAGGGTACATATTTATGCTAGGTAATGGACACCTGCAGGGAGAATGGTGAATCACTTCTAGACAAGTTTAGGGCTGGCATATGCCAGGTAGCTCTAGATGGGTCTTCTTACTGAAGGGTTTTGCTTGCCAGCCCCTCTCCCTGTCAAATTGACAAGGCAGTGCCAGGTTTGCCGACTCTGGATTTTTTCTGTGTATGTTAGCATGATGAATGTTCATTAGGGGTATCTAAAACTGCCAGATAACTGTTATCTTATCAGTAACAGTCATGGCCGTTAGTACCCCCATCCAATCCCCCTAATTCCCCATTACTCACGCTCTGTGACACAACCACATTATTGACACTATTTGTTTCTGGGGTTACCATGGAGACCACAAGTGTGGAGACCACAAGTGTGGACCCTCACTACTTCAACTCCCCTTGTTATGTCGGTTCCCCCTGCCGTGTGAAGTAGCTCCATCCCAGCCCTCTGTAGGTTATAGTTGCACCTGTTTCTGGCTGATGTACTGTCCAGAGAGGGCTCAGTTTGAAAAAAAGGGAGGGGAGGTCCACCAAACCACTGAAAAGCGTATCCATGACACAACTCGCTCCGCGGCAGAAAACCGTTTGAAAAATCTCTTTTTCCTCCAAAGGGGGGGGGGGGGGGGGGGGTCCGGACCCTTAGACCCCCCCCTGGATCCGCCCCTGTAAAATAACGTGAAATTTCCGACCATCTTTATAGAGTCTGGATAGCGTATGATAGTTCCATGTGTGACCTCAGCAGCCCCCAAAATGCATCTTTACAGCGTCCCGTTACCATAGTAACGCACCTGCACGCTGCGTTACCACGCTGAAACATTCCCCAGATATTGAGAGTGCACGGTGTAGGGGTAGTATAATTTAACAGGCATGTTGGTGTGACTGGGTGGTGGTTGTAAATGGGTGGGGGTGGGGGTGGGCGGGGGTGGAGGAGCGTGTTGGGTGGGGTGCAGTTCAGAGCTATTTTTAGAAATATGCCAATCATAAGTCATGGATATAGATGCCAGATGTGACAAACTAATCCATGCATCTGAACATGTTGTTATCATAATACTAATCATGCCATGACAAGTATAAATGTACGTTGGAGTTGATATAAAAACATGTAAATGTTCGGTCGCGTTTTGTAAAGATGGGGCGGAGGTGCTTATAGTTGTGAAAGGAATGCCAGGGCGGTTCCTCTGAGGTCAAAGTGTAGCAATAGAGTGCCCCTAGAGAACCAGTCACGCGGAAAATGTGGGAAATTTCAAAGGAACATGGCACAATGAGATAAATCGAACTTATACAGAAACCCTTTCCTTCGAGTTTTAGGCCTGTAATTCACGAGAAAAGTAGGTCTGCAAGAAGCTTTGATTTTTTCCATCACCTTTTTTTTTTAGACCCTAGAGAACTTGACGCATGCGCACACAGAGTGAGTCAGTCGGTGTGTGGTATGATGCACAAGGCAAACGAGGTTGTGCGCTGGATAGCATGGGAAAAACATTTAAAATATTTCTTAAAAGCGTGCATGTCATGTCTTTTTCATCTCTTCAGCATGCTTTGTGACGTTTTTTTCTCTATAACCATGACAATATGGATTATCAGTGTATTACATAAACATGCACATTTGATAAATGTAAATGAAATACACATAAATCTCAACACTGATGACGTGTTTAAAATGAAGCAGTGTGTAACTAGGCGTGTCGGTGTGTGTGTGGTTTGTCCCGGGGGTGAGGGTATTGACTCCGTAGTAATTAACCCTATCTCACACCAGGACACAGAGCTGCCGTCATGGACTAAATGTCCACAGCATGCAACGTCCCATAACGGGATGTTACAGCACTATGGCGTGCAGTAACGTCCCAGAACGGGACATCCATGCTACACCGCTATGGCGTGCCGTAACAACCATAAATACATGACCATGGCATGCCGTAACGTCCCAGAACGGGACATCCATGCTACACCGCTATGGCGTGGCGTAACAACCATAAATACATGACTATGGCATGCCGTAACGTCCCACAACGGGACATCCATGTTACACCACTAGGTCCTGCCGTAACCACAACAAGAAAGCGATATGTTACAAGAATATGGGGATCAAGAGCCATATTACAAGACACAATCATCACACTACACGAAATACATGTTATAAGACCATGGGGTGCCATAATGTCCCACAATCAGAACTTCATGTTACTGTAACGGTTACGGAAAAGTCATCTGGAGAAAGCGAAATTCCAACCCACAACCTCCTGACTCCGGAGCCAGTGCTCTACCACTAAGCTACTTCCCCATCTGACAACTTAACCGCACCGTACGTTACTGGATCAGTATGGTCCTTACATAGGGGTGGAGGATTACCCAAGTGATACCTCCCTGCGGATTTATCACCAAGGCGCGAGTAATCCGTGCCCCTACATTACCATGGGGTGCCATATGGGTTATGGGCCAAGTTGCATGTGTCGGCCTACTGAAGATGCATGGTTATATAATCTGTGTGATTGGTCTTACCATGCCGTGGCATATATCAAACATCAATTTGAGAAAACACAAACAATAAACAATCCCAAAATACAGTCTTTATCCTGAACGGCATACCATAGTAGCTCTCACCCATGGGCCAGCCTCCCTCCCCCACCCCACCCAGCCCCGTACTTAAACAGTAAGCTGGTAAGCAGTGAGGAGTGGGTACACAAAGGCACGTGCATGACACACTCCCCCTCTGACACATGGCCGCCATACTTCATACACACCTAGCTGAGGACACTACAATGTCAATTAGACCCACAGAGAAACCAGGATAATTGACTATGACCTGGAGGGAGGGAGGGGGGGGGGGGTACATTAGCACTGGGCCATTATATATCGATGCAGGAATAGAGGGTCAGATATTGGGCCTTGCAAAAATAAGTAGTGTTACATGTTTATGCCATTGTGAAGCTGCATTGGATGATTCTGGATGGACACTGCATGGAAATGGAGTAGATGGGGGCCCTTGATGGGGGGGGGGTCCCCATGTCGCATATGTCGGTTTTAAGAAATGACCATGTCGCATGTCTATGTCGCTAGAGATGCTCATGTCCCATGTCAATTTTAAGAAATGTCCATGTCCCCTGTCAATAAGCCTCATGTCGCATGTCACTAGGCCTCATGTCGCATGTCGATTTTAAGAAAGGCCCATGTCGCCATATCGAATTTAGGGGTCTAGAGCCAGTAGTTGGTCCATACCAAGTGGCTGGGGCTGATGGACTGGGACTGATGGGCTGGGGTGGGGAGGAGGAAGTGTGGTTGTGGAGAGGGGTGTCGGGGGTGTGTGTGTGTGGGGGGGGGGGGGGGTGCGACCATGACCTGAGCCCAGGACGCCGCTGGCTGAGAGAGGATGACTGCTTGGGGGTGTTTCCCAGAGGAGTCTCCAGACTCCAGTCATCCCATTAAAACTCACCAGTGCCTCACCGTAATATATCTGTCACGCGCAATATCGGAATTTGCGCAATATCGGAACTCCTACATGAACATAAAATATATTATAAAATATATCAGTATACCCCTCAAACAGAAAGGTAGGGCAAGAAATGTATTTGTAAGGAGGTTATTTTTTATCATTTCAGGCCCAGGCAACCAAAGGCCCAATGTTTTATCACAGCAGATGCATTTCTGCCACACCTTATTCACAGCTACATACAGGTGTGACATGCATGTGGGTTCTCCCTGACTGTTTTCACACCTCCAAGATGCAGTACAGTATCCTGAAACATAGCTGAAATATATATTTATATTCTATAACTGTAGCTACAATAAAAATAGAGAGGAGTTCTGATACTGTGCTATCTAACTATGGTGCAATTCCGGAATTGCCCTGCGCAGTTCCGGAATTGTACAGGGGCAATTCCGGAACTGGGCTGGTTCCTATTCTGCGCCTGACATATCAATATGTCCCCTGCATAATATGACCTATAACTACATATTTCACAATGAAGAGATTGTTATGGCGACCATTGATGTCAAGATTTAACCCCACCCCTGTGTCCTTACCTCTGGTTTTCCAATTCATGCCAGCAATGTATTTCAGAAAGAAAAATAACATGCAGCAACTGTTAACCTAGATTCTGTCGCTAGTAACATGTCTATACAGTGGATTCAACCCACTAAAAAAACTATAGCCCACCTCCCAGTTTTGAGTAGAGTTATTTCCACTCTAATACACTCCAATACATTGCTCCTTCCTGTAGAATCCTGTACACCATAGGACGTGGCAGTAGTATTCACTGTGCGATAAATCAGTCTACCACTCCCCCACTAAGCACCCCCCCTCTCCTCTGAGCCACCACCCCTCCCCCCTTACCCATCCCCACAGAGCTACACGCCCAAGTCCACGTGGGTGCCTGTACGCCGGCACTGGTGCCGTTCTAACTGTATATATCTTATATATCAGGTTGTTGCCTGGTTTATATATTATTTATAGAAGGAGCATGTAGACGTGTTCAACTGCAAGGTACCACTATTAGATATAACTTGTGATTCAATCTGATAGTTCAAATCTTGACTGTCAGATACTGCCAGCAATTTCAAATATCCCCTTGAGCTTGATAAAATATTGGAATGTATTTGAAAATAATCACCAATGTCAGAATAATTTTGGCAGTCGTTCCAGGCTAATCGATGTCTATAAATATGGGACTTATAATGCCTATGATATTCTATTCGTTTGGCACTGGTACTATAAGGAAACCAATGTCCAGTCATGCCTGACTGGTGGCTTGGTATGATAATATCATAGTTCATATAGTGTATAGTGTGCGATAGCTTTAGTAAATAGGCATTTAGAGTTGGTATTAGATATTATTTACCACAAATAATGTGTGTACGTGGGGGAGGGGGGTATACTGCCAGACTTCTAGGCGTATCCAATAAAGGGATACGCCTATAGCTAGGTATATGCAAAAAGCTATATGACCTTATAGGTGTGATAGGGTTGAAGTTGAAGGAAATGTCATCTGGAACATGAATGTTATAAACAGCCGGCTGTAAACCACTGGTATCAATACAGTCACGAAAACACAGAAGGGTAAGAGCCAAGAATACACATACACAGCAGTGACTCCTTTGGCATCAGTATGAGAAAGATGTATACTACACACACCTCTTCTGGCAGCCTCCTCAACATGTACCAGACTATTTTACCTGCTGTGTATAAGTAAATACAGTCTGTATTGACCACACCTACCTTGGGATATGATGAGTCTCTGAGTGATTAGCCTCAGGAGGGTGTAACCACTGCCCCTGTGTTAATACCTTGTGTAGTGAGGGTGGTTATACTAGGATCCAGGGTTTAGTATAGTGGGTAAGGACTCAGGTATGGGTAGGTCTCCCCTACCATGTGCCTGTAGAGAACTGAGTCTGTGTTATGACTGCTGAGGGGGTTGGTCGTAGAGAGGGCTGGCACTTAGTTACTCCATGCTCCGTGTGGCGTCGCCACCGTCGTGCCCCCAGTTGATGATGGTTCTCTACGTCACGCTCACTTTAACAGTGAGTCAACCTCCCTATGGACAGTTACCAGTGACGATGAGGCGGAACCTCCGAGAAATTGTCATTAATGGGATTATCATTATCTAATTTTCTTTTTGAGGAACCTAGTTAATATGAACGGTTCCAAATGGATGTTTATCTAGAATCTGCAGAACCATACGCATGAGTAGTAAGGGGCCATGTACAGATAGTTAACATTGTATGGGAGTGCATTTATGAAAAGTTGCTATAATTTACTTTATCAGTAGATTTACCCTAGGGCGAACGCTATCTCCACGAATTTGGTTATGGCAGAGGGTGTGCAACCCCTTTTATATCCCACATAAAGTTATCAAAAGTGTATTAGCTAGCTGTATATATGTGTGAATGCCTCTCATTCTACCCATATTCGAAATGATAACCAACAATTGGAGGCTCGGCGAGCGTCTCTGTGATGTTTGCTGTGGTCATTTCTGTTTACAAAAGGCAGGGTCATTGCCTTAGAATCTACATGGACATAGAATCCATGCTTCCTGGAATTGGTCAGAAATCCTACCACAACCTCGGCATGAAGTGACTATAGCGGCGTATAGTGTTCCCCAGTGACTCAGTAGCTGCACTCTCCAGCCAGAATCCCCACGAGAGAGGCTGGTACTGGCAGCAGATGGCTAATGTGCTTGGAGACTGTGAGTAGGGTAGAAAATGGGGGTGCGCGTACAAGTGAATGGGGGAAGGGAGGTGTTTTATGTACTTTGAAAGGACAACATTCCGCTTCCTATTTTATGTTTGTATGATTATTGTTTTCCTTTTATAATTGTAATGCACAGAAACCTCCCTCAGATCTTTACTTCCCTGTTTTAGTCACTCCAGGATTGATTAGTCTATTAACATCTTTTTAATTCTGGCTCACAGAAGGATCTAGTCAGAAAACCACATAGCGAGCGTTTCGGTACTACATGTTGAAACATTGGAACAACGCTAACACGTAACAACCGAGAGATTTCCTCTACATATTTGGAGGAGGGTTTTATTCACACATGTCTACAATAAACAGGTGAATCGTATGAGTCAATTTCCTGTATGGTAATATATAAATAAGCATGTAGACTCCCTGTCCGCACATGCAGGCCATCGTTTAACCCCCCCCCCCCCCCACCATACACCCTTGAGACAACAATATCACCATAGCTGTCCTATCCTCTTCTCAAGATGTTATATAAACTCACCTCTGATCTACCTGGCAATTTGGTTCTTTATCTTTTTTATTTCTCTGCATTCTTTTCTCAGTACTGTCTGCATTGGCGTGTCTAGATGGAGGATTTGGAGGAAACTGGGAGTGTCCCTTTATACAGGGGGTGACAGACAGAGGCTTTGAACTCATAACTCGTGATCTCCTAGAATTCCTGTGGTTCTGGATCTACCTCTACACACACATAAATTGTATGAAATAGTTTTAACCAGCAGCGGTTTCACTTTTTGATGCGACTCGGGGCGTGGACTTATTGGTGAATGAATCATTGGCTACACGTGTACAGCCCAGCTAAATACTATATATGCAGGGTCCTGTTCTATTCCTGTAGTATAAATACAGATGGTCTATACTATACCAATTTTAATCGTTTTTCATCTATAACCATGCTAACTCCAGGTATTCCATATGTAGCATCAGTTTGAATTGGATCATCTTCGTGTGTGTGTCGGTCTCTTATTAAATTAGTTAAAGTAACACATCTTACTTTACACTACCATGGACACCTAACCCACCTCTTTTTCCAGGTTGTGCAGCCAAGCATAAAAGATTATCCATGAACCCTAGCGCGGAGCATCCTTCCCGGGTAACTACACAGATATTGTCCCCTATACACTCATGGTGTGATATCATACCAGTCCCATGTCTACTCTACAGGGATCTTATTCTGTTGACGTTTTTACAATAATGTTGGTGAATGGAGTTTGTGATGTCCGTGTGCATAACGGAGGTGGATAAAGGCAGCATTGTGTGGTGGATTCTCAACGCCTCACGACGCAGCATGAAGAAGTATACCCCCGTCCTTCCCTAAGGCTAAAGGTGTGTATAATGTAGACTCATATGTGTAAAGCTCATCTCATCCTTAAGTAAGGTGTGGTGTTTACGGCGGACCCAGGGAGGTCACACCCTGCCCCCACCCAATTTATTTTCCACTATGCATTATCATGTTCATCTATCGGAGAAATGTCATATGAAAATGTATCAAAACAGCCCAGTCAATATAAACGCTTGGAACCTACACATATAGATGATCATCTAGAATTTAGCTCCCACAACCTACATTTGGAATGAAATTAAGATTTTTTTCTAGTTTGATGTGTAGTGGACCCCCTCCCCTTTTCAAATTCCTGGGTCTGACATGTGAAAGAAAACCGTTAACTAAAAGGTGGACAGGGTGTATTTACAGGCATGTACAAACCAGGCAGCTAAGGTGTTTTTGCAGCTTCCCTTCAGAATCGGCGATCACGACTCCTACTTTTAACATAGCATGTCCGAATGACTGCCAATTGCCGACCAATTATAGGCGGAATTCACGCTCTTACCAGAAGCATGCTATTGAGGAAGGTAAGGAAAACTTCCCCGTGTAAGATTTCGAAAGGTGTCTGCGTGATAGCGAGGGAGGGGGAGGGGCCGAGCACTTGTAGACTAATTACTAGAAAAGCTCACGTCGCAAAAGCAAGTGAACATACACAACACAAGACAACCATAACCCAAATGTCTAAACCTCCAGAAATTTTCACCTGAAAGCCAGGCAATGCCTGACTCAGATAAGGGTGCTTTTGGCGACAGTTACGCTCACTTTTCTGAGGGTGTAACTTCGAAGAGTGAGGTGGATCCTACAACAGGGCTTCTACTCTACCGTATTACAAGGAATAATAAGTCATCACTTGATCTGCCCTCATTTTTCCTTCAAAACTTCCCTTTTGGCTGCTGCATCTGGCACGCAGATGTATTTAAAGGCGAACATTTACATCATTTTTTCATGGAATCACGCCAAAAATGAAAATAGCGTGGACTTGGCATGGGGGCAAGAGTATTTATCATTCATAACCAATATGAATATATATATATATATATATATATATATATATATTTGTTCATTCACTGAAACCGTTCAAGTATAGTGAACCATTGATGACTGTTTTGCCTTATTATGGTCAATATGAAGCCCACAACTCTGGGGAAATAGTTGCCTTGAATTGAATCCCACCGGATGAGTCAGGGGACATTTATTAAATGAAAGGAATATACTAGTAACTAACATGATGACCATTATGGGGGGAATGTTCATATTGTTACTTTATCATAATGTTGTGGATGAATCAAAGATGTGGTTGTAAAATGAATAGTGAAAAGCATGGCCAAAGAAAATAGTCATAAGAACGATGGGTGAAAATATACTATAATTTCGACCAACAGGTATCGAACCAAACTCCGCAATAACCTGTGATTCATAGCATTTTTATCTTAAAAGGTTACATTCTAGAACTTTCTATGGTAACTACCAGGAAGTGTTGCCCTATAAGTCCTTTTATGGTATTAGGTCGCTAATCACGACTTCCCCCAACATACAGGAGCAAGGAAGCAGTGTAATAAAATAACATTATAATTTACAGATTCAATGATGATTTAGAAAAGTCAAAGCAGACATCTAGTTTCTCTTGTCACTTGACTCTACACTTTAGTATCTATAAGGGGGTTGATTCAAGTCGTACAAGGGTCAAGGAGTAGGGCTGGAGTAGCTGTGACCCTTATACCAGAGACGTAATGACTCGTGACTGTCAGAAAAATGATGGCGACGCATTTACTTTTCTCTGTGCATTAAGTATAGAAACCTGGGTACGGTAATTTAGTTAGCGCTATGGACTGATGGGAGAACTTAGATTAAATTAATAGTATAACATACTATTTAAAACTGTATTATATCATGGGTATGGTATATTCTAAGTTATCCATGCTATATCATTATGACGAGGTTCAATAGATTCTATGGTATATGCTAATAACACCATGTACAATTATCATAGATCTTGTATACAGAGAGATCTGGCATCAGTCCAATTATGATGCTGAGGAGGAAGTCACTGACCATGAAACAGCTTTAGGAGTTGGGGAACCCCTGGTACAGTGGAAGGACCATGTATTCGATGCCATGCATTCCGGTGGTATAGTGATATAATTGCAAACATACATGTCCCCACATCTAAACATTTTCAACCTATCGAAACTAAATGCCCATTTAGTAATACTATTTAACCTGGGATTAAGTACAATAATATACAGGACTATAAAACATTCGTACCCTAGATCTAGACTTGGTCCCAGACTGTGTATATATACTGATTTTGACACGCTCACCTGCACCCACGAAAATAGTCTCTCTATAGATAGAGAACATATTGAGATGAGAGAATATATTAAGCAAGTATTTCTGGTTCATATCCAGAGATCAATGAACATTATATCAACATTTGAATATATATTTACAGTAGTGTTCTAGAAATTCCAAATACGTTGAAAGCACAACATTGAATATGAGATCCACTGAGATGTGTTATATTTATTTAATCAGCTAATTACTATAATTAAAAGGCAATCTGTGAGTGCTATCGGTAAGCAGCAAAATGGCAGCTGGTGCAGTGCCAGAAAGCTGCGAAGAGACGAATGGTTACGTAATAGTTAGACTATGGTTATGAAAGGGTAAATAGAATTAACCACAGCTTCAAAAGAAGGTAGATACGTTTAGTTGGCAAGTTAGCAATTAATATAGCTGCAACCCCCAGCTTGTATTCTCACATTTTCCCTCTGTTAATGTACAGACCCAAGCAGCTGTTTAGATGACGAGCTTAACTCATGTTCTGTAACTATTCTTTCCTGGATGTTGTTGTTGTTGATATTTTTATTGGCGTACTAAAAATGTTACAGGGGAACTTTTTCATTTAATAGCCAAAGATGAGAGTAATATGTCCGGTAGGAGGTACGACAGACATAGTTATTTACAGAACGACAGTTATATCACATTATCACATTAGTCCATTCAGGGTGCCAAAGCACGCTGTTGAATGTCACGGTTTGAGTTTTTTGACAAAGTCTTTGTGCGGTAGGCGTTGAGTTTCTCCAGGTAACTCGTCCCATAGGGGGGCACCACGGTACAGTGGGCTCTTGTCAAAGATACCTTTCTTTGATCTGGGGATTTTCAGTCGCACTTGGTTGTTGCCACGCAGATCTCTGGTGGGAACGATAACGTTGTCTGGGGATCTGGTCATCTTGTGTAGATAAGCGAGTAGGCACCGGTTCCTCATCAGTAGCAGCTTTGGGACACGATTCCTTGTATGCAGCGCATCAATGTCGACACCTCTGGGATCTCTGATGCCCTCGCTGAGGTGAAGGGCATCATTTTGGAGAGTCTGCATTTTCCTGACCGCCCATACTGGGCCTCCATCTACCACAAACCCGCAGTAATCCATTATGCTGCGGATCATAGTGGTATAGACTTGAACCGTGGTCTTGGTGTCTGAGGCCCTTTTTATGCGCTTTAGCTGCTGTAGACGCGTGCGGACCAGGTTGATTCTCTTTTTGAGATGTTGACCAAAACCGAGGTAACGATCGATGGTGACTCCCAAGTAGGAGAACTGGGTCACCACTTCTATGAGAATCAGTCATGCCTTTAATGATTTCTCGAGGGTAAATTAATACACGATAAAAAAGAAAAAATCCCACTAGTTCACAATACTGATTTGAACATGGACTCTGGAGGTGAATACGAAGCCAGGTATTTGGGTGTACAGAATGTGGTAGTAAGCACTTACCTTGCCTGGAAATTGCATCAACATGTATCCCAAATCCTGCTGAGGTGATGTAGTAGTGTCTGCCTCTAGCTCTGTTGATGCTGCAGCCTCCAGCAGGTATATCCACACTCAGTATAGGCCCTTAATGTGATGGTATCATGTATATATACTGGTATATAGCTGTTAGCACCCTGGAGTTACACACTGTGATACACCCGTCCCTACACACCTACCCAGGTGTACACCGTGTGTAAGTAATCCTCTTACATCTACAACAACTGGTGGTACATGTGGTCTAACTTCTCAGTATGTGGGCTTGTATATGTGGCTCACCATATAACAGTTTAAGTCGGTCATTCATAACTAAAGGCTTGACTGGCTGGTAGGTTCAATCACTAATTTGTGCTTTTTTAAACATTACTTCAGGCTGTAGAAATGATTGTTTTCGAGCAGAGGAAAATTCTTTTGGAGCCTATAAGCAATACCTACCTCCATACAGCCCCTCAGTTCTCAGTACATCCTCCCATTTCTTTTCAAACATTAAACCTTGTTCCAAAATCATTATTCCAAGTCCGCTAATTCTACGGTCACTTCCAAGGGGAGATTCCACCCTGTTGACAGGCAGTTAAAATCGGGTTTTAAATTCATTCCATGCAGAAAATTAACTTAAAATGTGATATCCAGAGAGAAGAAGGTATGCGAGAGAGAAACGATCTTCTCTATTTTCTCGGGCAGATAAATCAAAGTAAATGTGTTGTTGCCGAGAGGTCCTTCCCATTAGGACTTCTCCCTTTTTGTAAATCCATTTTGGTCCCTTTCAGTACGTCCTAAGTGTAACTCCGTCTCGCTATGGTTCGGTGAACTACCCTGCATGGGTGCCTGGATACTCCTTTTAATTGGTGAAAGATCTCCAATCAATCAACAAGATTTAACAGTTCATTTTTTTCACCGTCTGACGTAGGCTTACATTCTAAGTTTCCAATATAAAGAACTGGGATGGAGAAATGTATATCTGCGCCCCTAATGGCGTGGACAGCACATAACGGTAGAGTTCACTGAGATCCGGATCACCAGTATAGTGCAGCATGCATGGGGGAGGTATTTAGGACAGCTTGGTCCCCAATATGTCAAAAACTGGACAAGCCACGACCCCCACCTCCCCCTGACCATCTTCTGTCTCTTCGTCTTAATGCTTTATTAATATTGCACATGTCTAGTGGTTATTCTTCAATATGTATCAATGTTAGAGCACACTCCCCGTAAACAAAAAACGCTATACAACAGTTTATAATGGTATATAACTTTTCTCTAAGGCTCCTTAGTATGGCATAATGTTATATAAAGTTTTAAAACGTAAAAAAAACACGTTTTTTTGTTAGCTGGGTTATGTTGATTGGATTCTGGCCCATGTTCAAACATATTCCGTACTTTATTACTGCGGGTTGGGGACAATGCAATTATTACGATTTCTATCCGATTAACACCACACGTTTATTATTTTTCAATTGCATTTAATTTCCTCAATCTAGACCTACCATAAATATCAATATCCATTGACAAACAACTTATAATAATTGTAAAGAGATACACAAACAGGCTTCCTCCATACGCACTGTAAATAGTTAGTGTTGGTACACAGTAGAATCTACTGTAGATCTACAGCAGAATCTACTGTATAATAGATTTACAATAGAATCTACTGCAGATTTACCATAGATTCTACTGTTTACCTTCAATAAACTGTACACCTACAGTAGAATCTACTGTACACCAAAAATGGCAACCAACCTTTTACAGTGTGTGCAAGGGAGATGGTTGATATCATTATGCTCATCAGGGGCAAAATATGGATTGGTGTAAGTGTCAGTGATAAATAATAAACCACCAAGAAAGAGACATGAAGCATGTCTAGTGCTGCGTCCAGTGGGGGTCAGAGGACGTCCTCCTCCTGCCCCTGATGTCTCAGGGCTGGTCAGTGCATGCATGGTGACAGCTGGACACCGGTCAGCCATGGTCAGCAGGCAGTGGACCACCACCACATGCATTATTTCAGCTAAGACGGACACAGCTTGCATGGCCTCTCCTTGAACCTCTCATATTCACCCTTCACTATATATAAGTATCTAGCTACCTCCATTTAAACTCCAGGTGCTCTACTCCACACCATGTTATATTAGAATGTGAAGTGCCACACAGAAAGGATGCTCCGTGGCGGGGATCGGTGGGTCATCCCTTCGTCCCTGCTGTCATATACGCATACATAGAAAAAAGATGAGACTAAGGCCTACAAAACTACTCTCACACGAGAGTCCAGCATTGCCTAACTCTCACGTATTTTTGTGTAAAATATGTACATTGTATATAAAGAATAAACAAAAACAAAAAATATACCCAGATACTCGCCATCCTCCACCGCCTCCTGTCAATTATCTATCCCTTAATCCCGATAGCTCCCCTCCCTGTGTGGAATATTCTGTTTTAAAATAACTCATTTGTTAATTTCATCGTTTAAATAAATTAGCTATTGATCTAAATTCGAGTATATATATATATTATATGCTTGACCCTCTCTCCCACTCTTATTCAGACCACTCACTGTCCGATACTCTCTGTACATACCCACCCACATACCTTAAATTACTCCCTCTGTACAGGTGTCTCCCCTCACTGTGTGGCAGATGACCACACTAAGTATGACTGATGACCGTTCCTGGAAATGTCTTTGTGTCTCTGTTAGACTGACTTTGTCTCATTGGGGAAATTCTTCAGTTTCAATAACATCATAAAACATAAAAACCTGGAAAGTATTTTCTGTTTGAATTGGATATTATTCATAGTAAAGCTTGACAAGTCAAAATGAATTGGGGGGGGGGGGGCTGATTAGTAGAGCCATTGTGCATCTATATTCATAATGATAAAGTTGTCCTCAGGTAACATAACCAATGAAAAAGAGTCGATATCTAGATTCTTTAGCATATATTAGGATTATTTGGCAATTTTTAGTATATATGATGTTCATTTAGGAAGAAAGGCAAGTTTAAAAGCCACGACAAATTGGTAGGGTAGGATCTAATAACTAGGATAGCTACTATGATTCCAAAGGGCATTGATATACCAGATGTAAAGAGAATGAAGGATAGAAGACAGTACTCGCTGTCACGCCACAAAACCCCTTATTATACCTTCATCAATTGTATTACGTCATATTACGTCATATTACGTCATAATTATGATTTATGATTATTAATATTCATATTTATTATTATTTGTAATACGCACAATACTTTATACATATTTTCAATCCATATGTCCATCAAAGTACACCTAGACGTCAGACATACATATTACTCACTAAGCCAAGCCAAACGGACACCCATACATAACTAATCTTTAGATCACAAGCAGACCCTTATCCCAGGGACAATAGGTAACGGTCAGCCCCTCCAGACGACAAGGCACTGACCGGTCACCTATACACAATATGTTGACCCCAAGGATTAACTGTCAACACATAAAACAATGCTATAAAGCTGGACACCCTTAATCAGTGTGGCACCGCCAAAGCCACTTGAGCCGGCTGGAGACCACCTGGAGGCAGGTGACAAAGCCCCCACGTGTGCATGCTACTTATTATGTAATCCATTACCCATAATGCACTGGACCCAGGCTCCCCACCCGCGGTCCAGCGCACACCACATGTTAAAGCCATGAATATATAATTATCCAATCAAATGTCAAATGTATATTATCCAATGAAAACCACCGTTACATCTACTTCCGGTCACATGGGCACCCCCTCCACCTGCCGGGCACCTGTACTTATACCCCGGTCAGATGGAGGAGGAAATCACTTATCATCTTGCAACCATCAGTAACTTATATACTGAGCCCTAGTGACTGGTACTCTGATATTAATATTATTATTAATAAAAGATACCAAGTATTGAAACTGACGTCTCACCTCATCTTTACGCCCTCATTTAATGTGGAAGGGTTTTCCCTAGCCACAGAGTGGTAGAGAACCGGGCAACCTTCAGCTACCTGCGACCATGAAGAAATTTTTTAATGCAGAGACACCAGTCCCTCAGTGACCTATCATCACGGAGGCACACTAGGAGCCAGGGACCAGCACCAACATCAGGTCTACAACCCACCAGGAGGAAAGGACCAAGCAACAACAAGCACATCACTACATGGGCTTCCCTCTGTAGAGCGCTCAGGTGTGTGTACCTTTATAAGAAGACCTCCACACATAAGGTATCATCCCTATCCAACAACACCCTAGACCCAGTCATAGCGGCTCAGCTAAGGGAGAAGGATAGGGAGAACGAAAAACTGAGAGACCTTCTTCAGAAACAACAAGAAGTAATGGAGACTGAACATACAGTAGCTGCTATGGGGGGTGGTAAACCAAAACCCACCTACCACAAACAAGCAGCTGCACCTACACATCAGTCTCCACCAACTGACTTCGCGTTACCACCCAACTATAGGGGGAGGAGAGAAGACTTCGACATCAACTACGTCGACAACATTAGGAAGGCACGCTCAATGGGCCTCATCCCTCCCACCCACCGATTTAAAGGGGGACCCAAAGACATTATAACCCTTCTTCAAACGGGTTCCCTACCCCCACATCACTTCAAACTCATCCAGAGCCAACAACAACAACAACAAAGGTGGCAGCCACAACAGCAATCATGGCAGCCACCACAACAACAACAACAACAATGGCCACAACAACAACAACAACAACAATGTCCACAACAACAACAACAACTACAACTTCAACCAACGCCACAAAACCCCACTCCACAGTACACCATGGCACAGCTCGTCAGCATGATGAACGACCTCACCAAGACGACGGGAAACTAGATTGTCATTCTATGGATAGGCCTCATCAGGATGACAAAACAGTCCCCAACACAGAAGACACAGCATCACCCATCGACATCACGCCACATGACCCACAGACAATCCACAATGCTGCACCAGTGCGCGGGAAACCTGCCGACGTCCAAGCTACTCTGGAAGTCGTCCCCCCACCACTCCCCGACCTACACATGGAAGAAGGTGAGCAGAGTGTTTTGTTTATCAACATGGTCAATGGCAATATAGATCTACAATTCAAAGATACCAACATCCCCAGCCTAGTAGACACAGGAGCCACCGTCTCTTGCATGAGAGAGGGTCTAGCCTCCACCCTATCGAAACTAGTTCCTCATGAGTTTTCACGAATCAGGTCCAAAGTTTATCTTGCCGATGGAGCATTGTGTCACATCAAAAGAGCTATCAAAATCAAATTCAAAATTCAAGGCAAAACATTCAGCCATCAATTTGCAATTCTTCCAAATTGCTCCTCACCAATCATATTGGGAACAGATTTTCTATCAAAGACTAAAAGCAAAATCAATTACTCCACTGACCCAACTCCAAAATCTCAACCAATCAGGGCAGTGAGAGCTATTTCGATACCTCCATTTTCCGAAATGGCCATAACAGGCCAAGTCACATGCTACCACTCAGTCAGTCAAATCAATGGTATAACAGACAATTTTGACAGATCAGACAAACTTCCAAATTACATCGTACAACGTTCAGTCTTGACACCTGACCAAAGAAACAGACACCCACTGATATTATTGAATATCACATCTAGAATCTGTAAAATCCAGAAGGGTGAAATCGTAGCCTTATATACAAAAGCAGACATAGACAAAGAAAATAATATATTATCGACAGGCTACGACGAGACACAACCCGAGGAGACAGACAGAGACATAGACATAGACATAGACAACAACTCTACTATCAGTGACAGTGCATCATCAACAGGGTCAGACAAAACATTCTATGTACCAACACCAACATACTCAGAGTATTCTGACTCTGACATGGATCAATCCATGTCAGACGACGAAGATCATATAAATATGGGACAAGAGACAACAGGTCACGACGAACAAGACATAGACAAAGACATGTACATAGGAAAGGACATAGACATAGAACCAGAAAAAGAAAAATCACACGTCTTCCAAAAACCAGAATGCCTCACAGAAGATCAATTCACAACTTTTTGCCAATTAATAGAAGAATACGACGACATATTCGTGGGAAAAGATAACATGATTGGAAGAACCCATCTGTACACCCATAAAATCAACCTGATCCCAGACGCCAAACCCTTACAGTTCTACCCATTCAGAATGGCCCCACACAAAGCTGAACGACTTGAAATTGAATGTCAGAAGCTGGTAAAGCAGGACATTCTGGAGGAAACCAAAACGGGTCCCTGGTCATCCAGAAGTTTTCTTGTAGAGAAAAAGAACGGGCAGGGTTACAGACTAGTGACAGATCTAAGATATGTGAATTCCCAATCAATCAACCAAGCACTTACATCACCACGAGCAGACGACAGCCTAGAAATGATTGGTGAGATGCGACCTGCCGTGTTCTCTAAAATGGATGCCCAACAAGGGTACTTCCAGATACCAATTAGAGAGGACGACAGGGACATCACAGCCTTTCTCACTAGGACCAAAAAGTATAGATACAAGACCATGCCCATGGGACTCGCCAGCAGTGCTCAGGCTTTCCAAGCTGTAGTCAACTTGATCCTACAGAACCTGCAGTACAAATGTGCAATCCCATATTTAGACGACATCTTGTGTTTATCACCTACCATAGACCAACATTTCATTGATTTAAGAAACATATTCGAAGCACTAAGAAATGGCAAACTAAAGTTGAAGAAAACCAAGTGCGAATTCTTCCTAGAGGAACTAGACTTCCTAGGAATGAAAGTCACCACCGACGGTATCAAACCATCCCCAGACAAAGTCCACAAGATCCAGACATTCCCCACACCGAAGACCACAAAAGAGGTGCGGTCATTTACTGGACTCGCCCAATTCTATAGAAAATTCATCAAAGGGTTCAGTGAAATTGGTCGACCTCTATTCAACCTACTCAAAAATGGGAACAAATTTGTTTGGACAAAAGAATGTGAGACTGCATTTCAGACCCTGAAGGACTCTATATGCAATGACGTCATCTTGATGTACCCAGACTACAACAAACAGTTCCATCTTACAACAGATGCATCTGGTACAGCCCTGGGAGCTACTCTTTCCCAGGAGAAAGACGGCGTTCTATGACCAGTGGCCTTTGCGGGCAGAGCACTCCATGATCATGAAAGGAATTATGGTGCCACCCAAAGAGAACTATTGGGAGTAGTATTTGCAATAGAGTACTTCAGACACTACCTAGAAGGAAGACCATTCGAGTTATATACTGACCACCAAGCCCTCATCCACATGTTGACAAAATCAGATAACAAAAACATGTGGGCAAGGTGGGCACTCAAAATTCAACAATTTCAATTTAATATCAGACACATAAGAGGCAAATTAAATATACCATCAGACGTTATGTCAAGACGAGACTACCCAATAGACAAGACACCAATGACAGATCCTCCACCTAAGCCCAAAGCCATAAGGGTACAACATAGAATTATGTTTGAGGATGACATACACACACAGAAATTCAAAGAAGACGAACCACCATTGACACTACCAAAACGACTACCCAAATCAATCCTGAAGAGAAACTCCACCCATCACTTCTATTGTGAATGTATGGAGGAAAACACAGAAGACATAGAAGAAGTAAAACGATTAACCCCCAACCTGAGAGCAAATCCTGACATCCCAAGTACCAAATTATATCATTTTGGGCTTCCACAAACAGAATACAAGGGACTGTTAGCAGCCATAGTGGCCTCAGTACAACAGGAAGTGGATTCAGCTGCACGACCGGTCCCAGGCCACGCCCCACAGCAGCTGACAGTACCCTCTACATCCTTAGAAGCCCTATCAACATTCATAGAAGAAACTCAAACAGAACAAATAGAGCAGGTTGCGGCGACCCGACCGGTCCCAGGCCACACCCCGGCACCGCAACCTAAGAAAACCACAGATAAACCAAAAACGAAGAAGAAAAATGAGAAGCCTAGAAGAGACGCCACAGACATGGCAAAACACTTGGCCAATCAGACTAATCATCTGATTGAAATGATAGAGAGCCTCTCCGACCCACAGATCTCCATACTCAACCTGAAAAGAGAACAGAGATATAATTTACATACGAAAGCTATCATCACGTATTTAGAGAACGGACAGGTACCCAACGACAAAAACAAGAAGGAAACGGAGCAATTTATCAAAATAGCTGATGACCACATCATGCTGAATGATATTTTGGTCCATATCAACACGGTACTATGGAAGAAACACAAGGAATTCTCATTCCAACCCGTCATCCCAGATGACATGAGACTTCCCATCTTGAAGCTTTTTCACGACCTACCAATGGCAGGCCACGCTGGCGCACAAAGAATGCTGTCGACCATGCTTCCCAAAGTATATTGGAAGAGCATGGCGGCCGACGTCCAGAAATTCACAGCGACCTGCAACGTCTGTTTGAAAGCCAAAAAGATGAACCTAACCAACAACCTGCCAATGACGGCCCATAGTACCCCTTCTTACCCATTCCAGTTTGTCCACATAGATGCCATAGGCCCACTACCACCAACACCAGGAAAGAACGTATACATTCAGGTAGTGGTCGATAGGTTCTCTAAATTCTGCATAGCCTACCCTACAACATCATTAGACGCGGAAACAACTACCGCAGAATTCATAGAGAAGGTTGTTCTGGCCGAGGGTATACCAACATACCTCCAGTCAGACAATGGAACGTCATATAAAAACTCAAAATTCAGAAACATGACATCTTCCCTCAACATAAAACATGTCTTCAGCTCGGCCTATAGACCAAAATCGAACGGCCAGGCTGAAAGATATGTGAAGACGCTGTCTGAAGGCATACGGGCCTACTGTGAGGAACACCAGGACACATGGGATGTATTCCTACCACACCTCGTGTTCTCCATCAACAACACAGAGTCCGCCACCACTGCCTTCACACCGTTCTTCATTATCAGGTAGGGGACAGGAACAGGTTGTTGGTACGTACTACTATTGCGGTACAGTCCAGTCAATTAGACCATACCAGTATTCTGGTACGGCCCATGCTCCAGGGCCATACCATTTAAATGGTACATATGGTGTGATCATTAGACCATGACCATTAGCCCATGGCAAAGGTATGCAGTCCCCTCAGTGCCTTATCTGTAATCACATAACAATGGGGTTTATCTATACCAACATTGGGGGCATTGGTAGGGGAGAAAATCCCACATTTTCACATGATTTTCCCTATTTATGACCTTACCATTCCATTAGCAGATAAAACCAAAATGCAGGGTCATAAAGCAGTATCTAGGCTACCCCTCTGTATGTTTATTTCTTTCAGCAAATCTAACAGAAAATTCGGAAATGAATTTTGCTGGGTCTCTATGCAAGTATATTATGAATTTGGCATGTTCAATGAATGATATCTAAATGTAGATAAATGATTTGAGTTTGTAAATCGGATGGAGTATAGATCAGAGCGTCCTCTTTCCAATGGTACCATATATGATATGTTTTTCATTCGGATTATCAGAGAAATATCATGTATATGATTAGGTACACTGATGCTGCTGGACAGGCCAGTAAACTAGTACGGCCTAGGTGGTGAGTACAGGTACAGGTCATTTAGGGCGTACTAGAATAGTGGTTCTGTCCTAAACCTGATTATGAAGGGAAGGAACCCAAACACCATAATAGACAACAAACTCAATCAAGAAGAAGAGAAAAGTCTAAATCTCCACATCATTGACAAATTAAAGAAAATAGACTACACATACAATCAGGTCATTGAGAACATTGAAAAGAGGACAGAACAAATGAGACAACAACACGACAAAAAGGCAAAACCTACAAAGGTGCAGAAAGAATCACTAGTGTATGTCAAGGTACCCCGACTGATGGATAGAACAAAATGTTTGAAACTTCAGAAGGTGTACTCTGGTCCATACATAGTGTGCAAATTTGTCTCAAAAACATCTGTCCTCCTCAAATCTGTCATCACAATGAAGACAATGAAAAACCCAGTCCATGTAGACAGACTGAAACTCGTACGTCACGTGAGAAACAATGACTTCATACACAGACTCATTGACCCGAACGACGACCTCATAACCAAACTATGGAAGAAAGACGGAGATTCATATAAAGCGAGACCAGCGCTTCTACAAACCAAAAATATATATAAAGCAAAGCCGGCCCACTCCAAGGTCAAGAGGAGGACACCGGTAGGACTAAAACCATAATATAAACTATAGAATATATAAGAGGAAAAGAGTTATCACCTATATTACATAAACAACAAAAAGCTCACTATATCATCGCTACTATTACAAAGAGACATCAACTGTCATATATTATCAACTTTAATATCAAAAGGATCAACACTGACTACTACGACTACTATTATCACTACTACTATTATAATGATTCACAAAGAATCACGACTTACACACCGATCATCAAAAGAAATACTGGAAATACAGTATTTATCACCATAAAGCGCACAAGCTTCATCAATTATTACTATCATTATTATTATCCATCTATACCCATTTCACCACACAAGTAAGTGGCAGGGCGACTCCATATTATTGCTGCTCCTTTAACAAACTGACACTTCAAATAGAACTATTATCAACATGTCAAAATCCGACATGAAAGGACAGTTTGCGCACTCTTATTAACCCCCCCCCCCATAGACCAGTGGAAAAGCCTTGTATGCGGGTGGCCACCCACATGCATTGCAGGTGTCAACAACACCAGGAGGATGACCGCAATCTGAGCCCTGGATGGCGCCACCACTGGAGCGCGCAAACAAAAGCTCCACTTATGGGAGTGTGATAACGACCAACATGGCAGGGTGACATAGCCACCACCCTGTACCCAGACCAAAGGGTATAAGTTCCCACACATCCCCCCATCTTTCCACAGTCACCCAGTGACCACACCCCTACACACATCGATTCAGTCAGGAGCAGCCCACAGTTAATTTGGTAGATCTCCGCCAGTACTGCGCACTTACACTCATCCTTCACCAACTATCGACTATCAACTATTACTACTACAAACGATCGACTACTACTATTATTACTATCAAATCCCAACAACTCGGGAATCATGAGGTATACACTCTACCTCCTATTAATCATCACACACATCATTTACACGGCAGCACAACCAATAGTAAGGCAAAATATCGGCCTCATCTATGAACAGCTGCCGGGACAAATCATCACCGGTCATGACCTACATGAGGTCATACTGGCCATCCCCTACAACATCCCAATGGCTCCTCGTCCGAAGCCACTCATCTACAACACCATCAGGACTCTTCAACTGACTTCACTAGGACCCCACGACAGCCATGACGCCAAGATGTTACAACAAGCTGCTGACCTCGACCGACTACTACAAAACGTAGATATCAATATCATTAAGACTTTAAAGAACATTGCACACTTCCTCTCGGATCCTATTACTAACAGGCCAAAGAGAGCTATCCTAGGATTCTTAGGGGAGCTCTTTAAATCAATCTTTGGCCTGGCAACCACTAGAGGCATGGATTCTATCATCAACGTCATACATCACCTAGACGCTAGAATTGGTACACTGGCCGACGTCAATGTTAAAACTGCACAAGGATTACATGATGTCACCCAGCAACACCATCAGTTTCTAGACACTTATATAAAACAACAGGACGTTGTACAGGAATCTCTGCTCAATATTACCAAATCCATAGACTCATGGTCTGATGATTTCTCCACAACCCTAACCTCCATCCAAGCCGACCAGGATCGTAGGATTACCCAGTCAGCCATCATATCAGCTCAGGTAATTGTCCTAATGACCAGGATCGCCTACCAGCAAGGGTTATACAAGGTGGAAAATTCTCTCAGATTACTGTCTACTGGAATATTAGCACCGGATATGATCCAACCCACAGAACTAGCCCTCAAGCTAGCCACCTTAGACACACAACTCAAAATTAGGAACCCAGGATCCGAGGTAACCATTATTGACACCGCATATTACTACTCACAACCAGTTGCACTATACACCTATTCCAAAACTCACTTATACATTCATATTAATGTTATCATTTCTGCCACAGACGCAGCATTTAACCTATATCAAGTAATTACAACTCATGTCCCCATTAACACCGAAAATACGACAAGTTCTGGATCTACCCTATTACACACTGACAAAACTTTCCTCGCTGTCAACGAGGCAGAGACATTGTACTTAGAGATGACAAACGCAGATCTGCTTACGTGCCAAGGCTCGATACTGAAAGTATGTGCTAGGACCATGCCTAGAATACGCAGTGACCAGCCAACCTGCCTCATGGCGGCCTTTAAAGGTAACCAAGCAGACATAGCCAGACTCTGCACATTCCAAGTACACCCTCTGAGACCCATACAAACCCGTGCTATAGCTATTGGTAAAGACAAATATTTAGTAACTACTAACAGGGAGTACTACCACGTCATCTGTCAGCACATGACACCAACTACCAAGAAAGCTTCGGCCTACGCAGTTATTGATGTCCCATGTATGTGCCACTTACAGTTTGACTCATTGTACCTCCCAAACACCAAAATTCCTTGTAACGAATCTTCTTCAACACATTTTCTAATGCACGCGGCCAATACACCCATACTACTTGCACTCACAAACAATCTCAACATCACAGCATCATCACTACACCACGACCCAATACACATACCACATCTACATACACAAGCTATCATCAAATCTATGACAAACATCAGCAAGTTATCATCAGACATTACATTGGACCTGGAACCCTTCACCAGGAATATCCTAATAGAAGCCACCAACGCAGCAGACATCTTAGACCGACCCATCCAGGACACACCCATACGAGAGAACATATCTAGCTTCTTCGCTAGCCCTGTATGGAACTATATAGTACCAGTCACTTGCATTCTAAACGCCGTAGGATTCTTCTACTTATTATATGTATCCAAAGGAAAAGCACTGTTCGCGTCCATCCCGACCGTTAGTGCTCGACCCAACAACATTTCTTGGATATTTATTAACCCCATCCCCCAAAGCGAAACCAAAGAAGATCACACAATCAATTTAGATCAATACGTCGATGCCCACAACATTTTTACCCTAATATTTGTAGCTTTAATAGTATACGCTGTTATCAAAACCATCTTCAAGTGTAAAAACAAGATTACACGTCACTTTGGAATGACAAACTCTGGACATAAAACCAATCCTACTATTACGCTCAAAATTTACCAAGGACACGTCAATCACACCATCCCACTGCTATCCCTACCCTACAAACGTGACTCTATTGTTAATGAATTCATACCAACCCTGACGGCCATCTCAGCCCTGTCATGCCCATACCCACGCATAAACATGACATGGAACGGCCCCATATCATTCAACATCAACGGAAAACAGAAGTCATACTATCTACCCAACCACGTCATACTACCCCTAGCGGCACGGTTTTCTATCATACCGGCCCTGAAAGACGACACCACCACCACAGGACTAACCCTTAAGACTATTGAGATGACTACATCCCTACATCCGACTGAAACCCAAGACAACATTGACATTGACCCCGACGGTGACAACACTACGTCACTTATCAAGAACCCAAAAGACATGACCACTACCGAACTATTGACAGCCATTGTAATGAAAAAGAGTGAGACAGGAAATGAAACATAAAATTTAATATAGAAGGTGATAACTCAGAACGAACTTCCTCCATTGCCCCTCGACATTGAGAACGAATATCAAAGATCAAGTATTGCCAAAGATCATTGCATAAACAAAATACACTGCTCAAAACCTATTGTTATACATGTACTATCATACCATACTAAGTATTACACATGGCCTATGTAAACGCTTAGTACATCTATATTATTATCGAAATGAATTTCTTACAGCTTCCTATTGTATGAATTGATTGTATTATAAACTAGGACGGAAGCGCGACATATAGAAACAGTACGTCACATTACATTTACCACTGTACCACGACTTGTATTATGTAAATAATTGGTAAAGGTTAAAAGCTTCCAAAGGTATAATCATATAAATAGAACGGAAGCGAGACATATAGTACCAGTACGTTACCATTGAAACATTATCATTTTTACCACTGCATAACATGTATGTACAAAACACCGTATAAAACTAGAAAATGTGATTAAGAAATAGTCATAGTCATAGCATAAGATGGATATATCAAAAACCATAAAATACAAAAATGTCCATACAAAATACTTTTGAAGCGTGACATAACTCTTCCTCTACTACTTCTCGGCCTGCACGAGGGCGTGCAGGAGTTGTATTGGGGGGTGCTGTCACGCCACAAAACCCCTTATTATACCTTCATCAATTGTATTACGTCATATTACGTCATATTACGTCATAATTATGATTTATGATTATTAATATTCATATTTATTATTATTTGTAATACGCACAATACTTTATACATATTTTCAATCCATATGTCCATCAAAGTACACCTAGACGTCAGACATACATATTACTCACTAAGCCAAGCCAAACGGACCCCCATACATAACTAATCTTTAGATCACAAGCAGACCCTTATCCCAGGGACAATAGGTAACGGTCAGCCCCTCCAGACGACAAGGCACTGACCGGTCACCTATACACAATATGTTGACCCCAAGGATTAACTGTCAACACATAAAACAATGCTATAAAGCTGGACACCCTTAATCAGTGTGGCACCGCCAAAGCCACTTGAGCCGGCTGGAGACCACCTGGAGGCAGGCGACAAAGCCCCCACGTGTGCATGCTACTTATTATGTAATCCATTACCCATAATGCACTGGACCCAGGCTCCCCACCCGCGGTCCAGCGCACACCACATGTTAAAGCCATGAATATATAATTATCCAATCAAATGTCAAATGTATATTATCCAATGAAAACCACCGTTACATCTACTTCCGGTCACATGGGCACCCCCTCCACCTGCCGGGCACCTGTACTTATACCCCGGTCAGATGGAGGAGGAAATCACTTATCATCTTGCAACCATCAGTAACTTATATACTGAGCCCTAGTGACTGGTACTCTGATATTAATATTATTATTAATAAAAGATACCAAGTATTGAAACTGACGTCTCACCTCATCTTTACGCCCTCATTTAATGTGGAAGGGTTTTCCCTAGCCACATCTCTCATCATCAGGGCTACTCCATGGTGTATGGTAACGCCATCTGGAGTTACTAGAAGACACCAAGCCCTGCAGAAGCAGCTTCGGCCAGCATCTATCCTGCCAGATGGATACTAATACACATTGTTAATAGGCTGGGAGTCTGAAACTGCTTCAGAAGGTGCACGAGCACATGTGTTTTGGAATAACTTAATTGTTGCTCTAATGAATGGATATCTTAATGTCTAACAAACGGTGGTACAGCTATTTTACAAATATGGAATTCACATCCTGTGTTGTTCTGGAAATAAACGTCATACCAAGGATGGCTGTTTTTCTTCTTGGATCCACTTAATGGACAACACTTCTATCCCCGCTTCTACCCCTTTGGTTGGTTTTCAAAAGCATCATCATACCCATTGACATGATGTTGCAATAGTTTATTATTGTGATGGTAACCATATACTGGTCGTGTACGTGCTACCCTTTATGCAACATTGATATTACGCCACACAGAGTATTAGAAAGGAGAGAGTAGACCATTGCTGAACCCCTCTAGAGTGATCAGTCGACAACAGTGTACATACTCAGTCAGGCCACGAAAAATATTTTTGTTCATTGAACAGGGCCCAATAGGTAAGTCAACTTTTTCATTATAGATGTTGGTAAATTTGAATACATTTCACAACAAGCTCGCCATCTGGGACCCTGAAACATTAACTCTTATAAAGTCCTGAGAACTTTAGTTTAATATGGGCCAAAGTGACCAAACATATGGGGTATGTCCGGTTCCCTGAAGAAAACCTCTTGTGTAACACAGACCCTAGATGCATCGTATCAGATACAGAGCACAGCAGCAGCAGCAGCACACGCAGCAGCAGGACCACCAGTAGGCAGCAGAATACCACCAGCAAGCACCAGCCAGCAGCAGCAGCAGCAGCAGCAGCAGAGTTGTGCAGGCCATGCACCCAGGATGAGGCTGTGGCCTTTGTGTGGGAGTAGGGATTTCCCTACCCGCAGCTATAAATAGAACAGGGGTTTCCCCAGAATACTGCTGATATGTCAATATTGCACCAGCCTCCCCAAAGCTGGAGGAAGCGACTGCTTTAGTACATGACCCAAGAGTCACTGGATAACTGTCATAAACTTCGACTTGGAGTATACATTGTTTATACCGCCGGCCAATACTGGCCTGGTGGTTATACATCGTACTGGGACAGTCTGTCTAACAGTGTAAACAGTGATAAACCAGTGACATACATAGTGTAGGTCTACACCGTTGGAGGGCCATGATTGAGAGCAGAATGCAATGTTATCGCAAACCATTCCAGTCACTGTAGCCTACATCTAGAACATAACACTATAGTACATGTATATATTTGGCAAGGAGCAGCCACCCATACAGGGTAGCACAGGGTATGCACTGAAGGCCCAAAGTAGGACATATAAATCATTGGCACATTCCCAAAAGTGTGTACATACCCATACGAGTGCACAGTGTGGCTATGAAGCAAACCAAGACTAGAGGGTAGCCCATGTGAAAAATATAGTTTATTACAGGGTTAACACTGAGTTGTGTCAACATTATTAGTCTCCATAATTTATGATAAAACTGGATGACAACTCTTCTGGAGATTGCATAACCCAGACATGACTCATTCTGGGCTGGTCCCTTAGTGTGACAGTCTCCAGCATCCCACATCTAGTGTATCGCCTAGACCTGTCTTCATCGTTGCATTGACGTCTTGCAGTGACACCTACATTTCACCACAGAAGCTGGCATTGCCTCTGGATACATCACCTATAAGTAGGGGCGTGTCCCAAGGCTGTACACCACTCCCAAACTCCGTGCCCACAGGCGATCAAAGGTCTCAGGAACGGCAGTGTACACAATCAGCAAGGAAGACCGATTAAAACCACCCACACAGCATCATGGAATTTATAAGAAATATGACCCAAAAGCTTTCTAAGGTTGGTCCTAGATATAATGTTTTCTTTCCATTTCCACACTATCCTGTATAGCAACGGTCAGTGTGACATATATGATTCACTTATATTCTATTCCTGCAGGAGAATCTCCATAATACCCATTATAATTAAAAGGTCATACTAGCAATGGATATATGTTATGTCACTCTGGACATGTCATATGAGTCCTGTCTTTTCTTCCATTAAACACACATCAAAATTGAAAAACACTTCACTGCACTTCATGTAATTGCTAACTATCTACTCCTGGTATATGAGGTTTGATTTCTATTTTCAGCAGTTTTCCAAGTCTGGAGACTGGCAGTGGGATGACCATGTGTTGGGTGTTATGTATGGTAATGCTGCCGGGGATGCTATCGGACTTCTCACTGAGTTCATGGAGAAAAAAGAAGCCAAGGAGGTCAGCGATCTAGTCTTCTGTTCTACAGAATGTGCACCATATTCACTCTTGGCATCTTATCAATATTGTCCGACACAATAGTGAAATATCACTAAACTATGTGTGAAGTATTCACGGTGCATCTTACAGAGACGTGGGTATAATGTTAAACAATACTGCTTCCTAAGCTATGAGTGGTAGATAACATCTTTATTCATATGATATCACGTGGATGATTAACTACTCATCACACTTAAGTATCCCCAGGGCAGATCCAGAATTCTGAATTATGGTACCATCAAAGTGTGATTAATGCAAAGTCAATCGCTTAAGTCCTAGAGCAAACAATATCATAATAATATCAATTTCGTTTGACAGTACTATGGCCAATATAAGGGCAAGCTGGAGTATAGTCACAAGGAGTCTGACATCCACCGTGACCGATGGGCTGTGGGAGACTGGACCGATGACACCGACCAGATGATACTTATCATGACATCTCTGATGGAGAAGGAGGGAAAGGTAAGATAGTATTTAGAGTAGGGTTACCACTTTTATCTGCCACTCCCAAAGGTGTAGGTCTCCTATGGATATTACATGACAATTTTACATGGCCTGACTGTATTTTACATATATAGCTGTATGTCGATGTGGTCCACTGAGCACCCTATCTTACTGTGAGTGTAAGTAAGATATGATACACGTGACTAGCTGCATAAGTGTTATAAGCCATGGACAATGGTAGTTATCTGTGGCTGGCGCCTTGGACAATTACCCTGTCCTTAGCTTATATCACTCATACAGCAGGTCACTTGTATCATATCTACCACGTAATTGACCTCCTAAATTTAGCCATTTCCATAGGCTGTGTGCTGAAAATTCTTTGGAAAAGTAAACCTATATTCACTCCTTATCCACTTTATACTACAGATTGATCCAGTTGATTTTGGTGTCCGCCTCCTGGAGTGGAAGAGACATGGCTACCCTGAGCTTGGAGATACTGTTGGGATGGGTATCGGAGCAACCACTGGGAAGGTACTCTCTCACCCTCAGTACAAAGTAAACCCTCACCAGGTAAGTCTGTCAGGCACTAAAGTAGCTAGGATATGGCCAAAGACCAGAGGTGCAGTTGTGCCATGTTGAATGGTCTGCCAGTTATCATAATTTCAAAACTGATATCAAATGACGTTTTCAGATATTTGGCTAGGTATTTAATTACTCTCTATGATTCAAGCTCTGCATGATTACATGTGCCATTTTCATGGGATTTAAAAAGAGTTATTTAATTTATGAGATAAACTAATTTTTCCAACTATGTCAACAATATCATAATCTAATCTGTCAAAATAATATTAGAGTACACATTGTTGCTTAGATCATAGTGCTCTCAAATCTGACTCATAGATTGATTACTATTTTCTACTAGGCATCTAAAGATGTGTGGGAAGGCAACTTCAAACATGTGGCCCCCAATGGTGGAGTAATGAGGACCTCTGTACTGGGTATCTATCAGTATGATGACTTGGAGAAGGTCATGCAGAATGCCAGGGATTTGTGTAAAGTCACCCATTATGACCCCAGGTAGGTAAAATATGGCAGTTCCCGCCCCACAACAAGCAGGTTTACTATCATATTGATGGTATCTCTTGGTGATCGTAATTTTCTTTTGGTGGTAAACCATTCCCTTAAAATATCCTAGTATGTGAGACAGTGCTAGTCAATGTTATTCTCCTTTTGTAATGCATGAAAGTGCAGATGCAATGTACTGTTATTCGAATAATGACCAACGTGAACAACGAGTGAAGGCTACTGTTTCCTCCCAGCCATGTAATGTTTATACTACTAGCCACACATATTTCTCACAAAGACATCTGTCATTTTCTGTTGTAGATCCCAATTTTTGTTTTCATATTTTTATATCACTCTTTTATTACTCTCATATATATGTTTTACTTCTAGGTGTCAGGCATCATGTGTTGCTGTCTCCACGGCTATAGCCATGATGCTGCAGCGACGGCCGGAGCATGTCAAGGACAACGGGGATTACAACATTAAGGCCATCATGGAGGACAGCTTCCAGCTGGCACAGAGGTGTTTCCCTGAGGTGGAAGGAAAGCCAGATGAGGAGGCAGTAAGTGGCATATTGTGTTACAATTCATAGCTTAATTTAGATGAAATGCCTTGATAAATACATGCCAAGGTAACCTGTATCTTGTCAAATTTTTCAGGCCATAAAGTTTCCTGTCATGCAGGGCATACAATGATATTGATATTACATAGATTGATCAAATCGAATAAAGTAATAGATTAACATTCTGATTATATAACAAGAATTCCGTTCCGCTTGGTGTCTCACCTATCAAAAACTATCTGACTAATTGAATTTTTCTAGAGCTAATCAACATGTTACTGGGGTGAATACAACTTCTTAAATGAATACATATTTGATGTGGTATTATCAATGGCAGATTGGACCCAATTCCACAACAAAAATATGGTGTCACCTGTTCAAGGGGCTGGTGTGTTTTTCCAGAAGAAATTTGCTAATGTCTAAATATAATGAATAACACTTTTACCCCACACAGATTGAGCTGCTGAGAAAACACATGTTTGCACCAAACCTGAGTGACCTAGACTTGTCAGAAGCAGGCAAGATTGGCTACACTTACAAGTGTATGGGATCTGGCTTTTGGGCTCTCAGGCAAAACGACTTTAGAAAAGCAATAACAGCTGTGCTGTTTGAGGTATGTTCTCTCCATTGCATCCTTTATTTTGAATTTGGATGTTTTTCTTATTGGGTTAATCATATATTTGATGAAGCCTTTGCAATTTTCGGCTGTTCAGTCAGTCTCATGATGTGACATTCATTTTGCGACTAATAATTTATTTTTGATGATTCAGGATTCTAATGGGGTTTATCGGTGGGTTGTATAGGGTCGATTAGGCCACTTTAAAAAGAAAGTTGTTTCTCATCACCGTGCGCATCATAAAATTCATGATTTGGGAAAACTTCATTTTTTTCCTTTTACATTTTTGATGAAAAATATGTTAAAATTGGATAAAATATTGGCAATTTTGGTATCAAATTAAAGCTTATTCTGTCAGTAATGCAGTCAGCTAGGAATAACCTCCATTATAACAACATTTACTGATCAATAAACTCCGAAATACTAAAATGGGAAAATTGATCGCGAAAAGTCCAAATTTCCCCATGTATTTAAGCCCCAAGTAAAAACAATTAAAATTAAAAACGCCCTCTTCATATTTTTCACTGCTTGGTGATGAGAAACAATTTTTTTTTGGGTGGCCTTATAATTATTACAATTTACCATCATTAGCTGCCACATCCTATCAATCTATAATACATGTCCCAAATAGCCTTTCTATGGCATCTAAGATGGTAGCACACACAACAATCTTAGGTTTTATAACTTGTTCGTTCAGTAAGAGTGTCTAGCTTTATTGTAAATTTAATGGTATATAAATTCACATTTCCTAGGCTGGAGATGCAGATACAAACAGTGCTGTGGCAGGGGCCCTTCTCGGGTGCAAGGTTGGCTTCAGTAACTTGCCGAAGTCATGGGTGAAAGACCTTAAACACAAGGACTGGTTTCAGGGGAAGATTGACAGGTATGTAAATATTTAAGTAGTACCTGCATGTAGTCTTTAGCCAAAAAAAACTCATGCTCACTATAGCCATACAATATTTAGGCTATTTGATCTTATTCTAAATTTTCATTTAATCATATTATGATATAATATGTGTTAAGCTTGTATTACCTACAAAAGGGGACACGTTTATAACTTTATTGTGTAATGCTTTCCTCGAATAGATTATGTATCAATGCATATTAATATACAACTTTGGAAAAAATAAATGTAGCTATGTAGAAAGAACAATGTGATACAGTAAAATTACCACAACGTTCACATCTATTACAGTTTCATAAAGCTTGTGAACGATGACATTGTATCTCGTGGAGGCAAACCTCAGCAGTCAGAAGGAGAGTCAAACAAGGGATCTGAGGCCGCTGGGGGGTCACCTCGTGGAAGCCCAATGCATCAGTCAGAAACAGAACCAGAGAGGAAAGTTACAGATAAAGGAGCTGAAGATGCTGAAGCTGCTGCTACTGGGACGAAAACTGACACGTAGACAATCACCCTAGCCAAACCCATGCCTGAGGAAATATGGGGATATGGAGAGATTAGGAACTTGAATGAAATATATACTCTATCTGAAGAAATTGCATCTGTTGTAAATTGTAGCTTTATTTGCAGTATACTACTGTGGACTATTTTAAAGCATTAGCAAGCATTAATGAGCTTCAATTGGTCATACTCATTATTATGATTAATATGCAGCTATTAGTGTGAACTCATCGTTTCTCGTTGATATTGCTTGTATTGATCTAGTAGATTCTATGTTGGTGTAATTGTTACTGTCTGTACTTGACATGGTCCGCATCGGTCAATTCACTGATACATATTCATGAAACTAGTCATACTATACCATATCTATATACTCCATGACTTTGCTATTTGTGTATCTCTCTAGAGATGTTATTATTCTAATTTTAGTAGGCTCTATTACTACATTATTTTGTACCATCAACATCACCTCGTGTTATATACTACAATTACTTGATCTACAAACACGCAGTCCTACGTCCATTATATTTAACAGCCTTTACTGTAATACTTTAACAACCTTTACTGTATAATCGCTAAACTGTGACCATAGGGATCAAGAAGAGAAACACTATGTACTACATTGTACTAAAAATGTGATATTAAGAAATTGTGAATGGGCGGAAAGCTCATGTGCTCCTTTTATAATGCCTCCAATAAGGATAGACTTGTTTCATAAATATTATTAAGTATAGATCTGTTCTCGAAAGGTTGTGCTATTCTATCTTTCATCAATCGTTCAAGTAATATATTTCTGGTTTAGTGGGCCAGTGACACAATATTGCTGAGCAGTGATATCCACACTAGTATGGCTTAGTACTATTACCACAGCATTATTTATGTTACTGTTGTTGTATAGGTCCTTTTATGAACTGATAGCCAATTCTGTGTCAAATAGTATTATATACAATGTAAGACAATGTGGAGGCAGGTTATGAACTATTCTGCCTGGTATATATATATATATATATATATATATATATATATATATATATATATATATATATATATATATATATATATATATATATATATACATAAATCATTCTGTAAAGCCCTATATTAATTATCCACTTTACATATAAATTATGGACATTAACTTGTGCTGTAAAATACTTGAACTTGGTATTATGTTTCATGTGGCCAAAAAGACATCGATAAAGTATATTATATATTGCCAAAGATATTATTATAACTAGTGGATCCAAGTCAGCGTGACCTTCAGTGTTCAAAGGGATTACCATTATCAGCTCATGCATTTCATAACTTATTTGAAAGTCAGAGCCTTATATAAGTTTCAGGTATAGATTATATATTTATATTTATATCTAGTGAAACCGACCTTCTGTACCAGTTTTGGGTGATCAAAACTGTGCGTAGAACTTTCAAGTTTTCAACGATTCATGAAGCATAACCGATAGACTTCATGAACCTCGATCCCTATCTTGTTATGTTATTGGTACATTCTGTAACGTAAGATCCGTATTATTATTGGTGCTGTTATCAGGTTATAGTAATGATGATGTATCTACAATTTAGCTTTTAGTCTATTTAATTTGTTTTCCATAAGCATGTACCAAGGGTATTAAAGTGGAAAAACCTAATAAAATGAATTTTAATTTGCTTGATACGGTGCTTTTGAAACTCATTATTGGGGGCTGATTTCTTTTTTACCAAAGTATCTGAAAGGAACAACATTTTATGGAGTACGTTGTATTTCGAGCTGTAAATATAATATCAACCAAGTAACTAAATTTTCTGGCTGATTATGGTCTAAACAGCCGGGTCTTTCAAACATGCACTGAAAATCGAAAGCGTTTGTTTTTTTTGCAGATGATTGATATATATCGCTTAAGAATTTGGTTGGAAATATAGGCTAACGCTGCAGGTGTAATCTGAGATTGCAGCAGCAGCATCGCTGCGTGGCAGAAGTAGCCTGTTTATGGGAAGAGGTATTTCTCTAACCAAATCGAGGAACAGAAAAGGAGATTCCCATCATTGTTCCTGAGATGTCAACATTACAGAGGTAATGTAAACAGTCATAAACCAATATCGCCCAACTAGGCCTACTGGGTCTTGACTATATAATAATGTAGGCATACACTGTTTGAGACTTTATGGAGTAGGGCTATGCTTTCTGTCAGCAAATGAATATCATCAACATTACTCAACTTTACTGGGTGGATGGGAGGCTCATTAGAATAATACTTAAGGAATTTATGTCATTTATAAATGTTATCTCTAATTGTACAGATATAAATAGTATCTCCTCCTTTAGGTCGATGCTAAGTTTAAAACGTGTTACGACGTAGGGGTACTTGAACTCAAACTTGCGTAATAAAACATGACCACAGCTTTCAATATGCATATTTATTCACACCATACTACTCATCTTTGTGGCAATTGATTGTGTCTGAAATATCTCTTATCAATTAACACAGTTATAGACATGCAAGTTCATACAACCAGTCACCCTAGCATTTTAAACCACAAGACTGGGAATGAATTTGATATCTTGTCTGGGAACAAATACTCGTCTGTCATAGAACCTCCTGAACCCAAAACAGACTTCCATATCGCTGCATGAATCAGAATCCCGGTTGGGGGATGGCTTGCTCTCTGTGCCCCACGTGCACAGTCACTCCCCGATGGAGCAGTCTTTCCGAAAACGTCATTGCACACTTGACAGGCAGTATGAACCCCCGATCTGGCTTGTGGCCAACAGAAACAATAGCAGTGTTATCTCAAGTCGATCAGCACTGAAGTTGGTCTGTCGGGAATGTCCGGACGACTTCGGGATTCAGATGTGTTTTCTAGAGCATCTTTAGATTCCTTGAACTATACTCTTGAACTTCTCAAAGTGATGTATCGTCTGAGGGAATTTGATCTTTATGGCTGGTCTAATGGTGTCAAAGGGTTGACAGAAAGTAATAAGCATTACTTTATACATCTTACACTGCAATTCCATTGGTTATGGTACAAGTATATTTGAAAAATAGAATTACCCCTATCTATGAGCGAAAGTGTGGTTAGTGACATGTACAAAAATACAGCAGTGATTGCTATATGCTGATACCATGACAATATATTAATGCAAATAGACAACTTTAGGGCAGACAACCCATCTCGCTTTTCCTGCCATGCACTCATTATGCCAACTGTTTAATTATTACACTTTTCCTCTGTTTTATTCTTTATATACAAGTATTTACATAATAATCTCACACAAATCACCCATGATACATCCCTAATATTCAACCACCACAGAGCCCATTTCAGAAGAACCTGAGGAGATGTGCTTTGCGCGGCCTGTCCTTGACACGAGACCGTGCCTGCATGCCAATGTACGGCACCTTGGTCTCCAGCTGGCCCCTGTCCCGTGCATACTGCACCAGCTGCAACATAAAGCCCCTATTGAACAAGGCCCCCTTCCTCCTGTCCTTAACGATCTTAGCCGCCTCCAGCACCGACTGCCCCTTGCTGATTAAGTAGCCAATAGCTATAGCTCCACTGCGGTTTACATCCGGGCAGTAGACGAGGACGCGCCCGTCCCGCCGACTGGTGTCGATAAACCGGAAGGCCTTTGTGAAGTGGTGCGTGATGTCGTAGGTGCTGCCATCCTCCGCAGGAAGTTCCTCGTAGCCGCGGATGCCCACTTCCGGTCTGAAGCCGTAGCGATCCTCTCGCTGGGTCCGAATGGCGGCGATACCAGCGCAGTTTAGGATGTAGGTGATGCCTGGTTGGTGTTGTGGGAAAGAGATTATATTCGTTAATCACATGTCTGTGTATGTCATTTAGTTCAATGGATATAGTTAGTTGAGTTATTTCTCAGCTGGATTTCGGTTGATAGGTATAACACACGATTAAAAAGGCAAGGTAGCCCCTTTCTCTAAATCGTCTTATGCTTGTTTATTTACTCAGTGATGTTTACGACCAGAAAGCAACCTTAATATTTTGCATGAAACTCCAAATTATTACATCGGAAATTCAGTCGACCCTCCCCGCCTCGAATATTTAATACCGGGATACCTCCCTTCCTTATACAGTTGCCTACCAACTGGCCTTATATGTTCCAGTATATTTGGAATAAATACCTCGGACAATTTGCTCCTCAGATATTTTTCCTTGCATTTTATACATTCGAAGAAATGAGGGCCGACTGAACCAATATATTTATGCTATTGCTCTGATCAAACGGCTACATTGTATCATTGCAAGCAACATCTCAAATATTCTCCTGAGTTACTCACCCATCTTGGTGAGTAGCTTGACGTTCTCGGCGTGGCTCACCGTGCCCAGGTACACCCCAGGGGCGATCTCTGACGGTGCAGGCTGGGTACCGGAAGTAGGGGGCATCTCCAGAATGGTGCGCAGTCGTCGTGTGTACTCCAGGACCTCGTCACGTGCCGCGTCGGGGTCCGGGTCACGTGGTTTGTAGTCAGCCTCGTAGTGGAGGTACTTGGTGAAGTCCTCTGTGTTCTCCTTAGCTGTGAGAGAGAACATAGGGAGGATGGAACAAGTACACACGTAAAAGTAAAGGTTTCAACTGTGTCTCCCACGCGGTTGTTGTTACATATTAAAGTGCAAACCCTTCCGGGATCGGACAGGCATACTACGGCATTCAGAGCCTATGCCAAAATAAAAAGAATTTAACTAATCCCACGTGGCTCTGGTAATATAGAGAGTCAAATTGCTAATGACTCTGCTTATAGGCAGGATCAACTTTAGTTGACTCTGTATGATCAGTGTAAACTCAAATTGACCCTGCATATAAGCAGAGTCATTAGCAGTGCAGCTCTCTATTTCACCAGAGCCACTTGGGAGACACAGTTGACACCTTTACTATTTCTGTGCGTACACATGTATCTTCATCTGCAATAATAAGGACAGAAGGAAAGAAACTACCCAAATGTTGGATTCAATAACACTTCACGATAATCAGTAAAGGATTCAAGCGTACCAACAGCTTACAAGTGCCTACATTACTGCGGCTACAACGTAATCCTCGTTCAGCGAGGAGATGAGTATATGAGCAATGTACTCCAAATGTAAAAGGTATGTTTCCATAGAGACAAACAGACTGGGACTAGATAAGGAGGAAAATTATTATGAAAGCATAGACAGCAAATTTCCAAATAAATGAGTTACCATTAAGCCTGACTATCAAACTCCCGATGACACTGACGATGACATGGCGGATCTAATCATAAGTAACAGTACAATGTAGTTAACAGTTTCTTTTTTGAATCCCACTTATCTTTCTTTCTGAAAGCACTGCTTTTATCTCCTATCCTAGGCTCTGCACATTTTTGTTGTCTGTTAAAGGGTGGAGAATAATTATTCAAAATTGGATAACATTCTGGGGTCTATCCTGATTTGCTAGGTACGTTTTTTTCCTAATGAGTGAAAGGAGATGGGTGTGAGAATCGAAGAGATGTCACTTTAATTTCAGCGAATCCACCGTACCCTAGACCTACACAGATTATAACGTGACAGCATAATAAAACAAGGTTACTATGACAACCACCCTCACCACACCTCTCGCCTACCAATGTACCATGCAGTGCAACGTGTGTGTTATCCTGAAGGAGAAGGGGTTAGGGGGGACCGGAGGCCAGAGATTAGCTATATTCACCACTGCCCAACACAAGGGACCATACAGCCATCTATTCACGGACGCCATATTTTGGTTCAGGACCAGACTCCGAGCAGATTGCTCCTCTTCATGAACTCGCCTATAGGAGGGAAACATGCGATCGGAGAGTGTGTGGCTCTCCCGGAAGTGAGGGTGGATCAGAAGATTGGACATGGTTGCTATGGTAACAGTAACTGTTGTATGTGTGTTGTATGATGAGACACCTGGTAAACTCATCTATGTGAGGGTATCCAGGTGATAATGATTTTCTGTTTATATGTATGTGATTCTACACTGTATACATTTTGGTGTGTTGAGTGAACATATATTCTTATAATTATATCACCTACTTTGTTATAACTGGCGATGTGTTTGGACAGGATGGGGTTCTCTTTGAAAGTTGATCAACATCAACTGATAGAATAGAGGATAACAAAGGAAGTATTAATTGTATCCAGAGAAGTACACTGCATGGAGTCTAATGTGTACCTGTGCATGTGTTGGTGGGTGTGTTTGCTGAGTAGAGGTGTGCACGATTATTATAAGAGCAAGTTAAGCAGTGGGAGTAAATGTCTCAGGTATTGATAACAAGTATTGATAAAAAGTCTAACATCGGCAGGCGATGATTAAAGTCTGTTATCGTGGTTTACCAAATGATCTATTCTGATTTGAGACAAGGAGAAGTGCATTGCCATCTGGTCTCAACTTCAGTACATATGATCCACTTTATAATTTACCTACAAATAGTTTAATTCCCATCAGTTTGTTAGTATATATATAAGCCGAGATATCAACTTGGAACTTCGGGTATCGTTCAAGGCTGAAATAGTTATTGGAAGAGAGTCCAGTATTTCCTGAATCTCGTTAACATACCTGGCTGGATATTGTGTTGTTTAGCAGATATTTCAAAGTATCTCACTCTCAGACAGTAGACTTCAGACACATGTATAGATGGTGAACATATCTCTGTAGACTTTAATCGCCAGCGGATTTCGATTGATTGAAAATGCTCAAAAGAAGAATTTTATATAAAAGGTAAGTTTACCCTATGATTTCATCATGTATTAGTTTCATAGTTTGAGCGTATGGTATATAGAGTGTTCGTATTAGCAACCTAAACATTATTATACCAACAGCAAATTTAAAGAAGCATTTCTCTAGGTAGTGGTAGAAGATTGAACCAATTGAAAGTACTGCTCCGAATACTTCAATATGGGCATGGAAGATGCATGTCATACACATGTAAGGGGGGGGGGGGGGGGAGAGGTAAAACACACCGAACGTACTGCCAAATATAAAAGCCGAGACATCCACGTATTTACATCATGCACCTCCTATATCGTTAGATGTGTATAGATAACTTAATGAACTTCAATTTCAGTATAAAACTAGTTTTTTCATTTTAAACTTCGTTAATCCTCTCAATTAATCTTGGTCAATGCAATAAACTAATGATATTCAGTGCAGAGATGCCTACACTATTGCTATGCCTACTTTTAAACTGGGTCCTGATGCGGAGGAACTTGTTGTCATGTGCCTGATCCTTTAGCGCATACATGGTCTGTGTGGCATTGTAATACGCCCTGGTAAGGGGTCTGCTGTTATCCATCTTGGCAAAAAGTAGTATTCACTTTAAACTCCGGGAAAACTGTACTTTCTCCACTTTAAATGCACTTAATAAGATGTGCTCCTCCTCCCGTGAGAAGGGTGTGGCTGGGGTGTGGTGGTGAGCTATGGCTCCTCCTGTAAGCTGGTGTTGCCTCCTGGGTGGTCAGTGGGAGAAGTCAGACCGAGGCTGGTGTCTCTGCGCATGCGTGTGCAGGTGGTGTAAATGTCGCCTGCGAGTCATTCACTTTCATCATAATTTTTGAGAAAGGGAAAAACTACGATTTCGAGTTTGGCTTTTCTTTGCAGCTCTTTGATTTTCATTGATGTTCTCTAAAAGCATTGGTACATCTAAACTCCTTCAACTGAGCAGGATTATCTATACTTGTAACCTTTTATACTGCAATCCCAATTCACATTGTCCTCTTCTGTCCTCCTTTTAAAAGTAAAGTATATTTATCATTTGACAGGTGTATTCACCAACTTTCACATTCAACTTTCTTTCTATTGCTATCTCTGCCATTATTACTACACTAATTACGACAGTTAGTGCATGAGTTTATAGGCGTACACATGGTCTCCAGCCTAAGGGTAAGCGTGTATACAGAAAAAAAGAAATCACATCATCAAACGATCTTGACTCAACCTTGACATAAATCAACCTCCATGTTCTATCAGTCAAGATTGTGGGTATACTGCAAAGGTCCCAGTCCCCACCCACTGCTACCAGCAGCAGCCTACCAGCAGCCTATTACACATACACACATACACCGGACAGGACACAATTGGCTCAGTCTGTCTATAAACGTCTGCCCGTTACCTTGGTAACACTGCAGTCACATGACTGCGACCAGGGGTTGGCCAGCCCCCACCACAGCCCCACCCCACCACCACCACCACCACCACACCCTGTACAGCACCACCTACCGGTCACGACTTGAAGCAGACACCATCCGTATTGACTGTTCCTCCCCCAGTGGTATTATAATTAATTGAAAGGTACGTCACATTTGTCATTTTATCCAATTTGTATTTTTTTTGTATACAGGCCTATTAGTGACCTTTAGGTACAAGGTCGAGGGTCATGGTGTATTCATATTCATAAGTGTGCTTAATTGAGGTGTGTAGGTACAGTACCCATATTGTGACTGTATTGTTTATGTTGAGAAATCAGCATGGTTAAAAAAATTACTATGGTCCTTTTAGTGAAGGACATTGATGTTGGCATATTTGTTAACTATACCTATAACGGTTATAGGCCAGTCAAAGTAAATATGTAGTTCTCATCAGGTTTGAAAAAAAAAGCTTTTTTATATCACTATGATTTGAAAGTGGTGGAAAATATCAAGGGGATTCTTGAATATAGGTAGGTATTATTCATAAATCTTTATCGAATTTGCTTCATCATCAAATGACACTTCTTCTTCAAAAGTGTTGTCACACCTTTTGATTTAGAACTGGTATTTCTGTTTTGTGTCCAGTATGATAATCCTTGTGGACCACTCATATTGGCATAATCAGTTTTTTTTAATCTAAAGTGAAAAATTGTGTTTTAATGGCAACAATCAGATAAAGGACATCCACTTAGATCCTAAAATGTTCATTCCACATTCCAAATATGGAGGTTTTGAGCCCAAACTGAATTTCAAAGGGGTCTATTGTATTATAGATCAATACATATAGTTCTACTCAGGCCAGGGAAAAATGTGTATTTCAGGCCACCCGACCCTAAATTCAAAAAAGGACCGACCCTAGTTTGTCCTCCGATTTTGGGGATTTTTATCTATTTATTTTTTTGTAAAATCTTCATATATTTTTGATAACAAAAATTTTGGTTGGGAAAAACAAGCTCACACATCTAATTAATTTAGCTATCTCAGGAAATTGCTTTTTAACAGAATATCCAACAATGCCATATTTCTATTTGCTGTAAGAATCAGAGAGTCATCCTGATTATCTGCGAGTCAATGTGACGAGTCAAGTCCTCTTTTTTTCTTTATCAAAAAAATAAAAAGAATCGATCTACCTACCCTAAATTTTTGGACCATGTTGCCTGAACCATACCTTTTTGGCCACATTTAGGGAACTTTTTAAAAATTGAAACCCGTTGGGATAATTTAAAACTACTGCACCCCCCATCCCCTCCACCGCCCTGTTTTTAAATAATGACCATAGATGTACATATAATAGATACCCCTTGTTGTTCCTCCAGTGTCCAGTGGTCTGCAGGTAGCATGGCGCGGTGGGGCAGGTTCCTGGCGGAGGACATGAGGGTGTGGCGGCCTGTAGAGTTAGGTATTCTAGATAGGGTAGGAATGAGTACTTCATTCTACAGGCCGGCAGACCTGGACCCCTGGTTGGAGAAGGAGGAGGAGCAGCGACAGGAGACGGCCTACTTCACTCACAAACTCAAGGACATCTTCAGCGCCTACCCACACTTCGGGGTGCCTCATGAACCCACACAGGTCAGCGCAATGTGTTAAAGGGACATTCCCACCACTCACACTTACCACATAGCAGACTAGAACAGTACTAGAATTGTGAGTGGGAAACGCTCGGTGAGAAAGCCACTTTAAATTTCTATTAGAAAGGTATCGATTTTTATAACTGCACATTTTCCCCTGCACATGTACAGGTAACTACGATTCATACTTGTGAATCAGGGCTGCATTCATGCATCATGCACACCCTAAGGGGTTGATACATTCCAAGAGGGTCATGAATGCAGCACTGGCGAGTTAGTGAACAGGCTTACATTCGTGCATCATATGGCGACCGAGGAAATAATGCAGTAAAGCACTATGCGGCCCTTAAAGGGTCAGAACCTATGCTTCCTGGTCATGATGCAGCAATGCAGCACCCCCGACTAACTCATCTGCATTGAGTTTTAGTGATAGTTTAAACAATCATGCCATATGTTACGTATTTTCAAGATAATTTTCAATTAAATTTGATATGCCTTCTCTTGGGATTATGTATGCACATGCTCGTTGCATCGTTGGGTTTGCTCTGTTCACTAGCCTGTAGCCGATCCACATGATATAGATCTGCCTCTGTCTTGTCATGCATCCGTAGCACTGATAAATAGCGACGATCAGGTTGGGCAGATAGGATAGTGAGATTATCATGTCATTGATCGATAAACAAACAAAGTACCTGATAATATTACAGGGAAGGGGAGCTAGCTCAGATGGTAGAGCGCTCGCTTAGCATGTGAGAGGTACCGGGATCGATGCCCGGGTTCTCCAACCAAATATTTTCCACTTTTAAATGCATATATCCCCACCATGTCCATTGAATACATACTTGATGCTAATTGGCGATATGATTTCTGATCTTGATAAATATATTATGACACATAACTCGCATCTTGCATTGACGTTGTGGGACAATATAACAATATATTACAGCAAATATTCAGCAAAATTTATTTTTACTTTTTTTAATGCACAACTGTTCATCCTTGTATCCAGATAGGGCACTCGATTCATTGTATCACAATACGGTCTAGATCACTATATAAACAGTCTTAAATTTACTTTCAGATCGTGACCGGCGTCTTCCTGGGCACCACGTGTGACGCAGAAAACGTCGACCTCATCAACCGCTACGCCATCACACACGTCATCAACTGCTCCGGCCGGAAGCCCCTCAACCCGCGCAGCCGCAGACGGCCCGACTCACAAGTCACTTCCGGCGTCGTCGGCTACGTCCAGCTAGAAATCGACGACGTGAACGACGACGACACCAACCTCAAAATGCACTTCCGGCGCACCAATGAGTACATCCGGCGCACCCGCGCGACTGGGGGCCGGGTGATGGTGTGTTGTTCGGGTGCGAGTCGGTCCGCGGGGATCGTGTTGGGGTACCTCCTGGGGGTGAAGAGCATGTACCTCCTGGAGGCGGCAAAGCTCGTCAAGGATCTACGTCACGTCGCCATCTGCAATGACAACTTCGTGCAGCAGCTGGTGGAGTACGCGCGTGACGTAGGCGTCCTTGACGTCACGCCGCACAAGGTGAAGGCGCCGACGTTTGGTACGTCACGCGACCGGACGCGGCTACTGGACGTACATCTACCGGAAGTGAACATCGTGAGGGGGACGTACAAGTACCGGTTTGACCGCTTCCTGAAGTGACCAGGACGTGTGTGGGATATATGAGCGGGTCGGAGATGACAGAATGCTTGTAGCCGTGTGGACATTATGTTGGGGCCCGTATGGAGGGGCCCCTTGATGTCACATCTCGTAGAAGAAGCAGCCATGCAGAATAGGTGCACTGCGCAGGGTCGCATGGTAAACTACATCCAGTAGATAGACAAAGTGATGGAGAAAAACATTATATATAGGCCTACATAAAGAGTAGGTAGGGTTCTTTCTTCATGTACCTTCCTGGATATGACGAGGTGGTTTGGGTTGGTCCTTTTTGGAATGGACATGGACTACGGTATCTAAGAAATACTGACTGGCATATCAATATTAACCAAACGCACGACAAGTGTGCATACATGAAGGATATACTCATGAGTTAAGCGCTTGAGCAGCTTATAGCTATTATAACCTCCTCACTGGTGCAACAAGAACAAATTCCTGTACGGACCGTCCTTCTTCCATTTGCTCACTATATATACATATATATAGTGGGCCTATGGCCACAATTTGCCATTGTGGCATGCATTTACCGAACGCTTAAATAATTAAAGAATAATAATGTCATGACTTTGGTATGACAATATACAATAGAAAAGAGGACACATATCACGTATCCAACTAGAGCTGTATAGTTATTGCCACCTGAGTGTTCTTTTCCTGTTTTCATCGACGCATTATTGGTTATAATATATACCAATGTCTCCAAGCCATTCAGGAAATTTAAAGTATCGACAATCATTTACAATGCCAAGAATGAGTTATTTATCTCACAACGCGCATGTGCACAGACATCAATAGAGGGTTTCGGAACTTAAAAATCCATAGAGAACTTTGTATCTAGCACATATAATAAGTGATTAATAAAGTATATAAACATATCATTTAATTGTCTTTTATAAGTATTTTCCTATATTTTCTCAAAGAACCGCTATTACTGTCACAATGCTATTCAACATTTAGATATTTTAGAAATATCCAATATTATATTGTGCCTCTACATGGGTACCCACAATGATGACCGTGTCGAATTTAAGCAAAAAAAGGCCGTGTCACTGTGTCGAATTTTATGTACATAAGAACTCATAGAAAAATTAGCCGTGTCCGTCGGATTTTAAAAGGGCTGTGTCGCCCGTGTCGTTTTTTAAAAGGGCCGTGTCGCCCGTGTCGAATTTTACCCATGTAGAGGCACATTATTGATATGGCTCGTAAATAATAGTTGTTAACGTTTTTGCAAGAGCCATGTAAAATAACTATCAAACTTACTGCCTGGTTATTCGGACGTGATCATCAAAACAGGCCTGACCTCAGGCTTTGTTTTCATTTTTGAGATGTTTTTCACAACATCCGAGCTCCCTCCCCCCTGCCCCTACCCCACAGTTTTCGGATATTTCAGCATTCAGGCAATGGACCGCACACGTCGTTCTTTTTCCATGTATTAGTAGCAGTGAACGCACTGACCAGCCTATAGCTAATAAACAGTTTGTATATAATAATCATAATTTTAGAATTATTCCCTCTCTCCTCCCAGAACGTACCTTTTATTATCTTTTGGCCAAAAGTAATTTTGAGGTACCGTGGACAGAAAATAAAACATGCTCCCCTTCAAATTTGGTACACAGTATAAATGAATAGGATAATAAATCACCATCCCTAAACCTCCGAGGTACTACACAGCTCTTATGATAATTTTCAAAGATATTGATCAGTGTTGCGCACAATTCATGTAAGTCACATTCACAGTCGGACAATTGGGTTAATTTCCACTATCCCAGAAGATTTAGCTTAGGCCTAATGGTCATGACCTAAAACATGCCAACAATTCCAACACCTCTCACCCCCCCCCCCCCCCCTTTATACAATGTACACTCTAATGCCACCAGGGTGTGTACATGCCGTGACGTCACAAGTACCAGCACCTCTCACCAGGTGGTGGGTCTGTCTAACCCTGGAGCAGCCAGCAAGAAGCCAACCCTGGAGGAGCCCCCCCCCCACCCCTCCTCCCGCACCACCATCTCCGCCCACCACCACCACGGCCACCACCTCCCTCCTGCTCACCTTTTCGCTTCGCAGTGAGGACACAGGAGGACAATTACTGAAAAAGCAGACGACAATTTAACTTTTGGCGGGAACAATTGGAAGAAGCAGACGACAATGGCTTCCTACTATACTCCCCGCAGGCCGAGATCTACTGGGTTAAGGTACACCATGACTAATCCGGACACTACCTCACAGAATAAGACACTGAGGGTGGATCCGTACTGGCTGCTGGCCGCCGACGAGACCTACGCCCGAGGTGAGTTGGTTACTGAAATAGCAGACGACATTCAGAACGAGTTTTTTCATCTCCTGAATATGTCCCAGCCCTAATGAAACAGCAGTGAGTGGAGAATTAGGTCCTGGGTGTCTTAGCTCCCGCGACACATGTGGAGTCCTAGCCAGATCTTGTGTACTTTTTTATAAACTTATTAGATACACTATTTGTATTCATAAAAAGTATGTTTTCTGTATTCCAATTTCCCGGATCAACCCTGTACATAATATCGCCCATAGATTAGGGAAATAGTGTTTAAACCTTATCACAATGTCGTTACATAGTATAGTCTATACTGCTATGTAAATTGCATAATTGTATCGTTGCATCGAGAATTTAAATTGTTGCAATGCTAGTCAAAACTAGATTGTACTCGAAGGTTATGGTGGAAATAGTGACATTCTGGTGAAATAAACTCAAACTCAAACATGGAAACAGCGAGGCATGTGGGTGATTTTATAAGACACAAGAAGTGTGTTAGTATCCTTAATCCGTGACTCAATCTCGCTGGTTAGCTGAACAAAAACTTGACCCCTCCCTTCAGATGCTGTCTCTCAGGTGGGACACGTTGTCTAGGTCATCTCTCTGAGCAATTGTTTACATTCCAGCTAATATTTATATCTACCTGACAAGGGAACGTTCACAAATGACGTCATCTATCCTGCGACCTATTCCAACACTGCCCATCCAAACGTCCTTATTTTGGACAATTTATGCTTTTATACACGAAAACCTTCCCTGTAAAAAGTTGGTTGCCATTTTTCTAGGTGAACAGTCGTATCTACTGTAGGTGTACATTTGATTATAGGTAAACATTAGAATCTACTGTAAATTTACAATATATTCTACTGTAAATCCATTCTAAAGCAGATTCTACTATAGATTCTACTTTGTACCTAACTATTTACAGTGTTGGTCACGCCATGCCTCCTCACTACATCTAAATATCCTCAGCTTCTAGTCGGTGACATACTTTGTGAACGTTCCCCCAGGTGTGTTTTATAACAGCTACAGCTGCATACACCCATACTGTTGATGCTACAGAGATCACCAACACTGAACTTGGTGTCATTTTACTTCTAGCAGAAAGTAACAACAACAAAGACAATGTTGAAGCCATCAGGCACCGTGTCCTCAATATGCCCTTTGTTTTTAACCGCACAGAGAGAAGAAACAGCGTCCAGGTCCCCTAAGTGAGCTCATATGACTCCCCCAAGTGACCCCCTTAGGTCTGCCAGAGAGTCACCTATGCTCCCTAGGCGACTTGGACTCCCCCAGAGAGGGGAGTCATTTTGAAGGTAACCTGGACTCCCTTTTGATGCTGTTTCTTTTTTCTGTGCAATGCTATCTACAGTAAGGCAAACGTGTCCCTAGTATAATGTCTGACTAGATATCCATGCAGAGTTGATTGGTATCCCAACAGACTGATACTGTTGCAGACAAAATCAATGAATACCTGTACAGTTGATGCAGTGTGTTAGAAACCAGTAACTTTTGAGATTTCTATGTAAATCACAGACAATGGCACGAATAACAAGTGTGCCATAATTGTAGTGTAAGAGTCTATGATATACTGGTGTCAGTAAAAGATACAGATCCTGACTGATTAAGCAAGCTTCACATACCATTAAATAGCACCCACCAATTTACTAGGTTGAAATGTCCCCAGTGAAGAAGGCTTAGGTATGAGAGTGTTGTGTAGTATGGGGAAGGAGCTGAGTAGATAGGGTAGGGTCCTGTATAGAGTGTATGTATAGCTGTCTTATTATAGGTGACGTCTGTCTACATGTCTGACTACTAGCAGTACATGCTAGCAGTCACATGAGCTAGATAGCTCAGCTATTTAGTGCTGATCATGAGGAATTACTCATACCAATCAACTGCAGTATACACTGTATACATAATTATACAACAGTTATACACATAATGGATAACCACCCTGCAATAGCAGTGGATAACTGCACTGGTATGATGTCACAAGATGGCGATTTGTTTATACTAGAAAAAGTAGCGTCTATATTCTAAAACACTGCTGCTTTCTCTCCTCATGGAAAATAAGAAGATGGTTTACTTTGAAAATGTTATAACTAAATACTGGATTAGTGTCCCCTGCACCCTATAGGGCCCCTATGTAAAAAACGTTCAGGGTATCTGGTCAACTTTCTGCTAAATGGCTACAGTTTATTTTCTACTAACAAATTGTCCCGTTGCTAATTTGAGGTCATAATCAGGTCACTAGGTCCTTTTTCTAGGTCACCAGAGCCATAAACCTTTGGGGAAGTTTTGTCTTCCCTGCTATATCGGGCCTTTAAATCAGTAATAAATAAAAGTGAGTAGACATGTGGTTTTGCATTTGAAATTATGTGAAAGTACATGAAATACGCATCAAATAAAACAAAAATAAAGGCTCTACACCCAAGAGCTAGGGTTGGGAAGGATTTTCACTGGGCCCTTGGTAGTACAAGACAGGCCTGTTTGCCAACTATACCTGCTTTATCTAGCCATTAAATCAGTAATTTAAGAATATTGAGCAGATATATAGGTTATACCTATGCATTAAATCGAAGCACTATGTTTTCCACAATGAATAAACGACAAATTAAAACCGTACATGCAATACCACGGTCAGGGACGGGTTGGAAGGGAATGCAATGTTTATGGTGGTCAAGATAATGTAATTCATGTCTTGTACTACTATTGTCCTAATTGTAAAGGACAGACACCTTTTTAGGCCCATGTGGGCCAGCCAACAGATTTCTGGCCTGAGGTAGGAGACTATAATAGGGTTAATCACTGGGAATATTATGCTTTCTTGAGAGAAACAAACAAATTCTTTTTGAATTAGCCCCCATACCCCGAGAATAGACCCAAACTCACTTTCTAATATATTGGGCAAGACACCAATAAGGTATGGGTACTTTGGACAGTTGCCACAGCAGTGGATCTGACATGTTAGCGGTGAAACGTGGGGATCAAGTATATCGACCAACATCACCAAAAACAATTCACCGAATTCAATTTGACCCTCGCGTTTGAGTCATTTTGTCTTCTACAGTGATCAGCATAATAGTTTCATGATTAATGAAAGAGTATTCCCAAAAGGTGAATTTAATTCTCAGCAGGTGCTGGCAACTCCTTAAAATGACTATGCCAGCGACTTTTGAACCTGTAGTCATTTTTCACCCTGGCTTATGAAGCCATTGTGGAAAATGACCCTGCTCTTAAATCATAGTAAGTGCCTTTTTGTAATGGATATTTCAGATATTTACCTTCACTTTTCAATTGTGAAATCATCATAAATGGAAGGAGAACTATATGTATTAGCAATTTAGTATTTCAAAATATCTCCCAAAGATTTTTCTGAGTAGTATACTAAATACTTGCACCAGACATGGGAGAGAGTAGCTCTCTATTCTCAGAAGAATGCAAATGTGACTGGTGTGCCTAATTCGTGACAGAAAAAAAACACCCCATTAGTAGAACCACAATTTAATCTAGTAAAATCCGGGAGAACTTTGGTACCAGAAGTATAGCAGCTGAGAAAACTGAATTTTAAATTATATTTGTATGTGTATTCTTTACTAACACAACAGAAAGGCCTAGAGGGAGGTGTATTCAATGGGATTACATAACAACCAAAGGGGTAAGGCAGCCCCAAAAATGAACCTGCCTTGAGCATTCTCACCTTGGTAGGTGGGAGGGGTGGGGGGTAATGTGGAGGGAGGCATGGAGAGAAATGGCCTCGGCTTCATAAGTCTTTGCAGGGTCATTTCCTGGTCATTGCTTAGACCTGCTCAGCTGCATATCATAAGCAATCTGGAACAAGGTCGACTTTAATAAAATACTGGTATTTCAGAGTATTTTGTTGCAGAGCCTTCTATCTGGGTATATTCACTGGAAATAGACAGGTATGGCTAATGCTAGACTTCAAGCTGTTAGGAACAGTGGGGTGCGGGAGCTGCATTAACGTCATGACATATACTGGTATAGCTGGCACTGTTAGAACCAGTAGAGCCCTGGAACCACACCAACCCTTTAATGTCAGCATAGCTGCACTATGCCTTTTTTTTCCTTCATCAGTAACTCACCAGTGCTGTATATTCATCTAGATCATACTGGCCCTATGAGGTTGAAACTCCTGGCCCTGCGTTGATGCATGATGCAGTTATTATAGGGTTAGCATTATGGCATATACAGGTACAGCTGGAAGATATACAACACACCCCAAAGGAGCCAATACTTGCTACCCTGGAGTTGGGGGTCACAGCAGTACACTCCAGCCCAGCATGCAGCTCTCAGTAAATACAGTCCTGACCCTGATTGTTGTTGTTACTTATCAAGTCTGCTGAAGATAACAGACTTAGGTAATGAGCAGCTCCAGGCATGGAAGTATGCCCAAGGATAGGACAAGAATCAAGAGTGGCCAAGGATTGCATGGAAAATGAATTTCCTGATATTAATGACCTAATCAATAGTTGCTAATTGCAACTATTTATAACACTTTATATAACTGGCTGCCTTCCTGAATATGGTGTAAAGAATACCCTGCCTGAGCAAATTGTCACTGTCACTAGCACTCACTCTCCCCGACCAGCCCCCTAACGGATTGACCAACTGTCAACTTTTTTAACTGTTTTGTTTTGGAGCTCAATGTGTACTGCAATTGCCTACTGTGAACTGCTTGACCCACCAACCGTCTACTGTACATATATGAACTATGACTGACCAACTGTCTACTGTACATATATAAACTGTCTGACTGACCAACTGTCTACATATATTAGCTGTCTGACTGACCAACTGTCTACTGTACATATGTGAACTGCTTGGCTGACCAACTGTCTACTGTACATATGTGAACTGCTTGGCTAACCAACTGTCTACTGTACATATGTGAACTGTGACTGACCAACTGTCTACTGTACATATGTGAACTGCTTGGCTGACCAACTGTCTACTGTACATAATGTGAACTGCTTGGCTGACCAACTGTCTACTGTACATAATGTGAACTACTTGGCTGACCAACTGTCTACTGTACATATGTGAACTGTCTGACTGACCGACTGTCTACTGTACATAATGTAAACAGTCTAACAAACTTTCTGTAGAATATATGTGAACTGTCTGATGAAGGTGGATGGGCCACTGTAAACTGTTTGACTAACCGAGTAGGAACTAGACAGCAAGCCAATTGATCACTGTTATTTGACTGCATGATTGAGCAATTGATAGAAGTATCTGCCTAACTCACCACAAAATCCCTATAGGACAGATTGCAATTGCTTGCAATAAGGGCCTGACTATTCAAACAATTGTCTCATGTGCAATGCTAGCCTATGCTCATTATAAATGGGCTGCTTCATTGAAAGCCTTCCCACCGTGGGCTGCTTGACTCACCACATGCTTACTATGAATGGGCTGTCTAATAGATCAATTTTGCAATATAGTGGGCTACTAATTAGGTACTGTTGGGTGCCTACCTGGCCAGTTGCTCAGCATAACTTGTTTGACTCACCAATAGTTAAATCTCACTGTGGGCGGCCTGGCAGCTAGGTTGGTGGCTGACATAAGTTTTTATTTGGCCAACCGCTTACTATGAGCTGCCTGTTTTACCAATCACTCATTGGTGACTAGCTGATCCATACCGAGAAAATAAGCAAGAATGACTCTCTTTCAGAGGGTCCAGGCTGACATGATTGTCTTTAGGCAGGGGGTCAAGTAATGCTTGGTTCTCTTTCAAAGGGGAATATTTTATTTCTCTGGATGCGTCATCTTATTAACTGATATCATTATATTCTTGGGAATATCACAACTGTAGGCTGCCTGACTCAACGATTGCAAGCTACCTGACTCAATGAAGGCGTAATGTGACTGCATGCCAATTTGCTTTCTGTCGTTTAATAGGACAGATCCCAGCCAACATCTACGAAAAGGGACCTTAGTGCAAGGTGCAATAAGGTCACCTTTCTTGAGAGATGTTGCATTAATGGTGAAACTTGTTTTAACGATGTGGGCTGGATGATCAGCCAATGGCTTACTGTTTGATACCTGGTTTGTCTGAGAGATTAATCTCGCACTTTATTGAACTGTATGCCTGACCAATAATTGGCCACTGCAGCCTACTCATCCATCTATACGCGTGTTCTGATTGATTAAATGGACAACAGGACAGAATCATGTCCACAGTAAAAATCACACATTACTATAACATTTGAGACATCTTCTAAATTATGATGGCAAAAAAACAACAACTAGTTGACACTGTCACTGTCTGAGTGATGCCCACACGTTGTCCTCCCGCCAACCTTCTATCCACCTCTCACCCCGACCACTTGGCTGTGTGCGCGTGCATCGGGTAGCCGGAAGTATTTATAGAGCTGGTTACCGCGAGCTGCTCACTTTGTATATATAGACAGGTTGGGCACCAGCAACTCTCCAAGCACAGGTGGGGTACATGGATGAATTTCTAGGTTCTAGTGAAGGACTGTGCTTGGTGAGGGAGGTAACGAAGTGGTATACATCTTGACATGTGGTAGGGTTTGTAGCGTACATTGCATCTGCTTCAGGGTTATGAGAGTGTGCAAGTGGCTTTACATGCATGTTATGATGTATGGGTACTGGTGGAATAGTTTACAGGTAGTGCAATTCACGATTTTTCCTGTTTCAATACATGCTATTTCATGAGTACCCTATTGCATAAACTTTGCACTATCAGAAGTAAGTTTAAAAGTACGGTTCAAAACCAAAAATACGTCCCTTTAGACTGAGAATTTACAGTATAACTCACTGTGCAGATAAACTTACTTCTGACAGTGTTGGCTATATAACCTAATTAGTGTCATCTGTCCACACCTGCAAATTTACAGAGTTGTATTTTTGGGAAAATCTTACCTCTCGGGGTTGGTTACCCTGTACTGCCCTACTGTCTAATCGGTCTGTGGTAGTGAGCGGACACCGTCAAATTCACAAATTTACAGAGTTGCACAACTGCAAAGTTACAACATGTGATTTCAATGGGAATGAGCTCAACTAAAATTTGGATATCATACCGACCGATGGTGATAATGAAACATAAGGAGTTCATCAGATAATACACATTTGAAACAAATGCATATCATATAGGTAAGGTAGGCCGACCGGTATACATATCTATGCTATTATGAATTCAACTATTTCACCCTCAGGGAAGGCATTGATTAGCAAAACCGCTAAGCCCTTGGCAACATTTTGAGATGGGAGAAAATGCTGTGATTTATCAGTGTTGGCACTCTGACACAGTTCTACCATTTCTTATACTTAAGCTGACTCCAGATGTAAAACCACTCTAACCACAAAAATACACTATTGGGATTACCAAGTGGGAGGACGGGAACGCCACCACACCCTCAGAAAAGTGAGAGTCATTATCGCTAAAACTACCCTCAGCTGAGAGTCAGGTGAGGGTAGTTTTAGCGACAATGACTCTCACTTTTCTGTGTGTGCACTTGTATAACAAACTAATTCCCAGAGCACTAAATGACAAGCTTGAAGATAGCAGTCAGCAACAGTGTGAACATTCGCGCTAAGTATGCCTGGCACAGGTGTGTATGGGGGTCACTGAAAGAGTGCAATGTCAATATCTTATTTTCCACACTGTGGTCGTATTTCACCAGGCCGGGGATCTCTTTCAGAACGACTGCCGTATCTGTCGGGTACATAAATTAAGGTTTGACGATGACGATCAGGTAATTCGTCAAAACCGTTTCACAATATACTATCGTTAAAAGTATGAATTCAACAGGTTGGCCGATCATCAATGGGGGGGGGGATGAGACCTCTGGCGCCCAGCCAGCTCTGTACTGTGATGGCTATTGTCTACCAGCGTTTATACACAAGGAGTCTCTACGCAGAGTTTTAGCTCTGTGGGGCCATTATTTACAGAGTTACAGAAGAAAAGACATTTTTTTGTATAACTTCTTTGAAACTCAATTTTTATTTTTTTAATTTCTTTTATTATAAAGGTAGAAGTTGGACTTTACTTATCTATTCAATAAAACCCTGACCTCCCTTCTCCATTCCCCACCCTCCCCTCTCCATTTCCCATTGTGAAAGACCCAAAATATGTAGTTTGACGACCAGTAACTATGCACTAGTTTGCCGCTGGCGATACCTCACGTCAAGTTGATTTTTCATCATCGGCAACATATTTGACGGCCCGACAGATACGGCAGTTGTTCTGAAAGAGATCCCAGGGGTCTCATTCATAACAACTGTTGTATCTGTCATAATAGAATCGTCAATGGTATCATATTTTGCAATTGACGAGGGTACTCGTCATTGCCAATAGATGGTGCATAGATACATATTTCTATTTTTGTAATTTCTTTTGAAAGAAAGTCCCTTGTAATATAACCATATTTACCCCCCTATTATTATCATTATTATTTACAGTGCATGCATGTATTTACTCCAGGTATGGATGATTAATTGGTGTGTTTGTGTGGTGTGCCTCTGCACCACCCTTCCCTCCTCCAGGTTCTTGGAATCAGTTCCAGACAGGAGGATAGGAGGGTGGTAGTGGTCTGATGAGGTTGACAGGGGGTGATTAGTGAGTGGCTATTGAGGTTGAACCAATCAGGGCAGAGGTACCACCATTTTGGGGCCTGAGGTGAGGGCTGTGCATGCTAGGCCCCTCCCTCTGGGCTGGAGGAAGGGCCAATATGGTGAGCTGCTCAGAGCTGGAAAATCAGAGGAAGGAGAGCAGGCCCTGTGTTAACATCTGAAGAAAGTGGAGGTGCAGTCAGTGGGTAACCACTGACATATGTTGGACTTGGTGGTCAAGAATAAAGAACCTGGTTAATTCTATTTACTCTCAGAGTTGTTATGTTGCACCCTATTATGATTGTTAGATCACTTTTTACTCAACGGATACGGCAGTTGTTACGAAGGAGACCGCTGGCATTGTCTATATATTAAATTCAAATCAATGTTAAACAAGTAAATTTCATCATCTCATCTAACCATTTGTTACTCCACTGAAAACCCAGAGCAAGGAGCCTAGTCATTATGACGACATAGGTAGTCATAATGAATAATGGCAAATGGAGTGGAGAATGGTGTATGAATATAGTCTCTAATTAGTTCACTTCTTAATGAGAGGCACCCTTTTCACATATTTGGTGTAGTCTTGACTGAACTAAGTAGCATTACTCGTTATAAATAAGTTGCCAATGGGTGAGAATGATTGCCCCAAAGGTATAGAGACCACTCTGCTCCCTGTCACCAGTGTATATCTCATGACAGATATAGTTATGCAGATATTAAAACCAGGTGGCAGTAGCGTGCCATAGGTAGCAAGTGAGGAATAGAATTATGTGGCATAGGGTAGCCATTGGGACAACCTAGGACTTGAGAGTTGTCATTACTGATGACTTTAGGTCTTCAAATGGACAATACTTAAATTAACAACCTGAAGGTAGTCATTCTGACTACCCAATTATTGTGACTACCTAAGGTCGTCATTATGACAACTTTGGTCTGAATGGCTCAGATGGGTAGTCACAATGACGACCTAAGGTGGTCATTTTGACTACCTAAAGTTGTCAGTTTTGGCATTGTCAAAATGACGACCCTGAGATTTTCAGTGTCCCTATGGGCCATTTTCCACCAGCTGATTCGGAGGTGCAACAGGCAGGTAGAGCGTCCAATGGGCAGGTAGAGTCAGAACAAAACACATTTAAGCTCGGACTCCACTACTCGATTTCTGATCGGATGGGAGCTATTCTCACAAAGTCTGAGGCAAAAAACATATATACACTAATGTATTGGTGCAACAGTAATAGATCTGTTTGTATCAGATATTGTTAGAATGGCTCTGATCCAATCACAAACTCAGGTAGTGTAGTCCAAGCTTTACCTATTGGTCAAATCCCACAACGCGAAAAATGGGCCAGAAAGTGTTGATTATTGACATAATAACAAGGGGCAACTGTTGCCAATATTGTAAATCGCAACACTTGTCCCATGATCTTATGCCTCTCCAAATCCCACAGTGGTCAATCATAGGCAGGCAAGTGTTGCTTGCAGGACTGGTTAAAGGATCTGTTTGAGGGGAGTTACTTCACAGTATGATTTGTCTTGACTATTCCCTCTGAACTAGCCTGAAGATATTTGGAGTGTCCCCCCTATATAAACCAAATCATTGACATATTCTAATAAGCAACATCTTCTAGGTCTTCTAGGGGAAAATATCTAACTGTATTGATCCTTGCGATTTCCCAAATCACAAGACAAAGGCAACACTTTCTCACCGATTTGGGCCTGTCTTAGCCAATGTAGGCCTCAGAATCGGCTGATTGATCAGGGTTTCATAATAAACTACGTTTTTCAAGCCTCTCTCACGTTTTGGGATTTGACCTTATGTGCAGAGAGTGTACCAATGTTTTGTTGTGGGTCTGACTGCCGATATCATAGGACGCTCTACCTGCCGATTGCACGTCCAAATCAGCTGATAAAAAAATGGGCCTTAAGGTGCATTTTTCATCAACCGCTTTAAATGTGCTATTGGCTGCTAATTGGCATGTAGAGCCACAACAACCCCCTGGAAGTACACTCTGTGTAATGTAGTTGTAATAACCCTCCCTGTTGATTGGACGAAGTAGCGTCCGATAGCACGTCCAAATCGGCTGATGGAAAATGAGCCTTAAGGCTATATCATGCTTCATACTTATGTAGTGCTAGGGGGCTCATTCATAGCAACTGCCTTATCCGTCGGAAAAAAAGTCATGAGTGATTTAGGGTCTGACGATCATGATAAGAACTTTCTTTCAAAAGAAATTGCATTAAAATAAATGAAATATGTATCTATGGACCACCTATTGACGATGATGAGTACCCTCTACTATTGATGATTTTCTTTTATGACCCATAGGGCAATTGTTATGAATGAGCTCTCTAAGGTTTCTCACATAGCTATAGCTTGTACAACTAACTAAGTTGATCATAATATATGCAATAAAACCAGGTTTCCAAATGAGAATACCATTTACTATTGTTGTACCCACATTCCACTGCTACAGATGCTGCTTGGGTATTTCCATGTACTAGGCACCATGCTGCCAGGCTATTAGACGTCCTGACAGACAACCTGTGTATATATGTAATGTCTTAAGGTGGGAGTAACTATAGCTGCTGACTCCAACATGTCCACGTCTGGAGTCAATCTACTGACCATGTGCACTGCACAAATGGTAGCATACCTATCTATAGCATGGTATCCATAGTATACTATTTCTTGACGATTTGTTTTCATAGGTGCCAGTGCCAATGTGTGATACACGACCCAACAGACCTGTGTAGTGAAACGTATATCTCTTAGACAATGCTCTCTGGAGGCTCTTTCAGAACAACTGACGCAGTCATAGGCTAATTTTGACGTGAAAAATGCTGTTTGACGACCACTAATAAAAAGTCTTTCAGAACATGAAATCCTCAAAAAATAATATTGGGTATGTTTGCCTTAAATTGTCAGTTGGCAGGGCCATATTTACATATAAAAGACATATATGATATATGCACATATAATATTTATATATATGCCTTGTGAACATATTCTCATTTGACAACCACTTATAATGTACAGATTTGCCTTGCTCGTCAACACCAAAATTTACCCTTTTGACATGTTTTGACGAAAATCGAAATATGACGACTGACGCGAGTCTGTTCTGAAAGAGCCTCCAGACGATGAAGTTGAAGTCAGCCAAATGCTTAACGAGTTATTACTCAGTGGGCGCAGAATTCAGATTACCATTGAACCAATGTTGAAACAACACTGACCCAATATTAACAACCAGTTGTCAATGTTGATTCGATGCTCTATATGTCCACTTCATTATTAATTTTATCAGGGGTTTATGTGAAATGTTTATATTTGTTTGGCCTCAATATAGCCACTGCTTTAACGTTTCACACTTTACACCATTTACCTCTGACTTTACACTGATCTAAATATCTATATATTAATATTAATTACTGGCCATGGTGAACAAGTGAGATATATGATATCATAATATTATATTCTAAAAACCTGATACCCAAACTGCATGTAGTTGGGCCTAAGAAGCCTTCTATGCCATTTCATTTCATTTCATTGTATCTGCTTAGAAACAGAAACTAAATGAAACAAAATAAAATAAATGTTCAGCATCTTAAGAAATCTTATCCTTTCAGTCCCAGAATACGGCACATACGGTGACAGGGGTAAGGTATATACATGTATAGCACGGCGTAATGTCAAATCAAATTTGCCTCACTGTATACATACATTGTAACCGGTATTCTTCATTGTACGTTGCATTCAATATGTATCAGCTGCTTATCGTTGTCTTTTATGCTCAGCCGTTGCAGGCAGATATGGTGAAAAGGGTAAGGTACATACAAGACGAAGTAATCTCAAACTGAACCTGCATTACTGTAACCAGTATTATTCAAAGTTGCATACAACACTAATGATTATTTGATCCTTAGTTATTTCAGGCATTTTCACTGTTATTTCCAAAGGAATAGAACACATTGCTAACTTGTTGCTATACTTTACAGCTTAATTACTTCTTAAACGGCTGCTGATGCATGTTCAATTCTTCTCTAATACTCATTCGTTCATGCTGAAGTTCATCACTATTCATTTGGGCAGAAGCTTGTTCATTATATCTATATCAGAACCATTCTTTAGTCATGTTAGTTTGCTTACTGCATGATTCTCATAGTTGTAGGCCACATTATTCTCAAAGTATATCCTGAGCTGCTAAAGTCATTTGATTTTCAGCAAAGATATACTATTGAAACCGTTACTGTGGTCTGATTATGCATCTGGTAATGAGCTACTATTTGGATTATAATCAAATGTGGAATATTGCTTGTACCAACTGAGTACATCATCCAAAACAAATCTAAATGTGAAGTAATCAGAACCAAAAGGGTAGAAGTCAAAAGAGTAAATGATATATAAGGGAAAATTTGAAACCAATGCTCAAGAGTACTAATCTCAATTCAATAAGATCTTTTGAAAATAGCACAAATGTAATTGTTAGGGAAAAAGGTGGCTTAACATTGACTTTTATCTACAACATGGCTGTTCATTGCTATTGACAGAGAGGGACATCCTTTCTCTGCGTGGCTCCAACGACATGCTGCCAGAAGATGAGGTGTACGCTGAGAAGCTGAACCGGATACTGTCTGCGGCACCGTGTATCGGTGTGCCACCCAGACCCTCAGCCGTGGCACCCGGCATCTTCATAGGCACACAGGCCAACGGGGAGAACCTCGAGTGTCTCAAGGTGAGAGTGGCAAATTTGTACCATTTAATTCAAGTCTTGGGTGTCCAGAAAATGTAATACATCTCAGTGAAAAGCTGTACGAATTGCCAATGGTATATTTCTGTGAGCTCGGGTGGAAAGTCCTATTTAGGTATTTTTAGGGAGAGCATTGGTGATATGGCAATGGAAAGACTGTGATTGTCTGGGCTAAAATTGTTAGGCAATACAAGAGAAGACCTGTTTTGGGTCGGGTTGGGAAAGAAAGGATACCTGGAACTGCGGTTATAATCTAGGTAGGAGCCATTTTTCTAAATGGGGTCGGATGAGGGTACCACTTCTGAGAAGCTTTTCCGCAATGCCCATAATTCACTTTTTAAAAGAGCTATCGGAAGGTGTAAAGATAAAACGAATGTTTGAAGCTTATACTATCAAGGACTTGACGGTTATTTTATTAGGCTACACACTAGTCCAACTAAGCATACAGTGGGATTCATTTATAACAATGTGCAAAGACCCAAATCATTATTTGTCGGTCTCATACTGAATAATATGGTACACCACTATAGAGCAGGAACAGTATCCATAAAAAAAGTCAATTTTGTTCACCTGAGATAACATGACTCTCAATCACATTTAGAGGTAAGAGACCATAAAAACCAGGATTCTACGCTCTCATGAATCTAAATTAGTGATATTTCATAATTACCAATATAATTGAAAAAATACATATAAATTTATCCCAAAACGATATGCCATTTTTAAAGCTACTAAGATCAGGATTGTGACCTGTTCTGACAAAAAGTACCTTCAGTAGAGCTGTTAGTACTATTTTATGCCACCACGGGCACCAGAAACCCCCAAAAAAGAGTAAAAGATGGACCATAAATGGCTTGAATAACCCTTTATGCACAATGCAATGGTAGATCATTGGTGTTCTATCTTTGATATTAGAACTCAATATTTGTAATTTTTTTCTAGACAAAAATGGTACAAAGGCCAGTTTTCAGATACCATGGCAGCCATTCCCGTATTCAAAAATAATGGGTATTAGTTTTTAGCATATAAGACATGTCATCAATATCGCAAACCTCAAAACAGGCCTTGCAAATTCCTTTCAGAAGCAATTTTCGACTTGTACCAGGGTATTCATCCATAAAACCTAATCTTACATGAAACCTCAGCCAAATATATGGCTGCAAGTTGGGCAGCGATGGCCCTGTTGGGGAATATAATAGGAAGACAAAGCCACCCCTAATAAGTGCTAGTTATATGTTTCGAAGTGTTATTTTATACCTATTTATTCACACAGATTACTTATTTCTGTGACAGATTATTAAGAATGCAGCTATATTAAATTAAGTTTATATGAAAAAAAAGCTTTTTTTTTTTATCAAGGTTACATGTATAGAAGTTCTAACGGATTAAACAAAATAAGAGCATGTACACACATTAAAACTGTGACTTACAACACAATTTTAAGTGTTATCCCCAGGTCAAAATATATAAGAATAAATGTGTCTGGTCCCTTATTTTCAGTTTTTGATATTTTTTTTACAGTGTATCTTGTCCCAGTGTAATAGCGCTTTTAAATTAGATTAATAATGACTGCATCAGATACATACAAATAATTATACAAAAAATACACTTTATCTGCAGTCCATGAAGATCACACACGTGTTGAACTGCGCCGGTCTCCCCGTGTCGCTCAGACACGCCCGAGCTAACCGCTACAGGGGCACCAACATTGTCTACGAGGAGCTCCCTATTGACGAGCAGGAAGGCTTCGACATCAAGCACTACTTCAGTGCAGCTTACACCTTCATGGATAGGGCCGTGATGAGGGGAGGCCGTGTGCTGGTGCACTGTACAGGAGTGAGCAGGTGTGGTGCTGTGGTGATGGCCTACCTGGTGAGGATTGGTCACAGGCTGATGGAGGCAGCCCAGGAGGTCAAGAGGGAGCGCCGCTGTGCCCTCTGCAACCAGAGCTTCATGAGGCAACTGGTAGGTGCAACACTTCACTTATTGAATGCATTGTTTATTTATGGATAACCTTTACCATTGGAAAACTTATGATAATCCAAAAACTAATTACTTGGACAATAACTATTTGTGTATGAATCTGTTGAGCAAGGTGTGTAGTAATTACACAAAATTATATTATATTTAGGACTACTATTTAGCTTTTTTAAATGTTTCTATTGACCGTAGAGTTGAAATTAATATCATAGCCATGACGGCCACTTTCAATATGGCCACCCATTATCAAACTGTTGTTATCATTGTTCAACTTAAACACCCAATTGGCTCTAGAATACACAGTAAAGTAAAGGTGTCAACTGTGTCTCCCACGTGGCTCTGGTAGAATAGAGAGTCAAACTGCTAACGACTCTACTAGTATGCAGGGTCAACTTGATTTAACACTGATCGTACAGAGTCAATTCAAGTTGACCCTTCATATAAGCAGAGTCATACGCTGTCTGACTATTTTACCAGAGTTACTTGGGAGACATAGTCGACACCTTTACTTTTCTGTGTGAACCAACGTGTGTATGTGTATTCTTGCTTCTTTTTATGGGATCAGCACCAATCTGAATTTAAAGGTACACACCTTTTTTGTTTTAGGTTGCGTATGCGCGTGAGAATGGCATGTTGGAGCCGGAGGTACACCATGTGTATGCACCCCGGTATGGCAGAAAAATCGACAACCGCCGCATCTGGTCTGCCCACCTCCCCACTGTCTTGTAAAGAATATAAGTTTACATCTAATAGGTAAACATGTTGACACCAACTGAATAACAAACACGGACTTCGATCAGTCAACGCAAAAGTGTCGGAGGATTGATATACTTCAGTTTTGTAATCTCAGACTAAAACTTCAATCAAAGAACGACGAATCAGGCATCGTGAGTTTCTCTAGGTCGTGTGAGTAACTCTTGTGAGTACCATGTATGTAGCAATGTGTAGTACATGCTGTAAATGGCCAGAAACGATAATGATATAAACATCTTGCTCAAATTGTGCTATCACAGTCAACTAAAGTTGACCCTTCATATAAGCAGAGACATTAGCAGTTTGACTCTCTATTTTACCAGGGCCACGTGAGAGACACAGTTGACACCTTTACTTTTCTGTGTTATTATGAAGGAGCTTGGATGAACTAGTAGCAAGGTAGAAACCTAGTATGTGTAATAGTGTAGGGTACATAACACATGTACTACTTATAGAGAAGGAGAGTCATCTGTATATGGTGGGTTACTGATGAACAATTATTGTTCTTCTCTCAATTCATGGCCATTCCTTCCTGGTCATAAATATGTAAATAGTGTGTGAGGGATGTGTTACTTTATCTTTAATAGCAGTATTACTGTCATTGCCGCTGCCCTGTACATACTGCATTGGGATGGGTTCTAAAGAACACCCCACAGGCTGCACACTGAGTAGTATACCAATTCTCATGTGAGTACAGGGGTTGAATCACAGACATAAGTAGAGGGTATGGTAAATGTAATGAACCATGTAATAAGGAACTGAGAGCAATAAGCGCTGTGCAATGTGTAAATGAATTAAACATGTCAATGTAAAATACGTGATACATATACTGCCATTTTGAATGAATTGGGAGTCTATTGTTTTCATTTATGAGTGCCTACTAGAAAGGAGTACAATTATTTTATGATAATAAGTCCCATGGTTATAACACTACAACCCTTTAAATGAACGTGTACTCGAATGTTCGTAATAAAAACATGTAAAAGTGCAAGTATGTGGATGTCTCTGTGTTGAGTATGGTATAGATCTATGGACACAAGTTTGTTTTCTTATATATATCCAGATAACATTTAAAAGTTTGGAATGAAGACCAATTTGCAATGTGTGCAATATATATATATATATTTTTTATTTCCGAAAATAAAACAACATGTGCTATATGCATGGCATATATGACATTTATACAATATTATACAAGAAAGTGACCAGTATCGTTTCTAACAATCATTATGTACAAAATAATTCTGTACATATTTAACAAACATGTATTTCATATATGCATGCAATTTAGAGTTGATCTATTTCTATCAGAAAAGTAGATGATCCAAAAATATACTAATATTAAGCTTAATACTGAAATAAGTTAAATGCTCTCCTCACTTTATTTTATCTTTATTAAAGGCGCACTGAACCCACGACTTCATTTGAGTACAAAACTCGGCAGGGTTAGGTCCTGGGTTGAGTGCGCCTTTAACTATTTAAATCCTGAGATGATTTGCACAATACAAGACAATGATTATTGTGCTTTTCATATATCAGAGTATGCTCTGCCATGCACGTATCTGCAAGTTGATAGCTTATAAAGTTTGTCAGATAGACTTTTACTTCTTAAATAAATTTCGAGAACGCAGTATTTTATAAATAAGAAGAAAACCATTCCAGACTTTAGACTTGCTCAACCCTACAACCTAATGATGATTATCTCAATTCTCAGACTGTGGTTTGAGGTTAAAATGTGTGAATAGTTCTGCACATCCTGCTTTCGATACAACGCTTCAAAATGGAAACATTATGATTCCTGCTATATGTCCCACAATGTATACCGTTTATTATGCATTCATTCTCATGTTAATGCTGCTCACCTTTAACACAAGGCAGTGCTACAGTAACATGCCATGCATATGATATAGCTCCTGTAAATTACTGCCTGCAAATAACATCATATGTAAGTTATAACTTGAATGTCTTCAATGGAAGAGATCCTTAGGTGAGAATTACAAATCTCCAATTGTTTCTCACTCATTTTAATAACCCAATGCCAAAGTAATATTTCTCACTTTGTGCTGTCCTAATTCAATGCATGTTATAGGCATATACAGACCTTAAACTGCTTGTGCTTCATTGACACCATGATCAGGGGTGGTTTAGGCGAGGATCCATGCCAGTCATTCACCTTTTTTTTGTGGGGGAAATAATGATCAGCCAAATCCAGTGACACACTTTTCTTGGTTTAATTTGCACTTCAGGCTTCCCTCATAATTCCTGGAATCTGCTTACACATCTTACCTACATGAAAAGGATTCTGCCTGTGTCCAAGGGCCTCTGGATCTATGCTAATACACTGGATTCAGTACCTATAGGTATACATACCATTGCCTACCCATATATACCCATGATAGTATACAAAGATTTTCCTTTGTACATGATTATCATAAAACTCCTTGCTCGATCCATCATTATGTATCAGATGTGGTTGTTCCATAACTACTAGTCTTTTCACTGTTCTCTATTTTCCTGTTGGCATCTACTTGCATCCTACCAGGGGTGGGTGTGAATGGTATCAGGAGTGGCACACAGAGGGCACTACTGCCAACCATCACCCAGTTCATCCACTGGGTACCTGAAACATCAACAGTTACCATTATGCAATTGCACACAGTATACAAATAATAATAAGGTAAAAAAAAAAGGTGTTTCAGGTTACATGGTCTGAAAATCTAGGGTAGGTAGGTCGGATTTTTTTTTTTTTTAATTTTTTTTTTTACTTTAGCCTGAAAAGAACCCAGAAATCGACTCACGAAGTACAATTCCGACTCGCCGACGACCGCCTCGACTCGTAAACTATCAGATCGACCCTTAAATTGCCCCTAAATGACCCAAAATGACCCAAAATATGAATATTTTTTCAAAATTGCATAAAAATTTCTAGGATCGGCCCAGTTTTGCTAGGTAGGGTCGGGTAACCTGAAACACACCTTTTTTTTTATTTGGCCTAAGCGTGTAGTTATAGTCATCACTTCTAATCAACTAAATTCTGATAATGACAGACATGATAATCAAGAACAAGAGTATTAATCTACTATTATGCTCTAGTTCCACAGCCTACATACACTTTGAATCACTTCATATATTTAAGGATGCTGTATCAGGGCAACATCACCTCACACGTAGAAAATATAAAAAAATCCCGGACACTATTACTTACCTATATCTGGCACCAAAAGTAAAGCATAGAAGCTAAGACTAACAATATTGCTGAGGACATTTAGTGCTCCTGTGGTTAGTCCCTCTGATATAGGGTAGGTGGCATCACAGGCGAGCTCCATGAATACTGGGACACAGCCCATCACCAGTAAGGACCCCAGTATGTAGGATATGAACAGAGACACTGCATGGGAAATAAATATTATATATTTATATTTTTGATCAAATCTCATGTTAGTCTTTTGCATAATGGCATCACTCAAGTTTTTGATATGGGGCAACTGCTTCATGAAAGAGGGTGTACAATATGAGATAACTTAAGGTTCGATAACTTTAATTGAATGTGATTATATGTAGAGAGATTTATTTTCACAAGGAGAACACTAAACTCACCATATGAAGCTGGTGCTACACCCTCTATAATCAGTGCAAACCAGGTAAATGCCCCAGTAGCCAGAGTGAAGAGGACCAGCAACATATATTTGATATAATGACGGAACCGGTCAGCAATGCTGCAAATCAAACCGAGATCACATTAACAAATGTCAGGTAAGCATATATCTTATAATTCTATCAAGGATATCACCATAGATCTGGCCATCTGGCAATGCAGGTTACATTAAAAAAAAACTGGCCAGGCCCAAAGAAGAAGACCCGCACAGCATGCTAAGAGTTGTATAAGAAACACTTTTAAACACTGTTAAACATGTTTAAGGTGCAGACCTTATTTAGTGAAAACTTTATTTAATTTGAAATGAATGCAGGACCAACTCATCATTTATATACATGTATGACACCTATACCATATGTACACTTTCATTTACCTTGTAATGAAACATTGCTCACCTGGAAATAATGATGCATGCTATTACAGCACCCCCTATAGCTGACATAGTCAGATAGCCGGTTAGATACTGGTCACCGGGTATCTTTGCGGCATCCAGGTCGACATCCAACAAGCCTCCAAACCCTGATATAGAGCCATTGATCAGGGAAAACATGCCTCCTAGCACCCAGAACCTACGACGCCTGGTATAGAGCAAAGGTGTTTAGAGGCCACACTTCCCACAATGACTAACTAACTTGGGTACAATATCATATGGGGCTATCAGCAAGCACTTAACACATAATTGATACAGCATTGGTAAATCGATATTGATTGAACATACCATTATTATTGAATTAATCTTTTATTGTCGTAATAATATCAACAATTAATAGGATTAATGGTATTACTTGACAATAAGTACTTCATTATCATTTCATAGATGACATGTATAGTAAAGTAGATTGGACGTTATAGTCATTTGTGATAGAATATACCTGCATATGGCACTGAGCCCCCTCCAGAAGTGGACTCTGTCTGATGAGGCGGAGGCGCTAGGTGGTGTTGGTGGTTTGGAGGGGAAGTATATCAGCAGCGCTATTGAAATGGCCAGAGAAAGACCAAATTCTGAAAACATAAAAGAAGTTTAAAATGTTTTGTTTCTGTTTGTCAACTACCTGGTATATACCAAATCATGCCTGATGAAAGTGGAACATAAATCAAAAGGTGGTTCTTCTGTTAATAAATTGGTAGTCCACTCATATCATTTAAAAGTTCATACATTAATTATCCCACAATGTAAACTTTATAATTAAATGTAGTATGATAAGCTTAGTAGAACACCATTCATATCTCAGTCATCTCACTTAGTTGTCAACAAAACAAATACTCACGGATGTACATAAGGAACATTATGCTTTCCCTCATTTCATGAATATATATTGGCAAACCTGAAAGAATATAAAAACATTCATCGTTGATATGACTGCACTCATGATTAACATGTCACATATATTATTTGTGTCCTCTTTCATTGAGCTTTATTTCATCAAAATGTTAATAGTATTCATGAAAGCATGGACCTGTACAAGATATCTTGTACAACTCCTTGATGAAAAGAATAAAGGTGTGGTATAAAAATCTGTTAATCCATTCATAAGAGTAGTGGAAGATGTTATTTTCTTCTTACATTCAAAGCTGCACACCTACCTGTACTGTTTGCATGTGGTACAAGAGTAGTGAAATTGCTGGAATAAAAATAACATTATTATGTCAAATCTTTGAGTGACGAATTCATGGTGTTAATTAATAACAAAAACATTAATTTAATGAAAACTTTATAACATGTGGCATCGTTGTAAATGTAACATCACAAAGGTCCGTACAAATGCTAGGCACTTGTAAGATTTTGCAAACAATGGCAATAATGGAATATCCTACCTGTGGACTGTTGAGTTATGATGTGGGCCGTGACGCACTTTGACTAAATATGGACCTGAAAGTGAAATCAAGTGTATAACTATTGCAAAGAGAGAACTAATGTTAATGTTTCATGTCTCATGTTTCGGATAAGAATTAAGGAACAATAAATGTGGCCAAATGCACTGGTACCAATACTACTATCTTCAACAGGCAGCATTCCTAATCGCCAGTCACCAGCCGACCATATTGTATCTCAGAAGGACAAATACGTATTGTCATAAGGGGGCTTCCATAAAGTATGTACGCAAATTTTCTTCAGAAATTGACCCCCCCACCCGCCCTAAAGTTCTTGTGCGCATTAAAATAAAGGGTTTACGTATACGCAATTTTTTTCGGAAAATAGACCCCCCATCCCCCTCCATGGGTACATACTTTATGGAAGCCCCTAATGATAAGCTAGTTTTTTTGTTTACTATCCAGTACCTTACCAAGTACAGAGCCCACTCCAAGGCCCAGTGCATTGCTTATGGCGATTGCTGAGGTGGCTGTTGTCCTTTGATGTGGAGGGAACCAGACATTGGAGAACGTGGTGAGACCACCATAGGCCAGTGGACCAGTAAGTCCAACAAGAAACTGTCCTATGTTAAAGGTCCTAAAATAGTTTGAGAAACTGAATATCACATAGTTATCATTATCAAACCTTTATAAGAGGTATATGAGATTACAGGTTGCGATAATATTTTGCAAGACAATTGTTCATACCTGAATCAGGTGTTTATAATGGAATGCAGTTGGTGTTATTAGCAGCTGATTAGTTATCAGGTTATTACCATAGCTTACCAGTTGCACCAGGGAGGCGTTGAGGTTATACATCTAACACCTGTACCCACTGACAGGGAAAAGGCACCAAACAGGCAGGCTACACGGATACCTGAAGGACATAGCCAGACGTTAGAAATCTTACAATATTACATTGATATATATAAATATATATATATATATATATATATATATATATATATATATATATATATATATATATATATATATATATATATAAACAACAGTTTGCAGTGGTGAGATCTAATAATGTGGTTGGTGATCTTCCTATGAGAACAATTTGTTCGGCCCCATCCGCCCAATCCTCCTTCTATTAAATAAATGCTATGGCTTACCTTTTATTGAAAAGGGATGACATGCCGTTAGTCCAGCTAACCCCTTCCACCCTGTGTTCTTAGATGATATAAAAATGACGCTCCCTGAATACCATAATACCTGTCTGGTTCTAGATGGAATTTAACTGATATATTCCACTTACCTTTAGAGTCTAGCAGCCAGGTGCAGAACACTATGCAGAGCAGGTAGGTGAGGGCAGGCAGACTGCTGATAACTGCTATATCTCCATTGTTCCAGCCAAATGATAGCTGCACAGCATGAGCAATAGGATCTGTAACCGAAAAACAACAACTCTGAGTTTAACCAGATAATGGAGCAATAATTGTATCAAATACATTTTTCATAGGTTTTCCTCGACACAAAACATATGCTGGGGGGTAAACTCAGTATTGTCCATCACAACACCACCTCATCTTGTTACTATTTGTGTATAGGAGGTTTGTTCATGTGGATACAAAGTAAGACTCGATTCATGTGACACAAGTTAGGCATCATCCAAAATATAAAATGTAAATATACAAACAACAATAATGTTACCAGTGTATTTATTATAAGGCCATTTGCCAATGAGCTAATCAGACACATTGATGAGCCATAATGGACACAGTTAATCGTGGCTAGATAAGATAACTCTTTGATAATAGGAACACCAATTGATTTACAGTTGTCCTTATTATCTAATATCCCCATTTAATCTATACAAATCCCTGTCACGTGCATGGCCTTCTACGTTGGTCCTATTTTTATTATTGATCAAAACGCTATTCTGATCATGATTTTTGATGTAATTAGTATTATGAGTGTTGCTATTACTGAATATAAATCGACTTTTGGATTTCGGGGAGATAGTAGGCCTGCATTGCATTTCAAGATTTAATAGTAATATATTAGTCCTCATAGTTTATAGTAGCTGGTTGTTATACTTACTGATAGCTGACTGTGCCAGGCCGAATATGAAGCAGAGTAGGGTGTACATGAGGAGACAATACCAACGTCTTTTGTACACCTTCTGGGGTTCCAATTGTACCGAACTGGACATTTAAAATCGAAAATGTGTTGTTTATCCATCTTCAAATATAACTCTGTTAACAAGTGTCTAAAAGTCTTTAGAATTCGTATGACATAATATAATCTTGTTCATATTTAGCTTATAAACCCCTGACAATGGATGGTAATGACATGCTAGGTTATATATATAAATGCCAATTTCTCCCATCACCAGATGAGGTCACATAGCAGTCTCTCTGCTAATGCATACTAAAGCATGCACCGCCAAGCAATACATGGGCGGAACAATGTGGGTTCTGCAGAATAAAAATAGGCTCAATAGAAATATAGCACAAAATCATGGAAGTAGAATAATTCAAAGTTATAGGTGCAGAGAGACAGATCTACTACAGTGCTACCATATGGCCTCGACACCTGGGTTTAGGTATCTTATCAGCCCTTATCTTTGTAAACATACCCGTAGTTAACAGAGGCTGTAGGTGTACTGTCGTTGGAAGAGGAGTCCAGCAGTCCTCCAGGGTTGTTAATACTGGATCCATGGCCTCCTACATGACCCATGAGGGGGGCCCTCTCTCCACGGTCCCTCTCCATACCTAGTTTATGCTGGAGAACATAACACTAATCTTAATAGTGCAACAGTGGTGTTGGATTTATCATAAGATTATCATAATGCTCAGGATGAAAGTCCCATAATCATATGGATGAATACAGTTGAGTACATAGTCTTGGGATGAAGAAGAGAAGAGAAGAAGAGATATATTCTGATATATGACCCTAATAAGTGATTTGTCTAAACCTATGTGTGTCAAGTGCTTATATACAAAGCACAATCAGGTCCCCAAACAATACATTCATCTATACACCGGTGTCTCCCTTAACATGCATGTTAATATGTTTCTACCCCCTGATTGCTACTATAAAACACCTATTATTAAAGAGATGACAAATAACTAACCTCAGAACTCAGAAACCAGGGGGAAACTCCATTGGTGCTGCAGTGACAAAGGTACAGCAACACTCTAAGAACGTCCTCACCACACTATGAGGGAAGAGACTGTCACTGTTAGACTAGATCCCCTGTGTGTAAGTCTGGCATATGACCGAGTCAACCCTTGATCAACCGCCAGCATAGATTAGGATCTACATGTAGATAGGCTCAGAGGCAGCCGGCGGGACGTTTACATGTTATGACCTATATAGTGACACACATTCCCTACTGACATGTGCACTCAACAGGCACTGTGTCATCCCTATACACTGGGAATGCTGTGCATTTGGACAATGACTTTGTTTAATATCTCATTTGTCGAAACGATGGAGTTTAGGTTGCAATATTCATTATTGCAGCAAGCAGTTACATTTATCTCCTTGGTGGTATTCATTTTATGGGAAATATCATTATGATATAATATGTGACACGATCTGCGAAAAAGTCCAGGGTGCACTAAGGCCCTTTTTCCCAGTTCACGTCACATATTATGTGTATTGTGATAGTTAACGTGGATCGTCGACAAAGACCTCAATACCAATGAACAGTATTAATGGTGCTAAATAGATTGAGTACAGAATTAACGTTTCAACCCCTTTTCATACGCTTTTGTAATTTTGTAAATGAAAGGGTTATCTATATAGCCACATATCCGTAGTATGTGATCTATGTACATATAAGTTTGTGTTGTACATGTAGTAGATATCCTGCTAAAGTTTGAATGTTTGGAAGGAATAAAAACAATCACAGCAATTCTATATGCCTAAGTTGTTTAATTCAGACATGTTAGGCCTATATGACATAATTATATAATATACATGGCAGTTATGTACAGGCTACTAACATTTATACAGAAATAGTATGTACAGAATCATAGTAACATGTGACTAACATCCTTCAAACCTTTAATACCAATATTGCCTACATATACTTGAATGTAAGTCAGAAAGGTAAAATGATATATCCCAGATCAGTTAAACGTAATTCTGGGGTACTGAAAAAAGAAGAAGCTCTGCATGAAAATCACAAGGTGCACATTTAATAATAATAAAAAAATCCTCTACTTTGCCATAAACAGTCACACTGTTTACATCTTCTTTATCTTCTTTTATAGCATCTTTATCTTATACCCTGGATTCCAGCGAATTCAGGGAGGAAACTTCATAAATACTAGGTCACAAACACATCTGTCATAAATTCCCATCAAACTCATATGAACTATACAGTATATATAATTGGTTTCATTAACATTCCTAGGTATCAACTGCGTTCGTTCCATAATTGCTGGTCTTTTCAGTGTCGTTTATTCTCCTGTTGGTGTCTAACTGCATCCTCCCAGGAGTGGGTGTGAATGGTATCAGGAGTGGAACACAGAGGGCAGCACAACCAACCATCACCCAGTTCATCCACTGGGTACCTGCAACAATTCATTAGAGTATAATACTCAGCAAACTTATTATATTCAAAAGCAGCAGTGGACTTGACCCTTGATGGGTCCATAAAGATATTAATGGAGGATATATTTTGAAGTGTATCATTGTTTTATCTAAAATTACGTTAAGACATTGCTTTGAAAATTCAGTTCATGGAAAGCAATAAATAATTTTGAGCAATATGAAGGTCTGCACTTACCTACATTGGGCACCATTAGGATGCCATTGAAGGTAAGAGTGACAACATTACCCAAAACAGTAAGTACACCAGTAGTGATTCCTTCTGATATAGGGTAGGTGGCATCACAGGCCAGTTCCATGAAAACTGGGGTACAGCTCATCACGAATAAACATCCCATTATGTAGGAGATGAACAGAGTCCCTAAAATTGAATCAATAGATGCAGTTTGAAATATCTTGAATGATATATTTTACTGTAAAGTCTGGTCTTTATGATATGAACTGGGGTGATTTGATAAACCTCCAAATGTATCAGTCCTAATTTACTTAAACGAGTCAATGCTGTAAAAGGATTCCTTCATTTCTCTTAAACAATTTTCGTCATGAGATATACAGACCCTTGGACAAATCTTATCTTCTCAATCAATGTCTTGCAGACCTTGATACCGTATTACAATGTAAATGTATGACATCTTTTTGCAAAATTGAGTGAAAGGATCCAGGGTTTGCATTGCTGTGCTAGGAGGGATCGAGTAGTGTGAACCATGCCTTTCACTGATTCCATGAACTAACCAAAAGCATTAGTTGAACTAAAGATTGCATCTCTAAAATGTGCATGGTATGTTATGCTAGACATGATTAATGTGTGACTTAACAATATCTGGATAGAAGGCCATTTCAGCATGCATCATTGAAAGCTAAAAATTGATAAGGTATTCCATTTCATGGAAGGAAGGAGACTACATAACTCACCATATGAATGCGGTGCTACTCCCTCTATTATAAGTGCAAACCATGTAAAGGCTCCAGTACCCAACATGTAGAAGACCAGTAACATATATTTGATATATTGACGGAGACGGTCAGCTATGCTGCAAAAATAAGCAGAAGAAAATGTTAAGCAGAATAAGGCAAAGGCAGTAACTTGACATGTCTTTTGTATTAAAACAAGGAATCCAGAATGAATTACTAAAACTAATTAAGAAAGGCTAATCATGTTGATTATCATAATTAAATGACTTCTGATAATTCCTGCTAAGTAATTTTGACATGAGTCATACCGATCGTTAGCCTTTCACAGGACAGCCTTAACGTTACAGCTCACCTGGAAATAATAATACTTGCTACTACACAAGCCAGTATAGATGACAATGTCAGGTAGCCGGTGACAGACTGGTCACCTGGCACATTGGCAGCATTCAGGTCGACATCCAGCAGGCCCCCTACACCTGAGATAGCACCAGTAGTCACAGCAAACATTGCTCCTATCAGCCAGAACCGACCGCACCTGGTAAAAACAAAGTGGTTTCAGTATAGGAAATGGTCATATAATGTGCTTAGCACCACCCTTTATCTTAGTCATTACTCAGCCTTTTCATAACTACAAAATAATAAGGTGCTGCTCATAATTGGAACAATAAGTACACTTCCATATTGATCATATTGTTACCTGAATATGGCTTTGAGTCCTCGTGAGAAGTGGACTCTTTCTGAAGAGGCGGAGGCACTGGGTGGTGTTGGTGGTTTGGAGGGGAAGTATATAAGAATTGCTACAAAAATGGCCAGGGCAAGACCAAATTCTGAAAAGGAAACACATTTTTGATAAACATGTTTGGAGGAATAGTATTACATCTGCCATGAAATAGGAAGTTCACTATAACATTGCTAGCTATTTTACCGTCAACTTTATTAGCATAAATATGAACTAAAACAGTAAGTAGAACATCTTGAGGCGAATACATACCTATGTACATGAGGAACATTATGCTTTCCCTCATCTCCTCAATATAACTTGGCAATCCTGGAAAAAAAGTGAAATATCATACCATAATGTAAAATAACCAATGGTTTAGTCCACCTCATGGAGGTCGCTGTAGATGTATGACACAAAAGGACATATAGAAATTTAAATTATTGGCAATCCCTCATACAAGATAATTCTTTTTGTTCAAGTACTGAAAGTAGGATACCTACCTGTTATGTTTGCTTGTGGTATGGCAGTGGTAATATTACTGGAAGTATAATATGTGTTATCATTATTCCATACAAGTATAGACAATGTTCGCTTGTCAAGTAACATTTGGGTGGCATAGTAAAACCTATGAAGCATAACTGGTCAAGAGACCACCATCGTGTTTCAAAGCCATGAAAAATGTGGAAATGCGTCTATGGCCATACCCATTAAGATAGAAAGCCTTACTAAACCAATCTACCTCTTCAAGATATACAAAGTGCTGATAGAACTTTTGTACCATTAGTTTATTCCATTATTACACTCAATTTAATGAGCACATTGGTCTACCTGTGCATGGTTGCGTTATGATGCGTCCTGTAGCGTACTTTGACTAAATATGGTGCTGAAAGGGGGAAAGGGAATATTACAGTTACAAAAAGAATAGGGGATTTAAATAGGAAGACTATACTTTGCATAAAGATCACTTTCAAAATTCAAGAGTCCCAAAGGATGTAAATCACATGCATGCACTATTTCGACTGGACTAGAATCCAATGTTTTAGGTGAGAGGGCAGAGAGCCATCAAATAAAATCATTAAAAAAATGTCAAAGATTTGATACTGTTTTAGTAGTATACAAAATGCGGCATAGACCAAGCAGGGAAGTATACCACGATATAACATCTCAATTCATGGAAAAGCATTTTCTACAGGACCTTACCAAGCACAGACCCTATGCCAAGGCCAAGAGCATTCCCTACAGTTGCAGCCGAGGTGGCTATTGTTCTCTGGTCTGGGGGAAACCAAACATTGGAGAATGTGGTGGGACCACCATAAGCCACTGAGCCAGTGAGACCAACAATCAACTGTCCCATGTTAAAGGTCCTGACATAATCAAAGAAAGCAAAGACATATTGTCACTATTGGATCAAACCTTTTTCTTATTTCAGTTATTGAATCAATCACAGTGTACAACAAGATTATTAATCCAAGAAAAGCAACTAGAATCCCCAAAATAATGAAATAAACTAGATAAAGAGAACATGGTAAGAAGTTTTAAATGACATTATTTTTATTTATACCTTAATCAGATAGTCATAATATGTGGTGTGTTACTGTGCAGATATTATCGACATTATAGCAATTTGAGCTTACCAGTTGCACCAGGGAGGCGTTGAGGTTATACATCTTACACCTGTACCTAATGCCAGGGCAAAGGCACCCAACAGGCAGGCTACACGGATACCTGAAGCATGAAACAGAGTAGAGTTACGATCGCAACAATTAAGAAACTATGGTTGTAATTTGAGACAACACAACATGAAGCCAAGCTTTCACTGCTTATATGCTTCCTGTGTCAAAGCAAACCATCATTTTTGCTTGCCAATTCTACCATAATAGTAGTATTGTATGTATCGGAACGGGACTATAGTTAAGTACTGTTTATTACTCAATCGACATGCAGCCAATCAGAGGCCTCCATTTGGTCACGTGACCGGAAGTGACCTACTTAGGGGATTAGTGGTGACGTCACGTGACCTAGTTAGCCAATCAGAGGCCGCCATTTGGTCACATGACCGGAAGTGACGTCATATGACCTACTTATGGACCGGAAGTGACGTCATATGACCTACTTAGGGGACCGGAAGTGACGTCATATGACCTAATTTAGGATCACGTGACCGGAAGTGACCTGATGAGTCACGTGACCGGAAGTGACGTCACATGACCTAATGGCCAACCGGAAGTGAGTGACCTCATTGAGGATCACGTGACCGGAAGTGACCTGATTGATCACGTGACCGGAAGAAGAAGTGACGTCACGCGACTTAATGAAGAGATGAGCGTCTTTAAGGGGTCACGCGCTTTAAAATGTGATATCTTTTTTTTTGGAGGAGGAGGAGGAGGAGAAGGAGAGGAGGAGGAGGCGAGTCTCTTATTTTTTTCGGTAAACTAATAAAAAACACTACGATATAAGTTTTTTTCTTTTTTTCATTTTTTATTGTTTTACGAGCGACTGGAAGTGACTTATTGAACTAGGTAGAAGCGTTCTTTAGAGTGTATAAGGGGGGGGGAGGGGAGGGGAGGGGAGGGGAGGGAAGGGGAGGGGAGGGGAGGGGGGGGAGGGGGGCCCCTTTAAGATGCATGGGGAGGGGGGCGCTTTTAGGATGCATGGGGCGGGTGGGGGGGAGGGGGGGGAGGGGGGAGGGGGGCACTCTAGGGGGGTGGGGGGGCACTCTAAGGGGCGTTTGTCTCTTTTAAGAAAAAAAGAAAAGAAAAAGATTTCAATCGAGAGACACGCTTCTTCCTCTCGAGAGGAAGAAGCGTGTCTCTTCATTTTTTTTTGTTTAGGAAGTGAGGGTCTTTAGGATCACGTGACTGGAAGCGACTTGATGAAGCATGTGACTAGAAGTGACGACGTCACATGCTTTAATGAGCGGCGGCGGTGGTGCTGGTGGTGGTGGTAGTAGACGTTACTGTGGTCAGAGGTGATATGGTTTTTTTCCAACAGAAATCAGAGCTTTTATACAGAGGGAGTTTAATCCTATTTCCAACAGCACCCCAGCTGTCCAGCAGCCGCTCCGCTCCGTAAGAGCTTCTTAAGAGCTTACATGACGAGGGGTATGTCATCGCCATCTGTGGTGGCCAGCTGAAAATGGTGTTTTTTCCTTATCCATTAGCCTTACCTCCTACCCCCTACCTGAGGACGACTCTCTCCCCCTTTGGCATTCATTGTAACAAACGTCAGAGGTCAGGTGAAAATCGGATTTTCATGCACAGCCTTAGTCAGCTGTCACCCCTATTGAACTAGCCGGCCGCCGCCGGCCGGTCTACTCACCACGGCAGGAGGCGGTGATTTTTTTTTGTTTTACACTTAAGTCGCTCACCACATGCACACAACTCTACTCACAGACAGACACACCCGTCTTAGGGGGTCCTGCTTCACACGACACGCCTCCTGTAGTTTTTTGTATACACACTCTAAGCTCATGACTGCTTAATCCTTTATACAGCTAATGCGCGTTGAATTAGCACAGTCGGTACACCGCCCGCTCATGGCAGTCGATCTCTCAAAAAAAGGGGGAAAGAGATCCAGCTGAAAACGTCATGACTTATGTCTTTTGTTTCTCTTTGTGAATGTCCGCCGGTCAGCCGGCGGCAGCAACTGCTTAATCCTTTATACAGCTAACGCACGTTGAATTGCTGAACAAGGCAGTAAGTAGCTTAGCTCATGTCAGTCGATCTCTCAAAGGGGAGGGGGAAAGGGCTCCAGCTGAAAACGTCATGCCTTATGTCTTTTTGTTTCTCTTTGTGAATGGCCGCCGGTCAGCCGGCGGCAGCTGAACAGAGCCGTAAGTAGCTTAGCTCTAGAAGCGAGAAGGAGTATATAAGGGGGCTGGAAACACCCATTCACTCACTCAGTCTTTTGCTGCTCTCTACAGTCACCACCATGAGCAAAACACAACAACTAGTGTCGTCCAAGGATCTAATCGAGTTCAAGAACAAGAAGAGTACGCAGAACGGTGATCGTTTACCGTCAGCGTCTCCTCTTGCTACTGAAATTGAGACTACCGCCGCAACCGCTTGGTCTTATCACCCTCCCGCTGTAGCGAGCGCACGCAGCAGTAGTAGTGGTAGTAGTAGTCGTCGTGGTAGCGACGTTGTTACACTCGCGACGGTTGTTGCTGCTAAGCACGCTGCTGCTGCTACTGCTGCGCCTGCTGCGGCTGCTGGTGATCCTCGTGCTGCTAGTGCTGCTGCTACTGCTGCTGCTGCTGCTGCTGCTGCTGCTGCTGCTGCGCCTGCTACTGCTGCGCCTGTTACTGCTGCGCCTGCTGAGGCTGCTGCGCCTGCTGCTGCTGTGCCTGCTACTGCTGCGCCTGCTACTGCTGCACCTGCTAGCGCTGCGCTTGCTGCTGCTGCTGCTGCTGCTGCTGCTGCTACACCTCTTGCTGCGACTGCCGCTACTAGTACTGACACGCAGCACGTTGCACAGAACCTCTCCACCGCTACATCAACCGACGCCATCAATGCCGCTCGCGCTGAGACTTACAGCTATTCGGACACTCAGCCCCAGCAGCGCGTAGTAGACATACATGCCCTAAAGCAACAGGGTGAGACAGAGAACGACGCTGACGACGAGGCGTACGAGGAACCCGAAGGGTTACGGGCGCACAGTCCGTTTTTCGACCTCATTTCCACTGGTAGCGCGTCCGGTCTGTGGTGACTGCCCTCACCACCACCTTACGAAGTCGTGTGGTTGTCCTGTTCCGACAACGAGTCGTCTGATACCAGCGCAGACGCTGCTCCTGTTATTGGTTCTGCTGCAGTAGTACCTGTATCATCATACTTCAAAGCAGAGCCGTTAGGATACTTGTCAGACGCTATGCTACTGAAAATAAGTAGTAAGTTGCCGACATCAGATTACATACGGTTAGGTTCATACCTTGAAGTGAACTTGAAGGATATGGGATATCTCAGTTGTGAGACAAGTGTCATAACTCAAGCTAGAGAAATGTTCACTACTTGGTACCAGAAAAGTTGTACTACTAGGTGGAAGGACCTAGCCGCCGCCTTGGAAGAATCTTACCGTATGGACCTCATCAAATTCTCACGTGAGTACATGGACAAGCATGACATGTGGGATGGCTTAGAGAGTGGAGACATGGAGTGGAAAGTGCTGAAATATTTCTCTCTTTTAGCTGAGCTCTGCCCTAGAGACTGGAAGACCATAGGGATCCACTTAGGGTTGACTTCTCATGAAGTAGCTTTCATCTCTCAACCTGTGCCTTCTGACAGGACTGTGAAGAACCCTGTCTATGAAGTGCTGAGAGCTTGGAAGTACAACGAGACGTCTGAGCCTATGGCTCTGATGAAAGTGTTGCAAGACGACATGGGTCGCAGCGACGTCGCAATGTATGTTCAAGGGTTGTATGCAGCTGTACCCAAAGACATAAAAGTGAGCTGTGACACTCCAGTGTTGACCACTCTCGTCTGATCCCTGCAGTAAGATGGACATCTGTTGAATTCGATCCTAGACTACAGTCGCCTTTCACTATGCTAATAGTATCGTGTGGTAAGAGGCGTCTAGTATTCGAAGTGATAAATAACGTTTATTTTTTTTAATAATTGGTAAATAAGTGAAAAAAAAAAAAAAAAGAAAAACATGACGCAGGACGTTTGCGAAAAGTGTTTCAAAATTTTTAAAAGACCGTACAATCACGAGTGACCCGTAGAAAAATGAAGAACAATACCTAAGTTTTGCCCTCTATGCGGCGATGTCGATTGCTGAAAAGATCACCTGTCGACGCGAATCTCTGGACGAGGTGACTATCCCTCTACGTACATGCGCTGTACCGAACGGTGAGGAAACGTTCACGGCGAATTGGCCTGCAATACGAACGAGTGTCAGGATGCACGGGACTCGCGTGAGTGTAACAAACGTCAAACTACCAACCGGCGAGTTGAGTGACGCTGTAGATACTATGCGTCGCAATCTGCTTCACACAATGATAAAAGTGGGTTTCTCGGTAGGCTTACTCTTACAACACAGAGAAGACAAGAGCATACTGCGCTACTTTCACGTCTCCCAGAACAACGCAACTCTCATTACAACCGCTCCCTACTATAACTAATTCAGAAACTTTAGAAGAGCTCCTCTCAAACATGGAAAACGCCGTCGCTTGCGAGGAAGTACGGAAACTTTGCGACGCTGACACCAAGCGGTGCGCTCTTTTTCCTACTAATTTTGAACATTTGCGTTTACATGGGACCGGGCGGTTTTCCCATAGGCGGTAGGAACAGTCAGGACGGTCGAGTTGGAAAGAGAAGCCGTGTGTTAGATTTTCCCAACAAGGACAACCTCTGCGTCTTCCGCCACATTTCCTTTCACTTATACAACACCAGCAAGCGCGCTTCAAATTTGTTACGTCAGTTCTGTCCCGCTGCCACACGTGAAACTTTTCCTCCCGACGGACATTCCAGAATCTACCCTTACAACATTACCTTCGATTTCGAGGCTTTCTTCAGACCGTGCAGATGACCGTCGACCGAACACGTGTCCCTGCTGTGGGATCACGTCCCTTTGTCGGCTAGCGTCGCATACAACTTTCCGGGGTAGGAGGGGCAGTGTACGTCAGAGAATCCGACGCAGATTCCGACCCCTTGTTAGACCGAGTTTAAAATCACATAAACGAGAACGCCAAAGTCATCGAGAAAGCTGTGCTAGAAGTTTACCGACCAACGTTAGCGAAGTTACATGTGGCGATAGGTGAAGCTCTCCTGCTAGAGGAAGCGACATTCACCCCTTCTCCAGGCGGCTTCGCTGCAGCTCACACCAGACAACCGTTAGTTCAACTGAAGAAGCGGCTTCTGAGATACATCCGTCAAGCTCCAGTCGTAGGCTTCAACTCGGAGCGTTACGACTTGAACCTGATCAAAAATACGCCTTCACTCGTTCTTTGCCTCCGGAGACCGAAGAAACCAACAATTCAGCGTCATAAAGAGAAGCAATCAATACTTGACGGTTTACACACAGTTTTCTTGGACGTAGTAGTCAACTATTTGGCACTTGGTTACAGCTACGCGAATTATTTGCGAGCTTTCACCAGAAACGAAGAGAAAGGTTGCTTTCCTTACGAATGGATGACGTATACCAAGAAACTGGTAAACAGAACCCTGCCACCGAGATCGGCTTTTGACAGCGAACTGACTGGCGTCAAAATGGCCGAAATCCGACTACGCCACATGTCAGAAAGTTTAGTATGACAAGAAGAAGCAAACTATGAGAGATTACTTGATCCACTACAACAACGAAGACGTCAAACCTTTCATAGAAGCTTTTGAAAAAATCACGCTAATTTTTTCCAAGATAGCAGTATTGTCATGTTGAAAGACGAGATCTCTCTCGCCAGTTTGACTTTACAGGTCCTCTTCCAAAAACCTATAAGCTGTGTTCACAACGTTCCCTCCGTTCGACGCCGTCCTCCACGCTCTGATCAAAGAAAATCTAGTCAGTGGTCCTTCCATCATCTTCCATAGATTTCACGAGAAGGAGTGTATAAGTGTCTTATAAGTCGGCAGAGGGTGAATACTAGTGAAAAGAGAAGGCAGGTGTGCAAGTAGCTTTTTCTAACAGACACGTGTGTGAACTAAGCTGCTTAAGTCTAAACCCACCTGCGGTAGAAGCTCTGTACTGAGAGAGTCTTTTCAGCCGTTTAAGAGGCTTATCTAGGACAGGGTACATAAGGAGTGAAACGCCGCTCTCACCAGTCACACTTTCTCCACCCGCCCTTCATCTTCGTAGCATCGTCCACTCTACGCTCGCTCAGCACGTTACGATGATTAGTTCTGCTATTTTATTTATTTATGAAAGTGTTGACGCTACAGAGCATCGAAACCCTCTCGAAATGAGTCCAAGAAAGAAAAAGTAACTCCCACTTGAAGCAAGAAGAGAAACAGTGCCCTATGATGCATGTGAGGTAAAGAAACATTGGAAGGACGTCACCAAGGAGCAATGGATAGAAGCATGCTTCAACTTCATCGGAACAGTAGTTTCATTTGGACAGAGGGAGAAGATTTTGTTAGAGCTATTTTTCTTAGCTCCGTATACTTGGCCTGACTGTGGTGAAATTCCTTCAAGTTTGTCAGTCTTCGCCATACAAGTTATCAACTCCTTGAAGGAGCTTCGATATATGCAAGGCACTCAGGAGGAGATTGTCAAGAAAATGACGGAATTCGAAACAGGCGAAGACACAATATGGTGCGAGGAGACGACATATGCGGACGATGATCTGGAGTCCATCATTTGTAGCCCGTTGGAACATTATGTTAAAGACTTTGAGGACATGCTAGACAGCACTGAGATGAACCCGAAAGAGAGATCCCTTACTGCACAGAAAGAGGCCAAAGCTGTGTTGGAAAAGCACAAGTTTGGTCAAGGTTTCACTCTTCAAAGCAGCTGTGTGAGTGTGATAAAAAGTCTTGTGTTGAAACATTCAGACATGAAGTTTTCGCGTGCTGTCGACACACTTCCTTTGCCTGAACTGATGATGAACATGATCGACCCCATCGTACCAACACGTTTCGACTCTGCCAATTGTCCCATGTATAAAATGGTTTCAAGTTTTGCCCGTGGCCGATGGCTAAACGATCCACTGAAGTCAGAAAACCTCCTTGATTTAATCAACTGACTAAATGTATTTTCTCATACTAGTATTAGTAGCATTAGTAATAGCGGCTACTCAGTCTCGTGCAGCACAAGCAGCAGCATCTGTCAGCAGCATCCGTGACATCGTCAGCAGCAGCAGCAGCTGCACAAGCAGCACAAGCAGCCACATCTGTCAACAGTATCCGTGACATCGTCAGCAGCTGCAGCAGCTGCACGAGCAGCGCAAGCAGCACAAGCAGTAGCATCTGTCAGCGGAATCCGTGACAACGTCAGCAGCCGCAGCAGCGGCTGCACGAGCAGCACAAGCAGCAGCATCTGTCAACAGCATCCGTGACAGCGTCAGCAACTACAGCAGCTGCAGCTGTCAGCAGCTGCAACAGCTGCACGAGCTGCACAAGCAGCAGCAGCAGCAGCAGCGGTAGTGTAGACCGCTAAATTCGAGATGACGTCATGTCTGTTTCTTAGCATCGACATTCGACATGAGACCTAGTGACATTTGACATGAAGCTTGAAAAACATAGTGACAGGTGACATGAGCAATTCTTAAAATCGCCATGAGATATGAGCATAATTAAGCGACATCGATATGTGCCATGGCTATTTTTTTTTAAGACAAACGCCGTAGTCTCCTCATCCAGACCTCCGCTAGTAGCGCTCTATAAGCGCAAGCTGTGGCTGTGAACCCCCTCCTCCCACCGTACACACGGGTAAATATCAGAGTCGGCCAATGTCGCCAATACTACTCTCATACAAGGGTCAGGCGCTGCTGGACTATAATAGATGGGTCAAGGACTATTCTACTGAGGGTCAGGCTACGCCGGACATTCAATAACAAGCTGGACTTTGGCAAATTTGCTTGAAAGTCTGGCCAGCAAGAGTCCAGCATACTCTCCCAAGAGTTCAGCATTGCCAGACTATGGCATGAGGATCCCGCATGGTCAGACTTTCAAGCAAGTTTGCCAAACTCCGGCTTGTTATTGAATGTCCGGCGTAGCCTGACCCTCACTAGAATAGCCCTTGACCCATCTATTATAGTCCAGCAGTGCCTGACCTTTGTCTGAGAGTAGAATTAGCGCTATTGGGTGCCTCTGATATTTGCCTCTGTGTAGTCAAACCTCGCCTGAGAGAGACATACTTCAGAAAGAAACGAAAGCGGATTCCGACATCGGTGTGTGACGATCACTTAGAGCTTTTCGTGAAGATAAAAACGGAAAAAAAGTGCGAAAATGGTGTCCGCCGCCCGGCGGATGTTGTGAAAGACGTTACCTTCACGATCTGAGAACTTCGGGGCTTATGAAAGCGGCGTGAGAAGGTGACGGGATCCTAAGTCTCAACCCTAAGACTTACATTTGCTACGATCGAGTCAGCGGCACCGGTGAAAGAAAATCCCCAAAAAAAAGATAGCGTGCAAAAAGTGTACAGAAGTAACAAAACCCTAAAGAACCAGTCGTCTTCTTAGATGTTTTCGAAAACGAAAAACTCTCCTTGCGGTAAATAGAAATTTCAAAGTGGTACGAACCAAAAATGGACACTTACACCATAGAGAAAGATGACGTGCGCTACTTGTATTATAAGCGTCGCGTGCATTCTAACGGTGTGACAACGAGTCCTTTAAAATATGAAAAAAAAAGTGTGTTATTGATTGATTGAGCGCATCTTTTCAAAAATAGCGTGTTTATTAGAATTGAAAAAAAAGAAAATAAAAAAATAAATAAAATTATTGTTGTGTTTTATTTTCATACGTCTTCTTTTATTAGTAAGTAAAAAAAATTATAACAATTAACTAGCGTGTCCTCTTAAAGTGACACTTCCTCCGGTCGCTGCTGATCGCCTAATTAAGGCATGTGTCGTCGTCACTTCTAGTCACGTGACTCATCAGGTCACTTCTGGTCACGTGATCCTAAAGTCGATCACTTCCTAAACAAAATTAAATTAAGAGACACATTTCTTCATGACCCAACCAATCAGAGGTCTCCATTTGACCAGAAGTAGTCCCCTCATTTGCATAATGGGTCACTTCCGGTGTACCAGCCAATCAGAAGCCTCTAACTAAGTCAAGGTCACGTGACGTCACTTCCGGTATGCCCTTATATGGACATGTGAAGGTCACATGACGTCACTTCCGGTATGCCCTTATATGGGCGTGTGACGTCACTTCCGGTCAAATGGAAGCCTCTGATTGGCTGAGTCATGACCTTGACCTCTAACTAGGTCAAGGTCACGTGACGTCACTTCCGGTATGCCCTTATATGGGCATGTGACGTCACTTCCGGTCAAATGGAGGCTTCTGATTGGCTGCAGGTCGATTGAGTAATAAACAGTAGTTAACTATAGTCCCGTTCCGATACATACTATACTACTCATAATTACTCCATTTTCTCTTGCCACAAGAACTTCATCTGATCTATACCACCGTCCTTTTCCTTTTTAATGCCAACTCTGGTATTAGAAAGAAGGGAACGCATTTTTTTAAATGCATGGCTGGCGGTGCAATATAACATAAAGGAGCTGGAACCAGTGTCACTCACCTTTAGAGTCTAACAGCCAGGTGCAGAACACTATAGAAAACAGGTACATGAGGGGAGGCAGACTGCTGATAAGTGCTATATCTGCATTACTCCAATAAAATGCTACCTGCAGAGAATGGGCGATGGGACCTGTATCAAAGTATAAAGGAGAGTTTTAATGTAAGACTTGAATATTAGAATAATCCCTAAATAAAGGTGACCATGCACTGTCTATTTTATTTGGTTTTGTATGTCTCAACTGTTGAGGTGATGATGCACTAATGCAGCCCCGGCAAGTTACTCGCCAATACTGCATTGGTGCATCATGCCGACCCTTTAGGAGTGTCTCAACCCTGTAGGGTCGGAATGATGCATTAATGCAGTCCTCACGAGTAAGGCGCCAGTGCTCAATCAAGCATATTCCGACGAAGGGCATTATGCATTAAGGCATTAGTCTGTCCTTAAAGGGTTAAATAGTAGGACTAAGGCATTAATCACGATACATATATTCTATGTATTCCTATTGAAAGGAATGAACTATAACTATGATGTTGAAGACATTGGGTATGCCTTGATAGTGAGATTTGGATATCACCCTCATTATCTTCGTATAATATTGAACTAAACGCTGGGTGTTTCACTTACCTATAGCTGTCTGTGCCAGACCAAATATGAAGCAGAGCAGGCTGTACAGCAGAAGACAATACCAACGCCTTTTATACAGCCTCTGGGGTTCCAATTGCACTGAACTAGAAACCAAAATCAAAAAACGATATTATTAATATTAAGTTCATTTAGAAGTCCAGCATTTGTAATTGCCTGTAGGTGGCACCACGCTAACAACTTTCTATCCCGACAGGATTTTAGAACAGCAAGAGAAAAAGGGAAGGATATGGGATAGTATTTGGATAGTTTTTGGTAGTGACAACTACAGGCAAAGTATTTGTAAGAATACGACCGTTAAGACTATGCATGATTTATACATGTCATTCTGCAGGCCAACTAGTTATAAGACTATGCACCGTTTGCATTTTAAGACTATGCAAGGTTTGTAAATATCCAGGCAGGGCATCTTATTAGGGTTCCCAGTTGCAGTTGCGACTAGTCAGGATACATAAACATTTGCCTCAATCACAGTTCTATTTGGTAAATTGTTCTCCAGAGAAGTCTTCAAAGAAACTAGTTTGAGTCCAGTCACTCTGCTCCCTACCAGCACATGGCTTCAACACCTATTCACCCTAGCATGTACCAACAGGTTTAAGCTTCTTATCAGTCCTTATCTCTGTATACATACCCATAGTTCACAGATGCTGTGGGTGAACTGTTGCTGGCGGAGGAGTCCATCAGTCCTCCAGGGTTGTTAATACTGGATCCATGGCCTCCCACAGGACCCAGGAGGGGGGCCCTCTCTCTATGGTCTGTCTCCATACCTATTGTAGCAAGGTGCCGCTGCAAATCCAAATCCAAAATACATGTGTGATAATTTTATGAATAAGGAAATGTGAATAATGTGAATGAACATGAACAGTGGGGCTGGTGGATTTAGGGATGGAACTGTACAGCTGGTGAAAGGATGTGGAGGCTCTTAATACCACTCACAGATCGTTGCATATGTTTGTGTACAATGATAGAGGGCCCGCATGATGGCATCTATTCCGCATTAGCGAGATACAGTGGCTCTACCTTGTGGACCACTGGTAACAATCATAACCCTTTGCTCTGAAAGGACCAGCTCAGCCAAATCTCGTGGCCGAGATTAGGGTACAGGCAGGGTGCAGGTATTGTGAATAGGTTGTAACTGGACAATACTCATATCACCTTGTCCAGGATAGGGTAGTGGTTAGCACTGTGGACCCATGATGCTGAGAGCCCAAGTTCAAATCCCTACCAGGCCAAATAAGTGTATGTCCTTTAAATATACATTTCTAAATTTTCTTTAGCCTTGTGAATAATGTATTATGGTTCCAAAATCACTTTATTGTAGGGGACTCGAATCCCACTCGGATCGCAGTTATGTAAACCACCATAAGATGCTAGTTCGTGACCCGTATACAGAGGGCGCGAGTGTTGATAAAGGGGGCGCTGCGATCGGGTAGGGTGGGATATATAAGGCCAGAAGGCTCAGTGGTAGACAGACCTCATCAGGTCTCGTCCCGAACAAGAACCGAACTTAGATTACTGTAGTAGGAAACGTGAATAAAACTCTCTCTCTTTGCATCCAGAACGTATAAAGAACCTTCCGAGTTGTTTATTCTGCGACCGTAAAATACTAAACTCTACATTGGTGCCGTGGCGGAGGCCCGACCAAAAGAGGGGGAGGGGGAATCGAGAATTGAGGAATCGTTAGAGGATGGGGAACTAGATTGCAGTCTGAGGAATATAGATCGAGTATGGGCCAGTGCATCAAAAATGCAAACCCCAACTGAAAAACGAACCGCGAGACGGGAATTAATGGACTCGTTAGGCTTGATTACGCCGGGCATATTCGATATAGGTCAGAAGACGGAAGATAGAGATCGGAAGAGACGATTAGAGGAGGACCGGATATACCAGGAGAAAGTACGGGCCGATCAACGCATCATGCAGCAACAGTATAGTGCCATGAATGACGAGTTGGTACAATTGATGAAAGATAGGGATGATCAGATTGAAGCGAACAGAAGGATCACGATGGGGTTGAAGGAAGGAACGGAACAGTTATCCCGTGACAAAAATTACATCGCTAGTCAACTGGCTGAGCAACAGAGACTTCTAGCAATACAGAAGGGGGAGGAGAACTCCGTTCGAAAACGAATGGAGCAGGAGCGGATGATTTTAGAGAAGGATAGAGAAGAGGCAAAGAAGTCAAGAAGTCTGAGAGACCAGTATGAAATTGAGGTGAATCGACAGTCTGTGAAAATGAATTCCATTATAAAGGAACGTAAGGAAAAAGAGGCGGACGCGCTGCAATTTTTTAAAGATTATGAAGTAGAAAAAGAGAGAATTGCGGAGGAACGAAGGTTAGCGAAAGAGGAGTTGGAGGAGTTGAGAAAAAGGAAAGAGGAGGTTACCGATTCTTTTCTGGCCTACCAGATGGCATTGGAGGAGGAACGAAAGGAGCAGGAGGTTGATGCCCAATCGACTCCGAAGCCTATTCTGAAAGGTTTCAACCCTTTTACTAGTGAGAAAGGCATGTCAAATGTAACGGAAGGCCGATATCATACCGACCAGGACTCAAATAGACGAGTGACCATTGGTCATACCGACACGAGGGACATTACGCCGCGGGAAGTTCCGAAAGACCGGGTGAATCACAGCTACGGATCGTTGAACCCGTTTGCGGATGACACAATAAGTGGTCCGCAACCGCCAAGTGGAGCCCCGATATATAACGTCACGTACCAGTACGCTATGCCAGGTGCAGCACCGATAGACCCGCACAGTTTTAACTCCGGCCAGACCACAAACCCTAGTCAGACTCAGCATCCCGGAAGAAACAATACGGGCACCACCGGTAATGGTACCAATCAGGGTACAACAGGCACGACGGGTGGTGGCGGGAATGCTGGATCGGTTGCTGAGAAACGAAGACTTACGAGACGGGCTTCAATGTCCCCCGCCACAGCAGCGATTTATGACGCGGATCCTTGTATCCAAAGCATGGGCGTAGATTGTTGTAGCCGAAAGGGGGATGAGGCAGCGGAAATAATGGACTGGAGTCAGAGGCAGTCGGATCGCCTGGTTTGGAGTGCCAATGCTGCGAGGAAACCGATCCGAGAAACGAAGAAATTTAATGGGCTGGACTGGAAGGAGAGTTATCAGGACTTTTGTGATGATAACAAATATCACGGATGGGATAAGAATGCTTCACTGGGACCATTGATAAAATGGCTGAACGGGGGCCCGGGTCGGATTGCTGTTGATGAGTGGCGGTTGATATATGGAGACACTGGTACATACGACCAACTGGTCAATTCGGCGACTTATCTATTCGGCACCCTAGTGGCAACTGACCCATGGCAGGAGTTTCAATCTCGTACCCAGAAACCGAAGGAATCTCCGAAAATTTATGGACTCGAGCTGCAACGATTGCTCCAGAAGGCTAGACCGAACTGGAGGCGTGATGATGAATATTTTTTGGACGAATTATTCACGCACTACATTAAAGGATTGAGGGATCCGGCACATGCAAAATTAGTACAAAAGGAATGGGTTCGAGGCACATCCATGGTTGATCTGTTTGTTTCATTGGACCAGTTTGAAAAGAAACGTCGCTTGTTAGCAGGGTTCGTACCGCAGAGTCGGGTACATGCAGTACATGAGGAGGACAGGGATGATTCCTCCGGTGATTCGGAAGACGAACATATTGCTGGGGTCAAAGTGGACGGGAAAAACAAAAATCGATGGAAGAAAAGGTCTACTCCAACAGATACTCACGTCAGATCCGTTGAGAAACCCATAGAAAACAAAGTTGAATCCACCAGCAGTAATGCTCCGGAAGAAACGAGTATGGGTAAGATCATGGAGGCCATGATGAAACAGATGAAAGATATGATGGAGGTTAAACGAAAGCCGAGAACGGACCGATCAACTATTAAATGTTTCAGATGTCAAGAAATGGGGCATTTCGCCTCGTCTTGTACTGCAGAGAAACCCGTATGGAGAGAACGTAAGGAGGAGGAATCGGGAAATTAGAGGGGGTTATTAGTAACGGCAAACGGATAACCCCTGTAGAAAGTTGCCAAAAGGCCTTCGACGCGAATGTATTTGAATCAGGTACCGACCAATCGCCCAGCAGCACGGGTCAAGAAGAAGGGCCAGAATCGTGTGGGGCTGGGGGGACTAGTGAAGAAATTGCCATGGGGAGCAGAACCGGGAAACCGGACACTAGTACAGAGGACGGGTGGATAGAGGAGTTGACCAGAGTAAGTGGCATCCGCCTTCCCCGAGGTCATCCGTGTCTGACTTATTTGAAGAACCATGGATTCGATCTTGGGTTGGAAACTGATATCAAGAGATTCGCTAGTAATCCGTCTGTGTTGGACGGGAAGAGATGGTATGTGTCGGTATCTGTGAATGGCAGGTTGGGAGATTTTTTGATAGATAGTGGGGCTAGCCACTCCGTTATCTCCAAGAAGTTCTTCGATTTGGTGTCCGACATGGATGAGGACCTCACAACGAGGGTAAATGCATGTGGGGCCGACGGAAGCAAAATACCGACATTTGGTAGGACTTGTATGATAGTAGTATTGGGAGGAAGGGAATACGTATTTTCACCGACGGTGGCGGAGATAGAGGATGTTGGAATCTTAGGAATGGACTTTGCGTCATTATATGGCGCTATATTGGACCCGGTTACGGGCAAATTGAAGTTGAACCATCCGTATAGAGACCGAATCCAATGTATAGCCAAGAATGTTAGTGGAATGGCATGTGTAGCACAAACCGTAAAAATACCGCCCGGAACGGCCTGTGATGTCTTGATGTCATCCATCCGATGTTTTAGGGGTCAAGCGGGAGTATTCGAACCGGACATGGAAATGTTGAAGGAGAAGGGATTGGAGTCAGCAGACACTTTGGTGGGAAATGCCTCATGGGCAGTAACTCCTGTGACCAATCCGGGTTTGAAGACTGTATATCTAAATAAAGGCACTATAATAGGCAAGGTTGTACTCGCGGAGGCGGTCACCGGTAGTCGAATGGACATATGCAGTATAAGTGAAAAACCTGAACTGGAAGAGGGAGTGAATCAATTGTTGAAGGATTCCGCGTTGGAGAGTGACGAGCAGAAAGGTTTATTAAGGAACGTACTGGAGGAATGTGCGACGGCATTCGCAAAACCAGGAGAACCATTGGGGAGGACTGATAAAGTATTGCATTGTATAAAGACTGGGGATGCGGAACCTTTCAAAATACCATACCGCCGACTGCCTCTAGCCAAGAAAGTGGTGGCTGAGGAAGAAATCGGAAAGATGTTGAAAGAAGGGGTGATTGTCCCGAGTACGAGCCCTTGGAGTAGCCCGGTATGTATGGTAACCAAGAAAGATGGAAGCATCAGATTCTGTATCGATTATCGTAAGTTGAATGGATTGACCAAGAAGAACTCCTATCCTCTCCCTCGGATAGATGAGACTATTGATTCCCTGGGCGGAAATAAATGGTTTTGTACGATTGATCTACAATCCGGATACTGGCAGGTGGGAATGAAAGAGGATGATATGGAGAAGACCGCGTTTTCGAGCCATATTGGTTTATACCAATATAATGTGATGCCTTTTGGGTTATGTAATGCCCCGGCCACATTCGAGGCAATGATGGAGACTTTATTGAGCGACATCTTATGGAAGAAATGTTTAGTATATTTGGATGATGTCATAATATTCGGGAAATCATTCGAAGATTGTCTAGAAAACTTGAGGGTTGTATTGAAGCGGATTATATCGAATGGGTTGAAACTAAAACCGAAGAAATGTAGTTTGTTTCATAAGAGTATCAACTATCTGGGACGAATCATATCAACGGATGGAGTGAAGGCAGATCCGGAGAAGATTCGAACGGTAATGGAATGGTCGGCACCTAGAAGTCCAAAGGAGGTGCGCTCGTTCTTGGGTTTTTGTTCATACTATCGGGATTTCTTGCCCGGTTATTCGAAACTGAGTTATCCGATTCAAAGTCTGTCACACTGGACGCCGGGGAGAAGGAAGGAAGTGTTTCCGTGGGGTTTAGAGCAGGAGGAGTCTTTCCGAAAGATAAAGAACCTTTTCAAGGAAACCCCGGTACTCAGATATCCGACTCGGGATGGCCATTTCATTTTAGACACGGATGCCAGTAACGAATGTATAGGGGCAGCCCTTTCTCAGGTACAGGATGGGGAAGAGGTACCCATAGCATTTGCAAGTAACACGATGAATAGGGGGCAACGGAACTATTGTACGACCAAGAGAGAATTACTAGCGGTGGTTGTATACACTAAAAAGTTCAAACACTTTTTGTGGGGATCGGACTTTACGTTGAGAACGGATCATTCATCATTGAGGTGGCTATTGAACTTCAAGGATGCAGAAGGAATGATCGGACGATGGCTCGCTCATTTGTCAGAATTTGGATTGGATCATAGTCAGATACAACATAGGAAGGGTGCGAAACATGTCAATGCGGATGCTTTGTCACGAATACCTATTAGGAAATGTCAGAACACTGGTTGTACCGATTGTGGGGCACACAATGCTGTTTTAGCTGGGGTGAGGCATCCGTATAGGAATATGGAACCAAGTGTATTAGAATGGGGAGATGAATCGATTAGAGCATTTCAAGAGAAGGATCCGAATTGTAAGCGAATGAAGGAATTGTTAGAGGCAGGAGGAAGACTGGCAAGACCCGCAATTTCATTAGAGAACAGGGAAATCCGTAGACTAATTGCACAATGGGAGGAACTTGAAATTGTACAGAATACACTGTACCGTTGGAAGGTAAATGCCTTAGGAAATCGGATCCGACAGATTGTGATACCAACAGCCATGCGGAGGGACATAATGTTCTTCTGCCATGGACACCAGACCAGTGGACATTTCGGGAAAAAGAGATCTTTAGAACGATTAGGAAGGAAATATTACTGGCCAGGAATGAGTACGGATCTATTGAGATGGATAGAGACCTGCCCCAGGTGTTGCACTAGTAAGACGGGAAGCGGAATGGGTAAGATGCCTCTAACCCAGGAACTATTCGGGGTGAGATTCGCGAGAGTGGCTGTAGACATTATAACCGGATTCGTAACGACTCCCGAAGGTAATACTTGTATGATGGTGGTGACGGATTATTACACTAAGTATACACGAGTGTTTCCGATGAAGGACCATAAGGCTGCAACATGTGCTCGAGCGCTGGTGAAAGGTTGGATCCTGTATCTGGGTGTACCACTAATGTTACACAGCGATCAGGGACGGGAATTCGAATCAAATTTGTGGCAGGAGATGTGCCATCAGTTAGCGATTTGTAAGACTCGTACTAATCCATACCGGCCGCAGAGTGATGGACAGGTAGAAAGGTTTAATCGAACCCTGATACAAGTATTGAAGGGACTAGTAAATCAGAGAATGGATGACTGGGATGAACAATGTGACTTTGTATGTCATGCCTATAACAGCACCGTACATGCTAGCACTAACTGTTCCCCTAACTTACTAGTGTTCGGGGAGGATCTGATCATGCCCGCGGACCTGGTTTTTGGGGTAGTAGGAATGAACCCGGAGGTACCATGTCAGATAATGTTTGTGGAGGCTCTGAAAGAACAGTTTAAAAATGCATACGAATTGGTTAGACAAGAGTTACAGAAGAATGCTAAATGGCAGAAGGTCGGTTATGACACGAATCTTAAGACTAGAAGATACGAAGTGGGAGAATTGGTAGGCAGGTACCATGAACCGTTAGTAGGGATTAAATTAAGTGATAATTGGGATGGACCTTGGCGGATCACACAGCGGATCAGTGACAATACTGTGCTAATGAGGGATACGCATGGTAGGAATCAGAAATCCAACGTTGATCGGCTGAAACCGTGGAAAGGAAGGGAGTACTCCGCGGAAATGTTCAAGATGGGAACGGATGAATTAAATCAGATGAAGAAAGAAATAAAGAATATGGCTGTAAAACGTGGGGTGGGACGCCCGAAGAAACGGAAGGTGCAGGACGAAAACTCGCCAAAACGATCGGTGGGTAAGAAATCCAAAGTCTCGGCAGGCGAAGGGAAGCGCAGGGGGAAGACGTTGAGTGTGGCCCGCTCACCGTCCGAAAAGGCCCCTGTCGTCACCAGGTACCTAAAACCTCACCCAGAAGGGGTGAGACGCAGTCCTAGATTGAACCCAGGGACTGCAATTACCTAGCCTGAATCACAACGAATGTAATCCAGTTTTATGTTATGTCATATGATTATCCGGTGGGCAGACCGGGTATATCTGTCCTATGTGTTGGAACGATACCCAGGCACTGGAGGAGGGGATTAATTAACCGGATTAGAGTGTTCCTGAGGGTGGTGGACGGATAATCCGGCGGGTTGAGCATATGCCACCTGTAAATACATCTACTTATACTCCTGACGAGCTCACTCCGAACCAATGAAAGACTCCGACAGACAGCAATTAGTACCGTAATGAATGGCGCGAAAACCCCTTTGTTTACATCTGGAACGAGGTCATGAGGTCACGCCCCGAGCGAGATCTCATGGGGTAACACGCATGCGCGGAAGGTCGTTCCGGGTGAAAGAACCGCCATATTGATTTTTGGTGGACCAAAGGTCAACAGCGAGAGCACGAGGAGCAGTTGTTTTCAAAGCGAATTAGAGTTGTAAATCAAGGTTAGTGGGAGACCCGGGTTGCTTGTGACCACAGGCACCCGGTGAGGACCAGGAAACTGAAATTTATTTGAACCGTACCCCGAGAAAGAGACCGAAACATGGCGAGTTCTTGCCAACCCGTAGATGACAGTATCGATATGACCGATGTCATGGATGAACCGCTCTCACCCGTCACTAGAACCGAAGACGCTGCATTAGGCAACGTGAGTATGGAGGAGGAAACGGGACAGTACGACGAGAATGGCCGGTCTGTTTTTAAAGTTGTTACCACCGAACATACCGAACCCGACAAGAAGGGATTCGTGAGCCGTTACGATGGCCGGGAGCTATTTCTGGCTGATGAACTGACCGTAGTCCTGGAAGGAGGAGTACCGAAAACTCTTCCGAATGAACTGCGGGACTGTTTGATCTCTATATTGGGGGCTGATGTTTATGAATCGTTACCGTCAAACTGGCTGCTATTCTTTCCCGAGATGCAGAAGGGATTGAACGTGCACGAAGGGTTTCGCAAGGCGGTATTTGACTGCGAGGTGATGTACCGGGAGAAACGAATGCCGGTAATCCCAGTCAGTGTTCCGGGAACGACTCGAGTAGGAATAACCGGACTCGACATCCAGGCGGATATATATTTTAGAGAACCGGAAAAGAAGATCTTGCCTCGAAACGTAGAATGTTGGGAGAAGCTAGCGAACCGGAAAAGGAAAACTAAATTATACAGTATCGACATCGATGAGTTTTATGATCGATTGGAGGAGAGCGACGATGATCCGTCTCGCAGAGACGAGATCATAAGTGCTCTGATCCGAGAAGGAAAGAAAACCAAGGGATATGATCCGAAAATGAACAGAGACCCGTCCGAAGAGGACGAGAAGGAGAGGATAGCAGAAAAGTTAAGGAAAGACGCGGTAGAGAAAGGAAAGGTAGTGCTCCGGAAATCGAAAGTAAAGAAGGACAAGAGTGAGGAAAGTCTGACGGACACGGATTCGTCCGACTTTGAGAAAGTTCTGAGTCCGAAAGAGAAACGAGCTGCTAAGAAAGGGGGGAAGTGTAAGAACCCGAAAACGCCAATAGTAGATCTAACAGTTGACCCGAAGACAGTAGTGAAGGTAACTGAAGGATTGAAACAGAAGGAACCGACGTCCGGACAGCTGAAGGCAATACAGGCTGCTGCAAGTGCCGGGGTAGGGGCCATAATAGAGAAAAGGAAGCTGAAGGATAACGTCGGATCGGGGGAGGATGAGAATATGAGTGAGGGGGAAGGTGAACAGGAAGAGGAGGGGGATGAACCGACGGAGAAAGTTCCGAAACCGAAAATGACAGAGGAGGAATTTGAGCGGTTGCAGGAGGTGTACAAAAATTCAAACACCGAGTTCCGTCTGTTCGTACCCGCCTCGTTCGAGGAATGCGCCAAAGGACCGACCAAATATGGCTGCCCCACGGAATATAACATGGAAAACGAATCAGATGATGAAGATTGGCTCCGACCGACTATCAAAGACCCGCTACCGTCTGACCACTACGAATGGTGGTTCAACCAGATCCGGCATCATTCGGATGCATACTACAGTAGGGATCATCGTTGGAAAATCCGATGGGCCTACAAAGAGTGGTATTTGGTGAAGGGGGAAACCATCTGTCCGTTTGCCTTGTGCTTAAAGAATCCGAGACCGAAACATTACACAACGGCCCGTAGATTCCTCCGGCACCTAACCGAACGACATATGCATCACTCGGTGGTGTACGAATGTCAGAAGACGGAGGCGACCCGAGAAAATCAGAAATGTGATGGCTGTGTAACGACTCGGAGGGCGAACATGGTTCGCCATTATAAAAACTGTCACACTCCGGGTATGAGTGCTACTGTGGCCCGAATCAATAATTTGCACCGATTATGGAGAGAGAAATACGACCGAATGGGCAGGGAAGATTTTCAGGGGATATCGACCATGACGGAATGCTGCTGTGAGGTAGCCGACGCCCGTAATGGTAAACTGAGTGCTCGAACCGCCTTGTTACTGGATCGGGGGAAGTTTGATATGCCCCAGGAAATGTGGAACCAGGTAGCGGAGTTCCGAGGGGATCCACCTAGGAATCGAACTGACACTAAACGTCAGGCAAGCCGAAGTCCGGCACGGGGTGATGCAAAACGGGGCCGGGACGAATCACCTTCAACCTTCCGGGTACCCCACAACCGATCCGCCACGACTGCGTATCAGTCACCTTTGAACCGTGGCCCGATCAAACCTACCCCACCCGCTCCGTCTAAACCCGCTCCGTGTAAACCCACTCCGAGTCCAGCTGATCCGTTAGTATGGAGACAGCCGTCGGTTCCGTCCGATGATACAACGGACTACCCGGAATTACAGCTACCTCAGAGTTCGCTGAAACCACCAGCAACTCCGATGACCACTGTGCCCGATAACCGGCTCCGGATGTCTACGAAACCGGTAGTACACTATTTCGCAGCGGCTGAGAAAGTTGAATGTGAGGGTGCTCAGAAATTAGTAGATGAATTTCAGGAGGCACAGAAGGAGTTAGCGATCCGTTTCAACGCCGGGGTCGTTAACCTGTTTGCTGATTCGGTGGTCGCCATTCAGAAGACACATAAGGACCGTTATAAAGAAGAGAATGACAAGGCATTGGAGGAGGCTCGGGCTGAATTAGAGAAGGTCTACATTGACAAGGAAAAGATGTTGAATGAAGAAAAGGCTAAATTAGAACAGGATCGTAAAACCGTTACTTCCAGCACCGCCTTACTGCGGAGGAAACTATCTGATCTCGATGCCAAAAATGAGGCAATGAACGTTAAGTTCCTTGAATGTTTCGGAGTGTTTCTGGACGAATGGGATGGGACCCGATCCGCCGCGCTAAAACTCCTGGAGGAGAAGGACGCTTTAGACGGATAGGGTGTGATGAACCGTATTGGGGCTGAATCGGAATGGTAGGGGTAGTAGAATCGAATGGGACGTACGGGGAAAAGAAGAGGAGAGCACCTTTACACCCGCTGACAGACGTAAGTCTGAAGGCGTGCCTGATCCATCAATTCCAACAAGGATCAGGGAACGAGGAGCTACGACTGGAGATGAGAGATGATACAATCGATATGATGCGGACCCGGAAAAACTCGAGGGAAAGAAGTGGAGAGCACCTTTACACCCACCATAAGATTCGCTCTTCTTGGTGTGCCTGATCGAAGCCAACAACGATCAGGAAAGCTGTTGAAGAGGAGAGCGCCACGGACCCGCTGTCTAAATTTTTTTGACAAGCGTGCCTGATCAATACTAGTACATTGATCAGGGAGCAGTGTATATATTGTATAAACTGTTATTCTGGATAAAGAGTAGAGCTGTGATAGTATATATTTTCGGTATGTGTCATATGTATATATATCCCCACGTGGGTGCACGAGTGTTACTAAGTTAATATGAAGCGTGTTAAGCCGTTCGTATTGATAATACTTGTGCCATGTTAGTAGTATTGTATGTATCGGAACGGGACTATAGTTAACTACTGTTTATTACTCAATCGACCTGCAGCCAATCAGAGGCCTCCATTTGGTCACGTGACCCCCTCATTTGCATAATTACGTAATAGGCCACGCCCCCTCATTTGCATAATTACGTAATAGGCCACGCCCCCTTGATCACCAGCCAATCAGAGGCCGCCATTTGGTCACGTGACCCCCTCATCTGCATAATAGGCCACGCCCCCTTGATCACGTGACCCCCTCATTTGCATAGTAGACTACACCCCTTTGATCACCAGCCAATCAGTGGCTTCCATTTGGTCAGGTGACTCCCTTTGCATAATAATGGATCACGTGACCCCCTCATTTGCATAATAGGACCACACCCCCTTGGTCACGTGACCGGAAGCGCTCTTTATTTGGAAAATAGGCCACACCCCCTTGGTCACGTGACCTGACCCCCTCCCTCATTTGCATAATATAGACAATAGACAGACCACGCTTCCCTTTTGGTCACATGACTTGGACTAGCCAATGGGAGGCTTCTATAAGGGGGGAGGGGAGGGGAGGGTGGGAGGGGGGCACTTTAAGATGCATGGGGAGGGGAGGGGGGGGAGGGGGGCACTATTTATGGGGTGGGCGGGCACTTGGGGGGGAGGGGGGGCCTTTGGGGTCTGCTCGGGAGAAAAAAAAAAAAAATTATCTGATCTCTAGGGAATCGCTTCCTCTCTACCCCCCTTTAGGGGGGTAGGGAGGAGGCGAGTCGGAGGTGACTGTAGAGGAGTTTTTCGGTGACTTGATGACTTTCAAACGACTGTGCTGATAGTTGATGAATTTGACTTTTTGACTTGAATATTTCATGCGACTTTGTGACTTGTAAGCGAAAGCGAAAGCGACTTTGCGGCCCGTAGCCCCTTAAATAAAGAGGTGACTTTGTAACCTCAGGGGGGAGATCCTTCTACACCCCCACGGAGTAGAAAGGATCTCGGTTGATTGACTGTACTTTGACTTGTTGTTGTAAACAAAAAAAAACAAAAAAAAAAAAAAAAAAAAAAATCAATGAATAGAACGACCCCCTCATTGCTAACAAAGGAACGCCTTTTGAATTACACAAATGACCCTCTTTTTGTAGGGGTTAGCGGTAACTCGACTTGAATTAGAGTATTAGGGAGAGCAAAACGCGACTACACACCGTCTTAGACTGTCGTCTTACGGACCGGATAACAATAACCCTAGTTACCTCGGTTACTGTTGCTCAAGAGACGGCAATGGATCTGGTCACGTGGATACTGAAAGAAGGTCTACCTATAACCACCACGCTAGTTTGAACGCGGCGGGTATGAGTCATCATGGGGGCCCTTGACGGGTGGGTCCTCCCCATGCAGCCGTATGTCGAATTTAAGAAATGCCCATGTCACACGTCACTAAGGGAGAAAACGTTTTTTGAAAATATTTAGAACCCGAATTTGAGCATTCTGGTACATTTTTAAGGACCCAGTCACTGCAAAGCCGAGTACCATCCAAGAAAAAATAAAAAAATTTAGCGAAATGTTTAGGCTTGAAATGGCACTTTTCTGATGCACTCTTTGAACATTTTTTTTTTTCCTCATGTCACTATGGTCCATGGCACATGTGGGACTCAAGAAATGCCACATGTCCCATGTCACTTAGATGTCCGTGCCCGTGTCGTCGTATCGAATTTTAAGAAAATGCCCATGTCACCATATCGAATTTAGGGGTCTAGTGACATCAGCATGTCCGGCTATCCTCCACAAATTTAGCTCTAAAATGTTTACTTTTTTTTGGGGCTGATTTTTCATCATTTTTAAAAAACAATAGGTTGTTTGAAATGTTTGCTGTTGTAAATAGAAACAAAAACAAAACAAAGCGCATGGTAAGATTATGTCACATTGCAAGTGGCGGGTCCGCTCGAGGCTTATTCAGCCTCTTCGTGGATCCGCGACTGCCAATGTGATCATATACTAATCACCGGCGTTTACGGTATCATATACTAAGGTATGAGACGGGTCTTACAGAAAAGGTGTCTAAAGAGCCCTGTGACCTGATTGAAATGACGTCAGCGTCGTCTGCTCGTCAGTGCCCGGCTGTAGCCCGTAGGACATGTTATTCTGCTTTTCTGGATGTTTTGAAATATTTTGATTTAACTGTTAATACCTAATAACAAGCCTCTGAAGCAGATTTTTGATCGAGCACCTGTTCTCTACTCTTCCATCGATTAGCTGCTTCAGCAAAAAAAAAATCGCGCGCGCGGTCTAGTCTATATGACGGAGTCGCTAAAGCTCTGTTTAGAGAGTGGAACTTGACCTTGAGTATAGACTCAGTACTAACTGAACGCCCCGCGGGGTCACCCCTCACGTGGGAATATGTACAAGCTCTGGTTCTTCACTTTACGGCTTGACTAAAACTGAGACGCGTCCATGATAAACTCTAGCCTTTTTTTTTCCTTTACTAGGATCGAGAGAGAGATTTTAAATGGGGCGGTTATCTAAATAGCGTGGAACTAAAATCAGGCTGCGGCAGATAGTATCTCTGCGCACCTCAAGACTCAACGTAACTTTCACTCTCCAGCAGAAGTTTAGTTGTGACTAATGATGGGCGGCGACCGTCGTGCACCGGCGGACATTGGAGAGTGTTGGAGAGCTGAACCTTACAGACATATAAATCAATCGCTTTGGTGGAAATATCTCGCCATAGATTGGAACCAAATACTTATCTAATGGAATCGTTATCAGTTTTCAGTTTTCTTGCCGTACAAAATTTATTTCCCACTCTTCACGTGGTGATAGCTGAAGGTCGCTCGTCGTAGGTACGTGTGACCGGAACACCCTTTTTGTTTTTGGCGCGGGTTGACATCAGATTTGTACCGTACTGTCGCGATTAAGAGCTCTGAGGGAGGGCTTTTCAATTCGGTGAAGTTCTTACTCAGGAGCTATATACAAGCTAGGCGCTGGCGCTTATTCAAAGTCGCGATTTTAGTGCTTGAGAAAAAACATTTGGAGGCTCTTATACTCCGGCGCTTATAAAAGACCGGCACGCTTTTCAACACTAGTTGCTTTATCGCGACCGTACGGTATGACTTCGGTGTCAAAAGATCCCAAACTCCAAATAAGGAAGTGAAACGCCGTCGTCTGTCTACCTCGTGCGCGTCATAGCGTCGTCGAAAATAGTGTGACGTCAGCATCTCTCAGGCGGCTAGGAAGTCAGTTCGACAAAATGGCTCACGGAGTGAACTTCGTGGCCGTTTCTCGATCTATGATCGATGCGGCCGTGGAGAAGGAATTCGTAGCCGTGCAACAGAGAGAGGAGGCGGAGAGACAGAACTTCGTGGCCGTTTCTCGATCTATGATCGATGCGGCCGTGGAGAAGCAGTTCGTAGCCTCGCTACAGAGAGAGGAGAGACAGCGGACTGCTGCTGAAGCAGAGGGTGTGGTGGATGAGCTGATCGAGAACGTCGCTGATCAACTCATCCGCCGGTGCGTGGAGCAGGTCAAGCAGCAAGTCTGCATGGAGGAAGGCCTACCGCCCGCCGTGCTGGAGGAGCTGCTGAAGGACTGCCACGCGTTATGACCACGCCCTCCGCTTCAGCAGCAAGGTCCCTGCGACCCTCTCTCTACCAAACGGTCCTTTTAAGGACCAACCACTGATCACAAAAGTTGAAAATCAATCTCAATATAATATACGCATCAGAAAAACCCCTAATACGCTCTACACTGAAACCCTGTTGAGTAGGTAGATCGAGTTGGGCATTTTTTTTTAGGAAGGGCAATCAGGTCATCGTGTGGAGATCATCAGGTGTCCTGTGTGTGTGTGTGTGTGTGTGTGTGTGTGTGTGTGTGTGTGTGTGTGACTTGGTGAAACCAGCAAACTGGGGACGTTCATAGGAACACACACCTACAAACTGGGGACATCTTCCGAACCGGGGACCCCTCACTTTGCATGACCTTGAGAAATGGGGAGCAATGGGCCCGGATATCACCAATGACTTTGGAAAATGATTATAAACACAATTTCTTGGGTGTCAACAAAATGTCCCCAAATTGGTCTGGACGTACTTGTGCTGTGTGTGAAGAATCGATTCTAAATTTCTTTAATTTTAAGCTGTGTGTAAAAGTCCCCTATTTGTTTTGCACACAGAAATGTCTGTGTGTCCCCAGTTTGTCCAGTGATGTGGGTGTCTTGTCTAATTAGATAAATTAGCATTTCTGACCTCATAGGAATTAATCCAGTGTATCTAGTATAAAAACTGTCATAAATTAGAGTCCAACATTGAATGTATGTTTGGGCAAACTGGAGACTATCCCTGGTTCCTCCAGTGATGTGGTTGTATTGTCTAATTAGCTAAATTAGCATTTTTACCCTCTTAGTAATTAATCCTGTGTATCTAGTACAAAAAGCTGTCATAATTTAGAGCCAAACATTGAATGTGTGTGTGGGCAAGCTGAGGAATATCCTTGATCAAACATGCCTACACAGTGTGTGTATGCAAATAGACGACGACAGGACTTAATCTAAGAAATGCAGAGAGTGTATGGAAGCTGAGTCTTTGATTTTTATTGGATATCACTACAAGTAGAACCGTTCAACAGGTAACAAAGACAATGTGCCACCACCATATAAGAAATATGAAGGAAACTTTATAATTCCATCCACAATACAAGAATCAACAGTATCAGGCAGTAACATAGGCTCAGGCTGTGTGATGGTGAATGCAGTGTGTGTATGCAAACTGGGGACTTGGGCTGAGGTATGGGACATACAATGTGTGTATGCAAACTGAGGACTTGGGTTGAGGTATGTTGGAAACAGTGTGTGTATGCAAACTGGGGACTTGAGCTGAGGTATGGGACATACAGTGTGTGTATGCAAACTGAGGACTTGGGCTGAGGTATGGGACATCACCATCATCACCATAAAGTTCTATGGACACATTTTCTTCATTTATTAGGCTAGAATTGATGCATCTCTCCTGCATAGACTGCAAACTGAGGACTTGGGTTGAGGTATGGGACATACAGTGTGTGTATGCAAACTGAGGACTTGGGCTGAGGTATGGGACATACAATGTGTGTATGCAAACTGAGGACTTGGGTTGAAGTATGTTGGAAACAGTGTGTGTATGCAAACTGGGGACTTGAGCTGAGGTATGGGACATACAGTGTGTGTATGCAAACTGAGGACTTGGGCTGAGGTATGGGACATCACCATCATCACCATAAAGTTCTATGGACACATTTTCTTCATTTATTAGGATAGAATTGATGCATCTCTCCTGCATAGACTGCAGATCAATTAGAAAGGTCCATAACATTATGCATCACCATACGGACCCAAAATCATCACCATACGGACACATTTTCTTCATTTAGTAGGCTGGTATTGATGCATCTCTCCTGCATAGACTGCAGCTCAATTAGAAAGTTCCATAACATTACGCATCACCATACGGACCCAAAATCATCACCATACTGACACATTTTCTTCATTTAGTAGGCTAGAATTGATGCATCTCTCCTGCATAGACTGCAGATCAATTAGAAACATACATAACATTAAGCATCACCATACGGACCCAAAATCATCACCATACAAACACAATCATTTTCTTCATTTAGTAGGCTGGTATTAATGCATCTCTCCTGCATAGACTGCAGATCAATTAGAAAGGTCCATAACATTACGAATCACCATACGGACCCAAAATCATCACCATACGGACACATTTCTTCATTTAGTAGGCTAGAATTGATGCATCTCTCCTGCATAGACTGCAGATCAATTAGAAAGGTCTATAACATTAAGCATCACCATACGGACCCAAAATCATCACCATACGAACACATTTTCTTCATTTAGTAGGCTGTAAATGATGCATCTCTCCTGCATAGACTGCAGATCAATTAGAAAGTTCCATAACATTACGCATCACCATACGGACCCAAAATCATCACCATACGGACACTTTTCTTCATTTAGTAGGCTGATATTTATGCATCTCTCCTGCATAGACTGCAGATCAATTAGACAGGTCCATAACATTACACATCACCATACGGATCCAAAATCATTACCACGCAGACACATTTTGCAAACCCTGGGAACCAGCTGTTTGACCTGAAACACATCATGCATCACCATACAGACCCAAAAGTATCACCATTCGGAAACATTTCTCCTCTTTACTAGCTTAGAAAACATTCCTTTGTAGACTGTGGATTGGTAGAACATGTCCAATAAATCATGCATCACCATACGGACCCAAATTTATCACCATACAGAAACATTTCCTAAGCCCCCATAGTGCCTCTATCACAATGATGTTTGACCTGAAGCCCCATAGAGCCTCTATGACAATGATGTTTGACCTGAAGCTGCTATAGTGCCTCTATCACAATGATGTTTGCCCCGCAACCCCCATAGTGCCTCTATCGCAATGATGTTTCACCTGAAGCTCCCACGATGCCTCTAGCTCAATGATGTTGGACCTGAAGCTCCTATGTGCAAGTCCTATCACAGGCATGCTACAGGTGGACCTACAGGTGATATGAGGCATGACACATATGTAGGGGCTAGGGTTATATGGGGTTTATATGATGGGTTCTGTTGGATGCTGTGTTGCGAACTCCGTCCGAACCCTTCAGCCTGATGGCAGGTGGCAGCACCTGCCCCGGGCTTGGGGTATGGACAGAGGTCGCTATAGGCTTCCGGTCTGCGTGTACGCGCGCAGGCTGGCTGCCTATATATAGCTGGCATTCGATGGGACTCGTCGGTCACTCTGGATCCATACTTGGACAGAGGCCCTGTGATCGTATCGGCTACAAGCCTACTGACCCGCTCCGAACTCTATAGGTAGGGACCGGGTAAAGCACCAGGTGGCACCATGGTGTGAGGGTCTATGAATGCTGTACAGAGGGAGTTCCCCATGTAAATGGGAGACACCCTCACTCTGGCCAACACTGTGAGCCTCATTTTGGGAGTTGTGTGATGTCATGTGATCCACTTGGAAGAAAAAAGATGGCCAACAAGAAGAGACCAAAGGTTACCACAGTTATGTAAGTTATCTGGCCCCTGTGATTTAATAACATAATGATACCATTTAAACAGTGCGAATTGACATCAAATATTGAATCACCAAAATTCACCGCACCATAGGGGTAGTTCTATATTACATGCTATTGCATTTTTTCAATTTTTAGGTTTTTTGGTTAAAGCACCTGAAAGCACCAGCACATCTTAATGTTGGTGTCTGACTAGCTATCTATAGCTCCTTATACACTGATTTGCCGCCTGTAAGCTCTAAGATAGTACCACATTGTTACATAATAGCATATATGGTAATCTATACTTAGATGATTGGCCCTATTCATAGATTCTGATACATTGTACCATTATGACCATCCCTCCTCCAGGGTCTGCTATCCCTCCTCCAGTGTCCCCCATCCCTTCTCCAGGGTCCCACATCCCCATGTATTACAAACCCAACTGATGGTATCAGATGCTACCTACAGGGTGACTCCTTTATTTAGGCTGACCATCACTCCCAGGTCTTCATGCTTGATCACCATCTCTGTGTCCGTCTATCTCTTCTAAATGTTCCAAACTGAGTATTTTCCATACCCATTGTGCATGTTTTAATGTTACCTCCAGGGTCTTATGCATTCCTCCAGGTATCCCAATTTTACCACAGTCATGGTCTTAATCCTTCTTCCCTTATGCCACATACCTGCCTATTCAAATGTAGTTTCCTACCTTTGGCATCATTAAATGTGCTAAGACACCCTAGCTTGTGGTAGTCTGCCTGTCAGCAGAGAGCCAGTCCCAAATCACAATTTCACATAGCAGATGCACTCCCCACATCCAACATTTCAAATCCATTTTCTCAGCTTCTAATCAAGTTAGAAACAAAATAAAACTGATTTGGAATACCTATAGCATACTGCAACAGATTTAAGGAGAATAAAAATTGTTGTAGGGTTTAATTTTTTTTTCACCTGTCCCTACTATAGGGGGTTCGCACTGATATAGCTTTGCCTGTCTAGGTTACTGAATAAACCTGTGATTCGCAACCTGTACACTTGATCCGAACCGTGTCGACTTTGGTTCTTTACTTAACAACATAACAATATTATAAAGGACAAAGTATCGTTTATTACACTGGTGCCGTGACCAGTTCTGAGTGAAAACACAGGTTAGCCTGTGCAAAGCACAGACCACATACTCTGGCAGGAGTACGGAGGTCTCCCGATGAAGTGCAAACTTCATCCCCGGAGGGGACATTTGCCGTAGAGGAGGTAGATACCCCAACAAGAGGTGCAAATGTTCTACAGGGGGCAGCCGCACCATCAAGAGTGGAGGGCCCAAGTTAATGAGTCGGTCATTAGAAGAGATGAACCTGTCAATGTTTAACATTGGCGGGTCCCGTGCAGCGGCTCCTACACCTCGGATGTACGGCAATCCAAAGGAAGGTCGCTTTGATGACTACAGGGAGGCAAGAGTGCAGGAACGACTGCAACTTGCCCAAAGAGAGTTGATGACCGTACAGACCAAGTCCTTAGAGTGGTCTGATAAATTGATTTCTCTGGAGGGTGCGATATGTCACCGAAACTCCCAAGATAAAGGAGAAAGACGCAAGGTTATCAACTTTGCTGGAAGAGAATGAGAAACTGACGCAGTCCTTGAGCGTGGTCAGGTCCGAATTCCATAATGCGAACACGGACTTGAACCAGATTTGCGAAGCCAGAGATAGGATGGCAAATGAAGCTGTGGGTCTGCGAACGGACACCCTGAAGGAAGCCCCCCACAGTCTAGCCGCTGAATGGGAGGTGCTGAGGACGAAGAAAATGCTATGCAGGCATTTTTGTTAGAAGCTCGCCAGAGCTTGCAGGACAGTAGGGCGGACTGTAGTAGTACCTCCTTCGCCTCTGCGGATAATGGAAGCCCGACAGCTGCCCATTATATGAGTTTCACGGACACTCCAAATCTACCAGGTGGACGCGGAGTAACGATAGAAATCCTTTGACCGACTGGGTAACTACTCAGCAAGAGAAATTGCAGAAGCAAGAAAAGCTATTGGAGGAGGAACGTCTGAATAAGGCGGCGATCCAAGAAGCAGCAGCCAAGAAGTATCATACTCCGATAAGCTTGGCCGAATGGCAAACCTGTCAAACAGAAAAGATGTTCCAGGAGCAAAAAGCTCTGGAAGACGAGAGACGGGAGTTGTTCTGACAGCAGGAGGCTGTCATAGAGCAACAAAAGAAACGTATGAATGAAAATGCTGTGATGGCCGAGGAGTTGGCCGAACAGGAAGCCGCAGTACTCAAAGCCCGAGCAGAAGGATTGAGAGCTGCTGGAGAGGCTGCAAAAGCTAAACTTGCGCAGGCCCAACAAGAACAAGAGGCGGAGAGACAAGCGAAAGAGCTTGAAAAAGAGAAGGCGGAGCATCAGTTGTTACTGGCTCTGTCACAGCAGTGTCAGTATATGACAGATGTGGAGAAGAATTGGTGGTTCAATCAGGGGATTGATCCAACCAAAGAAGTGGTAGCGTATGGCACGTACCAGGCGTATCTGGAGCGGCTGAAAGCTGCGATTACAACAGGGGGGTCTGCCGAACCAACAAGTCCGAAAAAGACTCCGAGGAGGTCAATCCTGAGTTCAGCAATGCAGGAGATGTACGACACGAACCCTGCTATAGCTGGGATAGGATTGCACAATGTGGGAGTAGAACAGGAGGCGGATAACTGGATTGCATCCAATCATGCGAGACGCCGCGCATGCGCTTTGTTTTGGAAACAAAAGCGAGGGAACTGCCATATTGATTTTGGCGTTAGCCGGATCAGTAGCGGCGGCAGGTTGGCAGTGGTGGATCGCGTTTTTGGGTGAAATTGAAGAGGAGCAAGTGATTTAAAAGAGGTGGTAAGCGAGTACACTCTTTTCTGAGGTCGTTGTTACAAAAGAGGGTGGCGGGGAACTTTGTGTTTCCCGTCAACTCCTCTGTCGTAAGACACCCTGTGCTGGTAAGGATGGCCGAGCAGCAGCTCCACCACTCCGAACCACTTGTTGACCCCGAGACGGCTTCAGCCGTCGAGGGACTTGTGGGAGCCAACCCCAACTCGGGGGACGAGCTCAGTGAGAGGATAGCGGAGATGCAAGTCGACCCCGCTGTCTCACTGATCCAGAAGTCACCTTCGCCGGACGTCGATGATGACTTCGAACTGCCCGCAGGATTGGAGCTCTCCGAGAAAGAGTCCGAACCCACCGGAGCCGCTTGCCGACCATCCCGGTTGGTAAGTCTCAGCATCTCGCCGGCCTTGAAAAAGTCGGTGAACCGTCGACTGTCCATGAAGGACAATGTTACCCACAGTGACGACAGTGATGCCTCGGGTCCGAAGACTCGTTGCAAGAAGACTAACCGGAGTAGATCCAAGTCGACTGACCGACCTGGCTGAAAGGTTATTAAGCAGTCCGGGCCCGGCAAGAAGGCTCAACCTAAGGTTGAGAAGTCTGAGCCGAAGAAGCCCGAACCCAAGAAACTTAGTACTCCGAGTACTAAGACCAAGAAGGATCCGGTGGCCACCAGTAGTACTGTGGTAGCGGATCCGAAGAAGTCCAAGGCCAAAATAGATGTGAAAGCCGACATTAAACCCAAGGGCAAGGTGGAGGTGAAAACCGAACCCAAAACAAAGGGTAAGGTGGACATTAAAACCACGAGTTCCGCCGGACCGAAGAAATCCGGAGAAGCTACAACGCAGAAACCGGTTCGGGAGACTACGACCAAGAAATTGGATACACTCCCGATAACGGATTTGTTCTCCCTGTGAAGAGGACTAGACGTGAGTCCTGCAGTGGTGGCTACTGCAGCCCTTGCCACAGCGGCAGCCACTGCAGTACTCGCCGAGCACAGCGGTACCGGAGCTCGTCCGAAGACGAGCAGTACGGTGGGCATTATGGAGGAGCCTCAACCTCACCTGGAAGAGGCTATGGACGAGGACTCCACTACGGTTGGAGCCCAGGTGGTCGCCACGCTAGGAGAAGTCCTGGCTGACGCAGTGACCCCCCCCCCGAAGGAGCCTGTGCTGGATTCGGAGCATCCCGCGATGGATACTTCGGACGAGGCCGGGAAACTGGACGAGGCTGACGGTGGTGGAGCTTCAGGTGGAGGATTAGGAGGTATCTTGGCTCCCCACCAACATGAGGAGTGGATAAAGGACGACGACCCTGTCCTGAGAACACCCCAAAGAGGCTTAATTAGCCAATTAAGCAAGGATGAGGTTAAGTTGGTTGATTTCAACTTGACTGGTACGTTCAGGGGTCTGGCACTGCTGGGAGACAAATACCCCACTTGCTTTCCGGACCGCCTAAATGCGAGTCTGGAAGGTGTAGGAGAGGAGACCCGCAAGGAACGCCTCCTAGCAGTTGCCGAGCAGCGTCCTGATGCATTGGCAACTTTAGATTCGGACATGGAGACATTCGCCGAATTTCGCACGGTCCTCGGACGGCGCGAGAAGAAGCGACTGCTGACTCTAGCCATGAGGCTGGCCCAGGAAGTCGCCCAGAGAAACAAGGAGGCTATCTCTGATGTCGCCAAAGAGGATGAGATCATCCAGCAGGAGACCGCGGCGGTTCGTACGACCAACACGGCTCGTCAGGAGAGAGCTAACCAGCGGGAACGTATCCTGCTGGAAGCTATTCGTCAAGCGTCTCTGGAGGCGGGTAAAACCCCTGCGGAGGTAGACGCTGTTCTAGGGGGCATAGATCAGATGCCCCCGGATGAACTTGCTGCGCTAGTGGAGACTGCTCTCAAAGCTAACGCAGTGGGAAAGTTCAAATTCTTTACGCCTATGTGTGTGGGGGATTGTGTCTAGATGCATGGACTGTAGATTGGTTTTGTGGGAATGTGAAGGACTACACCATGTTCCTCCCAGCTAACAAAAAAACGTTATTTTACATCAAAATAACGTTCTAAATTTTACATGACGTTATGTCATACTAAAGAGCATTAGAAAAACGTTGACATATAACGTTATATAACGTTATAAAATGGTGTATAACGTTATTTGTTTACTGGGCTGCTTATCGACCTAACCAGCCATCATAGGTATATGAGTCAAAACTATCATTGTTACATTGGTCATTCCACAAAGGAGACATATCCCGTTTATTTTATCCTGGTGTACAGAAAGAACTCTCCATTCCTCGACCTCCCTTCTCCATTCCCTGACCTCCCTTCTCCATTCCTGACCTTCCTTCTCCATTCCCCACCTCCCTTCTCCATTCCCTGACCTCCCTTCTCCATTCCCCACCCTGGAGTCGGAAAAAAACATGGATGTGTTATGATATAGCAGTAAAACTAATAATAATAGATGCTAGGAGAATGCACCTTTTGGGAATAAAGTTGATAGAAGTTGAACTATTTATGTGTTTGTTTAAGTGCTTACGATAAATGAATAATGGGTCAAGGTTTACACCGTAAATTCCCGCGTATAACCAGCACCTCACGTATATGATGTGAGTCATGGCCGCTGAGTGAAACGGACGTGTCCCCGGGAGCTCCCGCATACTAACCCAATATAACACACCTGGGCCTTCCGCAACGACTCTGGACACGGACTACCTGTGCATAAACTGTGTATAAACCTCCCTGCATACAGATTCAGCATATATTGTATGCATTATGAGTCCCAACAACAGGAAATACATGTGGAGGAACAACCTGGAGGCACCTTGAACCATACCAACATGGAGGATCCACCTACAGCCGGCGCCTCTGCTGCCAGCACACCGAGCAGGTTTGGATTCAATATAGGCACTTCTATTATGGGAATGTTTAGCGGGTACAAGAAAGTAGACCTAACCCCCCCAAAAAAATTGCTTAATCTGGACGATCTAAGTGACGATGAGCATGACGATTTATCGCCTGGGGAGGAATCTGTCGATAATCCAACTACTACCCGCCAGACTAGGTCCCGTGATAAAGACAGAATTAAAGGGTCACAGTCCCATGGGGGAGACGATTTGGTCGTGCTAAAAAAAAGTTTGTTAAAGGTATGAATAAATTGGTCTCAAAACTCACGATCCTAACAAATTCTACCATTTCAAACAACGACCAGATAAACAGTCTCATTGGGGTTGCTGACCAGCACAGCGCGCGCCTGAAGGTCATAGAGCAGGGACATGGCACCTTGAGGTCTGAACATGATACGCTTGCCCAAAATCAATCTGATATGAAATTAATTCTTGACAAATTAGTAGCAAAAGATGCCAGGAAAGACTTAATTATTGAGCAGCAAGCCATGCAGATTGAGGAGCTAAGGCAAGGTAAAAGAAGGGGGAATTTAATTATAAGAGGCATAAGTGAAGCGCAACATCCAAATGCACGTAACGCCATTTTGACCCTCTTCCTGGACATGGGTACCGGGTTGACTGCTACAGACTGTGGATCTATTGTTAGACTTGGTCCCCCACCCCTCCAGAACCGACAGCCTGCACCTAACGCCACTCAGCCTTGTAGACCTATACTAGTCACGCTGCACAGACCTGAAACAAAGGGAGTCGTATTTACCAATGCTAATAAACTGAAACACCTTGCAACCTGGTCTCATATCAACATAAGTGATGATATGACCCCCAACCAACAGGCTCAACAAAGAGATCTGCGTGTTGTGGCCAGCCATGCTAAGGCATTGGGACATGCAACTCAATTAAAAGGGAAGGGAGTCGTAATAAATGGACAGGCATATACCTACAAAACTCTACACACCCTCCCCCCTACCCTGACTGTTAGTGCGGCTAAAACGATTACCCTCACCAATGGGGGTATAGCATTCCAGTCACACCACTCCTGGCTCAGTAACATGTCGCCTGCCGAAATTGTGTATAAGGGTCACTATTACGGGAGCGTCGAACAGGGGCTTTGGCACCAGGCAGCTCTAATAGCTAATGACCCTCCTACAGCCCGTGAGGTGTTGATCACCAACTGCCCCTACGAGGCAAAGAAAAAGGCCAAACATGTTTCTGATCACGCAGACTGGAAGCCAGTGGAGGAAGAGACCCTCAAGGCACTACAAATGTGTAAATTCACCCAAATAATTGCATTAAAAAATCAATTATTGGGGACGGGAGAAGTTGAATTGTACGAGAGTACGCGAAATCGTACATATGGTACGGGACGCACCCTAGCAGACGGGGATAAAACTCTGACGCTAATAGGCCTGGCCTTAATCGCTGCGGGGTGCTACTACAGGAGGTGCGTGCCGAAATCAGACTGGCTGACCAAGCTAAACGTGACAGACGGGCACAGCTCAGACAGCAGCAGCAGAACGCGCCAGCTCACCTCTTCCCGAACCAACCCAGTACGTAGATAAGTATCATGCTACATGTGGCCTAATACGCTGACAGTAGGGGTAAATACCTACAGGAGCCGATAAATAACTATCTGTGTGAAAAAGGGCATAATGATACTAAAGTGTGGGTTAGGTACCTGGGAGGAGCCACCTATGAGACTCTATTACCTCACCTCGTTATGGACATAAGAAGGCACCACTTCGACCTAGTACTTATAATGCTGGGGGTCAATAACATGACTGACCTACATGTGGATCAGCTGACGGGTTCTCATAGGATATCCCCTGTCTATACAGAGGTGAGAAACCTGGTGGAATGTATGGCTAATAAAATAGAGTGGTATAAACATATACCTAATAGCCTACATCAGCGTTCTGCCTTTTGCCAATTAATTGGCGCCAGCTTCGCATTATACAATGAAGAGGTGGACTCTTACCAACATGCTCAGTCAGTTATAAACGCTGGAGTCCCACATCTAAACCGAATGATAGTGAATATCAATGAGCAGTATGGTCTGGTCGGGCCCTGGCTTGAAGCCACTGTTCATACACTCACTGGCGGAAATCGTGGAGAATCGTATAGAAAGCTGCCAGACGGGGTACATGGTGATGCTCAGTTAGTCCGATGACAGACTCTGAAGGCTCCTGGCTCAGGATAGAGGTAACTCTACACCCAACCACATGTGGTGGCTGGGAGGCTCCATGGATAGCCTGGGTTACATAATCATAGCTAACCAATTATGCTCACTGTACACATACTAGCACTCTGATTTAATTTATCTGCAAAGGTTATGACAATGAAAGTGATCTCTAGCCCATTGGATTCCTGACAGTATAGGCTTTAATATGATACCAAATGTGTCAATATTCATCAATTTTATTGTTTTCTTCATTAAACTTACAAAATAGATAAAATATTTCCCCAATGTATGATAACTTAACTGTGATGATTAAACTTTGAGTGGCCTTAACAATGGTTTTTTTAGTGTCCTTGACCCTCTCTTTCCCCCTCTTTTCCCCTACCCTCTCAATCCCCCACTCCCCCACCCTCTCACTCCCTTAATCCCCTACTCTCTCACTCCCCCAATCCCCTACCCTCTCACTCCCCACTCCCCTACCCTCTCATTCCCCCTCTCACTCCCCTATCCTCTCAGTCCCCTACCCTCTCACTCCCCTACCCTCTCAATCCCCCACTCCCCCACCATCTCACTCCCTTAATCCCCTACTCTCTCACTCCCCCAATCCCCTACCCTCTCACTCCCCACTCCCCTACCCTCTCACTCCCCTATCCTCTCACTCCCCTACCCTCTCACTCCCCTACCCTCTCAATCCCCCACCCCTTACCCTCTCACTCCCCCTCTCACCCCCCCACCCTCTCACTCCCCTAATCCCCTACCCTCTCACTCCCCCACTCCCCTACCCTCTCAATCCCCCACTCCCCCACCCTCTCACTCCCTTAATCCCCTACTCTCTCACTCCCCCAATCCCCTACCCTCTCACTCCCCACTCCCCTACCCTCTCATTCCCCCTCTCACTCCCCTATCCTCTCACTCCCCTACCCTCTCACTCCCCTACCCTCTCAATCCCCCACTCCCCCACCCTCTCACTCCCTTAATCCCCTACTCTCTCACTCCCCCAATCCCCTACCCTCGCACTCCCCACTCCCCTACCCTCTCACTCCCCTATCCTCTCACTCCCCTACCCTCTCACTCCCCTACCCTCTCAATCCCCCACCCCTTACCCTCTCACTCCCCCTCTCACCCCCCCACCCTCTCACTCCCCTTATCCCCTACCCTCTCACTCTCCCACTCCCCTACCCTCTCACCCCCCACCCTCTCACTCCCTTAATCCCCTACCCTCTCACTCCCCCACTCCCCTACCCTCTCACTCCCCCACTCCCCTACCCTCTCAATCCCCCACTCCCCTACCCCTCACTCCCCCACCCTCTCAATCCCCTATCCTCTCACTCCCCCACTCCCCTATCCTCTCACTCCCCTACCCTCTCAATCCCCCACCCCTTACCCTCTCACCCCCCCTCTCAATCCCCCACCCTCTCACTCCCCTAATCCCCTACCCTCTCACTCCCCCACTCCCCTACCCTCTCACTCCCCCACTCCCCTACCCTCTCAATCCCCCACTTCCCTACCCCTCACTCCCCCACCCTCTCAATCCCCTATCCTCTCACTCTCCGACTCCCCTATCCTCTCACTCCCCTACCCTCTCAATCCCCCACCCCTTACCCTGTCACTCCCCCTCTCACTCCCCCACCCTCTCACTCCCCTTATCCCCTACCCTCTCACCCCCCACCCTCTCACTCCCCAAGAGGGTGGGGGAGTGAGGGGTAGGGGAGTGGGGGATTGAGAGGGTAGGGGAGTGGGGGAGTGAAAGGGTAGGGGAGTGGGGGAGTGAGAGGGTAGGGGATTAGGGGAGTGAGAGGGTGGGGGGTGAGAGGGGGAGTGAGAGGGTAAGGGGTGGGGGATTGAGAGGGTAGGGGAGTGAGAGGGTAAGGGGAGTGAGAGGATAAGGGAGTGAGAGGGGGAATGAGAGGGTAGGGGAGTGGGGAGTGAGAGGGTAGGGGATTGGGGGAGTGAGAGAGTAGGGGATTAAGGGAGTGAGAGGGTGGGGGAGTGGGGGATTGAGAGGGTAGGGGAGTGAGAGGGTAGGGGAGTGAGAGGATAGGGGAGTGAGAGGGGGAATGAGAGGGTAGGGGAGTGGGGAGTGAGAGGGTAGGGGATTGGGGGAGTGAGAGAGTAGGGGATTAAGGGAGTGAGAGGGTGGGGGAGTGGGGGATTGAGAGGGTAGGGGAGTGAGAGGGTAGGGGAGTGAGAGGATAGGGGAGTGAGAGGGGGAATGAGAGGGTAGGGGAGTGGGGAGTGAGAGGGTCAAGGACACTAAAAAAAAACATTGTTAAGGCAACTCAAAGTTTAATCATCACTGTTAAGTTATCATTCATTCGGGAAATATTTTATCTATTTTGTAAGTTTAATGAAGAAAACAATAAAATTGATGAATATTGACACATTTGGTATCATATTAAAGTGAGAGGGTAAGTACAGTGGCCCAGAAGGGCCAAAAAATAGAAAAGTGAAAAGTGAAAAGTGAAAATCAAAAAGTGGAAAGTGAAAATCAAAAAGTGAAAAGTGCAAACCAAAAAGTGAAAAGTGCAAACCAAAAAGTAAAAAGTGCAAACCAAAAGTGAAAAGTGAAAATCAAAAAGTGAAAACCAAAAAGTAAAAAGTGGTTTGAGGTTTGAGGTTTGAGGTTTCCACTTTCAGTGTCACGCTGTCAATCTGTCAACAGGTTGTGACAGGTATCTTTTAGCATTGGGTCAGAATTTCCAAAATTGTGATTTTTGGGAAATGGGCAGAAATGGCGAGAAAAAAGGTAAGAAACGAAAAAAGTCAATTTTTTCCGGGAAAATGTCCAATTGGGCGAGAAAAATGGTCAGAATTTCCAAAAATGTGATTTTCGGGAAATTGGCAGAAATGGCGAGAAAAAAGGTCAGAAACGAAAAAAGTCTTATTTTTTCTGGGAAAATTTCCAATTGGGCGAGAAAAATGGTCAGATAGGCCAAAAATGTGATTTTCGGGAAATTGGCAGAAATGGCGAGAAAAAAGGTCAGAAATGAAAAAAAGTCAAGTACACTTTTTTGGTACCTTATTTCTGGGCCATTTCCCAGGGCCTATAATTCAGAAATCGCTTGGGTTGAGGATGTGTCCTTCTTTGAACTGGTTCTATGGGTTACTGGCATGAGGCTAATGTAATATCAAAGTGCATAATACAGAATTCTTCATTTTGCTATGTGGTCAAACTTGGGAAATACACCTTTCCCTTTGAGCATGAAGGCAGGTTCAGAGAGTTCTCCCACCAGTATTTGTCATTACAATTGGGCCATATTTGATTTTCTGTGTCTATATAACTATTTCAATAGGCATATGTGTTACCATAAGTAAACCAAGATTATTTAGGGAAATATGACTGTCTGAAAATGACACCGAAATAGTGAAAAGTGCAAATCAAAAAGTGAAAAGTGAAAATCAAATTTTAAGTGAAAATCAAAAGTGAAAACCAAAAAGTTGTTTGAGGTTTGAGGTTTGAGGTTTCCACTTTCCGTGTCACGCTGTCAATCTGTCAACAGGTTATGACAGGTATCTTATAGCATTGGGTCAGAATTTCCAAAAATGAGATTTTTCGGGAAATTGGCATAAATGGCGAGAAAAAAGGTCAGAAATGAAAAAAGTCGATTTTTTCCGGGAAAATGTCCAATTGGGCAAGAAAAATGGTCAAAACCTCAAAAAATTAGATTTCCAGGAAATATGCAGATTTGGCGAGAAAAAAGGTTATAGACTTTTTTCATTTCTGACCTTTTTTCTCGCCATTTCTGCCAATTTCCCACTAATTTTTCAAAAGTGTCAATTTCACATCTCAGCCATTTTCAGTCAGTAATATTTTCTGAATGAAGCATATTTCACTGATAGTATTGCGCATGCCTTTTGACAATTTGAGGTAGATACAGAAACCAAAATAGGCACACTTCATGAAAACTACTTTTGATAGGAGAGCTACCTAAACATGTCCTCATTGTCAATTTCAAGGAAAATCAGTTTTTCATTGGATTACAACATTATGAAGGAAATGAGAACCCAGCTTTCTTCTTACATCAATGTGAGGGGGAGATATATATAGCTCTTTCAAATATATCATATTCTGGTTTGGGTTCACCTATCCCACATGGCTATATTTGGGGGTCAAAAGTGCCAATTCTACTTCTGTGTCATTTTCAGACAGTCATATTTCCCTAAATAATCTTGGTTTACTTATGTTAACACATATGCCTATTGACATAGTTATATAGACACAGAAAATTAATTATGGCCCAATTGTAATGATAACTACTGGTGGGAGAACTCTCTGAACCTGCCTCATGCTCAAAGGGAAAGGTGTATTTCCCAAGTTTGACCACATAGCAAAATGAGAAATTCTATATTCTACACTTTGATATTACATTCACCTCATGCCAGTAACCCATAGAACCAGTTCGAAGAAGGACACATCCTCAACCCAAGCGATTTCTGAATTATAGGCCCTGGGAAATGGCCCAGAAATAAGGTACCAAAAAAGTGTACTTGTTTTTTTTTCATTTCTGACCTTTTTTCTCACCATTTCTGCCAATTTCACGAAAGTCACATTTGGGAAATGCTGGCCCACTTTTTATCTCGCCCAATTGGAAATTTTCCTGGAAAAAATAGACCTTTTTCATTTCTGACCTTTTTTCTTGCTATTTCTGCCAATTTCCCGCAGATCACATTTTTGTAAATTCTGACCATTTTTCTCGCCCAATTGGACATTTTCCCGGAAAAAATTGACTTTTTTCGTTTCTGACCTTTTTTCTCGCCATTTCTGCCAATTTCCCGAAAAATCTCATTTTTGGCAATTCTGACCATTTTTTCGCCCAATTGGACATTTTCCCGGAAAAAATTGACTTTTTTCGTTTCTGACCTTTTTTCTCGCTATTTCTGCCAATTTCCCGAAAATCACATTTTTGGAAATTCTGACCCAATGCTAAAAGATACCTGTCACAACCTGTTGACAGATTGACAGCGTGACACTGAAAGTGGAAACCTCAAACCTCAAACCTCAAACCACTATTTACTTTTTGGTTTTCACTTTTTGATTTTCACTTTTCACTTTTTGATTTTCACTTTTCACTTTTAGGTTTGCACTTTTCACTTTTAGGTTTGCACTTTTCACTTTTTGATTTGCACTTTTCCCCTTTTTGATTTGCACTTTTCACTTTTTGATTTGCACTTTTCACTTTTTGATTTGCACTTTGCACTTTTTGATTTGCACTTTTCACTTTTCACTTTTCTATTTTTTGGCCCTTCTGGGCCACTGTAGGTAAGGGAGTGGGGGAGTGAGAGGGTAGGGGAGTAGGGGATTGGGAGAGTAAGAGGATAGGGGAGTGAGAGGGTGGGGGAGTGAGATGGTAGGGGGCGAGGGAGTGAGAGGCTGGGGGAAAGAGAGGGTAGGGGAGTGAGAGGGTGAGGGAGTGAGAGGGGGAGTGAGAGGGTAGGGGAGTGAGGGAGTGAGAGGATAGGGGAGTGAGAGGGTGGGGGAGTGAGAGCATAGGGGAGTGGGGGAGCGAGAGGGTAGGGGATTAGGGGATTGAGAGGGTGGGGGAGTGGGGGAATGAGAGGGTAGGGGAGTGAGAGGGTAGGGAAGGGGGAAAGAGAGGGTCAAGGGTATTTAACACAAACGGTTCAAGATTCGCATAACTGAATGTTGAAGATTTTCTTCACATATATTATGTTCTATCAGTAGAGGAAGAGATATAGGTGCCACCAGCCTAATAGGCTCTTTATTTCTAGCCTGTGGACTGCAGCCTAGTCCTACACCTAGCACCAGGATCTAGTCCCCTCACCATGTACAGGGGCTTGAGGCTGGAGTAGTGGAGGGGTGCAGCTAGGACCTCCCCCCCCCACCGTCCATCCCGGTGTCAGATGTCTAAATTCCTCCCTCCCTGGCACCTGCAGTTACATCACAGGGCCGGGGTCGGGGACAGCCCCAAGAGGCGCCTTGCTGTCATGGTAGGGACTGATGCTGCTACGAACCAGGAGTGGGCTATAAGGATAGCAAAAGCAGTCGTTATCAACAAGAGGATCCTGATTGAAAATGGACTGATACATTTGAATGCACTATTCAAAAAGGAAGGCAATCGGTAGGGGTGGTCACCTCAGCTGATTGCCCGCCAGACCTCCAGCATAATAATAACTTTAACTTAACTAATTTTCATAATTAGAATATATTTTTTGAACCCCCCCCTTTTTGCATGTCAGAAGTGTGCTGTGGTCACAGGCCTGCTGCTGCATAAGGACAAAATTATTAGTAATTGGATATATCAGAGCACTAGATGACATTTAATTTCTCATTTACCTTAATCTGTATGTTAATCGTCGCCTCGCTAGTACCGCAGTATATATGTGTAATATGAATATGAACTTTAAAAGCAAAATAGATACATGCATTTTGCTAACATCATTATTTTGTACCTGAGTATAAATTCTTGCATTGCATATAGCAAGTTTAATTAATTATGGACTTTCATACTGGATATTGGAGGCATGCCCTTGCCCCTGCCGGGGTTTGACTATAATACATGGACAATTTGGGTTTCTGCCCACTCTTATTTAGTAATGTCTACTTATGCCTTTATTAAATGCACCCTGACTTTGAGAGAGTCATATAACCTGCATCTGGGGTCTGAAAATCGCCAATTTAGTACTATACTATACTTATAAAAACCCTCATATTACCCGCACCTAGACTTTGAGAATATGATATAACCCGCACTGGTGGCTTGGTGGCTTGGTTAGCACATAGACCGCGGGTTGGATCAACGTCAGAACACATTATTTCTAACTTCTAAATATGATTGGCTAGAAGTTGGTACGTGAGAATGTGATGTTGGTACAACGTTGGCCCACCATTCATTTGCAAACACACACTGTGTGGCAATGTCCCCAGTTTGCATACACACGCCATTCCTAAGACCAAGTCCTCTATTTGCAGACACACACTGTGTGGCAATGTCCCCAGTTTGCATACACACGCCATACCTAAGACCAAGTCCTCTATTTGCAGACACACACTGTGTGGCAATGTCCCCAGTTTGCAAACACACGCCATACCTAAGACCAAGTCCTCTATTTGCAGACACACACTGTGTGGCAATGTCCCCAGTTTGCATACACACGCCATACCTAAGACCAAGTCCTCTCTTTGCAGACACACACTGTGTGGCAATGTCCCCAGTTTGCATACACACGCCATACCTAAGACTAAGTCCTCTCTTTGCAGACACACACTGTGTGGCAATGTCCCCAGTTTGCATACACACGCCATACCTAAGACGATGTCCTCTATTTGCAGACACACACTGTGTGGCAATGTCCCCAGTTTGCATACACACGCCATACCTAAGACTAAGTCCTCTCTTTGCAGACACACACTGTGTGGCAATGTCCCCAGTTTGCATACACACGCCATACCTAAGACGATGTCCTCTATTTGCAGACACACACTGTGTGGCAATGTCCCCAGTTTGCATACACACGCCATACCTAAGACCAAGTCCTCTATTTGCAGACACACACTGTGTGGCAATGTCCCCAGTTTGCATACACACGCCATACCTAAGACCAAGTCCTCTATTTGCAGACACACACTGTGTGGCATTGTCCCCAGTTTGCATACACACACCATACCTAAGACCAAGTCCTCTCTTTGCAGACACACACTGTGTGGCAATGTCCCCAGTTTGCATACACACACTGTGCAATTTCAGACCAAGTCCTCATTTTGCATACACACAGTTTGAGTTCTGATTTGTTCGAGCACACACCCTGATTATAATGTATTGCCCCTATTAAACTCATTATTATTCATAAATTGACTGATCACTTTTATGATTAGGAGCAGAAAAGTAGATATTAGATCTATAAATATTTGAATTGTACAAACATGTCCTCACTTTGGTTGCGAAACACTTGCCATGTCCTCAGTTTGGATGCATTGTACTGCTCTACTTTGGAGCACCACAGGCCAGCTCAATATTTTTCAATATGATAATTTACTGTTTAATGGGGGTTAGAATTATGCAGTGCCCTAAATTGAACCTAAATTAAGTGAAAGCTGGGTTAATTTGTGAAGGTCCCCACTTTGTAGGAATGTGCAACAGTGTCCCCGATTCGCTGGTAACACCTGTATGTGTGTGTGTGTGTGTGTGTGTGTGTGTGAATTTTATACAAATACAATTATTCATTCCTTTCAGCAATAGTGCTTTAATGCGCTACGCCCTTTGTCGATATGCCAGTGTATGCATGCATGCAGCCCTGGTGAGGAACTCTGAGTGCTGCATTCATGACTTATGACGACAACGGGCACTGCACATTAAAGCGCTATGCGACTATTAAAGGGTTAGATCCAGTCTTGCTCCAGGCATCCAGAATGCTATACCCAGAGTTGGTGGTCTGGTCCAGACTGCTGTACACAGATTGTAGACGGGATGGCGGGTTGCTGCCAGACTATCCCTCTGGTACGATATGCGGCTGGCGCGGCCGAGCCTGTCTTATATGATGCTGAGTCTAACTATGTATTAGATACCCTACGAGTAACTGAGAGTATGTCAAAATAATCACGGCAAACTGACTGGCGTCTTCATAGGATCATAGGGTGGTTATTATTACATAACTCAGTAACCTTTGGTTATGTGTTAGATAGAGTACACTTGGACACGGTTATTCCATATACCCACTGCCCCACAGGGTCAAGACGAGGTGATTTAAATAATAAGACCCAGACGGGTAAAATAGCCAAAGTCAACAATGACCTGTTTTTTTTTGGTTTTTTTTTAGCCAATATGGACAAAGAGACACGGGGTGCTGTACACAGGTTGTGGACGGGCTGGTGGGTCACTGCCAGACTATCTCCCTGGTCCGATATGCAGCCGGCGTGGCCGAGCCTGTCTTATATGATGCTGAGTCTAACTATGTATTAGATACCCTACGAGTAACTGAGAGTATGTCAAAATAATCACGGCAAACTGACTGGCGACTTCATAGGATCATAGGGTGGTTATTATTACATAACTCAGTAACCTTTGGTTATGTGTTAGATAGAGTACACTTGGACACGGTTATTCCATATACCCACTGCCCCACAGGGTCAAGACGAGGTGATTTAAATAATAAGACCCAGACGGGTAAAATAGCCAAAGTCAACAATGACCTGGTTTTTTTTTGGTTTTTTTTGGTTTTTTTTAGCCAATATGGACAAAGAGACATGGGGTGCTGTACACAGGTTGTGGACGGGCTGGTGGGTCACTGCCAGACTATCTCCCTGGTCCGATATGCAGCCTGCGTGGCCGAGACTGTCTTATATGATGCTGAGTCTAATTATGTATTAGATGTGCTACGAGTAACTGAGAGTGTGTCAAAATAATCACGGCAAACTGACTGGCGACCTCATAGGTCAGTTATTATTACATAACCTTCGGTTATGTGTTAGATAGAGTGCACTTGGACACGTTTATTCCATGTACCCGCTGCCCCACAGGGTCAACACGAGGTGTTTAAATAATAAGACCCAGAAGGGTAAAATAGCCAAGTCAACAATGTCCTGTTTTTTTAGCCAATATGGACAAAGAGAAACGGGGTGCTGTACACAGCTTGTGAACGGGGTGGCGGGTCGCTGCCAGACTATCCCCCTGGTCCGATATGCAGCCGCGGCGTGGCCGAGACTGCCTTATATGATGCTGAGTCTAATTATGTATTAGATGTGCTACGAGTAACTGAGAGTGTGTCAAAATAATCACGGCAAACTGACTGGCGACCTCATAGGTCAGGTATTATTACATAACTCAGTAACCTTCGGTTATGTGTCAGATAGAGTACACCTGGACATGGTTATTCCATATACCCACTACCCCACAGGGTCAAGACGAGGTGATTAAGTAATAAGATCCCAGACGGGGGGTAAAATAGCCAAGGCAACAATGTCCTGTTTTTAGCCAATATGGACAAAGAGACACAGGGGGTGCTGGGAGTTGGCGACAAGGGGCAAGACGGGCAAGACTACTTCTCAAAATAGTCAATGACAATGGCCAAGACCTAGTTCTTAAATTCGACAAGACCCATTGGTATCTCTTATATTCGACAAGTGTCACATGTGCCCCGTCTGTGGTCCTAATATAGAATTTCTAAAAAAAAAAAAATAAAAAAAAAAAAAAAAAGTAAATTTTCTGCACCGTGTGACAACGACCGATCAGCTACCAACCTATTTTTGGTTATTTTTCTATTCAGTTTTTGATCAGCGCACTTTATTATCGTGGTTTTTTTTTAAAATTTTTTAATCATAAATAATATGTAGACTTGGAAAAAAAAAAGAGAGCTGACATGTCGCTGTTTTGTCACTAAACCCAAAGACCCACCCACCCCGTAGGAAGGGTAGACGTTTGTGAACGTTCCCTTAGGTCTCTATTCTTTATTTATTGTGTGGCCCCTAAAGAGGGGCCAACCAACTGACACTGTCAGTTGGTTAGTAGATGCTACTCAACATGGGCGTAATTAATTACACCTAGTGTTGAGAAACAACATGCCTGAGCTCAAAAGGCCCCCGTTGGATGGGGGCCCTTGTGGCACAACGAGTTGATTCGTTTTTCAGATTACCGACTCGGCGAGAGTTTCTGCCTATGTATCTTTTATAAAGCCTTAGATATGGTGTGGTATTTTTCATCTCGCTATAGTTTAGTTGGTATTCGAAGAAACTGCCTCATTTCTATCAGAAATACACAATATTGAATTGTTTTTTATATTTTAATATATTCAGAAGCACACTTTGTTGCCTATATAGCTCATTATGCGTTGAAATGTTCGCGAGCATCGTAGGAATGTACAAATCCCCTATTGTGGCGCCATCTGACGAAAGAGCAAGGAACTATACGTGACCTGAACCCCGCCCTCAGCGCGTTCGTTATTCGCATCTTTGACAGCGACTAAGAGACGCTCAAACTGTCTCTTATTTAGTTTGAACTTATCACAAATTTGTCTTTGATAGGTCGTAGATCGACTTCTGACTTTTTAGTTAGAATAAAAAAACAAGTGACGCCGCCACAGACCCGCGCATTAACGCGCTCCGCCGTCTTCAGAGGGCTGAGTCTATAGTACAGTAGATTCTACTGTGTACTTACACTAACAGTGCTACATATACATACCTGAGTCATAAGTGGGTTTTTTTTTGTTGTTTTTTAGGGGAAAAAAAGTGATCTACTCACCCAAACCGCTATTAGTAGGTAACCTGTATGACCCATACCGCAAACATCTGCCTCGTGACTGATAGTGTACCGGTGGTGAAGTGCTGTTGCAAGAACAATTGAGGCTCTTTATATAGCTGAGAGAGCGAATGGACTAATCTTGTTTTCACCTTGAGCCCCACCCTATTCCAGAGAGGGTATCAAAAATCGCATGTACACGTATATGGGCTTATAGCTGGTGAATAGATAAGGCGGGGCACCTGTGTATACTAAGACTCCAGGGGGCGTTTTAACGACAGGTGTGACGCGCCAGCCCGTGGAGGGAGCTTTTGTTTTCACCTAGAGAGCGTATACAAAGCCTACAGGGGGTGATTAACGCCAGGTGTGACGCGCCAGCCAGTGGCCGGATCACCTCATCTTCTAAGCTTTTGTTTTCACCTAGAGAGGGGATCGAGAGTGTATACAAAAAAACTACAGGGGATGTTTAACGCGGCCAGCTGCCTACATGCTATAGCCTAAGCCTGTTTTCAGCTAGAGAGGGATCTACATCACCTAAGCCCTTTTCCACCCTTAAATCGATCTGATAATTACCATAAAGAAGAGTAATGCACGTTACATGTATATGGGCTTATAGCTGAGTAAGAGCTTAAGATGCTAGTCAACTGTGTATGCAAAAAAACTACAGGGGGTGTCTAAAGTCGATTGTCATGCGCCAGCGGGCGGACAGAAGTCTGCCACTCTAGCTGTGACTACAAGCGCGTGCGTGTGGTAGACAGCTTAAATCAAACACGAGTTAAGCTCCTTATAGCTTCCTACTGTCTGCGGATTCGAGTCTTTTGTTTTTTTCATGTATTTCCTCGGAGGGTCGAACAGGATTAAAGATGTAACGAACCCGCACCTACACAGGTAGACAGCCGGTCGCCTTCCTAGTGAGAGTTTTCCTCCTGAGTTAAGAAGCTTATCTCGGAGCCTAGTACATAAGCGAGAGTGAAACATGAGTCCCACACACTTCTTCAACCACCTTCAGCATGGCGTCATCAGGAATCACTCTACGTTCTACCGAATGTGAGCAATCCCAACACTACTACAGAGCCGCGACAACACCACATGAGGAGACGTCCATGTTTACTGATGAGTCAACAAGTAGCAAGGTGGAGGTTGGTTTTTATCAAGATTCGTACAGGTGGCTGGAAAGTGTGAGGGCTACTTCTGCAGCTAATGCTGCTGCTCGTGCAAAACGTGAAGCTCGTATCGCTGTTCGTGCTACACATGCTGCATACGAAGTTGCCAATGCTGCTAACAACGTTGCTGTTACTCTCGCCGCTGCTGCTCGTGCTGCTAATCTTTTTGCTACTGTTTCCGCTCTTGCTACCGATGCTGCGGCTACTGATGCTGCAACGTCTGCTAAAAGTGTTGCTGTTGCGGCTGCTGCTAGGGCTAATGCTATTAATGCTTGTACAGCTGCTAAAAAAATAGCCTGTTTTGCTTATGCTAGTCGCAGTGTCGCTGTTACGGCTATGACTGATGCCCATGATGCTAAGTTACGGGCTTTTGCTTTTGCTGAAGATGCTGTTGATGCTCAAGATGTTGCTGCTGCTGCTGCTACTGCTGCTGATGATGCTGCTGCTGCCGCTGCTGCTGCTGCTGAAGATGCTGCTGCTGCTGCGGCTGATGCTCTAGACACCTATGACGCTGCTGCTCTAGACACCTATGACGCTGCTGCTGCTGCTGCTGCTGAAGATGCTGCTGCCGCTGCTCTAGACACCTATGACGCGGCTGCTGCTGCTTTTGCTGAAGATACTGTTGATGCTGCTGCTGCTACTGCTGCTGCCGCTGCTGCTACTGCTGCTGCCACTGCTCTAGACACCTATGACGCTCCTGCTACTCCTGCTCTAGACACCTATGATGCTGCTGCTGCTGCTGCTGCCACTGCTCTAGACACCTATGACACTCCTGCTACTCCTGCTCTAGACACCTATGATGCTGCTGCTGCTGCTGCTGCTGCTGAAGATGCTGCTGCTGCTGCTGCACTAGTCATCTATGACGTGGCTGCTGCTCTAGACACTTATGACGCGGCTGCTGCTGCTGCTGCTGCTGAAGATGCTGCTGCTGCTGCTGCTCTAGACACCTATGACTGAAAACATAGTAGGCGTTATTTACAAACACTGCTGTTACCTATGCCTAAACTTAGTAGGTCTTATTTACAAACAAGAGAGCCACGTGGTGTTGTTTACAAACAAAGAGAGCCACGTGGTGTTGTTTACAAATAAAGATAGTCACGTGATGTTGTTGTGGTCTATCATGTCAATGAAGGGGTCGCGTGATCAAGGGGGCGCGGCCTATTATGCAAATGAGGGGGTCACGTGACCAAATGGCGACCTCTGATTGGCTGGTGATCAAGAGGGCGTGGCTTATTATGCAAATGAAAGGGTCACGTGATCAAGGGGGCGTGGCCTATTATGCAAATGAGGGGGTCACGTGACCAAATGGTGGCCTCTGATTGGCTGGTGATCAAGGGGGCGTAACCTATTACGTAATTATGCAAATGAGGGGGCGTGGCCTATTACGTAATTATGCAAATGAGGGGGTCACGTGACCAAATGGAGGCTTCTGATTGGCTGCAGGTCGATTGAGTAATAAACAGTACTTAACTATAGTCCCGTTCCGATACATACTATACTACTCATGTTTAATGTACAACAAATGTGTGTATAGTGTTATTCGAGTCGTATGCTTTGCATACCCCTATGTGTATAATAGACATAACGTCATTTTTTTATATATTAGTGTATACCTAGAAGGTATCCGTTTAAAAAAAAATGTGTATGTTTTGTCTAGGGGGGGTTATGTAGGGGACTCGAATCCCACTCGGATCGCAGTTATGTAAACCACCATAAGATGCTAGTTCGTGACCCGTATACAGAGGGCGCGAGTGTTGATAAAGGGGGCGCTGCGATCGGGTAGGGTGGGATATATAAGGCCAGAAGGCTCAGTGGTAGACAGACCTCATCAGGTCTCGTCCCGAACAAGAACCGAACTTAGATTACTGTAGTAGGAAACGTGAATAAAACTCTCTCTCTTTGCATCCAGAACGTATAAAGAACCTTCCGAGTTGTTTATTCTGCGACCGTAAAATACTAAACTCTACATTATATAGGAATTTGATTACCATGCATTACCGAGAAGAGAATTGAACTCAGGTAGTCTGCATCATGAGTCCACAGTGCTAACCACTACGCTATCCTGGACTGGGTGATATGAGTATTGCAAAGTTACAAACTATTCACAATACCTGCACCCTGCTTGTACCCTAATCTCCGCCACGAGTTTTGGCTAAGCTGGTTGCTGTGAGTACTGGGAATAGACCTAGTACCAGTGGGAATGGCGGTGACCACTGATCATCTTGCTAAGGCCCTATATCAATACCCAGACCAATACCGAGCATTGTTAGTGCGACACATCAGAAACAGTGGTACAAGTGTCAACCTAAGGGAGTGATCATTTTTTATCTTCAGGGGGGGGGCAAAAAAATTTGGACCCCTTGACCGGGGGGGTGTAAAAAATTTGGACCCCTCTTGGGGGGGGGGGGGGTCAAAAAAATGTAACCTGTTTTGGGCCAAAAAGCCCGCGCGTTACTATGCTTGAACTCAGGTAGTCTGCATCATGAGTCCACAGTGCTAACCACTAAGCTATCCTGGACTAGCTCCGCGCGGAAAAATCCCCCCCCCCCCTGTTGTTAAAAAAGTATCACTCCCTAAGCATTGTGTGGTAGCTTTATGTCATTGTACATGTAATTAGGCCATCCACTGTGATTGTGACGCTGAACAAAGGCGTTCTCATTCAATTCCATCCGTCAAACCTGCTTGCAGTTGACCTGGCTACACAATGTTAGACAATGTTTGTCAAGATGTATAAAGTGCGTTTGAAACAATGTGGTTAAACTCCGACCGCTGAGTACCTGTCCCGGCTCTACTCTGATTGTCGCTGGAAGGGTTAAACCCGCAGTTCTTACTGCACGTCCAGTAACAGTCAGAGTGCAGTCGGGACAGGTACTCAGCTCTATATATAGGGGCGCTGGGCCTTTAATAGAGAGAAAAGTAAGCACAAACCCCTCCCCGCCCTGGGCGGGTGTTGACATATTCTCGACCACCCACACACCCACACTCCTAACGGATCGGCATGATGCCCCTGCATGGTGCATAAATGCAGCCCTCGTGAGTAAACCCACCATGCATGCAGAAGACTCGCCGGGGCTGCATTCATGCATCATGACAGCCAATTAAGGGCATACCTGTTTAGAGCACTATCAGGTGACTATCAGGTGACTGGCAACCGACTTTTCTTACCACCATTCTATTAACGGGGAGCCCCACACAGCAGGTACTAGTATAATATAGACCAACGGCCTTATACTGTTATATAACCATCCTCAATGTAACTCACCTAGAGAGAAACTGTTTGAGACCAGCAAACTTCGGTCAGTGCAGTAACGTAAAGCAGCATCCATAAGGGACTCCCTGACCACTGTCTGCTATAACCATGCTCCTGGCTGCTGTTATCCCAACGATAGACACAAAGCCACCTACGACGTCCTATGGTCCTCCAGGCGGTGGTATAATAGCCATCCCAGATCCTCACATGACTCCGACGCTTGATCAGCCAGGTGTGGAGATGTGCAGATGATCCAGATGCCTATGGCGTATAACTGTGTTGTATAGAGTCAGAGGTAAACAGCCTACAGCCTACACACATGGGCACCTAGCAGTCACTGTGTGTCACCCGGACCCTCCTGACTGTGTTGTGTACATACTGTACCCACTGTGTCCAGTACCTTTGTGACTTGGTGTCCCGTGACTTGGTTGTGTTGTCCCCCCCCCCTGGGGTTGTCCCATGCTGGTGGCTCTCAGTCACAGGCTGTAACTGAGTCCTGCTGCCGCTGCATTGTGTATGTATAGTATATGTAAAGGTCTGACACTCCTAGTCCCCGGTCATCTATCCACTTAAGGCGGCAGCACTGTACATGGGATTCTAGGTAGACAGTGGCACCATCTGAAGTGTAGAGATTTGTAGTTCCTACCTTTCTACTAGATAGTGCCACGGTCTACCTACAATCTCATGTATAGTGCTGCCGCCTTAAGACCGGGGACTAGGAGTGTCAGACCTTTACATATACTATACATACACAATGCAGCGGCAGCAGGACTCAGTTACAGCCTGTGCTCTCAGTAGACGTGCACCTACCTTGTTGTATGTATACACTGGAGCTAAACTTAGCTGCACATGTATAGTATACGTAGTCCTAGGATGAGGGGGCGGGGCGGGGTATAATGAGTGGGAAATGCGACCACAATTAACTGAGATAACTGAGTGTGAGAGATATAAATGCCAATGCCATAAATGGGGAGCCACGCAGAAAGGATGGTCTGGTCAGAGGGACGCAGACTATACGTTCTGCTTGGATACTGTCATGTTTACATGTCCATTATTCTCCACATGGAGATTCTCTGTGACTGTGTGCATGCACTTTTCTCCCCACATGACCTATACTGTGCCTCCCCCTGGGGCATCCCCTCTACTCCCCAGTATCAAGATGATCACTGCACAACGCCGTTTTGTCTGGTACCAGTGTTTTTTTCCTCTGCTAACTATAGCCGCCAGCTGGTTAGCTGAAGCTGTTTTCTGTTATGTCCGAAATCTGGAGTTTTAGGGGCCATAAACCTTTGGCTTTGATTTGAACCTATGACCCCTGGCTGGGTTAGCCAATATACTAACCACTCTCCCAATCCAACAGCTGATGTAAAGAATATTCAAAAATGATTCAAAAGTTTATGACCGCTACAACTCTGATTTTGGACATGTCAGGAACCAGCTTCAGCTAAAGGTCTACAGGGTAGAATTACTGCACCCCGCTAGTGCGGAATAAACCTGGATAAGTATATTATTCTATATTGTACGGCCACTTCTCTGATAGCATTAAATTAGCTTATACCATTAGTGATTATATAATTACATACACGCATGCTGGTTCCTTTGTTCCTAAAGCCAACTGTACGGGTGTATCTCTGCATGAATACTATATCATATAATAATTATGTATAAATGTTGCAGATGCGGTGATTACGAACAGAAAAATAAAGGTGTCAACTGTGTCTCCCACGTGACTCTGGAAAAAATGGAGTGTCAAACAGCTATTGACTCTGCTATTGACACTAATAGTAGAGAGTCAACTCAAGTTGACACTGATAGTAGAGAGTCAACTCAAATTGACCCTCCATATAAGCAGAGTCGTTAGTTGTTCGACTCCCTATTTTACCAGAGCCACGTGGGAGACACAGTTGACACCTTTACTTCTCTCTGTGTAGAAAATGACTCATGCTACAACTTAGTACAAGGCCCTTAGTGTAGCAGAAAGCAATGCCAAATTTTAAATAAGAACGCTTCTTATATCACCATGGGTTCACCAGGAAATCATATGTGACTGGGCTATTCATCATAAATGGATTATTTCGTGGCAGTCCTTTATCTATAGATAGCGGTAAGGGAATGGTAGATAACACTTATCATGGTATAGAGATAGGATTATTAGGTCCTTATCATGTGTTAGTACCAGATGTTGAAGAGCTTCCATATTCTAGGAAGTTCACCGTTACATATAATAGTATAGGAAATGTTGCAGAAATGTTTTGCTGTTCTCTCTTTTCGTATGATAATATTGACTATTGATTTTAGGTCACATTTTCTTATAACAAGGATATTTATCATTCATGTTTTTACGAATTGAAATCTTCTGTGGTGTTTTATCTATGGTGAGATGGTACTCGCACAATGCTACACAGTTATATGCAGTTATTGCAACTTAAAGCCCTAACTCATGCTATCATGTTGCTGGGGCAGTAAGGATAATTGTATTAAGGGGGAGGGGCTAATTAGTTCAAAACTGTATACTGCAGGTGTATAGGTCAGGTTGCTATGTGTTGCAATTGTAGGGCTTGTTGGACTAGATCCCCATATTCGTTTTCAATCTCACTATCGCGCTGTGTTATACTCTCAGGAATATAAACCCCATAATAATAATGATAAAATATATCTGGTGAGTATGGGCCGTGGACGTTGTCTGTGTGACGTACCAGTTGCTTCCAATGAAATTTAAACTGTATCCTAGCAGTGAAGACAGTGTCTGCTGTAAAAGTAACCGGTATGTGCATATTAACTGTGTCGTTATTGTTCAATGTTGACGATGGATGGTAGACGTTATCAGAGCTGTTCTACAACCGGGTTTTTACAATGAGATACCATTGGCTAAATATGAAATTTCCCTCAGAATCGCTTTCCAACATGAGTCGATACTGTAACTGAAAATAGCAAAATAGGCCTAAGGAGATAAATTACTTCTAAGAAGAGATGCATCTTGGAACTTGGAAAAATACATAGTTAATCTTTGTAGATTGTAGATTTGGGGCTTGATATTGGTTTTTTGACTACATGCATTTAAAAGTGCAAAACGAGAAACATTAAAAACCTAAATCCAATCTTTAAAAGACATGTTACTGCCTAGTACTTCCTCATGAGTATACTGAGTGGATATTCCTCAGCATTAGGTCTTGGTCTTCTTACTCTTCAGCACTGAAAAATCTTAACAAACGCTTTTCTGAACACAGATCCAGTCATGCAGTATAGAATGAAGTTTATGCTGTGATTAATATGGTCCATTTTAATTGCTCATATATATTTAAGATAGTAGCTGATGTTGTTTGTCTCAAGATACTTCAATATTGAAATCATAATAATGATGATCCTTGCAGGTACAGTAGTCACTACAAACACAATGCACACTGCAAGCATTGTAGCAGTCAAACCAGCAGTCATACTGGTAGAATTTGCTTGCTGATACCTCTGTTGTTTGTCTCCAAATTCTTTCTTTGTATAGATTTTTTTCAGTGTCATTACATTCAACACAGATATGACAATAAAGGGGAAAACACAATACACAAACCCAAGGAAAAATTGATAAACATTTTCAATCAGAGATCTAAATGTGTAACAAGAAGGCATCCCATTTATAATCTTAATTTTGCAGGTAAATAAAACTGAAAAATCAACAATGAGCATTGTAGCAATAACTGTAAAGATAGATATGACCGTATTTCTTCTTGTACAAGAGATGTGTACTTTAAATGGATGGAGTACAGCTATTGTGCGTTCAGCTGAAATCAAAACAATTAACCAGGAAGGTGTATTGATAACAATGTTAAAACCAAATGTAAGTATACGGCAGAGCCATATAGATGAGGAGAAAGGAAGTAAGCCATGTATTCCTTTACCGTCATCCAATGAATCAACAAACCACAGGGATAAGTTATCAAATACAGCAAGGACCAACAGCAGGATCATGAAGACAGAGGTCTTCATCAGCTTGCCATACACTATCACAATGATAATCAGACTGTTCACTATTGTACCAACTCCAAACAGAGTTATAGTTGCATACAGGTTAAATGATGAGAACCACTCTGGTTGTTGAATTGTAACTTCATAATAATTGCTACTGGTATTAAATGATAACAAATGGTTGGAGCTCATTTGGTTCTACATAGCAATCTCCATCAGCTAGGAATAGTCTGCAAATAGTATCTCTAGTTTCCTACACTACCACCTGATTCACTTAATGACAATGTACTGGTGATATTTCTGTCTAGTGTCTGGGATAGGGACTGAGGGACAGAGGTGGAAGTATTGGATGTGCATATTGTCATTGTGGTTACTGTATATTGACCATGTGCATTAGTGGTTAGTGTGAAGCTAAAACATTGTAACGCCATGTTGTACAAACAGCATGTATAGTTTTCTACATCAAAAAGTACTCATTTTGATCAGCTGTTGCCTTTACCATCCTGCTGCCACCTAGTGGCAACCCCAGTTACTAAAAGTCCTCCCATGGAAGCACGTTTCACCTACCTGGCCACACATTAGAGTTGGATGTATTCATGTGTTAATATCAACATTATCCATAACATTCTCCTACTAAGAAGATAGTAACATCGAGTAAGCTATCGGTGATATATCCACTAATAACAACTAATTACGGTTCATTTCACACATGTTTATTCTGGGTTTACTGGCTGGTATTCCCTGGACACCTGGAAAAGGCCTATTGATAACAAACTGTAACAACTTCTGCTGCCAAATGAATAAAGACTAGTTTCTTATATTATGCTATAAACCTACTGATACTCACGATCCTATAATTATGTATTACCACCTGGAGGAATTGGGCAAACGTGATGTACCAGGGGACCTTCAGTAATATTGTTTTATGTTGACACTTGACATACCGATATTATGCCATCATGATATCGGGGTCTTTTTCGATATCATGATCCTCTATACAATTTAAAAGGTAGAATCTGACAAAAGATGCATATTGCATGCACACTGATAATATACATGAGTTTTACTGCTTGCATGCACAATGCACTGAAAACCTCAGGGCCGTCATTTTGACAATACCAAAATTGACAACTTTAGGTCAATATAGACCAAAATTGTCATAATGACAACCGTAGGTAGTCACATGGATTGGGTAGTCAAAATTACTACCTTAAGGTTATTGTTTTAGGTAAATTCGAAGATCTAGAGTCATCAGTAATGACAAGTCTCAACACCATTGGGTAGTCATTGGAACAACCTAGGGTATATCTGGGTGTTGGACATGGAACATTCCCTGTCACGTGCTGCCACCCAGGGTAAATTGATTGAAGTAAATTTTCTATCATGAGATGGTGACAGGGAGCAGAGTAGTCTCTATACCTTCAAGTCCATCCTTCTCACACATACACAACTTATTTATAACAAGTAAAGCTTCTTTAAGTTTAAGTTCTTTAAGAGTAAACCTAATATATGTGAAAGGGATGCCTCTCATTAGGAGGTGAACTAATTAGAGACTATATTCATACACCAATCTCCAGAGCACTTTCTATTAGTCATCATGACCACCTAGGTCGTCATAATGACTAGGAGCCTTCCTCTGGGTTTTCAGTGTGGCTGTGCAGGGATTTGATGTATTGAGGCCTAGTTATTTTAACTATGGTCAATATTAATGAAAGGGGAACTTTGTTTTCAAAGGTAACCTATACCTCTTTACATTGAGTATGACCTAAACACTCAAATTGATAAAGAAATTTGAGAACTAGATCTCCAATATGCATATTATTGAGACCCCGGAATGTCATCTTTATATAGAACGTCACAGTCATTTAGCTAATCCTATGTAATAGCAGGCTGGGCCTATATATTTCTGCAGCACATAAGATAACATGAATAATCCATACTTGACTGCTTATAAATTTGAAAATTGATATAGCATTTTGGTTAGCACCCTTAGCCACACTTTTTTTTATTATTTGGGTTACGGGCCCGCCGCACTAGGAAAGCCCAAAATCGGAATAAAAATAAAATTTGGATTTTACACTTTTTTTTTTATTCCCTCGGATGTGTGTTCCAGTGAAAACAAAATAAGGTAAAAAATGAAAGATATATGGCATAATATACCAATGGAAAGCTGAAATCAACAGGAAAACAGCTTTCTACCTTTCATTAAGGTAAAATGGGATGTCAACATTTTCTGGATTTTTGAAAATCTTAAAAAAAATCTCTTCATGTAAATATTGTATTTCTATTGTCAGGTCATCCTTTCTATAGTGGGTGGTGTTTTTATTTTATTTTTCCCTCCGACATTGGGATATCCAAGCTTTCTGAACGTACAATATATAAAATACCCAGACCAGAGGCCAAATTTTATTTTATTTTTAATTTCTTTTATTTCGTCCTCCGTGCGATGATTAATTTTCGGAGTGTCCGAAACCCAAATTAAAAAAAAGTGTGGCCTTAAGATTGAATAATAATTGTATGGCACATTCAGACTAGATTTGTAGCATTATGCACACCTTGGCCTGCAACACGCGGAACACTCCATGCAAAAGAGGCCTAGACTTTGAGAAACACTCACCATTTTTGACAAACCAAAATATGGGCGTTCTCTTTATGGTATGCGGCCTCCACTCTTTTCAAGAGGATGAGACCGATGCTTATTTGAGACAAGAATATAGTGAATTCATTTGTAGCCTACGTTGGCGATTATTTGGGACCAGTACTTATTTGAGACCCTGGCGCTTAGACATGGTTAATCATGCTTTCCCTAGGGCCTTTTCCAACATGTGATTATCACACTCAGTAGTGGGGTTCCAGAATTGACCCCAGTCTATGCTTTTGGGAGGAGCTTTACCAACGTTATGCAGGGCATGGCACACCTTGCACCACACATCCTCCTCCTCTGAACCAAACTCCCAGTCCTGCCTCCAGGCATGGTACTTCATGTAGGCCTGGTCATTTCTGTCCAAATAATGCAAATAGTCCACCAGATGTTTTGGCGATGTGAAGTTCCTCACGTCTATAAAGGACCTGGGAGGCAAAAGGGCCGTGTAGTCCTCCGTGGATAATCCGCCGTAGACGATTGGCACTAGTCCGTATCTCAAAGCAGTGACGGCCTTATCTGTGATATAATCCCTACATGCTGAGTTCTCAAAGGATAAATAGAACTTGTATTGTCCTGTGCTGGCCAGGAACTGCCGACAGTCCAGGCCTGAGGCCTTCTGTTTTAGGCTGCAGTCCTGGCCACACTTGCCGTATATATCTACAGCCATGTGCTCCTTCAGGGCCTCCACATAGTCCTCACGATGGCTGTAGGTACTGCAATGACTCACCACCCAGAAGGCAATAGCCTCCCCCTCATACCGATAACGTCGCATGGCAACCGCTAGACCCGTCAGGTTATAGAAGTCACTTTCACTATACTTCTTGCCGACAGATTTAGGCCCGCGCCGCTTGAACGACAGATAGGGTGTGAAATAATCGGATTTCCTGCTGTAGGTCATTGTCCAGTTGTAGAAGTCTCCCCCAGGGATGAAGTGGCCGCCCCTGTAGGCTGGCGACTCCATGACCATCATGATGTACACCTGGTGGGGGGAGCGTTCTGAGGGGACCCTCTGGGGGTCCCGACCGTGGAACACCAGGGCGTCATACAGCAAGGGCTGGTTTTTATCAGAGTACGTTCGGCACCTCACACTCCCCCCTCTACAGATCATATCGGACCTCCTCTCCCCCTCCTGTGTCCCCCACTTCTGCACGCCGAACACAGAACTCCAGAAGGCTATCCTCTTCACCTTGGCGTCATCATGGGTCTTTATGAAGGGGTCCACGTCCTCAACCCAGTCGTTCTCCACGCCCGACGCCGCCCAGAGATAGCAACAGGTTATGCCTGCCAATAGTGACATTGTGATCAGGAGGCTCTTGGCGCGTCCCATCGTTAGATCTATATGGCCCCGTTGTTCATCCCATCTACTAACAACAGGATACCCCTATGACCGACATCTGCCTGGAAGAGGAGAACAATTATTTAAGTGTTTATTTATATTACGCCTGATGTACATGTGAGCCAGTCAGCTAGAGAGGACGCCCCGCATACATCACCTCCTCTGTGTAGTTTCTCGATGTTTTGAGAAGGAAAATGTATCTAGAGAGACAGACAGACACACAGACATAATTATCTACAATGTATCTCTATATCTATCTATTTATTTATCTATTTATTTATCTATCTATCTATCTATTTATCTATTTATTTATCTATCTATCTATCTAGTTATCTATCTAGTTATCTATTTCTCCATATATATATAAAGGTCAGGATTTCAAAAAATGTCCTAGACATGGTCCCTGTTTTGGATCAAAATGAAAATTCACCAAACTCAATTGATCTTAATACAACTTTATTACCTTCTCAGGATAGAGTCTATGAGATCAAGATAATATTCTTCAATACTTCATACGATGGTGATGCATCACTATATACTTACATCCTTCCACATGGACCCATACAGCTCTCCTATCTCTCCATCCTTACTTCTGACTCCTCACTTTCCGACTGAAAATACAACACACACAAGAGATAGTGTCTGTATGCCTGGCTGCCTGATATACATGCACACTATTAAATACCCTGCTTCTGGTATAGTGAGCACTTCTATAGACGACCTCGTTATGAGCTGTTTGGTGCAGTAGGCTACCACAGACAACTGTACGTATTTAGGGCATGTAACCCCCATGATGCCTCGACAAGAGCATTATCAGGATATCCCTATAAATGTATGACGTTATCTGGATATTCTAAACAGTATCACGCTGTGTTTATGAGTACACACTCAGAAAAGTCAGCGTCATTGTCGCTAAAACCCCACTCACCTGAAAGTCTAGCAGTGCCTGAATTTCAGGTGAGACAGGAGAGTGGTTTTAGCGACAATGACGCTGACTTTTCTGAGTGTGTAGGCGAGTTTTTAACTCGTTTGTTTTATGACAGTCACATACAGTCTGGAGACAAGTCACAGACAGTCTGGAGACAAGTTTACTTTTTTAGTGTAGCATTAGGCCCGTGTATATATAACATTGTTTTGTCGCTGGAAAACACGTTTGGGCTCCGACAAACACGTTTTCAACTGGGGTTTTGGCGCCGACAAGAGCTCGGACTTCACTAGGGCGGCACAGCTACCTGCGAAACAGTGCGTTCTCTTAGGTCCTTTGTTCTTAAATAGTTCGCCTTGTTTCGCTGTGTTTCGCCCTGAATATCGCCCTGAATGCCCCAGGAAGAGGGCGACATTCAGGGCGAAACACAGGCGAAATGAAGCGAAATGAAGCGATGCTTTCTAAAACAAAGGAGTAAAAGAACGCCACGTTTCGCAGCGACCAGTGTCGCTGTAGTCGAGTCCGGCCTAAAACGTGTTTTCAAGCGACAAAACTTGTATTTCAGCGACAAAACCATGTTATACAAGTCATCCTAGTGGACACGGGCCTATTACTTGGTGTGACTATAGTGATGCTGTCGTATTCACCATGAAATAAATTAAACACTCTTTTGTTCATATTTTCCCCGTGTTCAGCTACACGACTACCCTTTATTTACAAAATTGAGTTCTAAAGTTCGACAACTGAGCACTGTCTGGGGCTATCCTATATTATGCTCTTGTCGGGGCAACATGCCATGCTGAATCTGTGTGATAGGCCTACTTCTACGGCACCAGACCCGGTTAGCCCTTTAAGGGCCGTAAAGTGCATCGATGCATTTTGCCCTCTAGATATCGCCCAGTCCACTCACCAGGGCTGCATGAATGCATCATGCCGTCACCACAGGAAAGGGTCCGCATGATGCATGATACATCCTTGGCAAGTCAAGTCGCAATTATGCGTAGCAACGATAGTCAAAAGAGGTAACACATCAAAAAACATTCTGTGATCTTTAAAGGGTTAATGCATCCAGTAGTTTATGCACCTTGAACAGTTGAGCAGATACCACTACGTCAGTATCCTTACTCCAAGTCTAACTTTCAGGTGGGCCAGACACAGGTACATGGTACAGATCCTGCGTGCCAGTTATGCTCTTAAGAAAACACAGCTTAGAGGTAAGAAAAAACACAAGACACGTTTCAGCCCCAGCAGGCCTCGTTTCTTTACTGTAACACAGACAAAAGATAACAACCAAGGTTTTACAGATAAAATACACTCAATGTATTTGAAACGCTTTAAAACGTTTATAAAAAGTAGCATGCTACAAATAGAAGATAATATGCACTACATTATAAATAAAGGTGTGTTTCAGGACACCCTACCCTAGATTCAAAAGAGGGCCGACCCTTGCATTTTCCCCATTTTTAGAGATTTTAGAACATTTTTGGTCCGGAGGAACAGGCTCCCCACTCCCAAATTAATTGTCTGACCTCTCTGACCTCATGAAATTGATTTTAGGCCACGCGAAATAAAAAGTTTCTCCATGGATTTCACGTTTGAAAAAAAAGCGAAGTTTTTACTATCTTTTTAAAAGATCACTTTTGTCTATGGGTTTTGTAAATAGAAAAGTGAATTGAGTGACAATTTTGTTTTGGCCTGGACTGAAGAAAATCTGACCTACCTACTACGTTTTCCGACAATGTTACCTGAAACACCCTTTTTTGGTCTAGAGAAATAGTTGGCAAACCCTTCAAATATAAAAACCCATACCTGTGGATAAGGATAAGGCCGTGTACAGTGCCACCATAGATCACTATGTTATTGCTCCACATGGCGAGTGTAAATATGAAATGACTAAACAATAGAGAAAGGGAGAGACCTACATCAGTGTACATACACAGAGAAATGAAACAGTGTCAAAAGGGAGTCCAGGTTCCCTCGAGAATGACTCCCCTGTCTAATATATATATATATATATATATGTATAATATTGATAATTAACTCATTCGATGTGGTGTTGGCATCAAATGTCAAGTCATCAAATATCAGATCGAGTGATGTTGTCAAGTATCTCTACGATGTTGTTGTGGTCGTAAAAACAGGGCGTCCTGAGCGGTCAACATCATGAATCAGTTGTATATCACATTTTATAACGCTTATGGTGGACACAGTATACCTGCAGTCAAAGTGAAATATATGGAGGAAATATATTCCCAAATGCACACACATTGCTGGACGACAAATAACGGAAATCGTCCACTTCCCTTGTTGTATAGTGGACACACACCTAATGACTCGAGGACCCACCTGGCTATGTCTCATGACCTTGGGCCAATGTTTTTGTCTCTGACTGGGTGCCGTCTCTGACCAGGTGCCGTCTCTGACCGGGTGCCATCTCTGACCGGACATCACTTTGGGAGTTTAGTTACCTTCTACCAACAGCAGGAGGCTAATTATGATTACATAACAACTGCCATAACGTTTTTACAAATCCTTATATATGTGAGTATAGGTTAACAATTAAAAAACACTTTTCTCTGGCACAAGGTCAGAGACGGCACCCAATCAGAAACGGCACCCGGTCAGAGACGGCACCCGGTCAGAGACAAAAACATTGGCACAAGGTCGTGAGACACAGCCACCACCAGCCAAATTCTATCACTCTACATGTAGCCTTGTCACCACTGATATCTAATCGCTGGGAATATCTTTATGTGTCACTGAATTGCCCCCTTTCCAACTTATATCTTCTGAAAGTGATAAATGTTTTCGCAAACAGCCCCTACGCTAAATCTATGACTGTATTATGACAAGTTTGTATTAGTATGAAGCTTAAAATGTTGCTAGTGTATGTCAAAAAGTTGTATGGTCCGATCTTTACCAATAGGTGTGTGTCCACTATACAACAAGGGAAGTGGACGATTTCACCTGTTTGGCGTCCACTAATATATTCATATTTTGAAATACATTTTCTATATATCTTCCACTTTAAATCAAGGTTGGCTGTGTCTACTAGACGTGATAAATTACTGCCCAGACTGCCAGGGCATACATGGATGAGGTATTATGATAGGATAAAGAGCATATTGTCAACTTTCTGGACAAAAATTAAACATGTTAGATATTCTAACGTCCACTTTTGACGTCCACTTTTGACGTCCAATATTTGTTTTCGCACTTTAGTATTTGAGAATTTTGTGAATAAACTGACAGATATGTGAGTTCAGCTGACTGTCACTTTTTTCCTGTGTAGGCTAACTTATAGACACACAGAATAATGTAAACTTGTGTAGAAATCCGAGAATGTTTACATGGAACAAATGGCGGAATTTGCATTCCCAACCTTAAACTCCCACCCCAGAGGGCTGAGTGCCGGTCCTCATTCCACATCAACTGAATAGGCCTGTGTCCACTTGCATATATGAGGCCGTTTGTCGTCCGTTAAAACGTGAATTTGAATACAAATATGAAATATATGTTTTGTTTCCCAGTGGACACAGCTGTCCGACAAAATTCTCAAATACAAAAGTGGGATAGCAATATGCAGGGGTCAAAAGTGGGTGTCAAATATGGGCATTTGAATATCTAACATGTTTGATTTTTAGTGCAGAAATTGGAATATGTGCTCTTTATTCTATTGTAAAACCTTGTCCATGTTTGCCCTGGGCAGTCTGGGCAGCAATTTATAACGCCTAGTGGACACAGTATACCTGCAGTTAAAGTAGAATATATCTACAAAATATATTCCCAGATATGTACATATAGCTGGACGTCAAAACTGCCATATATTCCACTTTCTTTGTCGTATAATGGACACAGGCCTTTTGCTGGAAGAGTTTGGCCTTCAAGGAAAAGTTCTACCCCCGAAGGACCCGGCAGTACCATTAGGCCTGTGTCCACTGGCATTTTAAGGCCGTTTGTCGTCCTTTAAAACGTGAATTTGAATACAAATATTTGTATTGTCTCCCTGTGGACACAGATGGAAGACAAAATTCCCAAATACAACAGTGGTGTCAATTTGGGGGTGTCAAAAGTGGACGACAAAAGTGTGAATTTAGAAATTTAGCATGTTTGATATTTACTGCAGAAATTTCGGACGATATGTTCTTTATTCTATTATAATAACTCGTCCATGTTTGCCCTGGGCAGTCTGGGCAGCAATTTATAATGCCTAGTGGACACAGCATACCTGTAGTTAAAGTAGAATATATCTAGGAAATATATTTTCTTTCCTTGTCGTATAGTGGACATACACCTAATGACAATTCGAATATTGACCGGATTTGACATCTCAAGGTCATAAATCATAGAAACTGTGCATATGGGGGTTGGTGGTAAACGGGGAGGTCTGGAAAAAAACCTTGGAGTATCTTAATGATCTTTCTTGTGCGTAATGTATAGGTGTTGGGTTACCTGCTGCTGAAATGATTTGGGTTAAATATAAAAACCGTTGCTATGGTACCACCTAGAACCTATACACCCTGGAAATGATGTCCGGGCGAGTGACAACTGAGTTATTTCTCACTATGGGCAGCCATAATAATTCTTATATGTGATTGCTCCCTATTTATATATTTTTTCTGGTTTAAGTAGGCTCTAAGAGTCGGTTTTTGACTATCTTAACTAATGTTTATCTGTATATTCCTAGGCACTGTGTAATTCTATATGAGGGTGTGACTTGAATTTTACCTGAATTTTAGGTACCTAAATATTCATTACTTGTCGTTTAGGTTAACATGAGTAGAGAGTTAGGTAGGTAATACCAATTACATGAAGGACAAGCCCCAGCTCATACACTTTTAGGTAGTATATAGTTTAAGTGGGGAAAAATCTTTGTATACCTAAGAATCCCCATTGAAAATTCCTTTTAATAATGCCAAATGTCACTCGGGCGGACATTTTCCCTTAAAATACCATACAAGTGTTTTCCCAGGGTAAATACTATTTTCATATGTATCCCCCACTACCTTGCTCATATGTTTGGTAGGCTTAATTCAACCCTTTAGATGTACTCATACACCTCTATTTCATCAATACTAATGTAACATTATCAGACAATGATCACAGCCCAAATACGTTTCCAAACAGGAGAAAAACCTGACATCATCAAAATCAATTTCTACCTGAAGAATTGCACCTACAAGTAAAATAGCATCATGTAGGGTGATAACCAAGTATATACATGTATAATATGGTCATGTAGGGTGATGCCCATGTATATATATATACATGTACATGTACAATATGATCATGTAGGGTGATGATCACATACCTACATGTACAATAGGGTCATGTCGGGTGATGAGGACGTACCTACAAGTACAATATGATCATGCAGGGTGATGATCAAGTATATATATATACAATAGGGTCATGTAGGGTGATGGCCACATTATGTACATGTATAATAGGTTCATGTAGGGTAATAATCACGCACCCACCTTCATACCACAGCTCACATATTGCTTGATATCAATCGATCTAGAATAGTTATCAAAATATATTTTTTTGCATAGTGTTACAGACATATTCCTCTTTCAGGGGGTAGGTCCGCCATTTTTGTAGGCCTAGTTTTACTTTGTTAAATCTTATGTAGAGTTTTAGGTGTCACTCGCCATATTACTACATGGGAACACATGTCCTATACATTAGGCAGTTAGGTATGTGTAGGGGGGAAATAATTGACATAGTTAGCATAGTTAAGTACATTCATGATTTACAGTAACAAGAAAACTAAAATTTGGGTGTCTGGTCGACAAAATTGACTATTTTGAAGGAAAAACACTCATGGCTCCATCAGGAAGAAGATTACAGAGGAATTCCAAAAAAGATTTCGCCATACATAACTCTGTAAAAAAATAAGCCAATATCCATTATAGGTAGAAAGTGGTGGGGGGGAATATTGCTAAAAATTCGCCCGGACATTCCCTTTTACAAAATTTAAATTGCCTGAAAAATACAGAAAAAATACCCCTACTTACACAATTCTTGGTCTAGATTTACCGTTAGGACTCAAAGTTTAAGTAGAAAATATGGAACCGCACACATCTACTGTCGGCTATTGAGAATTTTTATTAAATACCGGTATGTTCATTTTTATTGATTTATGGACTCATTTACGGCCATTTTCGGCCTATTTTCGGCCCCTGAAACCTAAAATATGGATATTTACCTATGAAAACCCATATGTAACATCAAGAACTAATCCATCCTGATATCATCAGACAAAAAGAAATCGTAAAAAATATGTATCCTAGAAATGCTGGGCTGGGGAAGTGTAAAAATCCCATATGCACAGTTTCTATGATTTATGACCTCAAAGTGATAAAGTATTGATTGTATATATGTCTTGGCTTTAATTGAGAAATGCCCCACGTTTGTGATTTATTATTGCCAAATAAAATCTAACTCAAAAACTCAAACTCATCATAGAGACCTTACGGTATTGATTAGCTCTGTATTATATAGCTTAAAGTAATGATTTGCCTGCCCAGATATGATCTAACATCTCTGAGTTTTATAGATAAGACATCTTAGTAGAAAGATCTTTACGATATATATAATTATATTACTTTGCATGAAATGTGTGGACACTTACCCTTCCTCCCCTGTCCTGTGTAGGTGTGTGTCAGGTAGACGAGATGTGGTATTCACATGTTCACTGTAGAAAGTAGCTCACCAGGTCATGTGTACATGTGTGTTCACTGTAAACTTGAGCTAAACCCATCTCGAGGCGCACACAGACACCTAGGGAGCAGGCCAACGTCAAACTTGTTTAATGATTTAGCTTGTCATATCCATCGATCGGTTCCGTATCACCAAATACATGGTATCGTGTTGGGGGTCTGGATGGGGGGTCCCGATTTTCCCTGTCGATTTTAAGAAATGGCCATGTCACCCTGTCGATTTTAAAAAATGTCCATGCCACCATGTCGATTTGAAGAAACTTAATTATTTGTCGTATCCAGCCTTTAAAAGCTAGGTCTGATAAAGAAGACTTGCACGAATTAAATGTGAGAAAAAAATGATATATTCACGGGGAAATGTGTGAGAAGCATGTGAAGTTGAAGAACTACCTATAATTTTACCCCTGCTAGTTTATATACATCCTACCAGCCCGGTAGCACCCATCGTCAAGGTGCAGTGAGGGTCTGCACCATAGCGTGATCAACCTGCGTGCAGCCATAGTCCAGGGAAGAGGAAAATATGTGAAGTTGAAAGTCTAATGTATCAAATTGTTTATATGCTAGATACATAATTGTTTTACCAATTCAATTTTGAATTCATTGTTGTTCAATGGACATGTTTTTATATTGACCTCTATAAAGCCTTAGTGTGTTATTTTGAGGGTTACTAGGCTTAATTTCCGGGGGAAAGTTGAAGGAATAGTTCATATGTTATCCAGAAATTTTATTGATGGATATTTGTATTAAAATGCATATAGTCCCCGGATTTTGGATGATCATATTAGATGTACGTTGCATTCCGTTAACAGTTTAAACGGTTTAAAACTTAATTTTCACCACAACTTCTAAAGTATTTATCATAGAAAGGGCGGGAATAGTCAGGGATATGCCCCTGGGTGTGTTTAAACAACCCTATATGTTTAATTACAATGAGGGATGAATAGTAGCCCCCGGAAATTGCAGAGTGACATGGTAAGGAGCCCGTCCTACTTCACAGCCAGGTGCCATGGGCCGCATATGAGTCAGATTTCCCAAAAATGCTCTAAACTGAGGCACTATGGTATTGTGGCGGTAGCGGAGCTACGCCCCCGCAAGTTTCGGAACTTGCGGGGCGGTAGTCCTTATATAAGGCGGCGCGACGCCCCGCGAGCGCCAGTATCCCATACTCTAGCTTAGGAGACGGACGTGTCTCGGGGTACTCTGCAGCACTAGTATCTCCATACTAGGACTGTAGCTAACTGATATCTTATATCAGTTACTGTTTACTGCTGGTATCTTTATACTGGCCTTAGTTAATCTGGTATCACTATACCTGGGGGGTTTCTAGTTACTACTGGTATCTTTATACTAGTCTGGCATCCTTATGCCACTGTGTTTACAGTTATAACCACAGCCGTTGTTAGTGGTGTTCTACTCGGTATCCCTATACCGAAGCCTAGAACTGCTTAGTTCTTACTGTTAATGATACAACTAAAGCCTCATGCTAGTATGCCTCATGCAACTCCTGAATGTAACTAGATGCTAAGTCACCCCTTAATAGAAACCGATTGTTACACTATAACCAGCCTGTGTTTGCGTTCTCTCTGGTCATAAGTCTCCCCCCATACATCCATATCCCCGTTACAGTATGAAAAAGAAAATTTGGGTAAACTCAAGTTATCTTAAAACAAGTTAATTACATTGAAAGACCAGTATCTTGGGTCTATGGAACCACCAAAGGGAAGGCTTAACTCCCAGGGGGTCAGTTTTTATTATCCTGTGAACATAGCCTAGAGTAAAAGTGGCGGAGGTTACAACCAAAATATCACAGATTTGATAGAATGTCTGAAAAACACTACAGTATCTTTTAATTTTGTCTACAAGTAGCTACCGTAAAGATAATCATGCACACCAAGTTTGATAATCACCGGACAAAGACTTTTCATTTTGTGGGTTAACAAACTTTCGGAAACTCGTGAAAATGTTGCAATTTTTACCAAGTGTCACAAACTTTACTCTAGCTTGCTTAGATGTGTCTTGTTTATCACAACATTTGCTGTGTATTATCTTCAATATGTATACTTTCAATCTTATTTACCACTTTACATGTAAATAGACTGTATTTGTCATCATAATCAAAATAAGTGAGTAAAAGTGGCGGAGGTTAGGCATATATCATTGATTATTATTGAATTATCCAGCATGCAAAAATAAAGTATCTAATATTGACAAAATGACTTTTTGGGATGATAGAAGTACCACAGGGGCATGTTTAGTTAGAATATTGAGCTGATTGACTGGGTGGAAGTAGGATTTTAACCAAATAATTGAAAATAGTAAAAGTGGCGGAAAATACATGATTGGTGGTCGATCCTGACATGTCAAAAATTTAGTGGATTTAATTCTTTTTGCTTTGAATGTTAGAATATATACCTGGCCAAAGTGCTGGAGAGAATTCACTTTGATCTTGTTGATATTAACTTTTCTATGACTGAATAAAGTATTTGTGTGTAACCTCCGACACTTTTATGTAACCTCCGCCACTTTTACTAGGAAAGCACTACCAGTAATCAAATATAGGGCCCCAGGTTAAGTTTGACATTCTGAGCCTAGGGCGTGGTATCATAGTAAAAGTGGCGGAGATTACATATAAGTGGCGGAGGTTACGGCAAAACAACAAAAACACAGCAACCCAATACACTGAAGCAAGTTTAGGCTGCAAATAGTGGCCAGAATGATGGAAAATGTATGTCCCCATGATATATAAAGGTTAGAAGAGTGAGTTGAAAGGTTTTTGTACAGTTTTTGAGGTCTAACAGTGTAACCTCCGCCACTTTTACCTCGGTAACAAAACCACTCATCGGGGGCTGGCACCGTGAATATTACAGTTAGCCCCACAATTTTTTCCCAGTGTTACTACCCACAGCCCTCCTTATAGTGAGGGTAAAATGAATATAAGATTAATATTCTTAGCAGGCTAACATCAGTCCAGAAAGTAAAAGTGGCGGAGGTTACACGAGTGCCATTTCTGAAAGTAGGGGCCTTGGTAAAAAATTTGGGCTAGATATCCAGTAAAAATGCTTGAACCTTTCAGTAAAAACATATACCTCATAGTATTTGTTGAATAGGAAGGGTTCTGATTGCAATAGTAGTGATAGGGGACATTTGAAAAATATTGAAACTGCCCGAAACCTCGTTTTTGGGGTATTTTTCAACTTTAAGGGGCCATAAATAAAAAAATCTAAGTCCGATTCACTTTTTTTTAAACTTTTCTGAAAGCCTAGAGTGTTCCCTCTTACATGATGTCAAAAAGACCTAGTATAGTGCAGGTATTTTTATTGTATGGCTGGTGGAAGGTGAAAAAGACTAAAAATCACCAACATAGTCCATTTTTCTGGGGTCTGACTCATATACACACACAGTGTTAGCGCTGGGGATGTACTATGCTGGCTGAATGGAACACCCTACCAAGGTACTTGGAAGCTTTTTAATATTTCAGAACTGGTTTTGTATACGGTATGCTCTGGTGGTGTTATAAAGGATGGCCTCATCCTTTACTCAAATGTATCTGCTATACAAAGGTCTTACATCTCTATACTCGGAGCCTTGATATTGGCCATCGGTAAATCAATGTTCTTACATTGATTCACTTTGAGGAGACAATACATTATTTAGTTGCTATGCTGCCCTTCCCAGTGTTCTGGTCAGTATGAGAATAGACCGTTCAGTTGAAATGGCGTGTACACAGACATAGCAGCTACAGCTAATGCTACCACTACCCGGACACAACCTAAACCAATAGCTGCTATCACCTAGCAGGACATATTAGAACCAACACTGTAAAAAATTACCGTTGAAATTACTGAGAATCAATGCTAAATTTGACGGTGTATCACCGTAATTGTGATTTACGGTGAGACACTGTAAAACTTATTACTTTCACATTGAACATCCGTAAACCAGTACAGTGAAACAATGTTTTTTCATTTACGGTGAATCTCACGTTAAAAGTTTGCTCCCCAGATGGCAGCTTGGTTTGATAGAGAGACTTTAGTGGAAGCTATCAACTAAAAACATACATGATTGTGTTAGATTTATAAAAATATCCAAATATCTCATTAATTATACAGTCAAAATCAAAGCCTTTGGCATGTTAAAGATAAAAAATATATAATTTCCTTTTTTTAGACCCTGGACACTAGTACGAATAGTATAAACACCCATGTTGTGGTAATTAGAACTATACATATTGAGACTGTTGTCAGAGTTCCTTTGTAACAATCCTAGAGTAACTTTTGCTCATGGATTGTAATTGTATATTGCTATGAGGCATTCAATTATGCTTCTCAGGCCTAATATATATATACAGGCCTGGAATTAAGATGATATTATGAAGTATACAACAATAAATCCAGAAACAATTATAATCATCATTGAATAGCAGAGAATCACCGTATGATAATGATGAATCACCGTAAAAATACAACGGGAAAGGCCTGTAAAATTTACGGGGGAAAGCAAAATACGGTGACCGTTAAAAAAAACGGGAAACGGTCGGCATTCAGTGATGCCAGTGATTCACCGTAATTTTTACGTAACTGTTGTATATTATACAAATGCCCAATCTCCCTTTGCCCCTTAAGCGAATCCAACTAAGATTGACTCCCTTTTTAAACCGAGGGAAGAGAGATGTGCTTTCACCATAGGGAGTCAGTAGGTTCAGACCCTCTTCTTAAGGGAGTCCAGGTCAGCTAGACTCAGTTTTTCTCTGTGTACCCTAACGGAGGTAGAGTAAGAAAATATCATTCTCTAAGGAAATACTCTGAACAAAATGCACTGAGTATAGTTATAAGAAGACTTTGAAGTATTCTTTGTGATTGTCATAAATAAACAAGTTAATGGTTGGCCATCTGAGGACCTACCAGGTTACCACACAACACGACACTATGTACACTCACTAAGCTCATCTCACGGACATTGTGAGCCTAGGTAGTGGCCCACTCCAAGTGACAAGTCTAGGGTCGTCAAATTCTCAATCCTGGATAACCTTTTAATAGCAGCATACTGCTGTGCCATGGACCTTATACCTTTTGTCAGAATGTTGTATAAATGTAGCCCTGGTAAGTCCATTTGCAATGCTTGCATTCAAACATCATGCTGATCCTTTGGAAATTCTAGAGCTGGAGCTGGGAAACCTCGGGTTTGGGGCTGGTAAATGCCAAGTGGGTTTTCTATCTAATAACTGCAGCTAGAAGACCTGCTTCCTTGTCACTTAAAAGAGTCTGTGGACGAGTTTACTTTTGCAGAGTGTGCCTGGCGGTATCAATTGGTTATCTATGTTGTGTGCCTGTCCCTCCAGTAGGGGCTTCAAAATGTACCAAACCATCGACTGCAGAGGGGAATCTTTTTGTGACTTGCAATGTCATTTTTTCTCCAGGAGATGGTCCGTAATATCCCCATATTAAATCCTCAATCCTGATGGATAAGCCCTCAGATGTGGTGCCACAAGCTACTTTTTTCACCAGGAGTGTTTGCCTTGTAGCCATGAGCTGCATGGCCCCAGTGATGCACTTCATTGAAACCTTTCTATAGAAATGTATCTAAATTGAATGGGAAATTAAGAAGTAATGGGACTTAAATATAATTCAGTGTATTTTTATTGCATAGAAATCTTACATGGAAAGAGTGTCGGTCGGAGATAACAAATCTGTTTAAATATGATGTTAACAATATGAATTCATTCTTTACATTTCGGTGTAATAAAGTGTTCCTACAATAAAGACAACAATACATTTAGCTAACATTTTTCTAACACAACTGATGAATTCAACGGCCTGATTCAGCGGAAGTTCAGACCCGATTTCTCTTTAAAAACATTGTATCAAAAATCGAAATAATCATAAATGACTTGGGACCCGAATTAGGGACGAAAAATGTGGCCCGAAAAATCATGAAACATTACATTTATCTGGAAGACGTACCAAATTATGAAATCGTACACACACCAGTGTAGGTGACAGCATTTAATAGCCCAGACCCCCACTCCTTGTCACAAATCAGAATTCACAACCCTCCCACCGCCAGATTTCTCTGTATTCTTGCCAAAATTATGGCATAGCATTCATTGAGCGTTCTTGTTAAAATACAAATGGGATATAAGATGTGAAAGAGTTTGTCATAAGCTTTTATACGATACCAAACATGGGGTGCTTTGACTAGGACTTGTAAGAAAATATTTTCATCAATTTTGAGTAATATCTTTTCATTCAGCTCAGTAGCTGAGGTGCTCTGGCCGCTATAGCTGAGAGGATAGTTTATTTCCCAGAAGTCCACCTGTCGATTAGCTATTTCTTTTCATATGTTTATCAAGTGCATTATTCAAGTAATACATCATCATGGCTCATCGAAACAGTTGATGCCAACATCCTCGTCATGGCCACAGTCGTGTTGTCCCCAGGCTGCCCGATCACATTCAGTGATAGCATTGTGGTCGGCCCTGCAAGAGAGGTCATCTAGCCAGATACGACCTGAACCAGCCTCTGCCTTCATGGGTACCCCCGTGTCGTAGCCGAGCTGACGGCACGCCACCTTGGCCTCTTCTTGTCCTAAATCAACATGAATATCAACATAATGTAAACTAGTCAAAATGATGTCCATCTTATACAGTTAGGTCGTGTTTATTTCCAATTGGTCCCCTGACCTCCTCCAAACCTAAAATAAAGTTAAAACCTATCGGACAATCATTTTGCCATAGCTCAGAACAAAAAAAAGCATAGCATTACATGCCTCTGTGTAGCATAATGGAAGAATTTAAAATACAGATATACATCATCTTGTGGTGAATGGGCATGTGCTCCATTGGAGAAGTCATTCTCTAGTGTGACCCCTTGTGTGAGAAAGAAGGAACTAAGAGGACTTAGTATTGTGTAGCTAGACTATGCACATCATACAGACCTATTGATGGAGGCCTTGATTAGTACCAATAGATAGGACAATATACAATCTATGTTTAGCCTGATGTACATGATTGTACAGCGACTCTGTGGTTCAGGGTGAAAATAATGCTTGCATATAACACTATATATATAGTATTATATGGTACTCTCGTTCCCAAATCCTTCCGAAGGAAGGCTCTGGGAACAGCCAGTATGACCTTGAACTTGGATTTTACTGGGTTTAGGCAGTCCCTGTAGTTAGCTTGGAACCAGCGGACAGGAACCAGAAATGGAACCAGAAAATATGATGGGAAATACAGGTAAAACTACCATCATACATTCTGGTTCCTGTCCACTGGTTCCAAGCTACCAGCAGGGATTGCCCAAACCCAGCAAAATCCCAAGTTCAAGGTCATACTGGCTGTCACCAGAGCCTTCCTTCGGAAGGATTTGGGAACGAGAGTAGTATCATTGATGCAATAATGGCTGCTGGGGAAGGCACGCGTAAGGTATATCTGGCAATAATGAATGAGGCGAAGCCAAGTTCATTATTAGACAGATATACCTTACAAGTGACTTCCCCACCAGCCATTAATGCGTTTATACCACTATTTCTTCAAATATATGAATATCATATCGTATAAGGCCTACCTTTTTCAATTGTCCATTTTGTCTCACGGATCGACTGGCAGACTCGCCGAGCGCCATGCTTCTCCCAGCGGTACCAAATACGTAGTGAATAACATCCAAATGTGGCAAAATTAGAGCATGTCAGGCTTATTCCTTCAATCCACTACATGTATAGATATCCTTCTTGATGTTCCCGTGCAGAAATAGCCTTTTAATTGCATAAATTCCTCATATTTCGACATTTTGCGATCGATAACAGCCCGCCGGGAGTAGTAAACAAGGAGACGACATAGATCACGTGACCGACTGCCGCAACCAACACAGCTAATTCGAGAGACCAATGAACTAGAAATGACGATCAGCTGATCGAAGCCACGGCGGAAAGTAGGTGCATTGGTTACTCGACTTGACGTGTTGGTTTTACATGCCGTCCCGCTGTGTACAAGTCTAACCGGGCTGGTATCGATCGCAAAATGTCGAAATATGAGGATTCTACGCAATTAAAAGGCTATTTCTGCATGGGAACATCAAGAAGGATATCTATACATGTAGTGGATTGAAGGAATAAGCCTGACATGCTCTACTTTTGCCACATTTGGATGTTATTCATTATGTATCGACTGGACAATGAACTTGAAGAAATGCGTTAATTTTGATGAGTATCCATGCTTGACCATTTACCTTGTACCACTATCCAGCCAGCATTGCTTAACGGGGTTCATCCGGGTCCCAGGTAGGCTGCCATTTGGGACTCATATTGGAAGTGTCCAGATCCAGCCCAGAATCAACCCATTTTGACACCACACCATAAAAGGTGTTATTCAAATAACAATCATAGATGAGTATGTTTTGAAGTATTTGCCATACATCAAAAGAATTGAGTTGGTGGGCTGAGCCTCATCTGGGCTCCCCCTTGTAGTCATGGACAATGCTGCCCAAAGCCCACCTATTGGACCCACTAAGCACTGCTCTCTGTGCATACTTACCAAACTGGTCATTACAGACGGTGCCCCAAGTGTTGCCGTGGAATACCTCAAGTCGACCCTCGTTAGGGCAGGCACCGCCCACAGTGGACCGCACAAGGCGGATACCATTTGCTGAAGAAAATTTAATAAAGCATACAGTTTTGTTTTATTTACTGATAGCCTCCATGTTTACATTTAGGAAACAACATTATCATGTATGTCCTTGTGGAAATTAATAATACTCCTTAAAATTGGTAATTAGCACAATCTGTCACTGCTCTGACAGATTGTGTAAAATGGTTTATACATGTTGCATCCCTAAAGACCCTAATGGTAACACGTGTTAATCTATGAGTTTATGTTTCATAATGCACTGTTCTAACAAAATCTGCAACTAGGGCACAATCTTGTACTGGGTAATTTACCGTTATCTCCCTGATTGGGTGCACGTGCTCCTGGAGGAAAGAATCAAATGACATGTGATTACCTAACAGGTTCCAAATGAATGTAGTATATATGTGTACATGGCTCTGGTAAGATTTATGACACAAAGATAGATTGCCATACTGGCTTACTTTATCATTACTGGCATACTGTTATGCTGATTTCTCTACACAGTGATTACGGATCACATTAATGAATGATAATAAACCAGACATTCAAAATGTAATAATGGAAAACGTACCAGGACAACACATTCGTGATGTGCCATCTGGAAGATACAAAAGAGGAATGAATAGATTATCCAGGAAATGGTCTATCATGTACAAACCGGCCAAAGGAGCTTGCATACCACCATGCATCTCCATTCACAATATAGACCATTTACCGTGCAATTGGTGTCTGTGGAGGCACGCGATCCTGGTAACAGCTTTAAAAAAGGTGTGTATCGATGATAACGAGGAGGATGCATCATATTGGTAGAAGTAAACTGAGAGAAATTTGTGATATAATCATAATGAAACCTAATAAGTTACATGAGGTATAGAATTATGAATACCAGTATGAGGGGTGGTATTGAAATGAGCCAAATACGTTGGGGGTAGTGTTGGGGGGCTTCCATAAAGTATGTGCGCACATTTTCTCCAAACATTGACCCGCCCCTCCCACCCCCAAAGTCCTTGTACATGTTAAAGTAAAGGGTTTATGTACGCAAAGATATTTCAGAAAATAGACCCCCCCTTCATGCGTACATACTTTATCGAAGCCCCCTTGTCTTGGTTAAAGCAGCTACTCGAGCTCAAAGCATCGAATTTTAGATAATAACATGTCAGCAATCTTCACAGACTCATATGTGGACAGGTTGATTTACAAATAATATGGGTGCTTCTTTCTGTATGAAAATAGGTGAAATACCTCCTATGAGAATTGCAGTCAACCAACTGTAAACCGGATGACATAACGATCTGCAGGTTACCTATTCCATGCTGCCTCCTATTGAGCTTGAGGTGAACTACCTCTCACTATGCTCCTATTTATATGCATAATTAAAGCATTATTTCCATCCACAACCATAAGGGTTTTCATGTGTATCAATGCAGATTATACATTATATATACTTCCCTATTTATTTGTTGTATGTAGACCTCCACCATAAGTGTGTACTGATTGCTCTAAGTGTACTAGCCACACATGACTAAGCCATTTTAGTTCCATCTTTGACCACAAGAGGTCATATTGGCATTGGCCCCTGCAGAGATAGCTTTCCTTCCCACCATAGAGAATTAATATCTGTATTTTCACCCATCCATTATGCTTTAGAGAGGCCTTATATGCTATGCTATTTTGCTTTGGCTTAAAGAAAAACAAATGATGGTCCTATAAATATTAAATTCATGCTAGAGTTGGAAGAGGTCTGAAGAGGTCGAGTTGCTGCTTTAAGGATTAAAGAAGGCTTACTGTAGCAGGCAATGTAGACGTCTTCAGAATGTCCACAGTCATTGGTGCCAAAACCCGCATGTGCACAGTCCGCCAGGCGCCTGTTCTCAGGTGCACAGCCCACCTCATCCAACCAGATAGGCCCTGGTCCAGGGAACTGGTGTGGCAGCTTAACACCATGGTAGAATCCCAGCTGTTTACATGCCACCTTTTTGTATTCAAATAAACGCAAGTGGTTGAAATTATCAGATAGAGCCGAGTCGATGACATTTTCGTGGATGCAACACTTTTTATTTGCCAGATCAAAATTATTTTTCTAGTCATTATGTGATGATCACAAACTATACAGATCTTTGTGTGAAATGAGTGGAAAGTACATCTTTATGTCAGTTGACATGTTCATATACTTACAGTGGCATCAACAGCATCGAAGTTGTCATCACAGACGGTGCCCCATTGGCCTCTTGTCAATATCTCCAACCGACCCTCAGTCCGGCAGCCCGTTGGGTGGACCAGGCGAACTTCTGATTGGATAATTTTTACAAATCATAATTATATACCTCCAGTGGCATTAAGTTGGCTAAACACATTAGAAGTATTTATGGAATTAATCAACTCGAACATTAATGCCATTGGCCACTTACCACCACCGCCACGATTGTTCTCTTCTTCTGCAAGTGGAATAATGTGGAGAGAGGGATGAATGTAAATATTAAGACAATCAGGACGACAAAATTCATAATGATTGTATAATCTTATTAATGAATACAAAAGAAATGCACAACTTACTGGAGTAAACGGTAAAACGAATTCCAGTGTATAATAAAGATAATTCACATAATCAGACTGTGGAGATTGCAAATAAAACTTAAAAATAAAATAATAAATAAATCAAGAAAAAATAAAATAATACTTACTATTACAATTCACCCTTGAAGTGCCATCTGAAATGTAAAGGTGTGTTATGACACATTAGTATCGTGGCAATGCATGTGAAATTACAACCACACTACAAATTCATATCAGGCAAAACGTATATTTTATCAAATCCACCTTTATATCTAGGAGGAACAAAGTTTTCTTTTAGAGACATACAGGGAGAGTGGTTTAGATATGCACTGATAGTAGATGAAGATAATGAGGTAAATTAACAACACAGCCAAAAAATAATTATCTCATTTCAAGAAAATTAGATTATTAAACTCGTCTGGCGGACATATCACTTGTTTTAAGAAAATATATGGCTTGTCCTCCAGACGAGTTTACTAATCTTATTTTCTTGAAATGAGATATTTATTTGTGGCTGTGAATCTGACTAACTTACTGAAGCAGGCCAGGTACACATCTTCATTGTGTCCACAGTCAGATACCCCAATAGCGTTATGTCCACAGTCCAGTAAGCGGGTGGTGTCCTTGCTACAACTCACTTCGTCTAACCAGATAGTCCCCGTGCCATGATACTTCCCCGCCATCGTCATACCACGTGGAAACCCCAGTTGACGACATGCCACCTGTATAGAAATAAACAAATTTCATGAGTTGAAGAATTCTTTCAAGTGCTCTAATCTGAAATAATTTATTAGAGGAAACACTATTCCATGCCAAGAAGAGAAAAAGTCAAGAATTTCTTTTTATCTGATTACCAGTGTGATGATTACTTAAATAATTGACGTCACTCTCAGATCTACATTTGTTAAACTGAGCGAATCAAGGACTTGTCATATATAGGAACCATTGTCCAATTATCATTTCGATATTGGTCCAAGTACTTTTCTAAAGTAATTTAAAAAAATGATGTCTGAGGACCGATTTATGTCCATTTAACAATTCCTTGATATTATTGCACTAATCAAAAGTATCTGTATGTTGATGCAACGCCACCTTCACAATCTAAACTTACAGTGGCATCAACACCATCAAAGTTGTCATCACAGACCGTGCCCCACGACCCATGTAGGAAGATCTCCAGGCGGCCCTCTGTCAGGCAGCCAGTAGGGTGGACGAGGCGGACATCTATTGGATAACATAATTTTGATTTAGGGGGATGATTGTACTAAGAACCAACAGATTAAACATATTTGACAACGGTGACTACATACATAAGTTTGAGTTTATTTGCGTTAATTGACTGAAAATATCATAATAAGTTCTTTCAATAACAGTTAATGTAGCCTTCTAAATAAGAACATTAGTTTTGTAACCAGGTAACTCACCACCATGACCATCATTGCCTCTGTTTTCATCTTCACCTGTAAGTAAAGTTGACCTACATGAGAGTGGTTATGAGCAAGATTGAACAGGTCCAAAATAAATTATGTGTTCATATGTTCAGAAAATCGGGATATCCTGAAACAGATTTTGCCAATTACATCTATAACTAATTTATCATAACTATTAGTTGGATGAAATGAATCAGATGAGCAATAGACCTACACATTTGAAATTGACAATATGATATTTTATACACAAGACTAACATATATATGCCGTAAGTGGTAATATTTTCTGACTGGAACACCTACCATCACAAATTACTGTGGATACACCATCTGAAAAGTGGGATGATTGGCATGATTGAGTTAATAGTTCTGTCTATGGATGTACATGCATATCAACAGTTATGCATTGTATGATTAGAAAAATTCTAACGGAATGTGAACCTCTAGTTGATTGGTATCGTACACCATTATGGTCAACTATAGCATACCCTACATATGTCATTGGACAAGGTATTCTAATAGAAAAAAAGTGTCAATGAGCCCTCTTGAGACTTGTTTATTAACAAAATATGCATTTGAGACGCGGCGTAACATCTGTTAACATATAATCCAAAACCCATTACTCTGAGAAAAGTATGTCAGGCATGTGCACTTTTGCATGTTCATTTGGAATTTACAGACACATTTTTCAGAGTAATCATCAGGATGAAAATGTAGGAAATGACGATATGGTAAAGAACCCATCGTCCATTTTCTGTATTAAAAATTCAAGCATGTTAGATATTTAAATGCCGAATTGTCACACATTTTGTCCACCTGTGTCCACAGGGGTACAAAACATAGATTTTACCTTGGTGCCTAAATTCAAGGTTTGAGGACCCAATACTGATGCTGTACTCACTGTAGCAGGCGATGTAGACGTCTTCATCGTGGCTGCAGTCCTCCCTGCCGACAGGATTATGGACACAGTCTACCAGCCGGGTATCCTCCTGGCTACACCCCATCTCATCCAACCAGATAGGACCTTCTCCAGGTAGCTTGTGGGATAACTTGAGGCCATTAGAGAATCCTAGTTGTCCACATGCCACCTGCAGGGGGAGAATAGTTGTAAAATGATATTTGAGGATGGGGATATTGGACTGCAATGTCTGGGGAAATGGTTGTCAAATGATGTTGGACGATAATAAATTGAACTCTTTTTAAACTGCTTACTGTTGCATCAGTATTATCAAAGTTGTCATCACAGACAGTTCCCCATGTACTCCGTAGGAAGATCTCCAAGCGGCCCTCGGTCAGGCAGCCAGTAGGGTGGACGAGGCGGACTTCTGATTTGTCCATTTGTAACAACAATTCATTTGATTTTTAGTGTATATTATATTTGTAGTTCACTAATTATAAATGGGCCATTTTTATATGATATGATATTGTATATATTATGATGGATAGTTGGAAGCTATTAAATATTGATTGATAACATAACAGTATGCCTATAATTATGATTATAGGCCTTTTATAGATAGCACTGAATTTCAAAAGAAGGAAGAAAATCATATATCTGAATGATGTTTGTGAGACATCTAATTCTGAAAGACGTTTTGGTGGTTAAAAAAGAAGTAAAATTTGACAATGACCCTTTTTTAATTGAACAAAAAGCAATGATGAATAAAAGGCTTTGGTAAAGACTGAAATGCCTTACCTCCATTAGTGGGAACACGTGGGGTGACTGGCATTGGTGGTCTCTCCGTCTAGTTAAAAAAAGTATGAAAATTCTAATTCAAATCTTATTGATTATTTTACCCATGATAACCAGTCCCATGTGCTGATTATGCTCATAATGAAATAGGCAGGGAAGTTAGATATTCGTCAGTAAGTGGTCTCCCTTTTGTACTGGGTCAATAATGGGTCATCTACACGAAGAACAGTGTCCAGAGCCAAATGACTCTCTTTGGAGAGGGGGACTCTTGCAGGAGAGTGCATGACTGTCTGACTCCCTTCCATTGCACCGTGCCTCAATTTCCATCGAGAGTAGTGTAAACACTCCCTGCAGTGTCAGGCAATGCTGGCCTCTGGATGACGAGTCAGGGAATGATGGACTCCCCTCACATCACATAGTCCACAGGGTGAAATGTTATCTTCTGTGATAGGAGTTATCAGTATACTTTGATATATTCCTTCACTCAGCGAAATTGAATGGCGGCGCACTAGATAGAGGACCTGCGACCCCTGAATGGGTTTACATGTATGTATAACTACCGTATTCGACATTATAAGTGCACATCCCCTAGTACACGCACACACCCCTTTGTGGACCGATTTTAGCCTATAAAACCCACAAAATCTGTCGGATTTTGGGACCAAAGGACCATTAACGAGTAGAAATGTGTTAGCAATATGTTTATGTTCACTGTATGCTTAACTACATCAAATACAGTATTGCAACAATAATAAAATAAGGGGGGATGGGTTGGAGATGCGCGTTTATTAGAATCAAATTTAGTTTTTGTTTTTTTAGTTCAAAATAATTTATAAAGCGCACTGTGCCCTTGTTAGGTCGAATACGGTATTGCGGTTACCTGAGCAGGTGTTGGTGTGACTCTGACGCGGGGTCTGGGCTGCAGGAGGCCTGTTAGGGTCCACTCCAGCTTCTTCTCCAGTACAGACTGGCGGCGGTTAAGGTGCTCCTTCTCAATGTCCTGCTCATTCTCAATACCATCTACAGCCTTCTGCAGACGGTTGAGAATCTGAAATCACAGAGACCATATTACATGAGATAATATCTATATATATATTGACCAGAAATGAGTTTTATGGTGGTTTTACAGGGATGCTAGATCTGAAACCAGGAGTATAGGTTTTAGTGTCAGAGTTGTTATATATATATATATGGCCACTCAAAATGGTTTCTCATCACCTCGCGCGTCATAGAAATCAGGTTTCGCTTATTTTTTTAAATAAAAAAAAAAACATGAACAAAATTAATATTGGAATGTTTGGTCTCAAATCAAAGTTTATACTGCCAGTAATGCATGGGTGCAAATAACTTCAATTTCCTCACAAGCTCAAAACAAAACAATTGAGAAAGCAGCTTTTTTGACTGGCATAAAGTAGGTGAGTTGTAAATGAGCAACTCACATAATATAAGTATACATTTATACGTGGCTCAAACCTCTGACCTATGTTGTTTTGGCTATTTCTGGCCCTTTTCAGGCTTAAAGCCCTACAGAATAACCAGTTTTGCACCAATTTTTTCAAAAAATTGGTATATGTGAGAAAACATCCCAACAATTCAGGATTTTTCTTTTTTTTGTGTATTGGCCCAATATTTTTCGTTTTTAGGCCCTCCAAATAGACAAAGGTGCACGAGTTTCAGTCTGTTGACTGGGTTATTTCACGAGTTGACCTTGGGCCGTATTTCACGAGGCCGTAGGCCGAGTGAAATGCAGCCCAAGGGTCAACAAGTGAAATAACCCAGTCAACAGACTTAAAAGAGTGTACCTTTGTGTTTATTTTTTATCTTTTTCGATTCAAAATACCGAAATTATTGTCGGGGGGAGCCTAAAAGGGCTGAATTGGCTTCTTTCTAAGCCGTTTAAATGTAAACAAACTGTCGTTTTGATGACGTCACAGGGCCGTGAAATACGGTCGTGAGGTAACTATTGTGTCTTTTGCCAGAAAAAATAAATTTTGAAAAAAATCTAATATTCCAGCCTGCAGGACCAAATGTGTATTGTGATACTTATTTTGGTCTCGGAGTCACCCTCTTATTTTAGTCTTGGAGTCACTCGCCTTGCTGAAAATAGTAAAACCCACACATAATTGTTAATATCCTATGTATTTTAGTTATCTTTAGTGCCACTGCTTCCTATCCACCCCCTCTAATGCTCTAAACCAGAAATCTGATGATTCCACTAATTTAACCTACATTTATACAATATTTTATTTTGGTCCCAGAGTCACCCGGGTGAGTCCGAGACCGAAATAAGGTGAAATAGCCGCTTTTTAGGCCAATACTCTGCCAAGTAGGTTCAACGAAGGATCCTAATGGGCCATATTTCCTAAAGTATATACCATCAGGATATTGTAGAGTGATTTTGACAATAATTAAACCATTTTGAGTAAACTAGAGTAAAATGAGAGTATGTTGTTAAAATTTTAATATTTTTGATAAATCTTCAATATTCATCGAGCTGTATCTCAAAAAAGGGGTGAAAGGGTGTCCATTCTTGGTATGCCTCAAGATAAATGTTGTCCCAGTTTGTAAACAAAGTTATTAGTTGCTGTTATGTACTTTAAGACATTATGTACATAATCACCTTATTTTGGTCTCGGAGTCACCCGAAAATGGACAATCTAGTTCGTGAGGCAATAAAAAATGAACCGCTAGGGTTAGAGATGTATTAAAAAGTGTTCCAAGGAGCTGAGATATATACCTTTCAATAATATGAACTTGTTTAAATGTATTAAGAACTTTCTGATTTGTCCTTCCTCTATCCTAAAACAACATAAGTCAGGAGTTTGAGCCATTTAATACTACTTTACCACACTTACACACAAGAAACATCCTCTTATTTCCCTAAAAATATAAAAACATTTTAACAAGCTATTAAAGACAACTCACATTCTCCATCCGGTTAACCCGTGCAGCCAGACCCTCCTCCCCAGCCCCACCTGGAGGAGGGGTGACCGAGTCACCTGTAACCTCCAGGGTAAGGGCAGCAAGGCACAGGGCCACAACAGACACACACCTCCACCTGGCCATCTTGTACTGCTGTAGTCAGTGTGGCATGTATGGGTATAACACACTATACTAGTGCCACACTCAGGCACCAACCTGGGGCATCCTGGTCGTCACACGGCCTGCACGTTGATACTAGTCTATATAAGGGTGTAACAGGGAGGCCATTGTCCCCTTAGGATCGAGCTCAGTTCCACGTTAAATTTGACAGCTTTGCACGGTGCAGATTCAGGGGGAGGGGTCCTGGGGTTCTGGACCCCCCCCCCTTTAAAGTCCTGGGTCCGCCCCTTGCATTGCTGACCGATTGATCAATGCTGATGAGACCCACTGGTTGACAGCAGAAATAGTAGCAGACAAGCGTGTGTTTTTCTATCAGTAAAATTATGGTACAGCTATGGCAACACGAAAAAAAAAAGTTGGTCGATGGATTTCACTTTTCAAAAAATGGTGCGAGCGAGCGAATTTTTTTTTTTTTTTTAAGAATATTTTTTTGTCAATGGATTTTGTCGGTGGAAAACTGGAGCAAGCGACAATTTTTTTTTAAAACCAGCCTCGTACAAAAGTTCTCAGTGGACCCCTAACCCAGCTAGCACCTTACATAAAAATAACTAGTAATTTCATGATATCATTTTTCGTTCCCAAGATGTCACATACGCAAGAAGTTTTTACGTGTTCTTTTGCATGGGATCTTGATGTAACAATATTTATGTGTATTTTATATAAACATATTTATATAAAAGAGACATATTTATCAGTGATACCTTTGGACTTAACAATAATGGCATATATATAACTAGCTGTAAAAGATGTCTAAAACATGTAAATGTAGACACGTCAAAAAGATGTGATATGGAGATATCTACAAGCATGTTCTAGGGATGACATTTATACCAGTTTTGAGTATACCCCCTCCCCAGTAGTGATTATAAATCAGATAGGATAACTAGGATACCTCTGAGAGAGATTGTAGACATCATATAGTTACGTCCATTTTATGTCAATATATGACATGTCCATGGGCACTCTGCATAGGAAACAAACACCTGCTCTGTGAAAGACACTTTGCAGGCATTTTCCATTCCTTACAGACACATTTATCCTAGCCAGGAGGCCCAGATGTGATATCAGCCCAAAGCCAGAATTTCTTCTCATACAATTGCAAAGGACACAGAAAAGGTGTTCACCCATGTGCCTTGGTTATCCAACTATATTTCACCAAGTCACTGTAACACAAGTGACACCTTATATATCACAGAGGAAATTTAGTCCAACCTTGTCCCTCATTGTAGTTTATAAAATTAATTTGATCCAACTTTTCAATGTAGAATGAATGAATGCTGATCAAAATGTGACAGCCTTGCAAAATGAGACCCCTAGTGTTGGAGTTCAGAACTATAATAGGTCATATTTTGACAAGATTGTGACATCAAAATAATAGGAGTATGGATTTGTTCCAATATAACATATTTATGACATCACAATCTTGTCAGAATATGACATCTATAAGTCGACATCACTATATCCTATCATAGTTCTGAGCTCCAACACTAGGCGTCTCATTCTGCAACGTGATCACATTTTGATCAGCATTCCCCCATTCTTGATTAAAAGTTGCATGAAATTAATTCTATATACTGCAATAAGAGACAAAATTGGACTAAATTTCTTCAGCAACATTTAATGTGTTACTTGTGTTACAGTGACTTGGTGAATTATAGTTGGACAGCCAAGGCACATAATGGGACACCTTTTCTGTGTCCTTTCAAATCGTATAAGAAGAAATTCTGGCTTTGGGCTGATATCACATCTGGGCCTCCTGGCTAGGATAAATGTGTCTGTAAGGAATGGAAAATGCCTGCAAAGTGTCTTTCACAGAGCAGGTGTTTGCTTCCTATGCAGAGTGCCTGTGTACATGTCATACATTGACATAAAATGGACATAACTATATGATGTCTACAATCTCTCAGAGTTATCCTAAATATCCTATCTGATTTATAATCACTACTCGGAGGGGGGTATACTCAAAACTGGTATAAATGTCATCCCTGCAACATGTCATGTACATATCTCCATATCACATCTTTTTGACATGTCTAAATTTATACGTTTCAGACATGTTTTAGGCCTACAGCTGGTCAATTATATACGTCATCATTATTAAGTTCAAATATATCGTTGATATGTATTTTTTTAAATGTAAATATACTTATGTAAAATACCCATGCAAAGGGACACGTAAAAACTTCTTGCATATGAGACATCTTGGGAACAACAATTGACATCATCAAATGATGTCACCACCAATCAGAAAATGATGTAAAAATGATGGAATTTACATGAGTTTTGCTAGCTGGGAACATAAAAATTTATTGGTTGATCTGGGGGAATTACTGGAGGAAAATTTGAAAAAAAAAAAAAAGAATTCTCAATTTTGAAAAAAAATTAGGCGAGCGAAATCCATTGACAAATTTTTTTTTTAAATAATAGAAATTTCCATTTCCGAAAATAAGGTGCGCGAAATCCATTGACCAACTTTTTTTTGGTGTGGCATAAAGCACCTCTTCTGATTTATAGTTGCCACTACAGCATCTCATGCATGTCACATCAGGGAGTGTGGTGGGAAAGATAAGGGGGATAAGGAGCATGCCAATTGACATATCCTCAGGGGATATAATGGCTGCCTACCCAAAGCCATCAGTTACAGTTGCAAATATATATATTAGGGAACTTATTTCCTGTTCATGTCGACATTAGAGACATGTGAAACAGGATCAGTAACTAACACCATGTACTGAAAAGTATCCCTACTTTCATGTCAATAAAGCAAGGAGAATAAAAGGGATGATCTCACTAACACAAGGTCCATATCCGCTTTGGTTCCATTTCCTCATGCAGCCTGGAGCCTCAGAGCTTTATATCATAACTACTTGCAGTTATATACCGTAGTAGCTTTAATTACATCTATAACATAGTATGTATCCATATCTATCCATCTATCTATATCTGTCTGTCTGTCTGTCGGTCTGTCTGCCTGCCTGTCTCTCCCTCCCTCTGTCCCTCCATCTCTGTCACCCTACCCTAATGGCCTTTTCGCAGATCGTATCGCATAATAATGTCATGTATTTTCAAACCATGGCAAAAACCACAAATCTATCAGTATTGTAGGATCACATTAACTTATGTTTATATGCTGTTAAAAAGGGAAACAATCGGGGATGCGCTTACCTGCTCCCAGAGATTTAATTTCAAGTTTTCATACTAGAACCAACTTTGTACCAAACAATTTGAATTTGAAACGGGCGGAAGTAAAAATGCATGCCAGCAGGCCACTTGTGCACTTGTAGTATAGGAAGAACCATTGTGCACAGTTATTATTTTATTTCATGTTGATATTTATACTAAAACCACCAATTATCTGGAAAAGAATTGATAAAAGACACACGTTTGTTGGGTACAAATGCATTTCATTGTGTCGATTATATTTACACGTAACTTACACCTCTTGATTGGTTAATTGTTTTAATTAATTATAAATATTTCAGATTCAAGTGCAATAAAAGATAAAGGGGAAACTCCCAAAAATTGAGATTCTGTTGCCTAAGGTCTGTATGCTGAAAGAACGAAGACCGACAAAGCAAGTTCGCTGGAATTTATAGTAAAAGTCCATGGTGAGTCTCGGTTCTGTCTTTGGGGGCGTTCCAACACTAGCTATATAGCTTCATGTGGATCATGGCGTACATGTGAAGGTGAGTGGTTCGTTGGTGGAACCATTCGTCTGATCAGGCCCGAACTCCACCCCTAGACTGTGGCTCACCACACAGGACCACGGTGGGGAATGGGTTTTTGTACCTGACATCATGGAGTGGTGCAATCCCATCTAGGTCAATATAGGCCGCAGCCAGACCAGCCTGCCTGCCATCTGGTGTCTATAGGAGGAATTGAAAAATACCCTCTTTTCACAGAGGGACCTTTAGCAACCACGTAAAGGCTCATCAAACGCAGACGTTTCCTATCCTTTCAGCACTGCTACGTCTGCGTTTTATAAGCTTTTACGTGGTTTGCTAAAGGTCCCTAATAACTTTCCAATAAATCGTGGCCAAATCGTGAATTTGGTTATTACCAAATCTCACCAAAGTTGACAGGTATATTGGTTGTGAGGCCTCATGGTTAGCATGCCTGCCTTTAAGTCCCAGTGTTACCCCAGTGCAGGTTCGAATGCTGGTCCAGGAATTTAGTAATTGGGTGCGACTATTTTTTTTTCAAAAAGAACCAACGTTGCCTGCAATATTGCTTACTTCTAACAATGATGAACTCCAGAAATCTGAATCCATACATTTGTTTGAAATATATCCAAACTCAAGTTGTAGAAGTGACCATAGGACTATAAGTTATACTTGTAGCACTAAACATGCACTTTCGCGAGTCATTTATTGTCAACTGGGGGGGGGGGGGGGGGGGGCTTGGCTTTCGGCTAATTAGTTGGGTGGGCGGAATAGAAATTGTTTTTTTGGGAAAATGCACCAAGTCTCCCCTCCCCCCTCCAGCTAGTAATAGATGACCCTCATAGTATCTATTCCCATTTGACCAGTCACATTCATTCCGGGTTTGATGGTCGATCACTCCATAATTTAATATTATAATCAATATATTAAACATATAAATGGACTTCAACCTGGAGGTTTCACAAACTGGAGCTTCGCCCATATTTAATTGTAATTACTCTTAATAAATGTCATTAGACTATACATGGACCGCACATTAAGTGCAAAGTTACAACATTTCGAATATATACCAAACCCACTCAGCGTAACAATATCTACAGTGACTATAATACAATACATGTGTATCAATTCAAAGGGAACACTCAACTTACTAAAACCATGAACCTCACAGTAATGTTATTTATTTGCTCATGTTGTAGGTCTATATATGTACTTTCCATTGGTCGTCCATCTGATTGAACCGGATCATCAATGAGTTTTCGTTAACTATCATGAGTTTTCGTCCATAAAACCGGAAAAGAAAATGTCCCCAAGATTAGTGTAGGTATGGTACAATCACAGTTTATTTCGCCTTTAACAGCAAGATGATAGAGGTCTCGATGGGGGGGGGGGGGGTCCCCATGTCGATTTTCAGAAATGCCCACACTGAAAATATTGAATCTCAAATGTTAGTCAAATGTTAGTAGGTTGTACTAACTTTTTACTAACTTTTGTACAAACATTAGCGAAAATTGCGTGCCCAAAGTTCCTATCCTATCTTAGCGTTTTGCTGCTAACCCTTAGCTAAAAGTTAGCATTGCCCAGGTCACCTGAACAAATGAGGCTACCATGAAATCTGGTGTACACCCGCATCTCACATATAACTCACACCCCGACTTTGAGAGAATCCTATAACCTCTACCTAGAGCTTGAAAATTGTGATTTTAGTACTGTACTATACCTTTAAAAACCCTTGTATTACCTGTCCCTAGACCTGAGAACATTGTATAACCTGCACTAGAGGTTTGGTTCTAGTATAACCCACAAGTTACATGCAGGAATTTACGGTACTCATTCATTAGTTATTAGTACATCTATAACCAGTCAGTGGCATGGCCCTGGTTAATATGCAACAACCACATCATGAGTTACCTGTGCAATGGTAACTCCATCCATTGAAGCCAGTTTGTCTACATAACAATTATTGTCCTGTAGAATTGGCCATATAGAGACTTGAGTCTGTCTTTGATATATGCATTTTTCAAAAACACAAAAAAGGTGTCCCATTCTGAAAAACCTCATGGGAATAGGTTGATCAGTTTTTTTTTTAAATCTGGCCAAGTAGATACATGCATACATTATGTTACACCCCATATCATATTAAAATTAAAAAAGGTTACCTCTAAGCATGATAACAAGTGCAATCACAATCTTATCATATAGATAAATATCTCATGATTTGCTTGTGCTGTCACCTGGTGTGGAGTTCCTGTGGGTAGCTGGTTAGTAAAAAGTTAGTCAGAGTTTAGCAAAATCTTAGTTCGATTTTATAATGCTGATAAGTTAGTGGTTTTGACTAAGATATATTAGCATTGACTAACCCCCAGAATTTTCAGTGCATGTCGCCCTGTCGATTTTCAGAAATGCTCATAAGTATAGCAGGGGTGACATGATTGGTATTTTGAATGAGTCCTAATGTCAACTGTTCAGCTTGGGAGGGTCAGCTGACTCCCAAATTCAATTCAAATCAAAGCCAACTGTAGTTACACTTTTAACACACATTAGCGATTATTTTGCTGTGATCAATTACACATGATAGAATTAAAATATCTATAGCGCAATCTAAAATTATTTTGTATTGTTACATGATTCATTACATTTTATTTTGCGAATAGGCCTACTATAGGAATGCTTTTTGACCAACCAAAAATACCTTTGAAATAGTTTGCTAGTCATATGTAGCCTTGCGGCGGACATACATGTCATTAGGAAAATCATGGGAAAAAAATCAAATGGTCGGCCCTGCATCTGTCCTCAATTTCATTTATTAAAATGATTTGTTACTGAAAAGGCACGCCATAAAATAAGGTTTACTTAACAAGGTGGAGGTGAGTGGGGTGCAATATCTACACTGGGCCCCTGTGCGGAGCACCCTTCCTGCTGCATTAACAATAACACACCATATAGCACAGGCGACCTGCTTAACACATGGGGGCTGGAGGGGCGGGAGGAACGCCCAAGGTGAAGGTCGGACGCTCTGAATACCACACACTCTCCAAACCGATTTCTCCTCCATTGCATTCGTGCGGAGCTTAATACATGTCTGGTTGGAGAGTGACCATCATCCCTGCACATAAGTAGGTCAGTGAGCCGGGAATACATCTCCTAGACAGCTACTACACCACCGTCAACCCCTGTCTGGTGCTACTGGAGGAAGGTTAGCCTTTTATTTCAACCATTAACCCCTGTGTCTAACACTACAGCAGTCAGTTAGGATGCAGCCCCCACCAGTGACTTGTCCATGTGTGTTTTCAGGCACTGTCAGTGCTGCTAGATGTAGTCTATGTTAAATGCAGGGGGTGCAGTCCGTGTACTGGCAGGGGGGGGGGGGGGTGCATGGGGTGATGATGGCCTACCACTAGTATGTGATGGGTGGGTAGGATGGCAGTGCTGTACCATCTACCATGATAGAGGATAGACTCGATGGTAGTCAGTAGGTGGGACTGGAGGTGGGGGGGGGGGGTAGACATACCACCTTGGCAATATGTAGGGTATAGCACCACACAACTAGGGCTCCACCCTGGATAGAGTATTCTAGAGTGCCCACAGCATCCAGGGTGACGCCCCTGGACTGGAGGCTGGTGTAGCAATAATATTATTGTCCCTCTATAACATAATCATGAGGCTAATGTCAAATGAAATCAGCTAAATGATTGGTTAGCTGACACCACAATGCTCCCAGGTCTCCTCTGAGTCACCTGGTATTCACCTGTATTTGGCAATTTACACAAGAGTAGTACCGCAATTTCCTCATGCATAAGCCCGGCCTCATATATAAGTACTAAAGGAGTGATACCTTTTTACCACGGAGGGGGGGGGGGCTCGCTGGGTTTTCGCATGGAGCGTGCAAATTTCAACTTTGGTGTTGGCTTTTTCACTCAAAACTGGTGAATCTTTTTCTTTGCACCCCCCCCCCTCCCACCACCCCCCTGTTCTTGACAATTAACCACTCCCTTTAAAGTGATAAATTGACCAGGCTTATAAAATGACATATATTTTATTCTTTAAACCTATGAGAGGTACATGAGATATAAAGGCATATTTTGGTTATAATGGTGTATGGCGAAATGACATGCCATATATTTGTTTTAAGATCATCTTTCCTTGATAACAATCTAATACTAAGAGCACCAAACTTAACACTAGAACTGCATAATATCACTGGCTAATCTACCTTGAGATATACAAGACTAACATATGGAATAGATAAACTACCAGGACAATATTACTAACCACTAGCATTATCTCTGTACATTTAATCCCTGAAATTACTTAAAGTATCTCAATAGTTGCCGTGACGAATTTCCACTTTGAGCATGAGGATAAGTATACATGTAGTGATATTGTAAGTCATGTGTGAAAGTATTTAATCTCTAAAAGCAATATTTCTATACAGGAATCCCAGTAGCTATAATAGGAAAATTATTATTGACTGATCTTGTCAAAAATATTCTCAGAAATACCCATTTAAATAGTGTAATCTGGGGTTATCGAAGATGGGAAATTCTGTATAGGGCCCATTTGGCAGCCCAGGACAAAAAACATGGTGGGCTATGTAGGGCAGCCCACCTGTGACCCACCTGTGGCCCAGATGAGACTCATTAATGAAGCAATGCTGACTAGGACATGACCCTGTTTGCAACTATAATGCTTGAACTTTAACTAAACACAATATCAATGATTTCTTTCTGGCGGGCTGTGCCGAACCCCCCCCCCCCCCACCCCTTTATATGAATTGCAAGTAACAAAATAGTCGTCCCAGTGCATGAATGGCCGCTGTTGTTCATTGACAGTAGATCTCAAGCGACAAGGGATACCCATGAGTCAATAAAATATGGATAAATACGGTCCATATGATTCATCATAGCCACACATACATTGTTGCACCTGCATGTATGTACATGTTATGAGCTGTCATTTGTCACAACCAGTACATATGGGCAGGGACCATCATTAAAATGTTATCAATGCGTGGTTCTGAAGTCACGGGAAATCCAGCAAGTACAACCCCCCCCCCCCACCCTTCGCCATCCCAGCTAGTAATAAATGGTTTGACCCAAATGCGATGACAATCTTAGTTTTAATACGGTTTGTAATTATATTGTACTAGTACCAGCATTAACCTGTTCTTACAACCAGGTCAGTGTATATATACATGCATTTCTGTGTACATACCCCCAGCTGTTTTGAAACTTGCTGGTCAAAAATTACACCCTGTCAAAGACTTCACATGGTCAAAGACTACACCCGGTCAAAGGCGTTTCAATTGTTACAATCCCCTTACAATCTCATGAGACACAGCCTCATGTATACTTTCAATAGAAGTCACTAACACTTTTCTCATAGACTATAGATCTAATTATATCCAGCACTTTTCAACAAAAGATAGTCTCTTTTCATGAAAAGTACAGGATGCTCTCGATAATGTAGCCAAGGACACGGAGATTCCAGGAGTACACAGAAATCACACGTTGGTATCACACATGTAGATCTTTCACAAAGAGTACAGCAACTTGCTTCCACGAGCATTACAACATGACATGTTTGTAAATCCGTTGCACAGTCATGGAGATTGTTTTAATAGCAGTATATTTCTTATTTATAATGAGAGTAATGTTGCTTACTACTGACACCTTACGGATTTTCCCCCTGGTGGGATTTCTATGAACTATTTAGTCCATCTGCCTTACACATCCATAGAGAATGGTCTTTATCACATTGTCACTTATTATCATTTATCAGTTATAAGTATTATGGTACATGTATCGCAATAAAAATATTGATGGTGGAACGATTCAGAATTTTGTTGGTATTACTGTCATGGATGAGGGTATTGAATCCTTCGACTGATTTTCCTTAGAGAACACCACAGTTTTATCATAACATAATATACTGACCATTTGGGGGCACACCGTTAAGGGTCGTCCATGAAGGAATAAAGGCATGAATATCCTGACATCCCCACCTCTATAGCATTGATACACACTAAAACACTGACTTGGACCCTGGCCTGGCGCAGGGGCATTATTTGTGAATGTTATTCAGACTACCCAAAGAGTACAGATAATTAGAAAAATGGCTATAGTTATATGAATAAAACATTCCAAAGGAAGAACCAAGAACTGATTATCAAAATGTTAATCTTAACTAGATCTATAGGATGAGGGAAGGACAGGTGCCAGTAAAACAAATTTGTGGGTATTACTGAAAACCCCGCCATCTTGGCAGTCTTGAGATTCAGTTTAAAAACTACTGTTCTAGCAGACAAACAACATGAAGTAGTTATTGAACTCTGCTTAATGTTCATGAGACAGAGATGCCACTTTTCCTACTTTTACAGGAATTTCTGCTTTTTTGCTTGGTTTCTGTATTGAATTATGTATTTTGATTTTCCTAGAAAATTCACAAAAATGTAAGATTTACTACTTTTTGTTGACGACTGAATGGCATCTCTGATGAAAACCCATATAAGATCTGGTTCAACTTCCTATTATTAACGAGGCAACCGAAGTTTAAGGCACCAGCAGGTGGAGGGCTCCAGCGCATGACACAAATCCAAATACTTGCCATTGCATTTTTTGCAATAAATTGACTTCCTTTTGCACTTTCCTGTGTTGTTGCAAGTGTACAAGTGTTTGGTTTATTAGCTATATGTGACAGTTTAAAGCAGTAAAGCTCTGTAATTTGGCTATATTTCATCTTATAAAACTGTATCAAAAATAGACGTCTTAATTGAGACTTTTCCTTTAACATAGAATCCAATACAGAATTGTGAGATTGTGAGTGAGTATGGACAAAAAATCATATTATCATGTTGATAGCACTATTCCAGACAAGCTAGTTAGATAACATGTGCATCAATCTATATTGTGTGCAAAAATAAAGACATTTTACCGTGAAAGATGTTTGCAAAATGAAATTCTCACTTTCAAGCCATTCTCTTAATAAAGTGGCACATTGAAGCTAAATTAGAATAACGAAGCTTCTTGCTCAGGTTTTGGTGGGAAATTTATGCAAATTAAGTACATGTGGTCCACAGTTGTAGATCATGGGTAATGAAGGAATGGGGAGTGTGCATTATTCACTCCTATATGGAAAGACAATGTTAAATACTTAGACATTCATTGTTAGACATAAAATACTGGCTGGCCCCTCTGTCTAGGTCATGTGACCATATCGACCAATCACAGCAGACATAAGGTTATAAAAGGCAGGCTGTCAGAGGAGAGAGCTCATTTGGCCACTGCAGCTGGTAGGGGAAGGATGTATGGAGTAGAACCATTGTATACCTCTATGCACTACTATCTCACTACAGTGCCAATAGACACAAACATGATATACAAAGCTATTCTTTATTACATGAATTTAACTTGACCCATATTACAACCCTAAATTACACATTGCCCTCGTTTTTTTGCACTGCTTTTGCAGTTCAAGCCCTCTAGTACCAATATGTAAACCAACTAATCTTGTGTTTAACCAACTATTTTGCCTATGGCGAGGACAGAGGAAGGTCCCCAACATGTCATAAAACATCAATGGCTACCCTGAACTTAAATGCTTAGCAAGAAATCTACACAACGCTGCAAGGGTGCCAGTAATAACCCTCCTTCTACCAGTAATACCCCACGGTACTCTGTTAAATAAGTTTGAGTCCATCAGATTTGAGACGTTTAGAGGCCTTTACAGCTTATTGACCTATATATATGTGGGCTCTTATGAAAAGATTTATCCCAAGCTCTCATACAAGACCGTCACCTATTTCAGACCAGCTTTGACTCCATTAATCTCCTTCACTAACCTCTCTAACCCCAGCACTAATCAAGACTGAAGCTAATTCCAAGACCCCACACTTATACAGCTCATAACGGTATGTGTATCAAAGACTACATTGTTGTTGTTGATATTTTTATTTGGCAAGAAAAATTGTTACTTTTTCATTTTTATGCCAAAAGGAGCATCTTAATAGTGATGCAAATAAAGATTATATATTGTCGGCACAAAAAGCCAAAGTCCAGTTCATACTTATCAGATAACAGCTCACATACTCCAGATTCATAATTTACATACTCAAGTTGCATAGCACTAATCATGATTTCAATTTCTTGACATCTGAGCACAGTAAGATGAAGCTAATAATATGTAAATTGCTAGCAAGATTGCATTGGTGGTCTTTCAAAATGTTTAATAACCTATCCTTAACTAAATTAACTTCAGAGATGTACTATCTGATCTTGAACATTTCTTTACATCTATAAGATCTAGCTTTGTAATTTTGTCAATAATGCATACCACAAGTACCTGACTTTTCCAGGTCACTAACTGAGCAGACCACATCAAGTGACACACAACAGCACACTTAGGTGAGCTGTTGACTCAGTTGAAGATGCCTTATAGGAGGAGGCGGCGTCATAACTATGCAGGAGGGGCAGGCTTCTGTGGCTGCTGTAACTACTGGAACCAGGATGAGGAGGAGGTAGGTTTATTCTTTACTTTAAGGACCAGTTGACCAAACATTGATTCAAACTCCATCTTCATTTATTATGATGATATCCCAATGCAGCATTGAAGCATCATGCCAAACTTTCAGGAGTGTATCAGCATGAATCATGATAGCTAGGCTCTCAGAATCAACTATTGGAACACTTGTGTATAACTTCTTATCAAAACCTTACTTTGTTAACCTACAAGATACATATTCATACAAATTCTCTGATCCTCACCATACAGGTAGCTCAGGAATACATCAAACGACGAGCGAAGGGAAGCCTTGTTGGAAAGCTGCTCTGTTGCGATTGTGACAAGGGTTACAACCGACACAATGTGAAGAGAATGTACATATTTGCTGGCATCCTTTTTGGGCTCCTTCTCATTATTACGATGACATACTCTGGCAATGTGTTGGGGCCAGCTCAGCACCTCTCAAAATTCAAGAAAACCGAGTGCAGGGTGACCGAAATTGTGTATAATAAAAATCTGACAGAACAGTGTCACTATTCTGAAGGAAAAAATAGGGGAGGATGGAGAATCTACCGTTGTCTACAGGTCCATGTGTCATTCAAACCAAAGGATGACAGGAATGGTAACCAGACACAGGTCAAGGCCATTCTAGCTGATGATTATAGAAACCTTCTACAAGAGTCACAGAAACATGTAAGTACAGTCATTCGCATCGCTGTTTAGATATAGATGTCTACCATTTTGCCTTAAAGTAGAACTGTATTGTAAAACAACCTGTTTAGATACTTCCTCTTTATGAACTGGTGCCTGCACTTCCTGGAATTATATTAATTTACTCCACCACAATTCATAACTTTTATCTCATGTCCTGTATACTAATCTATGACCCAACTTGAATTTTAGGAACTGCAATGTACAACCGAACCATCAAGTTGTTCCAAACATGGAGACATGGAGGTGAGCAGTGATAAGCTATACCGCTACTACAGGGATGTGATTGCTGACGACACCTTCAAGTGTTTCTACAACCCAGAAGACACTGATCAGGTTGTTCCACCATTGTTCTATGACTTGAGCAAGGCAAAGTCCTATGTTGGCCTATTTGCCTTCTTAACCACACTATTTGGCCTCCTCCTGGTGTTCATGTGCTGTTCTTGTGGCTGTCAGTATGTCTGTGCAAGCAGGGTTCCATCAGAGATTACGCAGGAGGTGCAGAAGCGCCGGGCAGAGAACCAGGGGCTTACTGCTGGAGACCCGTCATCGGGGGGAGGTAATGTTATCTATGTTGGGCAGCCAATGCAGATTGTTCCAGCAACTGGAATTCATCCACCTCCCATGGCGGGTCCACAGCAGCTACCCATGCAGCCAGGCCAGCCTCCGATGGGCCCTCAGTATGGCCAGTACCCACCCCCTATGGCAGCACCGCAGCCAGGGTACCCTGCACCCCAACCCGGATACCCCCCACCTCAGCCAGGATATGGCCCTCCACCACCTGGCTATGGCCCTCCACCCCAGCCTGGTTATGGCCCTCCCGCACCGGGGCAGTACCCTCCCCAGGGAGCAGCCTACCCCCCACCACCCCAGGCAGGCCAGCCTATGGCTCCTCCTCCTGGGTATGCCCCAAGTGGACCTCCTCCTCCAGGGGGTGCTTCAGCACCTCCAGCCCCTAACCCCAATGCTGTCCCCTATGACCTGAGTACTGGTGGTGCATACCAGCCCCCAACCTACACTGGGATGAGTGGGGAAGCCGGTGCTCTGCCTCCCAAACCTCCAATGCAGTAGTTTGATCCTTCTGGTAATAGCCAGATGAGATGACGAAATGATTTGATATGCAAATGAGTTGGACATCATGTGACCAAAACCGACCAATCAAAATACAGGGTAGCTGGAGGGGAACGTTTAATTTGTGACTCTATATACCTAGAGCACTCCTTCAGGGCTTTAACTAACAGTTTAAGGAGTAAAGTGGGGTGATCCCATCTAATGACTTCCTCTATCATTATTGTCTCTTTGACTAAACAAAGAAACATTACGATGTAGATGGTGTTATAAAAGTCAGACTGTCAGAAGACATCATTTGACTTGTGAGCCTGCTAGGGGTCAGACGTTTGTATTAATTGAGCTTGTCAAAAACATAAGCTTTGGTGGTTACCTTGCCCCACCCCGCCCATACCCAATGGGCTTGTCCACCCTTGTCCACCCTCACCCACCCTCACCAAATTGGCTGGAATGTGACCACCCACTATTGTCATACATCGTTTAACGGTAGTTCTCAATTAAGAACACATTAATGCATTCACAAATCTACAAATAATCCTAAACCCCAAATTCCAAAACACAAACCACAAAACTAATGTACCAAATCCAAAAGTCCCAAACCAAACCCATAGATCCCAATTTTAAACAACTTAGGGAGTGGTCATTTTTTAACAACAGGGGTATGGGGGTTACATGGTTTTTGTACGAGCAAGACGAAATCTCGCTTAAATTTGAGCTACTATATGAAACTGTCATCAACTTTATATAGGAATGTAATCATATTATTTCTCATATCTATGCTATGAGCATACTCACAACTGTCAGAGGGAAAAGAGAAATTATATTTGCTTGAATTCTGTAATCATAATTATATTGTTCTTTATTTGACCATGAGATCAGAACTTTGTTCATCTATACACTGATGACAGATCTTGTAAGAAAATTGCATACGTTATTATTCTTTTCTATACCTTTACTTTTATGTTTTCTCAAAGGATATTGAGAGTTGTACTATACATATATATTACATAATTATAAAGTCCTATCGTTGCTCACAATCAGAAAACATTGGTTTCAAATGTCCCTTCAGCGGATGATACATGCACACATGTGTACGAACTGGGTGCTGAAGGATTGTACTGAAACTATTCTTGTCCCTCACTCCACTCATACTGTGATGTAAATGTACTCAGCTCACGTTACTAGCTTTAATGATAATTGCTAAGGTTGATAGGTATTCTAACATGTGTATACTCATGAACTCTATTTTTGTGTAGAAGTAAGCATGTCTATAATCATACACCCGGCTTCTTTCAGGGTTTATTTTTCTAGACTTAGAAGTGTGCAATGGCTATTTCATCCAACCTTTACACGCGTTTCATATTGTACATTCGTCCCACGTATCACACATACTCAATACTTGAACACGAATCTTCAAGATCTATATCTCAGCAAATATTCAGCTGGCAATCATAATGTATGAGGATTATTCATGAATTTGTAATCATTGTTTGGCGATACATTTCTATCTGTAAAAAATAATAAACGTGCGTACATACCATTATGAATAATGTAGTATGACATTTGTTTAATTAAATATGCGATATGTTGGCCAAGTTGCGGCATAAGGGCATAGGTCCCAATCTACAGTCGATATAAAAACTTAAATAACCTACATCTATAGCATAGCAATTGGTCCTAGATAGTTAATGCAGTGTTTGGTGTTTAGTGTCTGTAGGAACTGATAGGTGGTAGAAGTATTCTAAACAATGGTATGACCCACTTGTGGCCCTATCAGAACTCCTTTTTAACAAGTACCCATTCTCAATGTTACACTCAGGATTTTGGAATCAGATGGGAATGGATAGTTCTGTAGCATTAAGTAAGATCTTGAAAGTACGCTTATATGAATACTCATGGACATGAAATACATATGGCTATATGGTGCAACTTTTGCCTCTAGTCCTAATATATGTATGAAACTCGATATCCGATATATTCATGTTGATATTGTATTATATTATATGGTCATCATTGTTAGTAATACTATGTGTGGCAGTAATTTCAGAATGATAAATACTACTGCGAAGAGCTGTAACAATGTATTGAACACATTATAGTGATTGAGTGTCCGGCAATGTTGTAATGAGTGTCATTCAATTTACTGTATTATAATTGTTATTACTAAAGCAAATACTGTGCCTTGCATTAGCTCTTTGTAGTGATAGGTTCAACAAGAGCCCCCTGATAGACCCGAGTTATGACATAGCATTATCTATACAATTGATATATTTTACCAAAGAATAATACATTGTGGTATTTTATACTTCTTGGTCACTACAAAGATTTTCGCTATTTTAATATCAAATACCTAAAATGCTTGAAGATATCAATTCTGTCCGCACTATACAACACCTGCTATTGCAATGTGCTTGATAAAAACTGATTCTGCCAAGGCATGTTCTAGTATCTATGTGTAATAAAAGAGCCTAAACATAATTATTGCCGCTTGTGTTGCCTTTGTTTCATAGGATACATAATATCAGGATATGAATATTTCCATTTAAAAAAGTATCTTGTCTGAAAGAAATTCTCCACAAAAGACAAAACGAAACAGATGTTAAAGGTAGCCCAACCAACCTATCCTAGCGAAACCAGGATTTTCAGGGGAAAGCAATTTTACAAACCTCATGCAACTTTTATTGTCATTATGGGATTCCAGTAAATTTAAAATTGATATTACTTTACATAATTGTGAAAACCTCTGAAAAAGAAGTGATACACCCCCAACTCCACATAGGCTGCCACGGCTCAACAAATCACTTCCACTGGACAGAGAGACTGAAAAAGCTGTGTCAATCAGCTTAGACAATTTTATATGGGTGGACCCGGGTGTACATGAGATGCAATACCCCTCCATATTACAAAAAAAAATCAATTTTTAATCATTATGTTACACAGCCAAAAATAATTTTCTCATTTTCAGAAAATATTTCTTGTTTTAAGTAAAATAAACTTAAAACAAGTTTGTCCGTAGGATAACAAAATTTTACATGAAAGCATGGTTGAGTTTAATAAACTTAGAGTAAGAAAAACAAACGTGACGTCATGCGGAGGGAGTAGACCACCTTCGAGGAGGCTCCCCATATACCATGGAATTAAGTATGTAGGTGGGCACCCTTCACATGGAGGATGGGCAAGTTACTAGTCTAAAAGGTTACTGATCATGCTAAGCAGCTTCACAAAGCTTGATTTTCAACCAACACAGCGTATTACCTGACAGTTACACGGAGTCGGCTCGGCAAGGACGGCCGCCATTACTCACCTGTAGGTATTCACCTGGCTGCGCTCACTAGGTCACACGCACCTGTACACACCACCAGGAGCGGGCACACACTTGTAAGGTAAACTGAATATAGCCTTACTGTTTACAACGTAATCCAGTTTCAACTAGGTTGAAGCACAACCTTATATGTCTGGATGCCAGTGTAACTGTGTACCTGTAATTGGCTAATCTACTGATTCTACTGTCGGTGTATATTTGGTACATATTCAAAGTCAATACCTGTCACTGTAAACATGGAGGGGACACGCAGTAGGCGCTCACTTCAAAAGGACTATGTATATGTGGACAGTAATGGGGAGGAGTATCAGCCTCAAAAGACGAGGAAAACAAAGAGTCTTACTAAACTAATGAGAGTGGATACAACTAGTAAGAAAAGAGGAAGGGCTCCTAGTGGGAGTCCACAGGACGGAGATGTGCTACATGCCAGAAGGAAACTCAAACTGCAGCGAAGAGAGGGTGTCGCGGGAGAGGTTATTAAGGGCGTTTCAGCTCATAGAATTAATTCAGCAATGAAGATCAGTGAGCATGCTAACAGTCATAATGTTCTGGTGTCAGCTGAGTCAGGGGCAGAGGGCTCGGGATACCAGACTTGTGACAGTGATTCTGACTCAAGTGGAGATGAAGAGGAAGAATACGATGATAATCAGGTAGATCCTGAAGAGAATAGGATCCTCAGTGAGATGAGGACCCTCTTCAAAGCCTCAGACAAGCAAGTAGCAAAAAGAGTAAATGCCCTCGAGAAGTCAATCAAGACTAATCACAAGTCTATTAATGATAAAATTGGCCAAATAGACCAGAACCAAAAGAAGGAGAACAAGATACTTAGGTCTGAAATTGCTGACCTGAAAACACGCCTAGACAAGCATGAAAAAGACGCTGATAACTGGAGAGGTAGTCTAGAGTCTAAGCTAGGGGGTCAACATAGAACTTTCAGAGGTGAAAATGAGCCAGAAGAGGAGTACAGGTCCCCACGTCGTTTCAATGTGTTAATAGAAGGGATCCCAGAGTTAGAAAAGGAGGATGCTTATGAAATAGCTCTTAACGTCTTGGATGACATGGAATTACAATTTGATAAAACCAACCTCACTCTAGTAAAAAGACTTCCTAGATTTAGCAAAAAATCAGAAGGCCCTAGGCCCATCCTAGTATGCTTCGCTACCACGTGGATGCGAGACCTGTGTCTCAGATGTATATCTACACTGAGTGCACACCCAGAAGATGCGTATAAAGACATATACGTGAATGCAGATGAGGATCCAGCAACAAGAAGAACCAAGCATATGCTGAGGAAAATAGCCTACTATTGTAGGGAAGAAAAAAATCTGGTTGTAAATATGAAAGGTACTAGCATTGAGATTGATGATGTTCTCTATGACGGATGGGAACCAGACAGTATACCTGCAAACCTCAAACCCAAAGACCTCGTTACAAGTTGGAAGAAACCCAGAATCAAAAGACTACCGAGACTACAAGAGAGATCCAGGAAAGAAAACAAACCGGGTAGATCAGACGATGACATGAACTGGAGGGTGATTGGTAAGGGTGGTAGAGTGCTACGGGATGATGAGGTGGATGCAATGCCCCTGTCCCAGCGACATGCCTTGAATGAGGCAAACAGAGAACCCAAGAAAGGAAAAGGCAAGAAGAAACAAGAGTATAGGCCCAAGGAGTTGGAATTCCCAACTTTCGAAAAGAAAACAAAGTCTGGAATTACCTTTTATGGTACAAAAAGCATGCTGAGCAATTTCCACGAGGTAGAAATTGATTATGCAGATAATCTGTTCCGAAGTGGTGAGCACCTGTTTCAATGGCTGAAATGCCGAGAATACAACGACCATGATGGCTGTGAAGCAATTCTAAAAAATCCATCATGCCTAGCGGCGATAGATATCGGCGATAAGTGCAATGGAGGCAAGGACTGGATGGGCAAAAGGTACCCTACCATGGTCAAGACACAACAACTGAAGTTCGGTCAAAACCCACACCAGAGAGAGGCACTGCTTGGTACTGGAGAAGAATACCTGATACTAACCAGTAAAGACCCCTACAGGGGTCTGTTGCTCCCAAGATACGTATGGAGGCAGTTACGTATACGAAAATTTGGTTAAGTTAGTAGGTACGAATTGTGTAGTGGTATGCGCTGTTGCTGCAGGTATCAATCGTAAATCAAGTAAATAATACAGTACTTACGTACACGTAGAAACACTACATAAAATTGGTTAAGTAAACGTAAATGCATGCGTATACGTAATAATTAGTGCGCCCTGCCACTCGTAATTTCGTGGCGGGAGATGGAGTATAGGCACCAAAGTAAACAGAAAACGTCACTTCCGGTCGGTTCCCCGAACTTACGTATACGTAACTTCATTTCGGGAAAAACATGGCGGAGGTAAGTGGTAGAGCATGTTCTATTCGAAATATCTATATTAAGCTTAGGTATGGGATGAATTGTTGTGGAATTTGATAGTATTACTTATAATAGATATATGGACTTAGTTTTTTGGCACTGTTATGTTATTTTTACTGGTATAGAAGGAAATATGTGTCGTACAAGTGAGCGATAATACATGCATAACAAAAGATGCGTATACGTTACCAATTGTAGTGTTACGAGTGTGGTATTTACGTATACGTGAAATTTAAAATTGGTTATAAAACTGTTAATTTCATCTATTTAATGATCCAAATAAAAAAAATGTGGTCTGATGTAATTAAGTGCCATGTAGTATTTATTGAGTGTATTAATGTAGTATTGTAAGAAAGAAAATAATATAAATGTTTACCTACATATACAATTAATAGCCTTTTTTCTAATAACAGAACATGGCATCACACTCGGGAAATGAAGAGGGCAGTGAAAGCACTGTGCTGGATGATTCGGACGCAGATCAAACCTTTGATATTCTAAAGGAGAAGCCACAGAGTGAGAGCAGTAACAGTGAATTTGAAGAAAGTGCCGATGTGTATATTCGAAACAAGGAGGAGGACGACATCAACCTGCCAGAAGTGATAAAATCAAAATATAAGAAGAAAAAACCAGATCCACCGGAATACAATCTCTCTAGTGATGAGGAACAGGATGGAGAGGTAATTAGGGATGCTAATTGGAGCCCGGAGGAGAAGGTAGCGCTTATGGAGGCTGCTGTGTCCAGACGTAAGATCCTTAGAAATGGAAACATAAGAAAAAGTGATGATAGGAAAAAAGACGCCATAAAAGCCTGTATGGGTAAGTATTATAAAATGTGTAGTACACCATTTACTGAAAAATATAGTGTCAATAAAAAAGAATAAATGTAAATTAAAGGTATAAATTGTTATTTACATTTTATTTTAAAAAATATACAATTTCAACATGTTATGTACCACTGTATTAACCTATAATAAAGTTTAATAGTAAACACTTATGGTGATTAAGAATATTGTATTTCTTGTCAGTAATGGTTTCCGGTGTTTCGGGAGGAAAAAGGAGCTATACTGCTGTAGGGGAAAAGTTACTGCGTTATTCCTCGGATTGCAAAAGGATTGTAAGTATAAATTTCAAAAATACATTCCTATTATATGTACATTTACTTAACAGTGTAAGTTGTCCTCAGATATTTCCAATATAACGTATACGTAAGTATCAAATAAACATATGGATACCGTGTTATTAAGTAATCTTTATTTGTAGAATACAGCCCGTTTGAAGAAATGGGGTAAAGGACCAATTGACGATCCGAAACAAATCCCCGACAGGGCCTTCATAATGGGGATGCTCTACATTGATTGTAAAAACATTGCAGGTGTGTTATGTATAGTTTTTATGACTTACATATAATATATGCCGGATGGTTATCCATAGTATAGTGATTTATAAAGGTTTAAGTGTTGAAATTATTTAAGATATTCTTATACAATTTCTGAAAGTAATCTGTGTCTCTTTTCACTAATAAAAGTACATTAAATTATATAATTTTTGGTTAATTCCCTAATTTTTACATGGCAGGTTTGGATCAATCGCCTGACAAGGATTACCTTTTGGAGTGGGAGCAGGACCGTGCTGACTCAGAGGTGGAGAAAAATCGTGAATTTGCGGAGAAAAGGAAATCCTTAAGTAAGAGAAGTAAGTATCTTTATCAAAATATCCATACCCAATTTTTAAATATACAATTAAAATTAGATATATATTGTCTCATTCATATTTTTACATGAATAAAAATATTATTAATTATACTTTAATACCGGGTACATTGGAAACTGTCATTTAGTTTGTTTATTATAGAGAGAGCAGGAAGTTCCGGTGCCGTTCGGTCATCTGGCCAAAGAATTGATAACGTGGATTACGAGCCAAAAAAGAAAACTCCAAGAACGGAATTGGAAGGTAAACATTTATGCCCCATATATCTAAATATATTATTGTGAATTACAACTTGACAATAATATGTAAGAATTAATAAGTTAAAATGTGGTTTTATTAAAGTAATCACCGTTTCCCATTTATTGGATGTCTTTAAATTTATTTATGGTATGACTTTACTTTATAGATACCCGTGTGAACACCAACAAGGAGGCTAAACGTTCTACTATTAGAGGGAAAACACTGGGAGTAAAAAAAACTACACATACAAAAGGTGTGTTAATTTAATTTCAGTTTTTAAATTTTTTTTTTTTTTTTCTCCAATTTTAAACACTTAATGTCATTTAAATATTATAGTACTGTTTACATATATTCAAAATTTTAATTCCTATTAATTTGTATACCAGTTCAAAAGGTGCTGAACGTGATGTCTACGCTGCCCGAGCCTATTGCCCCTCTCAAGGACTTTACAATTACAGATACCAATGTCCTCGGTGACAGTTTCGAGGGGGATGATTCAACACCAAGCTTATGTGAGAATACCGGAAATGATGAAAGTTTGGCAACCAACTATACACTTGGTTCTTTGCCCAACACTGACACTTCAACCCATGAAACTGCAGCCCAAGTTCACCAAAATCCAAATCGAGATAAAGAGCTGGAGGATAGGATAGCGTCCATTGAAATACGAATGGCGTCTTTAGCTCTGGATAAAAACGAGACTGACAAGAACCCAATATTGGAGAAAATTGTAGGGGTTGAGCAATCACAATCAGACATAGTAAACTCCCTACAGAATGTCATCACCACATCTGGAAAAGATAAAACGGAGAGTATCCAGCAAATAAATCACATTAACAACCGAATTCTGGACATATCTTCCGAAATAAATATAGTTGGGGAGAAACGATCTGCAAATAACATGGAAATCACAAAAGCACTTATAAAACAGAGTATGGAAGCATCAGAAAGTAGCAATGCAAAAATGACTAACGCACTGCAATCGTTTTCACAAGGTGTGAACAAAATAGCGGACGCCCTTAACACAGGAACATGTAAAATGCAGGAGAGCCAGCATTGCAACAACGCCCTGTTGATGGCGATGAAGAATGATCTGGAAACAACCAAAAAGACTTTAACAGACGTGGTTATTGAACTGCATCACTTACTGTATCAAAACAGTATCTCTTTGAATGGTAAGTTCACATATCATTTGTAGGAAATTGCTTGTATAATATGCTATATACTTTAGTAGTATTATATTCTATGCATAGTATAACATCATGTGACAGTTTATGAATATAATTTAATATTTACGTATACGTAATATTGTAGAAAATTAAATATGCAATTTTATATTTTCAGCACTATGCACTATGCTGGCAGAACTGAAAAATCTGAGTCCACCCGAACCCACACCATTATATATGCCTTCAACCATCGCGGCGGCCCTAGAAATACAGCAGTCGGAGCAAGGTAAGGTAATTTCACAATTTCTATACCGCATTCTGCTATAAGAAAAAAAATTTATTTTATTTATAATTTGTGTGCTCTGGCAATTAATAATTCAGTTATTTAAAAGGTTATAATATTTTATTTTAAATACCTTGTATTACTTTAATTTAGGGGACGGAGCCTCAAACGTAAAGAAACCTCCTGTTATAACACGATCCCGGAGAATGAAGGTAGAGCAAAAGGCAAAGGCCATTCTGGCTGGACATTGCGCCCCCGATAGAAAGAAGAGAGGAAAGAAACAGACATAAGGAAGTTACCGGTATTACATAACCAGACAATACAGCTGCGGTTCAGTTTGATATTGCGGGAAACAAACCATTTTTTGGTTATGTGGTTGTAAAATGAAAATATGTAGCAGGTTGTGTTTTGTTGTTCTTATTGATAAAGAAATCTTTTTTTGGTTTAATTTATAAACAAATGTGAAAAGAAATACCTAAAAAGCAAAACTTCTTATTCGTTAATTAAAGTTAAGTATGGGTTATCGGTATAGTAATTAAGTTTATGTTACCATATTAAACAACTACGGTGTATTAGTAATGCACAAACTCCCTGATATTTTGTACAGTGTGAAAGTAGTATTAGTATAAATATTACCATATTATTCATGTGATTCACATAAAGGCGGCGAAAATATCTATAAACAGCTCATGGTACAAATACATGATTTCCACCTACTTAAAAAAGTATAACGTATACAAGTAAGTTTATAACCATTTGGAAATAAATATTATTTTTAAAACAATGTGTTATGTATTTATTACATTTGTAATATTTAGTGGTATGGGTGATTTTATAATGCTATATGAAAATATCTGTTTATTTCGATATCACTATTTATTATAAATTTAAACCTAATTTGGATATAATGTTCTGAATCTATTATACTATTAAAAAAGTTGTTTCAACATTAATCATATATAATACACTACATAGTATAATTACGTATACGTAGTTTACGCAAACGTAACATGGGTGGTATCCATTTGTAGGCCATTCGTATGTAGTGGTGGCGCCCTCTTACTATTAAACTGAATTAGGATTTCAAATCTCACGAGATCATTGTTTATATTACGTCACTTCCGCAGTGGCAAATTCGATCTCTTCTTCTTACATGCCCAACCAGGAAACACGTACAAAACTAATCTGCCTTCATCCTGTGGAAATGGCGGTAAGTAATACGTTATAAGTACACTATTTAATGAATAACTTGGTCCAAAAATGTAGGGATACTATTATTTTGTTTAAAATCAAAGGAATTTAGCTTTAATAATGGAAAAATATATATATAAAGTGTGGCTACAGTTTTTGTTAATTTTTTTTCTACCTGTGCATATACTGTTATTACTCATATAAATTAGAGTACCCATTTATAAAATACTGCATATTTAGACCAAGGTATTACACATTTATCGTTCATATTAAGTTTTTATTTTTACAGCCTTCAGCCACTTGTAAACAAAAAGGAAAGGGACGACCACGAGGAAAACCTGCACCCAAAAAGAAAATATTGACTGTGGAGGTGTGTATTGGGAGAGAATTCATTTTAAATATATTTGGTTGATTTTAAATCATATTGATTATAAATTAAGACATAAATTTGTATTATTTTGAAAATATATTATGAATTGCAGGTTTCTGCTGAAGATGGAATGAAGAAGGGTGAAAAAGCAGCGCATGCTACACGTTCAACTCGTAGGGGTAAAGGGCAAACTGCTGAACCTCAAGATACAAATCAGGCGAGAAAAAACAAAATTTTTAATTTGGGAAATTACTACATACCTATTTCCAATTTACTAAATTTGTGTGTTTTTATAGCCACACCCTTTATGTAATTTACGTATACGTGTGATTAAATTATTATAAGAAGACGGTATAATTTCAAACAGTACAATTATATTAATTTTTTTTTTAATCCCTATACTTATTAAATTGTATTGCAGGAAGTTCTCCCCGCTTTACCAAAACACTCTAAACGTAAAAGGACCCAGGTTGCTTTGAACCCTATGACAGAAGAAGAAAGGGCACATGATCGAGATGTTGATCGTCAAATGCAAAGACAGCCAGCGTGGACTTATGGAGAGAGGGTCACCTTATTTCTGGCTGTAAACGCTCGCAAGCACATATTTCGTGATTCGTACAAATCCCATTCCCTGGGAAAGTACATTAAGGGTAAAGCCTGGGAAGAAGTAGCAGGTAAAATTGACACCCCATTTCTACAATTTTGCACAATTTTCAAAATACATTTAACAAACCCAAATTATCTCACAATTTTAATTTAATTGTTGTGAAATTACCCTATATAAATACTATTAATATCTCACAATACAAAAATGAATTATAAATTTGTTATTTCCATATTAAAGGGTAACTCTTTTATTTAATACTCAGCCTATGTGAATGGAATGACAAACAACAAAAGGTCCGGGGATATGTGCAGGCGTAAAGTGGCCAAATTTTGCTCTGAAGTCAAAGCAAAGGTATAACATATCTACTTATACATGATGATATTTTTATTCCATAATTACTAGATTAAAATGGCAATTTAAAAAAAATATATATTTTTACAAATATTTACAAGGTAGCAGTTACATTTATCTTTTACTGTTTCACAGCACACTCGCCTAATGCAAGAAAGGAGACAGACAGGTAACGGCCAGTTAGATGCAGACATGTACCTCGCCAGTGATGAGTTAATGGCCCTGGATTACATTGGCAGAGAGGTGGTTATTGGTAAGTTCATAATAAGTATATTAAAAAAGCTATTTAAAAAAATTATGAAACTTAAAATTAACCCTATTCTATAGAACCTAATTTCACCAAGAATTTACCTACATACGCATACTTAGAATTTACGTATACGTGGGATAAACTAAAACTTGGACATAGCTATAATTTGTATTCTCTGAATAAATTTATAAATTACTATTCGTAATTTTAAAACTTTAAATATTTATTTCAATAACCCTTTGAACTTTAATATTTAAGGCATAGACGGACTGAAGCCCACCCGCCTTGTTCCAAGGAATGAGATGACCAATGGCGCCCCATACAGCACCTTGGGACCGTGGAACCCCAACCGTATCACAAAGCCCGATTACTCTAGATTTGGCTAATAATTTTCATTTGTATACAAAAAAGGGAACAAGTAGTTTGTTACATAACACAGGAAAGCATTCTACGTTAAAAATATCATTATGTGTCCATTACTTCAAATTATCTTAATAAAAAAATGCTACTTTGATTCCATGTTTTTCATCAATTTATTATATGAACGGAATTTTTATACCACCTAACATTAAAGGCTAATGATAATGTATTGAATAAGAGTAGAAATGATACAGACGAGAATATTTTTATGGTAAATCGTTCATTCACATGCACCACCCCCCCCCAAAAAATAACTGCATAATATATAGGTAATTTTTTTTATTTCTATAAAGATTGATGCAGGAATAATAAAGTATACCTCAATTTACCTAATAAAACTAAATTTAAATGGGTAATATAAATACTTGAATTATATTTTTAAAGGCAACGCTTCATTTTAGTTATTAAAAAAAAATAAAAAAATTTCCCACTATATTAGATTACATATTTTATAACAATTTAAGAAGGGTCCCATGATGTTTATACACGTATTTGGGATTGAAAAAATCAACCTTACTTACTTTAAGCGGTAAAGTACGTCTACTGAATTAAATATTATTGAAAAATCATTGAACCATTTTCATTTACTACGCACTACTTTCTTTTTCTTTTGCCAAATGCTAAGTAAAAATGATACGCTTTCCCACTAGGGGTGTTGTTTTATTTCAGTACCAAAAGGCCGCAAAAGCTCGAATTCCATTTAAAAACACAGGGGGCCACTTATTAGTGGGACAAAATCAATAAATAATTTAGGGTGTTTCCATATTGAACCCAAACTAGTTATATTTTAAGCGCTGGATACATATTATACTATATCATACATTACCATATTTTTTTAATAACTAATATTATTGTCTTTTGGTACTTTGTAATATATCTATATACAAAATAGCTAATTATTTTTTCACGGGGAACTATTTTAAACCAAACTTACGTATACGTTACTTATGTATAATTAACCTATACCAATGATATACACTGTAATGTTCCACACAATTATTTAACAAAACCAAGTTCTTTGTATCATTTACAAATTATTGAATTGTACTTTATTTCATTCCTAATAGGAAAATAGTAACAGTATTTATACCATATAGCATATAACAAATTATAAAGAAGTGTACTTTTATAGTACCCTCAATAATATAGGACATTCACTTTGGTGTGGTGTTTTAGTTTGTAGGTATGCACCATGTCAACCAAGTAGCTTCTAATAGCACACTAATCTGTGTTTAAAATCTATTTGCTATGAAGTTCGTCCTGTCAATGTAGTTTGCGTCCTCAACGCGAGGAGGAGGTGCGTGAGGGGGCTGCCCTGGATCCACGTGGTGAGCAGCAAACGCATCCACGTCGTCGTCGTCCAGAATGGGGACCCCGTATTTTATTGCCAGGTTGTGCAGTACCGCGCACGAAACAATAATTTTGCCGCATCTCTCTGGGGAGTGGAAAAGATATCCCCCATGACCATAAAGTACTCTATAAAGGATGTAAAACAGGCATATATACTATGTAAATAAATTAATGGGTCTTTTAAAAATAACTCTATTACGTACGGGGACTAATAATTAATTTTGCTTATCATTATTTCATAAACATATGAACATACTACCCATTTTTAATTTTACCAATAATTTATGGCCTTTGTTATTATAATACTAGTGTGCCTTATTTTAGTATAAATAAAAAACAATATTTTTATTTTTAAATTGCAATCACTTATTATATTAAATTTTTTTTTTATCCACTCAGATATATTTACCTCCACCTCTGTTTTAATAGCCCAAAAGACTGCTCCACCAGAGCTCTTGTGGAACGATGCCACCGGTTGTAATCCACGTCATGAACGTCACCGGGATGCAGTATTGGGGTGAACAGGTTCTTCCTGTTCCCATATCTTTAAAACATTTATTAAAACATGGTTAATTATTACATTTTACAAGTGAAACAAATTTTTCATACATTTGGTAACATTGTTCATTTTAAGCACTGCAACTAACACCAAAAAAACTAATTTTTATCCCTTTTCTGTACTTACGTATACGTATTTCATATCAATTTTCAAATACTCTTTAATTTAGGTGGCGTTCAATCTCAAAAAAATAGGACGAGTGCTGCACCAAATATTTATATTTAACCAATCTAAAGTATGGACTAAGTTTTATTATCATTAATTTATGTTATGTATTTCTATATTCGACATATGTAGTAAGTAAATAGATAAATATCATATATATGTTATATTCATTAACTCAATTCGTACCCAGAGTCACCCAAAATGAAGTATGGGTCCAGTCCGTTGTTTATTCCGACCTGGTTCACTTGTGACTGGTTATATATGAACCCATCCCCGGCGGATCCACCCCATGTAGGGTCCACGTAGGTGAAGGCCTTTGTAGCGTCACATATCATCTGAAATGGTATTTTATTTTCCAAAATTGAAAAATACAATACTCACATTTTTTAATATGGTAATAATGTACCAAAAAAGGTGTTAACCCACTTATAAAAAATACAGAAGCAAATTTAACCAATACTTTGTGACCAAATTTTACCATTATTCCTATACTATTTGTATAGCCATACTGATATATTGAATAGGAACAGTTCATAATTATTTTATATATAAAACAATATAAATGTTAAGAATTATGTATACCATGGCATTGATGGAATGATATCCATGACGGTTAATGTAAGCTCCATCATTTATCACGGGGGTTCTTATTGGAAAGTGGCAGCCATCCACACAGCCTATTACTCGAGGGTGGCCCTTGAGCTGTTGGAAATCGACTGCAATCCTGAGTTTCTCGACATTGGTGTGGGGCCACACGATGTATCTGTCTGACTCTTCATACAAAAAGTCAGACACAGAAGCCACGGAACGACTTACAGTAGATTTGCTCAGGCCCTGATAATCCCCTACTACCGAGTAATTACCGCCTGTTGCGAAATAGCGCAAAGCCAAACAGAACTGTATAGAGAAGAAATAGTTAAAATTAATAAAAGGAAAATTATTCAATTTTTTATCCATTTTTAAACATGTATGTAATTATGAATTTTAACATAATATACAAAGCACTGTTATTTATAAAACTATATGAATAACACATATGGTAAGGCATAAGCTATGTACGAAATTCAAACGCACATGCTATACAGAAATTAATCAACCAATTCTGTACCATAAATATTCAACTTACACGGTCTTCTAGCTGTACACCACATCCTGTGTAATTCGTGAAGTTAGAATAGTCTATCAATAGTGCATCCACACACGCCTTAGACAGTCTATAGCGCGCTTGGAACTTATCTTCATAGAACTCCTCCATTGGGCTTATTTGAGTGCGGTACTCACGTTGTCTTCTTCCCATCACATCCAAAGGCAGTCCGTTGTTCGCCATGGTGTTGCAAAGAGTGAGGCCGTCTCAGGGATCCAATTTAGCAGGTGGAGAAACACCGGTGTGTCGCGCATGGTCAGTTAGGGGTATATCAGAAATGCAAATCAACTTGCACTTGACCTATACGCATCATTGAGCAGTATCCAGGCACTATGACATTACACTTACCACTGGTAACTTAACTTACGTGTACGTAACACTTACGTATGCCAAACATGAAGTTAAGTATGGTTATAAAAATAGTGAATAAAAAATATAAATTTTTTTAACATTTATACTCAATAATGTCAACACAGGTTCATAAACATAATATGAAATCCCAACAAAATTAGTCACTTCAACATTCATTATTAACACAACATAACATATACTTTTAATTTGTAGAACACCTGTAGTAGGTGTCCTAGGATTTCGTATAGAGACGCAAATATATTGACTTACATACACGTAAATATCAATAATTTCCGTATACGAACAATTTACGTATGCACTAATAGTGATGCAGAAATGCGATATTTACGAATGCCTACCACTCCTAAATCATCCATATACGTAACTACACCTTTACGTACACGTAACCCTGGAGCAACAGAAACCCCCAAATATGCTTATTTTACGTATACGTATCTGTGGAGCAACAGACCCCTGGGGAGGTATTTCTAAATACAATGACCAGAGTTACGAAAATGAGACATATGAGGGTCAAAACATGTTTGGAGAAATCCTAGTAAACATTAGAACTGAATTGCGAGAGAAAATTGCCCTGAGCGAAGAAGGGGTAACACCTGGGAACGACGCGGGAAAAGACGCCGGACCTCAGGGGGGAGAGCGTCAAAATGATGACCTAGATTCCGAGGTGCGTGACCGAGATTCAGCAGCGACAGCGGAGGGCGCAGGAACTAAATAACTAGAGCGTGCAAACTGCAAATTACACGTGTTGTCAACACCCAGCTCGCAATAAGTCTTTCAAATATGCCGTCCGTCTATATAATAGCAGATGATAGAGCAGAGGAACTTGGGAAGCACATAGGGCCTCTTTGTGCTGATATACGAGTGATAGAATATCACCCGGGAGCCGGTCTGGGTGACATCTGGACCGGTGTCAAGTCTGTCATGGAGTTACAAGACCCGGTCGGGGACAGGGCACCAGCCCCACCGACTGCAGTGGTCGTGTACGCTGGCATCAACAATATTGTCAACAGAAGTCAACTACCGGGTAAAGTCTCTCTATTTTCTCTGGACCCTGTTCTGGGGGCTACAAACATGCTAGCAGATTATGAACAGATATTAAAGAATGCCCGTAACTTGAATCCTACCATCCCAGTACTTATCACTCAAATCTATGGCGCTGACTTGTCCGCTATGATAGGCAGTGAGTATAGACACCCACTGCAGGGAGTGTGTGACGAGCAAGTGAGGATAGTTAACGGTGACTTAATCGGGCTCAACAAGCAGTTCAGTTTAACAACTCCTTATGTGGAACGCTTCTGCCACAAGCATGTGGTGGGAAGAGGGTACAAGCATACGTACAAAGGCCTGTCTGATGGTTTTATGCCCACTGACGATGGTCAGGCTAGAGTAGCAGCACTGATGGCTGCAGGCATTAAGAAAAATGCCAGACTGAATCCACATATCTGGTAGGTAGATGGCAATATGATACCTGACCATCTAGGTACAACCAAGGTGAAGTCACCTTGACCGACATTCCTGACCGATATCACTTGTGACCATGAACATGTCCTGATCATATTTTTTGGCGAGAGCCTAATTTTGTAGAAACACGGTACTACATGAGTGAAGCCACTCACGCAGTTCCAGAAGTGAGATACCTTTATACCGTATACCTCTACGGCATGCTCCGGCGTTGCCACAGACCTGTGGTTCCTCATGAGTGAAGCCACTCAGATCCTACGAGAGAGGAGGTACTACCGGGCATCGCTGTACATGAGTGAAGTCACTCATATTGTGAAAAGAGACAAGCGCCGACACTACTGCGTAGAAATGCTATGAAGAAGTGATGAGTACTTTGATATACTTTTCCTTTGCGTTGTTATGTAACCCGGACTCTGAAGGGTGCCCGCCCACGCCTATTTAATATATAACAGTGACTATGTCTATAGATTAAAGCATGGGGAACCATATGCTTATTTATTTATTTAACCGCAAAGAAACCTGATTATCCCTGCCTACTTTTAAAAGAACAGGACACTGTCAAAAGACTGACAATCACTACAAACTCTAGCGATTTATTCTCAGACTAATCTCTAAAAAGTATAGAGATAAACTATTGTATATTTAATTGTGTTTGGTTGTAGCCATATTTGGTGTACGCAACTACCACTGTATGTATTGTTCATTGTAAACTGTTGAACCACTCTAGATTGTACCCGCTTTATGCTAAATCAATCTTCACCTTGTGCCACGATGTTTGTTGCCATGGGAATTATGTTTGCACCAACTTGTAATCTGTTTGTGTATATATGTTACTTTAGGCCGCAAGGGCCTTTGGTCACTGCTGATGATAAATCGGCTGGGCCCCCATCTGTTCACGGTGGAGAGTGTGGTGGTGTGGTGAAGCGCGTGGAGGTGTCACTTATTCAATGGCCTACGTGAACTTTGATACCCTGAGAGCGTCCAGAGGTATGAAAATACTGAATGTAAATGTGAGAAGCTGGTATAATAAACATAAAAAGCATGGACACCTGTTAGCTGGCATGGATTTTGTGTGCATCACCGAAAGCTGGCTGAACAGCACACACCGAGATTCTAATGTGCAACTACCGGGGTATTCTTTTATTAGACAAGACCGTCCTCGCGCCCTGGCGAGTACAGGTGGTGGGCTGATCACTTATATCAAACATGAACACATGCCTCATGTCGCAGCATTAAACGATCTGAATACCCTGACTAAGGATCTAGAGTGTACCTGCATCACAGTCACAGTGCCGAACCATAGACATATGTTCATAGTAACTGCTTATCGTCCACCTAGGGGCAAGCCTAAGGAGTGCTATAAGAGGCTCAAGCTAATCTTAGCTGACCCACGAGTAGGTAGAAAGGAAGTATGGATAGTTGGGGATCTGAACGTGGATGCTCAGGCCAGGAACAGCACTAAATTTAAATACTTGACTTGGCTTCCTGCGGAAGACGAAACTACGTTTACTACACACTGGTCCAACTCACTATCATGACTTTGGTAATTCAACCTTAGACCATGTGTATACTAATAGTAATAAAGTGATGTCCCGGGGGCTGCTGACCGACACTCTGAGTGACCACATCCCCATGTATGTACTACGCCAACATAAACGCACTGAAGTAAAACTGAAAAGCATAACGGGTAGGAGTTACAAAAACTACAGTCCGGAAAATGCCAAACAAGCTAGTAGAGCAGGTTGGGGACAGGACCACTATTCTAGTACGCCCTAAGTAAACTGTACTTGTACTCACTACCTAGGGCGTACTAGTATAATGGCCTGCCCACCAGGATTAGTGTATCTGAGCATTTATCTTATATTTCTCTTTTAATCATCATGTACTATATATCATGTTTGGTACCATTAGAAAGAGGATATAGCAATGAACACACTGGCCAATTTAGAAACTGCAATCATTTATATTCATTTAGATATCATGTATCAAACATGACACATTTATTAAATACCCTTATAGAGACCCAGCAAAATCAATTTCCGAATTTTCTGTTAGATTTGCTGATAGAAATAATAATACAGAGAAGTACACTAGACACTGATCTATCACTCTGCGTTTTGGTTTTATGTCCTATTGGAATGGTAAGGTCATAAATAGGGGGAAATCATGAGGAAAATTGAGATATTCTCCCCAATCCTAGCCCTCATTGTTGATGTAAGTAACACCTATTGTTCTGTGCTTACAGATAAGGTACTGGGGGGACTGTAGACCTTGCCATAGGCTAGTGGTCATGGTCTATTGATCACACCATATGTACCATTTAAATGGTACACCCTAGAACCATGCACCGTACCAGTATACTGGTATGGTCTAGTTAAAAGGACTGTACCCTAGTAGTAGTGCGTACTAACAATGCCTTCCCGTCCCCTACCTGTAGAGACTATGACTGGACAGAGGTTCTGTCTCCTGATAACAGTCCAGAAGATGCTTACAGTTACTTTATTGACATGGTCAGTAACTACCTGGATGAAGCACATCCAGTAAAGACTTTCAATGTAAAGACCTTTGACAATCGTGCTTATAACAAGGATGTCGCTACCCTGGTGAAAAAGAAGCGCAGAATTCTTAAAAGAAATAGGAAAATGCAGAAGGGAGTCTACAACACAGAACTACAGCAGGTGAGAGCTATCTCAAAGAAGATAGACAGGGTTATATCGAGGTGCACTAAAAAGACGGTAACTGAGAAACTTAAGCGGTACCGTTCGGATCCAAAAAAATTCTGGAAGGAAATCAATAAATTATGGAAAGGTGACGATGCACAAACTGAAATGGCTTTGAAAGACCAAGACGGCCGTTTGGTTCCTCCTGATGATCTCCCAGACTATGTAAACAATTTCTACTGCAACATCGGGCCTGAACTGGCCTCCAGATTCCCACTGACAAACCCACCAATCGATATTCAGAATTTACTCAGTAGTGATGACTATCAGGACTTGCATGACTGTAGGCTCATGAATCATGAAGACAGCAGGAAACTGTGTGCCACGATCAAAACAGATAAAACATCGGGTATAAATAACATTAGATCATGTGTCATCAAAGACTTCCTCAGTGCTCGTTCTACATTACTTCAAAGTCTGGTAAATAAGACACTAGAATCGTCAAGAGTCCCGGCACCATGGAAAAAGGCTACTGTAGTCCCCCTACCAAAAGGAGGGGACGAACAACAGATAGGGAATTGGCGCCCTGTAAGTCTTCTAAATATGTTCTCGAAGCATAGTGAAAGGATTATGCATGGCCAACTATTACAATTTATTCTGGAAAACAACCTTATCTCGGATAGCCAGTTTGGATTCCTACCAGAACGTTCCACATCAGATGCTATCTTAGCATTAACCACTGTTTTATATGAGGCGCGCAACAAGCACAAGTTAGCAGCAACTGTTTACCTAGATCTACGCAAAGCGTTTGACACTGTTTCCCATGAAATATTACTTCTGAAATTGAAAGATCTAGGCTTATCTAAGAGAGCGGTTTCGTGGTTTGCAAGCTTCCTAAAGGATAGGACACAGTGTAGTCTAGTAAACGGGTCAATGTCCAAGGAGGGCGGGGTCCCTTTTGGCGTGCCACAGGGCTCCGTGGTTGGCCCGCTCCTCTTTATACTTTATGTGGACGAGATTTTTGGAGTTGTGGAAAATTCCCATGTATTCATGTACGCCGACGACCTGGCATTAACAACAACAGGAAAGGACCCAGCGTTGGTAATAAGGCTTCTACAGGCAGATGTGGATAAAATATCAGCATGGTGCTCAGTAAAAAAATTAACAGTAAACACCGAGAAAACTGTCTTGATGTGGTCTCATTCTAACAGGAATGCACCAGACTTGTCAATGCACCACATAGTCTTGAATGGGGTTGCCCTAAAGACCGTGAAGAGCTACAATTACTTGGGAGTGATCATTGATAGGGAGCTGAGCTGGAAGGACCAGGCAATCAAGGTGGTTAATTTGATGAAAGTACGTCTAGCCAATCTTAAGCAAATTAGACCCTCTCTAGATTGTGACTTGGCCTTGGAAATATATAACACCATGGTTCTGCCCATCTTAGACTACTCAGACTTCCTACTAGACGGAGGCCCAGGGTGGCTTCCAAAGAAGCTTCAGCGTCTCCATAATTATGGACTCAGGATCACACAAGAAATCTGGGATCCTAGGGACATCAGCGTCCCTGCACTCATAATCCAATGTGAGTCTTGTTACATGAAGGATAGGCGCAATGAGAGACTCTTGTCTCTGATGTATAAACGCTCGAAAAAACAACAGTTTGTGGTACCAGCACCGCGGGCTCTACGGAACTTCAATAAGATCAGGCTGAAGGTCCAAAACCCAAAGACTGACATCTACTTGAAAAGTCCGGTATACAGGGGGAAGGCCCTCTGGGATGACCTCCCAGCCGAGAGTCAAAAAATGCCTACACTGGGAGAGTTCAAGTCAGCTTTGAAGATGTAACTATCTAATCAAGTACTTAGAGGAGCTTCGACTCAACCTCTGGACAGGCCCGACTAGATCTGCCAGCTCTCTTTTTCTGCTTCTGTTCATAATCTACTGATATATCGAAATCAGACATCGGTTTCACACATGCGAGACTCTGCCTCGCCACCCCTGCATCACCACACTCACTCACTCACACACATACCCACCATTGAAACTAAGTAAAGATATGAACATGATATGAGGTTACTAGATCCAAGTTTTGCGTCGCAGGTGAAGTCACCTGTAATGTTTTGTCTGAATATAGATGACAAGATCTACAAGAACTGATTTATTTCATTTCAGACAATTGGTTTATATAGTTGTATCGGACAGTTCATTACTTGTCGTACATCATTATATTGTAAAACTATTAATACTCCTTAACCGGAGATGTATTTACAATAAAAACAAATCAAACTCAAACTCAAACAAGAAAAACAAACAAGAAAGAAATTCTTAAATCAAGTATCTTATACTGGAATCAAGATGATATTTCCTGACATATTTTTCAAAATAAGATAATCTTTCTTACAGAATGGACCTTTTTTCTAGAAAACATTTTTCTTAAGTAAGTTTTAATCTCTTATTCAAGTAAATAAACAAGATTGATATTCTTGCCTGGGAAAGGGGTATGATAATATTTAATTTCAGTCTTAGAGAGAAAGAATTGATGCCAGAGCATCAGAAAGAGGTTCATCAGATTACATGCAGCTTTTTGTAGCTACAATAGAAGTTTAAGCAAACAGACCTTTATTCAAAGTCATTTCACTTCATGTAATGGGACAGGTAATCCTTCCCTTTATTTAAATGATATTACCAAGCAAATGGTGTCTCTTATCATTTCTCCCTAATAGTTATTATAATTCATTCACTGGAACAAGGGTTCTTACATCAAATTAATCCCTAACAAATTTCATCTTTTCCCACATATTTGTACCCTCTTCTGTTTCCTTGGGACTTCTTTTGAGGCAGAAATGTATATACTGTTTGATAAGAAAGTTGTTGTATTGCATAGTGGTGGCCTCTTGTGGCACAACATGTAACTAATGTTCTTAATTTAAGAAAATAATTCTTATTTAATAGTATGTATACTTGAACCCTATAGAATCTAACTGAACTTACATTCCACACCTATAAAATGCCCAAATAATGGAAGGAATTTGATGAAGGCATTAAGCATGGTCATGACCATCACATAATAGAGTATGCTTGCATATTTTTTCGCCTTAATTGACACTTTGGATTCATGGTTTCAGGTTTTCAAGACATAGCAATCTTAAATCTAGAAATAGAACTCAGAATGAGTTTATTCCTTGAATCAAGAACATTTAATCTTGATTCTAGTATTTTCTTGGGGTAAGAAAATTATTTTTGGATGTGTAGGTTATATGCGATCATCGGAAACAAAGATAGCATTTAAATTCTAATCTTCATAGCAATACCAGGATTATACTTGTCATCACATGTTGGTCCGGAATAAGGGACCCCTTAATTAGATTCATTTGCATCTACATACATATGTGTATTATAAACGAGAAATAATTTAAACAGTATTGGAACTTCAGTTAAACCACAGCTATAGCTCTGTATGCATTGTCTTAGAGACAGTCCGGGCTGACCATGAGTTGCAGACGAGTGTACTCAGCCATGCACACAGAGCTATAGCTGTGGTTTAACTAATATGATGTATATTATATTAATATCAGAGATCTAGAGTAATTACGTTGATAATAATGTATGTTCATTCATGTAGTTTGAGCTTTGAGTATAGACTGAGACTGGGAGAGAGATGCCTCTGCTTGGTGAACTGAAAAGTGAAGAGCTCAATTTGCTGTAGAATGGCTTTCATTTTGAAAGCTGCAGGAATGACTTGCAGTTCTCCACAATGACTCTTGGCGGGCCACTTTGACTCACGAGTTGCTGCATTTACTATAATGTGCTTTTACACTACACGATATGATTATAGGAGAAACAGACATGACATGCATTGATAGATATGTTGAGGGGGGGTGAGGGTTGAGGGTTGAGGGTTGAGGGATGAGGAAGGGACATTGAGGAATGGGTTGGGGATATACCAAACCTGGTTATGATTCTGGATCTTTCTGTAAACTGTGTTACGGCTGTGAAACATGTCTGTCGCCGACCTATGTGTCTGATGTGAGAGACATATGCCTCGAGTCAGAATGTTAGCTCTGATTTCAACAGATTCTAAACAGAATGCAACCCTTTTGATTGAGTTTGCGATAAAAATTACTGCTATGCAGATCTCTACAATGTTATGTGTTAAATCTTTGTATAAATCATTGTGAATAAGTGTTCAACAAGTACTTATTTTTATACAGGTCGCTGACTGAGTAGAGCACATCAAGGAGCTGCACCCACACACTTGGTTGAGGTCCACAGTGAGTTGAAGATGCCACGTAGACGAAACAGAGGTGCTAACTATTCAGGTGGTGGAGGCTGCTGTGGCTGCTGTAACTACTGGAACCAGGATGAGGAGGAGGTAGGTTTATCATTAGCTTTGAATATGTGTTATATTTGACTATCTTTGTCTAACTATTGAGGAACGGTTGGTGTCTCACGGTTCATGTTTATTTATTGCCATGCCACCAAGAGTCTGTAATTACCTCGCTGATACTGAATGAGTACTGGTGAGCATGATACTATTGTGGTACAGTCCAGTCAACTAGACCATACCAGTATTCTGGTACTGTGCATGCTCCTGGGCCGTACCATTTAATTGGTACAGTTGCTGTGATCATTAGACCATGACCATTAGCCCATGGCTATGTCTGCAGCTCCCTCAGTGCCTTATCTGTAATAATATAACAATGGATATCATCTATACCAATATTGGGAGCATTAGGAGGGAAGAAAATCCCATATTTTCTAATGATTTTACCTATTTCTGACCTTACCATTCTATTAGCAGATAAAATCAAAACGGAGAGTCATAGATCAGTGTCTAGGCTACCCCTCTGTAGGTTTATTTTTATCAGCAAATCTAACAAAAAAATCGGAAATGGATTTTGCTGGGTCTCTATACAAGTATTTTATGAATGTGGCATGTTCAATACATGATATCTAAATGTAGATAAATGGTTAGAGTTTGTAAATGAGCTAGTATATATAGATAGAGATGTCCTCTTTCCAATGATACCATACATGATATAATATACATTAGGACTATGAGAGAAATCTCATGTATATGCTAAAAAACACTGGTGCTACTGGGTAGGCCATTATACTAGGACGCCCTAAATGATGAGTACAAGTACAGCTCAATTAGGGCGTACTAGAATAGTGGTTGTGGCCCCAACCTGTTTATAAGTCCTTTAGAATAGTAACACACAGTTATCATAAAAGCAATCAACCATACTTGTCTTTTCAACTCTCCATATTGTACTCTGTGATTTCTCATGTTAACCTTTAAGGTTACTAAAAACAAATTCTGTTCTCTAATTATAAACATAACAGGTGGCTCAGGAATACATCAAGCGACGAGCTAAGGGAAGTCTTGCCGGAAAGCTCCTCTGTTGCGATTGCGATAAGGGTTACGACCGACACAATGTGAAGAGAATGTACATCTTTGCTGGCGTCCTGTTTGGGCTCCTCTTTATCATAACAACAGGATACTCTGGCGGTGTTTATGAACCAGCTAAGCACCTCTCCAAATTTAAAAAGACTGACTGCAGAGTCACACAAATTGTGTACAATAAAACTTTTACGGACAGGTGTCGCTGGTCGAAGGGGCGGAGTAAAGGATGGAGAACCTACCCCTGCCTGAGGATCCATGTGTCATATGAATCAAATGATGAAAGGAATCGCAGCTGGACAGTCGAGGCCATTCTAGCTGATGGATATAGCAACCTTCAAATGGGCTCACAGAAACAAGTAAGAATAGTTTATTTGAATTGCTGCCTCACTGGTTTCAGGAACCCTAGGAGCCTACCAATGATTTTTGTTTATAAGAAGAATCTTAAGTACACAAAGTGTGATTATGAACTGCTTTAAGGTTGTTACCTGTAATAGTCATCTCTCTAAATTTAACCTTGATTCATAATTTACATCTGATGTATGAATCACTTGAATTCCAGGAGCGGCAGTGTACCACAAAACCCAGAAATTGTCCCCGGTATGGAGATCTGGAGATGAACAGTGAGAAAATGTACCGCTACTACAGAGATGTGATTGCTGATGGCACCTTCGAGTGTCTCTACAACCCAGAAGACACTGATCAGGTTGTTCCACCAGTATTCTATGACTTGAGCAAGGCAAAGTCCTATGTTGTTCTACTTAGCTTTGTAACGACAGGCTTTGGTCTCCTCCTGGTGTTCATGTGCTGTTCTTGTGGCTGTCAGTATGTCTGTGCAAGCAGGGTTCCCTTGGAGATTACACAAGAGGTTCAGAAGCGACGCGGAGAGAACCAAGGACTTACTGCTGCAGCTCAGCCACCGGGTGGTGGTAATGTCATCTATGTTGGCCAACCGATGCAGATGGTTCCAGCAACTGGAGTTCAGCCACCCCCCATGGCAGGTCCACAGCCGCTACCCATGCAGCCAGGCCAGCCTCCGATGGGCCCTCAGTATGGCCAGTACCCACCCCCTATGGCAGCTCCGCAGCCAGGGTACCCTGCACCCCAACCCGGTTACCCTGCCCCTCAGCCAGGGTATGGCCCTCCACCACCTGGCTATGGCCCTCCACCCCAGCCTGGTTATGGCCCTCCTGCTCCTGGTTATGGCCCTGCAGCACCCATGCCAGGGCAGTACCCTCCCCAGGGAGCAGCCTACCCCCCACCACCCCAGGCAGGCCAGCCTATGGTTCCTCCTGGGTATGCCCCTAGTGGACCTCCTCCTCCAGGAGGTGCCTCAGCACCTCCAACCTCTGACCCCAATGCCGCCCCCTATGACCTCAGTACTGGTGGGGCTTACCAGCCTCCGACTTACACTGGCATGAGTGGGGAGGCGGATGCACTGCCTCCCAAGCCTCCGATGGAGTAGTGTTTGAATGACACTGGTTTAGAAATTAACAAGTGATTTGGCAAATGTGCGGTAGCTATAGTCAGGTGTTAGGTTTATAGATACTAGTAGTTATTAACATCTAGGTCTAAAAGTTTCCCGTTTATTAGAGATGTAGGGGATTAGCAGTTAACTGTGAAAATGCCCACAAATTAAGGTGTCGGGGGGGGGGTATTTGCTTTAACACCTGCACTGTCGGACAAGCATTACTGTTTACACACACCTTAATACATACTGTAATCCCATTCTCTGTTCAGATGCCCCTTGTCCTTAGGAATACACTGAAAACAATAGGCGCCCGGGGCTAAAACACGACAATACGGTACATAGATCTGAGTTGGCCCTTATAGTTGTAACCAAAGACATGATAATTGGAACTGATGCTGATTATTACCTTAGTTGGGAATGAGGAACATGTAAACAGCAATGTACACTGCATTTTTTGTTCATTGTGAATCAACATAGCCTATTAGAAAGGCTTTAAATTGGACACATGTAACAAATGCACTGGCCCAGATAAGACTGTCATTTATATTCAATTCAAGTTGCAATCTGTTGCAATCATTTGATACATGGGATATCTATATCATTGAAGCGTGAATGCGTGTTGAGGGTTTTCCGGGAAGGAGGAGGGAGATTAGCTACCTTCATTAAAAATGCACCCTTTTGTGTTAATTGATGAAGAAAAAGGGCCTCTATAATATATCACCCAGATACACATGTAGTGTTTGCCTCCTGACCTTGGGAAGGAAGTAGACCTGCATAGACTTAGGATATACCAAAACAACAAAGAGTTTGGCTATATATCAGAAAACAATTAAAGAGTACCCTTAAAGTTTTAGTACATCGTAGGCTCCTCTGAATGGACATGTACTAGTCAGCCCGCTTGTGTAGTCTTTGGTGTTGTACATTTCTAACAAAATAATTTCATGCAATGTCTGCACAGTAATGATTAAGTTACTTGCAGAAAAAAACAGTTGTATAACCACATGTACGACTTAGTCTCCCTACCTTTCTGTAATAAGTTTTATCAGAAAGTGTTAGTGTTAATTATAACCATATTCGATGTGCATACTGTTGTCATGACTAAATGCCTACAGATGAGAAACTAAGTGATTTTGGCTAGATCTAGATGTAATAAACATACGTATTGTTCGCTAGTTGTCAATGAGAATAGTCATTTAAACACTCATGACAGATCTTGTAAACAAATTAAATGTGAATGTAAATAGTTCTTTCTATACCTTTACCTTTTCTTCTGCTCCAAGAATGTTACGGGTTGTGCTTTATCTGTATCATTTTCCCATCGCTGTTCACAGTCAGGAATGATATTAATCTGAATGTCCCATGTCCTAGTTTATTCGGTTTTGTAAATGTACTCAACACAACATGCTGTTCAATGATGATTACTAAGGTCGAGAGGTATTCTAACAAATATATACTCATGAATTATACTTATTAGTTTGAAGAAGTAAGCATGGCTATAATGTATATTTCAGGTTTTATTTTTCTACACTAACAATGTGCAATGCATATTTCATGTAACCATAATGTTTTTTTCCTTTATTACATGTATGCCCTGTGTGTTATACTAACTCAAAACTTGAATGTTTATGATGAGGTCTATATTTCAACTAAAATAGTATATTTATTACAAAAACACATGTATAATCGTAGATGGATATTATTGATACTGTGTTGTCGTAATTGGGTGTATAGATGTATTTATGTAGTATACATAACCATCATGAATTATATATGTGACATGGCAAGGAGGATACAATAAAAAAATCCCAATTTATGGTCTAAATGTGTATAGTTCACATGTTGGGCCTTTTCCTATCATGGTCCCCTTATACTGAAAGCTGTACGCATATGCATTACAATATACGTTAGTAACCTGTAGGAAAATAGTTATATGGCATTGGTGACATGCTAGCCCTGGATAGGTGTTATTCGCTTTTGGTATTGAGTGTCTTTAATCCTCATTACAGGATAATATTGTTCTGAACAGCCTTACGGATGCCCCCTCATTATTTCGACTTTTACAGCTAATGATATATGAATATACAATATAAATGATACAAAGTCAGAGTACATCGTAGTTTTACTGTGGGGTGTTTCACAAGGGGGTATACAATTAATTGTATAATACGTGTTTTTATAGGTCTGCCCACTTGTATATCACTTGTACTAGTACTTGGTTTTATCGATTGTATACTGGTTATAAAAAGTGTTTCACAAAGGTTTACCACCAAAATGTAAAGCCGGTGTGTGTGTGTGCTACAACCAAGATACAGCTAATATATAAGTGTTTCACAATGCATATTAGCGTGGAGCCCATACCATTCCCACTAATATTTTCCTTATAGATTTGTTCGCATACTTTGCATGTAATATATATGTGTTATAATACACATAAGAATCCCTGAAAATATGTGTTTATTCAGGATGAAAATAGGTTGGTTATACACATTTAAACGCTTTATGTTGATCCTATGTAATCATCGTACAAGGGGAGAGTATTTAAAATAAATGCTTGACTTACTTTTACCAAATGTTAGTTTTAAGTTGGTGTTTCATAAGCAGCATTAGTGTCTAGAATTGTACCTAAGTATACAACTACAATTACATTTGAATCTTGTAAAACACCAAATTAAGATTAACAGTGGGTGATTGTAAATTTGTGTTAAAAAAACATGTCAATTTAATTGTATCTATTGTCCCCTCGTGAAACACTCAACTGCACTTCTTCCCTTTTCGAAAGAAGTTCAGGTAAATTGGCTTTGGTATAATTTCCTATGAAACGAACAAAATACTCTAATCTGCTTATAGGATGGACCCTTTGAATGCTTGCCAAATATTATGGCTATACAGCGCAAACTAGTCTAAATCTAAGTATGCTGCTTAATATTAGATAAATATGCATGATGATATTGTATCATGTGGTCAACACCGTTTGTAACAATTATACTGTGTGTAATTTCATAATATTATTATTCACTGCTAGAAACAACTTTATTGATATACTGAAAGGATTATAGGAACTGGGTTTATGGTAATGTTGCTGATGGTGTCATGCAAGTCCCAGAATTATAGAGTCATTATAGAAGAATACTCATATTGCATTTAGTTATTTCTAGTCTATGGCTAATTATATAACAAACTAGGTTCATTATAGACGGTGAAAGGACCCATTGTAGAAGGATATTTATATTGCATTAGTTCTCTCTAGTCTATGGTAAATTATGTAACAAACTAGTCTTAGTACTTGGCATTCAGGAAAGGCTCCTTATTGGGCTATAGTCATGAAATCTCATTATATCATGATATTTTTGTCATCATCTAAACAATTCAATCAATGTTTTAACCAAAGATTAATACGTTCTTATGTTTACACTTCATGGTGACTACACTACACAAATGTACACTATTTTACTATCAGATGCCAAACAACCTTGAACACATCGATTCTGTCCGCATTCTAGAATGTCCTGCTATGGCAATGTGCTTGAATTGAATAACTCTGCAAAATCATATTCTGGTACTAATCTGTAATAAAATAGACAGGGTTAAGATAATTATTGTGTTTTGTGTTTGTTTGTTCTATAAATCATACATTAGATTAGAATAGCTACTTTTTGACGTACCGGTACTACTTAACTACTTGATGATAAAATCTAGACGGTATAAAAACTCAAAGTGTGTAGTCTAAACCAATAACTTAATTGTAGTATATTAATTGTGTACACCTTTAATCCTTCCTTAAAACTACATATTTATTTTCGATGCTGGATTTTGACCCACATGTATGTCATACATTGTACTCACCAACTACGAAACTTGTTCAGCAATAAAAGCTAAAGTTGTTCTAAAAAAATATCCAATAAGGAAAGAAAATAGAAAAAGTATTACTTCAGGTGACCTGATCAACCTAGCCTAGCAGAAGGCCCATCAAGAAAATGAAGCAATATTGCACATTAAAATGAATTATTCAGAAATAACGACCTACCCCTACATTTTCACCAGTACATGAACATGTCGAGACTCATTCAGCAAAGAGAAAACGTTTGTTTTTTTTTCAAACAAATACATGGTTCGGAGGAACTTTGTATGCAAAGTGTGGCTTCGCATATCTTCTATAGACACCAGGTGTCTGGCTATATAAGGGAGTGGTCATTTTTCATCAACAGAGGAGGGTTGGTGGATTTGGGGGGGGGGGACCAACAAACTTTTTGGACCCTCCTGAGGAGGGGGGACCAAAAATATTGCACCCCTTTTTAGTGAAAAAGCCCACACGTTAGCTCAAAGGGGTCCGCCGTGCTCAATTTCAGCCTGCCTGAGGGGGGGGGGGAAACCAAAGTAATGTTGACTCCTCCTGCGGGGGGGGGATCAAAAATATTTCAACCCGCTCGCGCGAAAATTCATCTCCCCTCCCCCGCCCCGTTGTTAAAAAATGACCACTCCCTGAAGGCCTGCCACACCAGCAGAACACCAATGTGAAGGTCGTGTGATGGCCTACCCTGCAGACTGCTAGATAGCACAGAAGCACTCATACACCGGCTGCCGTAGTGATGACAGGTAAGCGCCATCTACTCTGTATATCTACAACATGGGTGCTAACAAGACTGTATCAAGTACCAAAATGACTCCATGTATATACTCATTATACACTATGTACATGTACAGGCATCATATATAGCTAGTGATACAGCCTTTCCTTTATAATAAGTTCCCTGCAGCACACCAGTCTCATTTCCCGCATTTTTTAAAACATGCTTAAGTGTGTTAAAATATGATGTCCACTGAAATTCTTCCCAAAAATTTGTTTTCAATGATGTATCGCTATTTATTGCGTTACTTTTCCTTTGAGGGTGGGAAGATTAGATGCAACCTCTCTAACTGATAGTATCCTAGCCTAACATTGATTATTTGGTTATTATTAGCTGTTCCATGAGACAGGTAGGTGAAGTTAGTGTTTACACACCTTGTGAACCCTATCATTGCAGTGATGATAGGATCAATAAGGTGTTGTCATACAGCTCTTCTCCTACAGCTATTCTCCTGGGCTAGATGCTGTTGGAAATGATTGTGCTATAACATCAATGACATATGAGTGCAAATTTCTTTAGACCTGGAACAACATCAAAACGTGTTTTTTGAAATATAAATACTTGCCATATTTGTCAGTCAAGGTTAATGGTATCTCTTTTGACCCAAAGCAAATATTATCTGGGGTTCCTCAAGGTTCAATCCTGGGGCCGTTATTTTCTCTAATGTATATTAATGACCTTAATACCCTCCCTAGTATATATGAGTTCTCAGCTATATTATGCTGATGATAATCCATTGACGGATCCGTCCATCGACAGATCCGTCAGAACAGGTAACTGGTCTATCAAATATGGACGGATCCGTTGACGGACGGAATCAGTGGAAGCAGAAACTGGACGGATCCGTCCAAATCGGACGGATTTGACCAATTTGTTGACGGATGGAGAGGACGGGGAAGTTGACGGATCCGTCACGTCGCGTTGGTGGAGTTGAAGCGCTTATGGTACAAGACAAAGACGCAGACAACACCCACATATGGTCATATGGTTATATTAATTGATGGGCAAACTTTATTACAGACCCAACAATATACGTACCTGGGCATGGAATTAAATGTTGTTTTTTTTAAATTTTAAAAGGCACATTAGAGGCCTAAATAAAGTGTTCCGAGGGTCAACAAGTGAAATAACCCAGTCAGCAGACTGAAATAAGTGTACCTTTGTTTTTATTGTTTTTATGATTTTCGATTGAATTTACCAAAACTATGATAGGGGGAGCCTAAAATAACTTATTTCCAATTCCGTTTCTACCTCGTTTAAATGTAAACAAACCACCGTTTTGATGACGTCACAGGGCCGTGAAATATGGCCATGAGTTATTTCATGGGGGGTGTTAAATACGGCACTCCTTGGTTAAATCAATGAGGCTGTCGTATTTGATAAAAAATAAAAGGTCTTCCTTGCAGCAAAATTAAGGACAGGATTAAATCAGGATGCTACATTAGACATTATAAAAAAATGATACTACCTGTTCTGGATTATGGCCAATTACTATAATTAAAGCGCAGGTTGTAAAACTGGGCTAAATAAATTGGAAATTGTCCTGAATAGACTTTTTAGGTTATGCTTCTATCATGATAGAGATGATATGTTTTCATCCATATTGCTTATATTTATTCAAGCCACTACCTGAGCAGAGCACATCAACCTGCTCTCACCTGCTTGGGTGAGCTACTCAGTGAGTTGAAGATGCCACGTAGACGAAACAGACATCCTAACTATTCAGGTTCGACAGGCTGCTGTGGCTGCTGTAGCTACTGGAACCAGAATGAGGAGGAGATAGGTTTATCATTAGCTTGCATTATGTATCTTAATTGTGTTTTTTTATCTACCCTTTAAGACAGGTTTGTGCTTCATGGTTCAAATGCTAGAGCCACATACTAGTCACAATTCTGTGGGCATTTCTAGAGAGCTGTGGTCATTGGGGCATTTTGATGACACTCTATATTCATTGAATATGGATACATTGTAATTCAAAGATACCTTGTAAAAGCAAGATGCAGACATGATGTCATTTAATGACACTTGAGGTATGCCAGTAGACATCAAGTAGTTTGGGGACACTTTGTAAAAGATAAATGGGGACATAATGTAATTCCGGTACAAATTACTATGGACAGGCTGTTTGCAAGTTGGGTGCCTTATAACAGTCGTGTAGTTTTTATGAGAATTATTGAATGAAAACACTCCGTAGGTTGTGGACAAAACTAGGGAAAACAGGGTGTATCAACCCTGTAGGGTAGACATGATTGAAGAATGAAACATTACTTTGTTACTGGTCAAGCATCATTACGACAAAAGGCCTTGGCCATTAAAGTGGAATGCTGCCTTTAAAGGATAGTTGTGAATTGCTCTATCCTTTTTGGACAAATTGTCTCGTTCACAAATATTGGAAAATCTCTGTAGAACCTTTTTTCAGTGGTTTCTCATACAAGTTACATTTAGTTCTGTTCTCAAATCACCAATGTTACAGGTGGCTCAGGAGTACATCAAGCGGTGAGCAAATGGAAGTCCTGTTGGAAAGCTGATCTGTTGTGAATGCAATCGAGGTTATGACCGACACAATGTGATGAGATTGTACATCTTTGCCGGTGTCATCTTTGGGATCCTTTGTTTGATAACATAGTCATATCATGGCAGCGTGTATACACCAATGCAACACTTCTCCAAGTTCCGGAAAAGTAACTGCAGAGCGATGGAAATTGTGTACAGTAAAAATGTGACGGATCAGTGCAGCTGGTCAAAAGGGGTGATCAAAGGGAAGAGAAACTACACCTGTCTGAGGATCCATGTATCATTTGTACTGGAAGATGAAAGAAATGGTAATCGGACACAGGCCCAAGCCATTCTAGCTGATGGATATAGCAACCTTCAACTGACATCACGGAAACATGTAAGTAAATATAAATTGTGCTTTTACACGAGTTTGGTGTATTTCAAAGCATTCAAATCTAATCTGGTGAACGACGGAAACCAGCGTTTCTTTACCCAAGATGCTGTCTGTACCAGTTTAACAAATAAAATAAAATTAAATTAAATTATCGCAACTGTCAGCTCACAAAAGCGTAATTTCAAAAACTAATCATTATAGAGCAAAATCCATAATATTTTGTTGGATTTGAAAATGATCATTTGAAAATATTAGTTTTATGTCAATAGTAATACTGATAGAGAGAAAGAGGCCCCTGTAGTCAGGATGTATAAATACATGGAATTAAAGACTCTGGATATATCGGGTCAGCAGTCAGGTACCTGGTGAGAGTGGACTTCTCTGTCATTTTAACATGGTTTGGGTTTTATAACCGATTGGCCGTTTACAAATGTATGAATCACTTGCATTCCAGCAGCGTCAATGTACCACAAAACCACTAGATTGCACTCAAAAAGGAGACTTGGAGGCAAACACCAAAAGAATGTACCGCTACTACAGGGATGCGATTGCTGACAATACCTTTGAGTGTCTCTACAACCCGGAAGACACTGATCAGGTTGTTCCACCAATACCTTATGACCCGAGCAAGACAAAGTCCTATCTTGTCCTGCTTTATTTTTCAACAATATTCTTTGGTCTCCTCCTGGTGTTCATGTGCTGCTCATGTGGCTGTCAGTATGTCTGTGCAAGCCGGGTTCCGCTAGAGATTATGCAAGAGGTGCAGAAGCGATGTGGAGAGACCCAACGGTCTCCTGCTGGAGCACCATCATCAGGAGGAGGCAACGCTATGTATTTTGGCCAGCCAATGCAGCTTATTCCAGCAACTGCAATTCATCCAGCCCCAATGGCAGCTCCACAGCTGCAGCCCATGCAGCCAGGTCAGCCTCCAATGGGTCCTCAGCATGGGCAGTACCTGCCCCAGATGGTAGCACCTCAATTGGGGTACCCTACACCCCAACCCGGTTACCCCATCTCTCAACCGGGATATGGCCCCCCACCACCTGGCTATGGCCCTCCACCCCAGTTTGGTTATAGCCCTCCAGCACCAGCCTATGGCCCTCCATCCCAGTTGGGTTATAGCCCCATGGCACCTGCCTATGGTCCTCCACTCCAGCCTGGTTATGGCCCTCCAACACTTGGTCATGGCCCTCCAGCAGCCTTGCCTGAACAGTACCCTCCCCAGGGAGCAGCCTACCCCCCACCACCCCAAGCAGGCCAGCCTATGGCTCCTCCTGGGTATGTCCCAAGTGGACCCTCTCCTTCAGGGAATGCCTCAGCACCACCAGCCCCTAACCTCAATGCCGCCCCCTATGACCTGAGTACTGGTGGTGCATACCAGCCCCCAACCTACACTGGCATGAGTGGGAATGCTGCTGCACTGCCTCCCAAGCCTCCAATGTAGTAGACAGATTGTCACTTGTTTTAGTGATTGACAATATCTCACAACTGTACATCTTGGATGAGCAAGCATCAACTATAGTTTTTGCCATGGCTGGGTGAGCATCAACTAAAGTTAGAATAACTCTATGAGATTTAGAAATCTTGCATCAGTTCTAATTAGTGTACTTTTGTTTATATAATAATCTAGGCCTGGTACTTAACATTCTGGGAAGGTCCCTGGAAGACTTGAGTCATGATACAGCATTATCTGTACAAATCCTTCAATATTCTTATGAAAGATTAATAAGATGTTGTGTTCATTTGACTACATTGATAAAATTAGTTTATTGTTTTGCTATCAAATGAAAAAATACTTTAACACACCTGTTTTGTCCGCATTCTACAAACACCTAGTGTTGCACTGTGTTTGGGTCAAAATATTCCAGATGCTGAAGAATTTTCTGTTGATGATCTGTAATAAAAGAAGCTTCTAAACGATTTTGTCATTCATCTTTGTTCTAGTTGAATATGATACATTGTAATTGTTGATATCTGTATCTTTCTATTAAAGCTTAAAGGGAAATCCTCTATGAGCCCGACAAGTATTTAGTCATCCACCTTATACACAGGTAAATGCATATAGACACCCATTTTGTGGAAATATGAAGCATCATTCTTTATACAGCCATACAGTTTCTGCCGTGCCCTTTTGTTTGCCTCACATCTATAGATATACAGATAAACGACAGATGAATAAAATGGGAAAATATTAGTGAGTGACCATCTTTTAACAATAGGAGGAGTAGCTTGGTGGCATGATCATACGGACCCATTGAGGTGGGGGGGGCAAAAAGATTGCACCTATTTTGAGCCAAGAAGCTGGCATGTTACCATACCGTCGCGAAAAACCGCCAGGGCGCTCTTCAATTTGGCGGCCCTATTACCCAGGCGCTTATACGAGACAGGCGCTTATTCAAGACCAGACGCTTATAGATTTGACCCGTCCAACCATATATATTTTAAATATATCAGAAAGAAGAAATACAAGGTCAGCCCCTATAACAAAGCAATTAGCACATTGCTGCTATAGTCAGTCTGTTAATCCCATTGTTTGCTGTGTGTATACAGTAGTTTTCACACCTTGACGGAGACATCCATTCATTATTTCATGGTGGATACGATGACCACTATGCTTAAGTACTAGAAATCCCGTATCCCATGCCCCCCATGGGATTCGGTCCTCCTGTATCACATGGCCTATGACATCATCATTTGTTCAAATTCTTATGGCCATTTATACGCAATTAAACATATTTTGAAGAATAAAAACCATGAAATAAAGGCAAAGGCCCATGGCCAGAGGATTTTTGGTACCGTTCCCCCATCGGTGGGGCTGCGGCTTCGTGGGATACTGCCCCAGCCCCACCTTTTTGAGTTTATAATGTATTTTATTTCATAAGATGATTTTACAAAATACGATACAGTACAAAAAGACATTCAAGTGTATGTCTGTCGGGATCAATATGGTTCATAATTCAGTGTAGTACAAAAAATATAATATAGCATGGTGTGAGCTCACAGTCATTATTATACATGATTACACAGCAGAAGTGAGATCTATGATCATATGATCAGCTCATTTTGGCACATACAGGTGCTTATTGAGTGATACAGTCATTCAAGGTGCATTGATCAATAGATACTTAAGTCGACTCCAGTAAGGTCACATAGCTGGGAGGTCGTCGCGCAATATGTTTCAAATTCATGACCGGATACAGTGTAAATGAGTGGATTAGCATTTGGCTAGGAACAGGGAAAGTACAGTTGGCTTTGCTAATGCCTTGAAAGCATCTCTATCATGGGTTAGCCTGCACTTTGGGGATAGTTTGTTCCACAGATCAATCCCGCGGTATAACGGGCATTTACGGTAACCAAGATTTAAGGAAGTGGGGTATTCAAGCAAACCTGTATGTTGGCTTCTAGTAGCCCTCAGTGTTTGTTTGAACATTAGTCCAAGGTCCATTGGTGAGTGGCCACTTCCATATAGATATTTGTGCAACATCATTAGGAGTTGCATGTCATAGCGCACGTGGAGGCAGTCGACTCCGGATTCGAGATGAAGGTCAGATACATGATATTTTATGCGTACATTTAGGCTTATTCTGAGCCCACGGTTCTGCATTTGTTGCAGCCTTTTATGTTCAGTTTTGGTTATACCATTAAAAAGAAAACCACAATATTCTAACACAGGCATTATAGTTTGTTTTTAAATTGAGATAGCTGTTGATTTAGACACTGACTTCCTAAATCTTCCCATCATGAAACATCTGTTTGATGATGAGCTAACAGTCTTACTGATGGTTTTAACCAGATTTATATGACTATCTAGGATAATACCCAGGTATTCATAGCTTTCGCAGACCTTTAGAGTACTGTTTCCCATCTTTATGACGGGTGGTTGATACACAGAGGAGGGGGGATTGAACAGTTCGATTTGGGTTTTTTCTTTGTTTATGCATAACCCACTTTTGCAAAACCAGTTTTACACGCTCTGTGCATCTGTTTGCAGTTTAGACTGGGCAATATGTAGACTACAGGATGATACATAGAAAACAACGTCGTCGGCATACATGATAATGCGACAATGTTTTAGTACATTAGGCAGGTTATTTACAAAGCATATGAAAAGCAGGGGACTTAAGATGGACCCTTGGGGTACTCCATATTTAACTGGTAATAGACTTGAGGTGGTTCCGTTACACATTACACGTTGTGTCCTTTGACCTAGGTAAGCAAAGAGCCAATCAGTGTAGATCGGCGGAAGATCAAGAGCCCTCATTCTTTTTATGAGTTCCAAATGGTGGACACTATCAAAAGCCTTCCGCACGTCCAGGAAACAGGCCAGCAGGTGTTCTCCCTTATCCTTAGCTTTATAAATATCATTGACAAACTTGAACACTGCATCATTAGTTCCCCTGGACGCGCGGAAGCCGTATTGATCTTTGCTAAGCAGTCCTCGGTTTTCTAGGGAGGCATATATATTTTCATAAACAATACGTTCCATAATTTTACTAGGGGTCGGAAGGAGGGAGATGGGTCTCCAGTTTCCAATATCCTTAAGGTCACCGGATTTTGGGAGGGGAATAACTTTTGCCGCAGCCCATTCCTTCGGAAAAGAAATGGAGTGGAGGCAGTGGTTAATAAGCGAGGTTAGCTTAGGAGCTAGAATTAGTAGGGCATCTTTTAGTACAGTAGTTTGAATGTTGTCAATTCCGCTGGTTTTATGCACATCAATGTCTCTGACCAGCCTCAGCACAGTGCCATACGAGACAGTAGTGAGGGGTGTTTCAGTGTGAGCATTAGAGGTTGGCCAACTGGTGGTTGGCACCTCTGGTCTATCACCGAGCGAGCAGAATAACTTATGACCTATGTTAGTAAAAAACTCATTTATGTAGGGGGGAACCTCTCCACCTCGTAGTTCCTGCCCAGTAACTTTGTCATTCAACACAATGTCAGGTTTACTTTGGCCAATTTTCCCCAGTAGAAGTGCTAGTTCTCTCCAGAACTTAGTGGGATTTCCTGAGAGTTCATATAATTTACGCTTGAAGTAACTTTCTTCGGATACTCTCGTGCGGGCATTAATGTCACGACGTGCTTGTTTGGCAAGTTCTAGGAGTGTGGGATCATGTTTGCCCCCAGTACAGTATTCCAGCATGTACTGGTTGCGCTCATGTATGGTTTCATATATGTCCTTTGTCATCCATGGCTTACCCAGATCCTTGAATTTCATGTCCTTTACAGGGCAGTGGATATCCAAGTAGGTGGTAATGCACAGAAGTAAGGTATTCCACTTATCATCTACGTTAGTAAGTGCATCAAAAGGTGACCAGTCATATCCAAGGAGGTAATCCGTAAAGTCATGTTTATCATAATTCTTGTAGGATCTACCTCTGACCTCTATATTGACAAAGGGTTCTTTTGGCTTTTTCTTTATCGCATACACAGGAAGATGGTCGCTCACAAAGCATGGTAGAGTACCATGATGGAGGACTATATCGCTGTCAGTGGCAATCAAGTCAATACATGTACCTCCCTGGTTATTTGGGTGGGGGAGTGTGATTTGGTCAACAATTACATCACAGAGATTTACATCTCCAATCATTTTCGAGTAGTATTTAGTCTTACTATCATCGGGGTCCAAGAGATTCACATTCACATCACCAATTAGCCAGCGCTCCCTCCCTTCAAGGGTGGGATTTTGGCAAAATTGTTTTATGTGATCAATGCATGTTACGTAGCTCCCATTGGGGGGGCGGTAGACATGAATAAATGAAGTCAAGCGGTGTTTTTCTTGAGTGAAGTGGACAACTACGGCTTCAATATTAGCATCCGATTTTTTCATGAATGGGTCTAATGTACAGTAGGGTGCCATTTTGTCACAGACATATAGCAGTAGACCACCACCGGTTTTGTCAACAATTCGGTCTTGCCTGAAGAATTTATAGCCAGAAATGTCCAACTTACAGTCAGGATACCCAGGTAGCAGCCAGCTCTCACTGATGCACATCACATCAAATAGCACAACTAGGTCAGACGGTTCACTGAACTTTTTATTCTGACTCCTAATATTAAAGTGACCCACCCTAAGGCCTTTTAGGCGGGAATAGTCCCGGAGACTGGTGGTCATTTTAAGGGCAGTTTTTCCTTGTGCAATCTTACAGAAGATGGTATGTAGAACGGGGTGTGCACCACATGATAGAAGGCAGGGGCAAGAGGGGGTATAGCAGGTTGGTTCTGCTGGGATTGGGGGTTTATATGCATGAATATATGTAAGGACATCTCTACATGTCGTGGGTAGAGCAGGAGAGTATAGGCAGGGCAACAAGCGTAGTCTTGGTTACCAGGCACAGGAGCGCCATATAGAATGGCGGTTTTGGTTGAGACCAGCAAAGGAAACTCATTGGACAAAGGTTGTCCAGATGGGTCAGTAGGAAGTCGTTGTATCATTTTGGTGAGGTGAGGTAGCAGTCGCTGCCTCCCCACATTTGTTACGGGACAGCGATCTGAGGAATCAGCTGGAATAAGCATGATAAATTGGGGGGAACGATACCAAAATATCCTCTGGTCATGGGCCTTTGTCTATGTACCAAGGTGCTAAATGCTTTGTTAGGGGGATGGCATTGTATCACCTCTTTCATGCTCAGGTCACTTCCTGCTGACCACATTTTTGCTTAACTATTCTGCTCACAAAAAAATAACAGGCGCTCATACAAGACCAGGCGCTTAATAATCTCAAGTCTCCTTGACCAAGGCGCTTATTCAAGACAGGCGCTCTTTCAAGACCAGGCGCTTTATCGCGACGGTATGGTAGTATAGAGTTAAAGGGGATTGGCTATCACCCCTGTTGTGAAATAAATACCTCTTCCTTATAGTTATACATAGATCTGGCTTCCCATTCTCACCTCTAACGCTTCACCACATAGTAGACAAGAGCCGTACCAGAAATGTGACCAGGTTCATCTAGTCATTCTCCCCATAACCAGTACATGTTTTAACACTTTACAGAAAACTGCAATCCTCTAGGGAATTTCCTTCCGCTGCAAAATTATGCTTTATATTGTTATGTGGGTTTAAGGTTGGTGATAGTGGTAATATTTGACTGTAAAGGCCTGCCATATGAGCAGCACACCAAAGTGCAGGTTATGTGACTGCCTCATCGATACCCAGCAGACTCCTGCAGGAGCTGTCAGAGGGGAACTGTCAGTATGTACACACACCTGCAGAACTGATAACACGGTAAGCGGTCACATAACTTTACAATTTTCTTGCATTTGCACATCGGGTAGATTCACCCCAAGTCGGCCACATACCTCAAGTCGACCACCTCCCTTTAAGGTGGATAATGCATGCATGAGAGTAGGGTGGCCGGAAGCTCTAGCTGGTCACTCAATCTATATCTGATCCTATGTTAAGTGACCCTTTTAAGATTTTCTCTCATTTTGGCCAGGGAGCAGCTAGAGGCCTCTAGTAACTTGGTATCAAGAGATCCTGAATGGGTGCTTCATGCATGAGCTGGAATAAGCATGATAAATTATATTACATGATGTAATTTAAAGGCAATGTTGAAACTAATTTAAAGCATCTTGGATGCAGCTATCCCATGGAGGGTCCTATAACTGCTTGAGAAGTTTATATCTTTTTGAGATAAGCCACCTAAAATGTGTATTTTCAGGGCTCACCTTTTTATAGAAATCTTTAATTGGTAATTTGACCACCAAAATGATTCCCCTGCGATGCATGCAATACATTTCAGATTGTTGATTGGTTGATATTTGTTATCGATTGATTTATACTAAGTATAATTATAGGTACTAAACATCTGCATGTAGTTATTCCATATCCAAACAGATGTTATGTAGTAGTTACCATCCCCAAACCACTGTACTGAAAATAGTGGCGACAGTCTAGGCTGATCATGAGTCGCCGACGAGTGTACTAAGCCATTATCGTGACTAAGCCATTATCTTCGGTACAGGGGTCTGAGAGTGGTTGAACCACACTAGTGGTGATTGGTTTTCTCACCTTTTGTACATCATATACAGTCCCGTCATTTCTTTTGTTCTTCTGGGCAAGTGTCGTATAATTGTATATAAATGCTTTCCTGATCACCTAATATTGTGTGTTTAGTTTCTTCAATAATGTGTTGAAAAAAATCAATGTCAAGCAACACTGTCTATTATAGATAACCAGAGAGGAAGAACAGTAAAAGGTCTATTAAAGTTCCCACGGCGAACATCCCCGAGGAACCTACTCTGGGCTGCATACTTGATTGAGATACCCAGTGACTTGAAGATGCCACTTTCAGGCTGGACAGGCTACTGGGACTGTGGTAGCACCTGGGACCAAGATGAGGAGGAGGTATGTTATCATCAGCTTTGATTATATATGTGACATGGCCCACGAAAAGGGACCTTAGTGTAGGTATCCCAGTAGGCAGCCGCTGGCCGTGTCCTCGCATAAGAACTCACCAAATCACATACTTTTAAAAATGGTGTCCTGTACAAACTATTTGGGTTATCATCTATCAAAAGTGTGCAAATGAATGCTCTAATGTATCCGCATCGCCCTAATGCATCATTATAGATGTATCATGATGCTAAATAGCACTGCTGGTGCTCTGAAGTTAGAGAAATTTGAAAAACGGGACCGTGTGGCAGAGACTAGCCATGCAGCCCTATGATACACACTGTCTATATACTGATTTCGCTTCCACGCCATAAGAGATAGAGTCCCAGATGTTTTACCAATGACAGCAGGACACTTCAGGCTTTATTTCGAGGTATTACAAGTTTGGGTAGGCCTGTTATAAGTATTTTTCAATAAAGAAATAAGATTTTTTGGGCAATTTTTTGCACTTTTTCAAAACCTTATATGCAAATATTTGGGGTCATTTGAAAGGTATTTTTTTGCTCTATCAGATGTGCTAACTATTTAGTTGATATGAGTAATGGCGTAAGAGCGAAATTGGAATAAGTCTCCTAGCCCAGTGCAGGCCTGTAATGGATACTGATTTCGCTTCCACGCCATAAGAGATAGAGTCTCAGGTGCTTTACCAATGACAGCAGGACACTTCAGGCTTTATTTTGAGGTATTACTCATCATATAGGCCCCGGTTATATGGGTATTGAACCAGATGATTCCAGAACTATCCGCCAGATGGCGCCACCCCGCTCCGCCGTATCCAAGGAGCCGGTGTTTGTGGACACTTCCACTTCAATTTTTCGCTGAGTAAGACGTGCCCAAGCAGTCTCTGGAGTACAGCAAAATCCGGGAGGAACAGGGCATGTCCGAGGCGGATTATTGTAGTGGTTGTGGTACTTCCCACCGTCCACCAAGGGGTGGCAAGTGCAGGAGGCTGTCTAGGGATTCTAAGTTACTTCCAGCCGAATCCAGCCAGCCACCAACAATGGCGGCCGCGGAGTCGCGGGCCGTTACCGAGGCACTGGACGCCTTGGAGCTCTCAGAAGACGAGCTTAAACTGGTGGAGGAGCTAAAGGAGTTACAGCAGCAGAGGAATAAGGTGGCTCTTACCAGGAAGATCGAGCTAATGAAGGCCGAGCTGAAGCGGGACGAGAAAGGCCCCGCGCCGGAGGAGGAGGAGGAGTCCGGGGAGGGACCGCCTCACGACGAGAAGCGTGGCCGCAGCAGGGAGAGGGAGCGCCGCCGGCGCCGGTCATCAGACCGGTCTCCCAGGCGGTCAACGTCAAGACACAGGAGGGCAAGGAGTACCCCGCACAGGAGGAGCCCGTCCTCCAGCAGGAGTAAGTACAGCATCAGGAGGTACCTGGACCACAGGGAGTTAAAAGATGTGAATTTCTGTGAGCTGGTGGACTCCATGGTCTCATGGGCCGTGGACCAGTCAGGCTGGGAGGTGGAGGATTACGACCGCTATCTGGGTCACCTCCAGTTCGTCACACAGAAAGCCAGGTCAGGGGTGTTTCTAGATAGAGCCATGTCAAAATACGACCATGCCATCAGGAAGGAGGTAGATAAGTATGGTTTTGATGCCTTTACTAAGGGCAACCATAAATGCTCTATGGATCACTTCAGCGTGGAAAACACCATCCAGGCCAACAGGGAGTTATACAACAACAGCGGCAGGCCACAAGGCCAAGGTCAAGGTCGCGGGCCGGGCAGTAGGTCGGCATGTAAAAAGTACAACTTCGCCCCAGAAGGCTGCCGTTCCAGGAACTGCAAATATGCACACAAGTGCGACAGCTGCGGCCGACCGGGCCACAAGGTTGCCGACTGTTGGGGGCAGGGGGGGAGGGGGAGGGGGGGGTAACACCAAAAAGAGTGATTGACTAAATGTCACAGTGGAGGGCGGCTCCCCCAGTGCGCCTACAGGGACCCCTCACACTGGACAGGTCAAAGTGAACGACGCGGAAATGTACACGGACTTTGATTGTAGTGTTAGTAGCAGTTGTGGTGTAGGGAATTGTGATGATGATTTTGACCCAGTGGCCGAGCCCGTGGATATCGGTCAGTGGGTCACCAATATGTGTTGTGATGTCAGCGGCCGAGGGAGTCTGGAGGTGGAGAGTGGGTCAGGAGAGGAGTGGTTACAAGTCACCAGCACCGAGGAGGGCTACTGTGTAAGAGCTCGCAACTCCATGGCCTCCCAACCGGACAGCGGAGCCGCGGTCACATTTAATGTGACACAGGAATGTATAAGAGGAATCTGTGCATGCACCCATGCTATAGGGGGTGCCCCAGCATGTATAAAACCCTGCAGGGTTTTTGTGGAGTGTTTCTGCAGAGACAGCATCGACGAAGACTGGTCATACATCCTCCACAGGGCCATATTTGGCTTTAAGGTCATAAATAATGACTGTACATCAAGCTACATAAAGCAGAACTATGACTCGGCCACGGAGGAGGAGGTATACGACAAGGTGACCAAGAAACTGGATAGGGAGCTGGACACCGGTGTGATTTCTATAGTGGAGACCCCTATGCAGTGTGTCCATTCACTGGGCACAGTTCCAAAATCTGACGCAGATATAAGAGTGATAGTGGACTGTAGTGCCCCCGGGGAAGATGCCGTAAATATGCATACGGACAAAGTCTGCCTAAAGTTTAAATATAACTCGGTGGACACAGTCACAGATCTCATGTACCATGGTAACTACCTCGCGTCAGTGGACATATCAGACGCGTACAGGACTGTCTCCATTGATGAGGAGAGTAGAGCCCTCCAGGGTCTCTCGTGGGACTGGGGGAAGGGGGTGGTATTCCTCAGGGACAATAGGATGTCGATGGGCCTATCGTCGTCCCCCTATGTGTTCAGTAAAATCAGTGACTTTGCAGTCAGGTGCGCATACAGGAGGGGCTGCTCAAGAATTGTCAATTACCTTGACGACTTCTGCATCATTGGCAGCACCCTGGAGGAGTGCCGGCAGGACCAGCTGAGGCTGATCGGGGCGCTGAGGATGATCGGCTTCAGCATCAGTTTTAAAAAACTGACATCACCCTCGACAAAGTGCAGATTTCTGGGCATAGACGTGGATTCAATAAGAATGAATCTGAGCCTACCAAAGGACAAACTAGAGAGGTTGAGGACAGAGATAAAGTCGACTCTCGCGGAGAAGAAGATCAAGAGGAAGGAGCTGGAGCAGCTCGCGGGATACCTAGCCCACGCCAGCAAAGTGGTCAGGGGGGGCAGGGTGTTCTCCCGCCGAGTGTACGACACCATCAAGCTCTACAAGAAGCCCCACTTTAAGGTGAAGGTGGGTGGGGAACTGAAGGAGGACTTAGTATGGTGGGACGAGTTTGCCACCCAGTTCAACGGGGCGGCAAAAATACTGGGCCCAAATGGCCCTGTGGAGTCCACCTACAGTGACTCATCAACGTCCTGGGGGTTTGGGGTGCTGCACAGGGACGACTGGGCTGCAGCACCCTGGAACCAGGATACGCAGGAGAAGAGGGACATAGTGGTGAGACTGGGTCACCACTTGGAGTCTCCACCCGAGAATGTGCCAGAAAAGGACAACATCATCAATGTCTTGGAACTATGGCCCATTGTGGTCGCCCTGAAGAGGTGGGGAGACACATGGCGAGACAGGACGGTATGCATGGTTACCTACAACACCCAGGTAATGGCGGGCATCAGATCGGGCAGGAGCAAGAACAAGACTTCCATGAGCTGGCTGAGGTGGATCTTCTGGCAATGTGTACAGAGGAATCTACACCTGAAGTCGGTGTACATAAGAAGCAAGGACAACGTTGTATGTGACAGCCTCAGTAGGCTGGACGACCCAAACTCCATCTCCAGACTGATAGCAGCTGACAGCTCAGGCAGGCTGTGTTGCTCAAGTATGTTCTCTTTGTTACAGGCTGGAGGAGGCTGAACAAGGAGTGCGAGGAGATGTCCAGGAAGTGTTATGCAGACGCGTCATGGGGGACCAAGAGCACCCAGCTTAAGAAGTACTTAGAGTTCTGTCGGGAATTCAGTGACTTTATAACACCTACGCCATGCCCACCCAAGCAGGTGGCACTGTATATAACCTTCCTGGCCAGGAGGTTAAAATACTCTTCAATTAAGGGCTATGTCAGCGGCCTTTCTAAGTTTCTGGTCTCTATTGGCCAGCCGGGAGTGGAATACAAGAGCCACCTGGTGTCCACTGCCTTTAAAGGGTGTAGGAGGACGCTGGGAGATAAAGTGAAACAAGCAGCTCCAATTCTCCCGTACCATATAACGAGACTTTGCCAGTGTTTAACCAAGAACGCTGGCCACACAGCTTTTAGAGCAGCCTTACTACTCTCATTCAGGGCCCTATTAAGGAAGCAGCAGGTGACAGAGTCGTGCGCTACACTGATAAGGGACGACATACAGATCTTTAAGTGGGGTCTTATTGTTCGAGTGAGGAAGTCTAAGACAATACAGTTCCAGGAGAGGGAGCTGCATATACCAGTGACCAGAGTGAGCGACACCCGGCTGTGTGCAGTGCATTGGGTGGAGCGACACCTGGATCAAGTGAAAGCCCCAGGAGCGGCCCCCCTGTTTCTAGTCCCGGGGGGGCACGGCCCCAGGGGTCAGACCTATGCAGATTACCAGGACACTTTAAAACTCATGTGTTCAAGAGCAGGTCTGGACGAGAAGGAGTTCTCCAGTCACTCGCTCAGGAGAGGTGGCAGCACCTTCCTGGGTATGATAGGAGTGAGCCTGGAGGAGATCAAGACCAGGGGTGACTGGAGGAGTGACTGTGTGATGCAATATCTAAAAACCCCGTTTGATGAACGGATCCGTCAGGATATGAGAGTGGCTACGTTACTGGGTCAGAGTGAGTCACTGACCCCACCGGAGGTGCATTGGTAACAGCGGAGTACTACCCATTATCAACCCACCTAACTTCACTGGGGGCTACGCCTTGGGCATCCTGCCAGTGTGTGTTAGGAAAATGACACACCACTCGCCACTTAAGACTTGACTCGTCCATGTATAGATCTATCTATGTTATATTCGCTCATAATATAACACGCTCACAATAACTCAGCTACAAGTTTAATTCATCATATAGGCCCCGGTTATATGGGTATTGAACCAGATGATTCCAGAACTATCCGCCAGATGGCGCCACCCCGCTCCGCCGTATCCAAGGAGCCGGTGTTTGTGGACACTTCCACTTCAATTTTTCGCTTAAGTTATTGTTGCAATTATGATTGTTTATTGTAATAAACGGGCAGGGCATCCTGCCAGTGTGTGTTAGGAAAATGACACACCACTCGCCACTTAAGACTTGACTCGTCCATGTATAGATCTATCTATGTTAATTAATTATATTCGCTCATAATATAACACGCTCACAATAACTCAGCTACAAGTTTAATACGTGGGGTTTGGCCTATTATAAGTATTTTTGAATTAAAAAATAAGAATTTTTCGGCAATTTCCGTCACTTTTTGGCACTTTTTTGAAATGTGAGATACACACATTTGGGGTCATTTGAAAGGTATTTCTTTGCTCTACGAGATGCACTTACTAGTTAGTTGATACACTCAATGGTGTAAGAGCAAGAGTAAAATAAGTCACCTGACACCCTGCACCAGAGTCTAGGTTTGGAGGGCTGTGTTCCCACACATTGGTCATAAAGGTTACATAACATGCTGTATCTATACATATATGATATAAACACTTCTAAGGATCCTCATACTTGTGATTCCATACACATATATATCAATTGCAAACCTATTTGTACCCAGCATAGAAAGCACCAATATCAGGATTTGTAAATCATTATGTAATATGCCTAATAGTTGCATAATTGTGTCGCTATGTTACAGAAAGAGTAAAATGAGTTGATATCAAAACTTGGATTCAGAGGTAAAAGAGAGAATTTGTTCTAAGATGTTATAAAGTAGCGCAATATCTCAGCAATTTTCAGCAATATCAGAAAATTTCATGATTTTCATTGGACCACTTCATGTTATATAATACTTTTAACAGGTAACCATTGCTATGGACCGATGTATACAATATTAACCTATGCCCAAATAAGAAATCAACTTGATGTATGAAACCACTTGTCTGTGCTATTGACTTGAAGTTTGGTCTTGCTCAGTGTTCAAGGACATTTGGAAAGTTAGCATTTTCCTCGTTTTTAAATTACAATTGTGACATAACCCTTATTTTTTGAGATCAGGAAAAAAATTGGCACAATGTCCATGATTTGTAGAAAGAATTCCTACAGAACCGAACGGATATCTGACATATCCCAGTGAAATCATACACCACCAAACTAGGAAAATTCAACCATTTCTGTGCGAAACCTAAGTGTTATATGTAATATATTAGGATTTTGGGGGTCTGTAAAAATTAAAAGTTGATGTCTGCAAACATCGGCTCTTCATCAAGTAAAGGAGATATATACTGTGAACAGGATTTGAGTTGTTTGCAGGATCTATTCCTTTTAACAAGTATTTTAGAATGACTACCATGTGACGACATTATCAAGTTGAGACAGAGGTCTGAAATTTTCTATGTCCAGACCATATTTTTCCATTTTCAAATGGCTGTAAAATCCAAACCGCTGGACCGATTTGTATGATTTTCAAACTGTATCCATCATTTAACATTATCCTTCCATCTAACTTGTTTCCACATGTGTAGCAACAATATCTGAAAATGACCTGGGATACCTACTAACTTAGTGTGCCCTGCACTAAGTAAGGTCCCTTTTCGCAGATCACACCACATATTAATTCATTCGTTTACGCTTTAAGGAATGGATGTTGCCTGAAATATTGTGTCATTTGTCATGGGTCGTAGAGTTGGTATGATACATGAATGTAGCACAAGTTGACCAAGCTTGCAGTGTTCCTGTATCATGCCGACACAAAAGGCCAAATATAGTACTATATATACATGGGCATTCAAAGATAGTCCAGCTTTTCTATTTTAATAGTAGTAGTATATTTATTCTGATGACAATGAACCAGGAGCAGAACACATCTGAAAACTAGCTTTTATGTGTTTGCTCAGGTTAAGCTATTCAAAGGTAGCTAACATAATTCTCTAATCACAAAATTAACAGGTAGCTCAGGAATACATCAAGCAACGCGAGAAGGGACGTTATGCTGGAAAGCTCATCTGTTGTGAATGCAATCAATGTTTTAACCGACTCAATATAAGGAATACATACGTCACTGCTAGCATCCTCTTTGGTATTCTTCTTCTGCTAACACTGTCATACTCTGGCAGTTTGCATCAACCTGCTCAGCACCTCTCCTCTTACAAGCAAACTGAGTGCAAAGTGGAGGAAATTGTGTACAATAAAAATGTGACAGGACAGTGTAAATGGAAATCAGGGAAGACCAATACAGGATGGAGACAATACCGATGCTTGAGAATTCATGTATCATTCAAACTGAATGATGGAACAAATAGTGACCAGACAGAGGCCCAGGCCATTCTAGCCCAAGAATACAGTGACCTTCAAACAGAGCCACAGAAACATGTGAGTATATTCAGTATGATCTGCTGATTCAATGTTGTCAGTAGATACAGGTCTCCCATTTTGTTTTAAGTAGAACTGTATTGTAAATAAACCAAGTAAAAATATAATTCCTGGTAAACTGGGATATGCACAGTGAAATTCTGAGCAAAGAAGGCTTCTACATAATTTCCCCCTGATTTATGACTTATAGCTGATCTGTTTACAAATCTATGAATCAATTGAATTCCAGGAGGTGCAATGTACCACAAAACCTACAGATTGTCCAAAGTCTGGAGACCTGGAATATAACAGTGACAAGATGTATCGCTACTACAGGGACGTGATTGCTGATGCCAACTTCTATTGTCTCTACAACACAGAAGACACTGACCAGGTTGTTCTGCAGAGAGAATTTGACCTGAGCAAGGCCAATATTGTGTCATTTGTCATATTCAGCTTATTAACAGCACTCACTCTCCTCCTACTGGTGTTCATGTGCTCTACTTGTGGCTGTCAGTATATCTGTGCAAAGAAGGTTCCTTTAGAGATTACGCAAGAAGTCCAGAAGCGACGTGGAGAGTACCAAGGATATACTACTGGAGCCCCATCTCCGGGGGGAGGTAATGTCATGTAAGTTGGCCAATAGAGATGATTTCAGCAACTGGAGATCAGCCATCCACCATAGCAGGTCCACAAGCACTATTCATTAAGCCGGGTCAGCCTCCGTCGGGCCCTGAGTATGGTCAGTACCTGCCCCAGATGGTAGCACCACAGCCAGGGTAACCTGCACCCCAACCTGGTTACCCTGGCTGAGGATGGTCCTCCACCATCTGGCTAAACCTTCAGAAAAGTGAGCGTCACTGTCGCCAAAAGCAACCTCAGCTGAAAGCCCTCCAGCCCAGCCTGGTTATGGCCCTCCTGCTCCTGGTTATGACCCCCCCAGCACCCATGCCAGGGCAGTACCCTCCCCAGGGACCAGAGTACCCTCCGCCACTGTCAATTTTCTCAGGGATGAGGGACTGTTAATTAGCAGATGTTGTTGCCTTCTGACAGTGGCCTTCTATCTACAATGAGACTAGTGACATTGTCCGACGATTATGGCTCAAAAGACAATCTCGTTAAAAAATAATCCACAATGACTGTGGTCTATGACCATACTTCATGTGCTACCAACTTTATTAGATCTCATTTCCAAGAATTCAGCTTAGAATTCAGTCAAATGTCAGATCAGGCTCAATTTACTACTTTTGGAGTGCAGAATATGTGGTTTGACGTTGCAGTACTCACTTCACTACCAAGGTTATCCAAGAGGCCGTATGGCGCCCTGTGCTGTCCCTTATGTACCCCACTGGATTTGCATAAATTTGTTTATGTCCAGCATGCACTAAACAAAATGGCCACTTCCTCTCATGTTGATCCCTCATTGGTCAGTGACCCTATGAGGTCACAATAATATGGACTGATCCATGTGGAGGGGTGTAGGGTAGTCTGGCTCTGTCAGATTATCCTGTTTATTCTGTGGCTATACTGACTAAATATGTACACTGTATATTTTAGTCATGCTATAAAGGTTGGGGTAATGCTCTTGGAGGCTTGGTTTCGAACAAATGTTCTCATCAGGTGATTTATAGTGGGTATGTTTGTGAGCTGAGTTCCCTCAGGTTGATTGGTTTGACCCTGGGTGACTCTGCCACCCTGGGTGTGTGTGCACTGAGTGTACCTGGATGTCCAGGGACATCAAATCCGAGTTACACTAGTGGTGTGCATGTCAATTGATAAATTACGCAGCCTTTTTAAATGTAAAAGGTTTGAATGCATTATCAATCGAATTTTTTATAGAAATACTTCTGGAGTGCATGCTATAATTCTAACCATTGAGAATGATACTGTGAACCACTATACTTGAGCCATGTGGGACTCTCTATTTGGACCCTCTTATGAGATATGGAACGACTCCATAGAAGAGGTCGCAATAGTCCATAATTGGGAGTAAGATTATTTTGACAGTATCCTTTAGTGGTTAATGTCGGCTACATAGAGAATAGAATGTTCCCTCATGCTTTAGCCTCTAGATTCTCAGGACAATTAGTGATGTAAATCTTCTTAAAAATGGTATTACTTGAATGATAATTACTCAGGTCGAAAAGTATTCTACTCATATATATAGAGTTTGTAGACGTAAGCAATTCTGTATATCTGTATATGTCAGGGTTTATTATGCTACACTTATGTGTAGACAAAGCATCTTTCATGTAATCATGATGGTGCTGTTCATAGTGTTAATATTAAGTCCAATGTGCCCATACTCAGAACTTGAACATCTATCGTATCATTTATGTTTCAGCTAAAAAAAAGCTGATCCATCATAATCATAATTATATTCATGAATATCTTCAATGTTGCTGTTATTGGGTGTAGAATAACTGTCCAGAAAGATAAATGTATAGAACCGATGCACGTTACGGCATAAAGGCAGTATGTTTATAGTCAACATGTCTATGGTAAGCATTAATAGGCCTTTACCAATGGTGGTGTCCCTCATTATATAGACACTTGTGTACATGCATGCATAACAATGATTTAGTAACCTTCACGTATACATTTAGTAGCATTAGCTAATTATGATATAAGCGTTATTATATTTTTATACTGACAAACTTGGATTGACCCTGCCAAAAATGAACAACATCGATTCTGTCCGCATTCTACAAACACCTGCAATGTGCCTGAATTGAGATGACTCTACAAAGCATATAATTTCGTAATACTTTGTAATAAAAGTGGCTTATAGCTTATTGAAATGTGTCTTTGCTCTCGTTTGATGGTCTGTTCTGAGATATACTCATCAAATGAAATAATTTAACTCAACTCAACCCAACATGGAATACGATATTTGCGTTATTTTGAATCATCCATGGATTATGTGGATAATTCTCATCATTTTGTTGATAAACTTCATCTGGAACTTTAAAATAGATCTTATCATTTTTGTCTATACTCTACTATAACCAATCAAGTTTATATTGTATAGAAAATGTTACACATACAAACCTTTTACAGACCATCAGTGAATATTTCTCCTCATGGGAAAACATTTTTGGTGTTTTGGGTAGTTGCAGTGTTTGGCTGTAAATGCCTGCCATAGGAGCAGAACAGCAATTGGGTCATGGGACGAGCAGCTCAGCCAACTGCTGCAGGAGCTGTCAGTGTAGAGCAACTGTCAGAGCACACACACACTGCACACTGATACCAAGGTGAGCAGCTCTTATCTTTACATCTATATTTAAGCGGCATAATAATGTAGAGGTACCACAAGAGAAGATCCATGCATATACAGCTATACTCTATGTATATTGGTAGCTGGTGGTAGCCTATCATGAGGGCAGCTTGCCAGACTCCGAGTCTCTCTGTATCCAGACACTGGGTACTACATTGTGTACAAACTGTACATGCATGCAGGCACAGTCAGCCAGTGCTGACCTAGACCAATATGAATACCATACTGACCTAGCCACAGCACAGTCACTGCCTTTCCATATTCAAAGGTATTCAGAAAGATCCACTATGATAATCATACGTTAGTTGACTTTGAGTTGATGTTGATTAATTAAAACAGTCAATCTAAATTTGTAAGGTTTTTATTCTGCTAATCTCACGAAACATAATAGTATGAATACAATTACATTTGATTCCATTGGATAACAGAAGAGATTGATGCGTATAATGATTACAAAAGTTAATTGGCATTTTTGGTAACAGCATCTCCATTTTTGTGACATCCTGAGTCCCAGTGGCAATTCCCACTCTAGAGCATTATAATCTTATTTAAACTGTATTTTCCGTGTAATTAGTCAAATCTAAACAGGTTGCTCAATTAAGTATTTGGCTCTCTAAATCATTTTACAACATATATGTTTAATCTGGTCTCCTTTCTATAATGCATTGGAAAAACTAGCAAGCATGTAATGTCAAACATCACATTGTGCTTTGCATTCTATATGGGATATAATCATGTTTTTGTTTACCCACTTGTGCTTTTCCAAGCTAATACTTCACTAAAGCACATTGACCAACTTTTACATTGTCCACTTGGTCCAGGTCCACGGTGAGTTTAAGATGCCGTATAGAAGAAGTCGTGAGTCTAACTATGCAGGAGGGTCAGGCCCCTGTGGCTGCTGTAACTACTGGAACCAGGACGAGGAGGAGGTAGGTTCCTGGTTAGATTGGATTAGGTGTTATAATTGACTATTTTCCTTTACCCTTCAATGGTATGTTACATTGCCAGCTTATGCTGCTAAGCATTTGCCTCAGAAGGTTCCTTAAAGCAGATGCAGCCTGTGTAACCCTTTTAATAACATATGTTCATGCATCATGCAAAACATTTTGTCAATGAACTAGACGCATGCAAGTATTGGAGCCCCTTTAATCAATCTCTTATTGGCAATTTTCATGTTAACCTATGTAAAGCCACTCACACATTCTTTAATCACCCACATAACAGGTAGCTCAGGAATTCATCAAGCGACGAGCAAAGGCAAGTCCTGTTGCAAAACTCATCTGTTGTGAATGTGATCGGGGTTATGACAGACACAATGTGAACAGACTGTACATCTTTTCTGGCATCCTCTTTGGGCTCCTCCTTATCATAACAATGGCCTACTCTGGCAATGTCTACAAACCAGCTCAGCACCTCTCTCTTTTCAAAAAAACAGAGTGCAGCGTAAAGGAAATTGAGTACAGTAGAAATATAACAGGAAAGTGTCAATGGTCATCTGGGCGTAGTTCAAAAGGATGGAGAAACTTTCTATGTTTGAGAGTCCATGTGTCATTCAAACTGATGGATGAAAAAAATGGTAACCGGACAGAGGTCAAGGCCATTCTTGCTGATGAGTACACAAACATTCCAACAGAGGCACAAAAGCATGTAAGTGTCATTTCATTTGCTGATTCACATTTGTCAGGAAATAGAGATCATTTTTGTGCTGTAAAGTTGAAACATAAACAAAGTAGGCGTCTCTATCATTTACAAAGATTCATCTATTGTTCTGTGTAAAAATGGTCATACGTAGCTATAAGTTTACCCTATATACATTCTCATAAAGAGGCCCTCAGAATTGGATTGACTTTCACTAAGACATAAGGGGTATTGATAAATCTAGCTGTTTCATCACTTCACAGTAGTTACCATCACAAAATGTGAGATAAGTAAGAGAGATATGTAAAGGGAGATCTATCATAATTTGCAGGATAAAAAAAGAGATTCATTTGAATCTAATTCAAATTTATGATTTACTTGGATTCCAGGAGGTGCAATGTACCACAAAACCTGCATATTGTGGCCAGTCTGGAGACCTGGAAATTAACAGTGACAAGATGTACCGCTACTACAAGGATGTGATTGCTGATGGCACCTTTGAGTGTCTCTACAACTCAGAAGACACTAACCAGGTTGTTCTACCACTAGACTTTGACCTGAGCAAGGCACGGTCCTATGTTATCCTACTCAGCTTTGCAACAACAGGCTTTGGCCTCCTTCTGGTGTTCATGTGCTGTTCTTGTGGCTGTCAGTATGTCTGTGCAGGCAGGGTTCCATCAGAGATTACGCAGGAGGTCCAGAAGCGTCGGGCAGAGAACCAAGGACTTGCTGCAGGAAATCAACCATCAGGAGGAGGTAATGTCATCCATGTTGGCCAGCCTATGCAAATGATACCCATGCAGCCAGCCCAGCCTCCAATGGGTCCACAATATGGCCAGTACCCACCCCCTATGGTAGCACTGCAGCCAGGGTACCCTGCACCCCAACCCGGATACCCCCCACCTCAGCCAGGATATGGCCCTCCACCACCTGGCTATGGCCCTCCACCCCAGCCTGGTTATGGCCCTCCTGCTCCTGGTTATGGCCCTGCAGCACCCATGCCAGGGCATTACCCTCCCCAGGGAGCAGCCTACCCCCCACCACCCCAGGCAGGTCAGCCTATGGCTCCTCCTCCTGGGTACGCCCCTAGTGGACCTCCTCCTCCAGAAGGTGCCTCAGCACCTCCAGCCCCTAACCCCAATGCAGCCCCCTATGACTTGAGTACTGGTGGTGCTTACCAGCCCCCAACCTACACTGGGATGAGTGGGGAAGCTGCTGCCCTGCCTCCCAAGCCTCCAATGGAGTAAGCTGATGTAGACCAATGGATTTGATGATAAATTTACCATTGGAACAGTCAGGCACTACAATTTAGTATTATGGGAAATTTGAGGATATGTTATATAATATATATATATAGTTTTCAGTTGGTTGTTGCATTGAGATTACTTTTCATTCACACCTTTAAATACCTATGACTATATACCAGTTTAGACAAAGATGTACAAGCTGAAACTGTTCTTGTTACACATTAGATTGTGACCTAGGTAGAGAGCTTAACAACTTATCAGCTGTAAAGGTACCAACAACGTGCACTGCGTTTCTTTGATCACATTAGACAGTCATACAGCATATGAAAAAAAACACAAACGTGAGTTTATTAATGTAACTTTAATGTCCAAGTGATGTTCGTCATGCTTTAAATGGTAACCACTATCTCACGTGATCCATTTTAGATCCATATATCTGGTCCGGTAAACTATTGATTAAGCCTTGATTGAACCAACGTTGGTTACAAACCTTCAGTGTATACAAATGTTAATGTTAACATTCTTCTCTATGCCTTTTTTTTTTGCTCAAAATGTGTCAAGGTCTGTTGTGATTAATCCGTCATATCTATCTAATATTATAGTATTAGTATTAAGCATACATGTATGTGTACGCGGTTGGTACTATCTGGATGCTGGAATACCATGCCTTACCCCGAGTACGCTCATGCAGTACGTTCAGTGATGTAAGCCTAGTCGGAATATGGTATTCACCTGAAGGAATTTAAGTTATATGGAGTATATTTCTGAGTGTGTAGAAGTAAGCAAGAATTTGTATCCTTATGATTAAAATTTCACTAGTTATTCTTTTTTTTTACACTTGCAACTCAACAATGCCTCGTTCATGTAACCATGATGGTGCTTTTTATATTATATGTACGTCCTACCTGCTGTACAAACTCAAAACTTGAAATTTACCATAATATGTATGTCTCTGTTGGAAATAAGGGATACTTTATGATTATATATGAATCATATTCAATGCTGTACCATATAGATGTGATAAATTGAGCCAGTTACAGCATTTTTATGAACATACTCCCCAATTCCAGAAGATGCACAATGTCCTTGTGCCCATTATTAACAATGCGACTGTAGCAAGCAATGCAGTATGAACCAGGCGTGTGGCAGTGACAATGGTAACCTGAGTAGTGAGTGTGACTTTGCATCATACAGAGCAGACCAGAACCTAGGTCATTGCAGCTGCAACAGAATTAAAAATCTAAAGTCAATGTCTATTATAAACATAAGCTATTTTTATATTTTTATGTCCCTTAATTATTGTGAAAAGACTTGCATGACCATGTTAACCTACATGTATATATAAACTGCATTGGTGACATTAGACATTTTGGGACAGTTTTCGTATTTATACTGTTTTACTTCAGATGCCAAAGAAGCTTGAACACATCAATTCTGTCAGTATTCCTTTAACATCTATTTTTGCAATGTGCTTGGATTTAAATAAATATGCAAAGCATAGAACTCTGCAATAAAAGGTGGCTTGATTAACGTATTGAGATTTGCCTTTGTCCTCGTATTCAATGCAATGGATACTTGTAATATTTTTGCCTCAGTTCTACTGTTCAGTTCGGCTTCATTGAACCCCATGATAAGATGTTTTGCAAAGTATGATCGCTGAGACTCAACTCTAAATATTGTAGAACACCTTCCAAGCATTTACATAAAAATAACGTTATACAACGTTGTATAACGTTTTTTGTTCACTGGGGTTTTCATCAAGGGGAGAAGTAAAACTATAACACATAACAAGTGTGCTATCGTGGGAACTGATACTTTTATCGTCATCTCAAACCTTAAAATAAAGAAAAATGCTTTTAATAGTTTGTATCGGAGGGCGTTCCTGTTATTATTGAGAGTTTCTCACCTGACCTGTCAAAATAAACATTATAGTTTGAATCATATCAATATCAAAATCGACTTAGGAGTGAAAGGGTTCCCAATATTGTGACAGTTAAGACAGGAAACTGTCAATATTAGAAAGAAAATTCCCACTATTGACAATGTGGTAAAGAACTCTCAATAACAGTATAACATTGTACCAATATTGACGGTTGGAACTGTCAATAAGAGAGAAAATAACATCCCACTATTGTCAGTTTGAAATGTCAAGAAGAAGAACGTGAGTAGTATAGTATGTATCGGAACGGGACTATAGTTAACTACTGTTTATTACTCAATCGACCTGCAGCCAATCAGAGGCCTCCATTTGGTCACGTGACCCCCTCATTTGCATAATTACGTAATAGGCCACGCCCCCTCATTTGCATAATTACGTAATAGGCCACGCCCCCTTGATCACCAGCCAATCAGGGGCCACCATTTGGTCACGTGACCCCCTCATTTGCATAATAGGCCACGCCCCCTTGATCACGTGACCCCCTCATTTGCATAGTAGACTACGCCCCTTTGATCACCAGCCAATCAGTGGCTTCCATTTGGTCACGTGACTCCCTCATTTGCATAATAATGGGTCACGTGACCCCCTCATTTGCATAATAGGACCACACCCTTTTGGTCACGTGACTGGAAGCGCTCTTTATTTGGAAAATAGACCACACCCCCTTGGTCACGTGACCTGACCCCCTCCCTCATTTGCATAATATAGACAATAGACAGACTACGCTCCCTTTTTGGTCACATGACTTGGACTAGCTAATGGGAGGCTTCTATAAGGGGGGAGGGGAGGGGAGGGGGGGAGGGGGGGAGGGGGGCACTTTAAGATGCATGGGGAGGGGAGGGGGGGGAGGGGGGGCACTATTTATGGGGTGGGCGGGCACTTGGGGGGGAGGGGGGGCCTTTGGGGTCTGCTCGGGAGAAAAAAAAAAAATTATCTGATCTCTAGGGAATCGCTTCCTCCCTACCCCCCTTTAGGGGGGTAGGGAGGAGGCGAGTCGGAGGTGACTGTAGAGGAGTTTTTCGGTGACTTGATGACTTTCAAACGACTGTACTGATAGTTGATGAATTTGACTTTTTGACTTGAATATTTCTTGCGACTTTGCGAAAGCGACTTTGCGGCTCGTAGCCCCTTAAATAAAGAGGTGACTTTGTAACCTCAGGGGGGAGATCCTTCTACACCACCACAGAAAAAGATCTCGGTTGATTGACTGAACGCGGCGGGTATGAGTCATCATGGGGCCCTTGACGGGTGGGTCCTCCCCATGCAGCCGTATGTCGAATTTAAGAAATGCCCGTGTCACACGTCACTAAGGGAGAAAACGTTTTTTGAAAATATTTAGAACCCGAATTTGAGCATTCTGGTACATTTTTAAGGACCCAGACACCGCAAAGCCGGGTACCATCCAAGAAAAAAAAAAAAAAATTTGGCGAAATGCTTAGGTTTGAAATGGTACTTTTTCTGATGCACTCTTCGAACATTTTTTTTTCCTCATGTCACTATGGGCCATGTCACATGTCGGACTCAAGAAATGCCCCATGGCCCATGTCACTTAGATGTCCGTGTCCGTGTCGTCGTATCGATTTTTAAGAAAATGACCATGTCACCATATCGAATTTAGGGGTCTAGTGACATCAGCATGTCCGGCTATCCTCCACAAATTTAGCTCTAAAATGTTTACTTTTTTTTTGGGCCGATTTTTCATCATTTTAAAAAAACAATAGGCTGTTGAAATGTTTGCTGTTGTAAATAGAAACAAAAACAAAACAAAAGCGCATGGTAAGATTATGTCACATTGCAGTCGCGGGTCCGCTCGTGGCTTATCCAGCCTCTTCGTGGATCCGCGACTGTCAATGTGATCATATACTAATCACCCGGCGTTTACGGTATTATATACTAAGGTATGAGACGGGTCCTACAGAAAAGGTGTCTAAAAAGCGCTGCGACCTGATTGAAATGACGTCAGCGGCGTCTGCTCGTCAGTGCCCGGCTGTAGCCCGTAGGACATGACATTCTGCTTTTCTGGATGTTTTGAAATATTTTGATTTAACTGATAATACCTGATAACAAGCCTCTGAAGCAGTTTTTGATCGAGTACGTCTTCTCTACGTTTCCATCGATTAGCTGCTTCAGCAAAAAAAATCGCGCGCGCGGTCTAGTCTAGATGACGGAGTCGCTAAAGCTCTGTTTAGAGAGTGGAACTTGACCTTGACTATAGACTCAGTACTAACTGAACGCCCCGCTATGTCACTCCTCACGTGGGTATATGTACAAGCTCGGGTTCTTCACTTTACGGCTTGACTAAAACTGAGACGCGTCCATGATAAACTCTAGCCTTTTTTTCCTTTTCTAGGATCGAGAGAGAGATTTTAAATGGGGCGGTTATCTAAATAGCGTGGAACTAAAATCAGGCTGCGGCAGATAGTATCTCTGCGCACCTCAAGACTCAACGTAACTTTCACTCTCCAGCAGAAGTTTAGTTGTCACTAATGATGGGCGGCGACCGTCGTGCACCGGCGGATATTGGAGAGTGTTGGAGAGCTGAACCTTACAGACATATAAATCAATCGCTCTGGTGGAAATATCTCGCCATAGATTGGAACCGAATACTTATCTAATGGAATCGTTATCAGTTTTCAGTTTTCTTGCCGTACAAAATTTATTTCCAACTCTTCACGTGGTGATAGCTGAAGGTCGCTCGTCGTAGGTACGTGTGACCGGAACACCCTTTTTGGTTTTGGCGCGGGTTGACATCAGATTTGTACCGTACTGTCGCGATTAAGGGCTCTGAGGGAGCGCTTTTCAATTCGGTGAAGTTCTTACTCAGGAGCTATATACAAGCCAGGCGCTGGCGCTTATTCAAAGTCGCGATTTTAGTGCTTGAGAAAAAACATTTGGAGGCTCTTATACTCCGGCGCTTATACAAGACCGGCGCGCTTTTCAACACTAGTTGCTTTATCGCGACCGTACGGTATGACTTCGGTGTCACAAGGTCCCAAACTCCAAATAAGGAAGTGAAACGACGTCGTCTGTCTACCTCGTGCGCGTCATAGCGTCGTCGAAAATAGTGTGACGTCAGCATCTCTCAGGCGGCTAGGAAGTCAGTTCGACAAAATGGCTCACGGAGTGAACTTCGTGGCCGTTTCTCGATCTATGATCGATGCGGCCGTGGAGAAGGAATTCGTAGCCGTGCTACAGAGAGAGGAGGCGGAGAGACAGAACTTCATGGCCGTTTCTCGATCTATGATCGATGCGGCCGTGGAGAAGCAGTTCGTAGCCTCGCTACAGAGAGAGGAGAGACAGCGGACTGCTGCTGAAGCAGAGGGTGTGGTGGATGAGCTGATCGCGAACGTCGCTGATCAACTCATCCGCCAGTGCGTGGAGCGAGTCAAGCAGCAAGTCTGCATGGAGGAAGGACTACCGCCCGCCGTGCTGGAGGAGCTGCTGAAGGACCACCACGCGTTATGACCACGCCCTCCGCTTCAGCAGCAAGGTCCCTGCGACCCTCTCTCTCTACCAAACGGTCCTTTTAAGGACCAACCACTGATCACAAAAGTTGAAAATCAATCTCAATATAATATACGCATCAGAAAAACCCCGAATACGCTCTACACTGAAACCCTGTTGAGTAGGTAGATCGAGTTGGGCTTTTTGTGTTTTGTTTTTTTTAGGAAGGGCAATCAGGTCATCGTGTGGAGATCATCAGGTGTCCTGTGTGTGTGTGTGTGTGTGTGTGTGTGTGTGTGTGTGTGTGTGTGTGTGTGTGTGTGTGTGTGTGTGTGTGGGTGGGCGGGTGTGTGTGTGTGTGTGTGTGTGTGTGTGTGAATTTTATACAAATACAATTATTCATTCCTTTCAGCAAGAAAATTAGCTCAATGTAATCATATGATTTGAACTGCCCTACTTATCAGAGCCTTGACGACATCTGACCGCCCCCCTTTTCAGGATCTAAATGGAAATTCACCGCCGCCGCTTTTCAGAGTCGCGCTGCAGTGGTTATCCAATACATGGCGGAGCGCCATTACCTAATTCTTTTGTATGTGAAAAAAAAAACAGGACTGATAAGGGGTTTAATTAGACAGATATTGGTTCTACACTATCAAAAAATAACCCCTCAGCGCTTTAATGCTAAAGGTAGCATAGTGCTTTAATGCGCTACGCTCTTTGTCGATATGCCAGTGTATGCATGCATGCAGCCCTGGTGAGGAACTCTGAGTGCTGCATTCATGGCTTATGACGACAACGGGCACTGCACATTAAAGCGCTATGCGACTATTAAAGGGTTAGATCCAGTCTTGCTCCAGTCATCCCGAATGCTATACCCAGAGTTGGTGGTCTGGTCCAGACTGCTGTACACAGATTGTGGACGGGATGGCGGGTTGCTGCCAGACTATCCCTCTGGTACGATATGCGGCTGGCGCGGCCGAGACTGTCTTATATGATGCTGAGTCGAATTATGTATTAGATACCCTACGAGTAACTGAGAGTATGTCAAAATAATCACGGCAAACTGACTGGCGACTTCATAGGATTATAGGGCGGTTATTATTACATAACTCAGTAACCTTTGGTTATGTGTTAGATAGAGTACACTTGGACACGGTTATTCCATATACCCACTGCCCCACAGGGTCAAGACGAGGTGATTTAAATAATAAGACCCAGACGGGTAAAATAGCCAAGTCAACAATGACCTGTTTTTTTAGCCAATATGGACAAAGAGACACGGGGTGCTGTACACAGGTTGTGGAGGGGCTGGCGGGTCGCTGCCAGACTATCTCCCTGGTCCGATATGCAGCCGGCGTGGCCGAGACTGTCTTATATGATGCTGAGTCTAATTATGTATTAGATTCCCTACGAGTAACTGAGAGTGTGTCAAAATAATCACGGCAAACTGACTGGCGACCTCATAGGTCAGTTATTATTACATAACTCAGTAACTTTCGGTTATGTGTTAGATAGAGTACGCTTGGACACGGTTATTCCATATACCCGCTGCCCCACAGGGTCAAGACGAGGTGATTAAATAATAAGACCCAGACGGGTAAAATAGCCAAGTCAACAATGCCCTGTTTTTTAGCCAATATGGACAAAGAGAAACGGGGTGCTGTACACAGCTTGTGGACGGGGTGGCGAGTCGCTGCCAGACTATCCCCCTGGTCCGATATGCAGCCGGCGTGGCCGAGACTGTCTTATATGATGCTGAGTCTAATTATGTATTAGATGTCCTACGAGTAACTGAGAGTGTGTCAAAATAATCACGGCAAACTGACTGGCGGCCTCATAGGTCAGGTATTATTACATAACTCAGTAACCTTCGGTTATGTGTCAGATAGAGTACACCTGGACACGATTATTCCATATACCCACTGCCCCACAGGGTCAAGACGAAGTGATTAAGTAATAAGATACCCAGACGGGGGGTAAAATAGCCAAGGCAACAATGTCCTGTTTTTAGCCAATATGGACAAAGAGACACAGGGGGTGCTGGGAGTTGGCGACAAGGGGCAAGACGAGCAAGACTACTTCTCAAAATAGACAATGCCAATGGCCAAGACCTAGTTCTTAAATTCGACAAGGCCCATTGGTATCTCTTATATTCGACAAGTGACACATGTGCCCCGTCTGTGGTCCTAATATAGATTTTCTAAAAAAAAAAAAAAAAAAAGTAAATTTTCTGCACCGTGTGACAACGACCGATCAGCTACATAGCAGAGATTTCCCCAACCTATTTTTGGTTATTTTTCTATTCAGTTTTTGATCAGCGCACTATATTATCGTGGGTTTTAAAAAAAAAAAATTTTAATCATAAATAATATGTAGACTTGGAAAAAAAAAGAAAAAAAAGAGAGCTGACACGCAAACTCCTACTCACATGTCGCTGTTTTGTCACTAAACCCAAAGACCCACCCACCCCGTAGGAAGGGGAGACGCTTGTGAACGTTCCCTTAGGCCTCTATTCTTTATTTTATTGTGTGGCCCCTAAAGAGGGGCCAACCAACTGACACTGTCAGTTGGTTAGATGCTGCACAACATGGGCGTAATTAATTACGCCTAGTGTTAAGCAGCATGGATCACTGTGGTTTGACAGACTGACCTCAAAGGGCCCCCGTTGGATGGGGGCCCTTGTGGCACAACGAGTCAAAACGAGTTGATCCGTTTTTCAGCTTGCCGACTCGGCGAGAGTTTCTGACTATGTATCTTTTATAAAGCCTTAGATATGGTGTGGTATTTTTCATCTCGCTATAGTTTAGTTGGTATTCAAAGAAACTGCCTCATTTCTATCAGAAATACACAATATTGAATTGTTTTTTATATTTTAATATATTCAGAAGCGCACTTTGTTGCCTATATAGCTCATTATGCGTTGAAATGTTCGCGAGCATCGTAGGAATGTACAAAACCCCTATTGTGGCGCCATCTGACGAAAGAGCGGGGAACTATACGTGACCTGAACCCCGCCCTCAGCGCGTTCGTTATTCGCATCTTTGACAGCGACTAAGAGACGCTCAAACTGTCTCTTATTTAGTTTGAACTTATCACAAATTTGTCTTTGATAGGTCGTAGATTGACTTCTGACTTTTTTTCTTTTTTAGTTAGAATAAAAAACAAGTGACGCCGACACAGACCTGCGCATTAACGCGCTCCACCGTCTTCAGAGGGTTGAGTCTATAGTACAGTAGATTCTACTGTGTACTTACACTAACAGTGCTACATATACATACCTGAGTCATAAGTGAGGAGTTTTTGTTGTTTTTTTTAGGGGAAAAAAAAGTGATCTACTCACCAAACCGCTATTAGTAGGTAACCTGTATGACCCATACCGCAAACATCTGCCTCGTGACTGATAGTGTACCAGTGGTGAAGTGCTGTTGCAAGAACAATTGAGGCTCTTTATATAGCTGAGAGAGCGAATGGTCTAATCTTGTTTTCACCTTGAGCCCCACCCTATTCCAGAGAGGGTATCAAAAATCACATGTACACGTATATGGGCTTATAGCTGGTGAATAGATAAGGCGGGGCAACTGTGTATACTAACACTACAGGGGGCGTTTTAACGACAGGTGTGACGCGCCAGCCCGTGGAGGGAGCTTTTGTTTTCACCTAGAGAGTGTATACAAAGCCTACAGGGGGTGATTAACGACAGGTGTGACGCGCCAGCCGGTGGCCGGATCACCGCATCTTCTAAGCTTTGTTTTCACCTAGAGAGGGGATCGAGAGTGTATACAAAAAACAAAAAAAACCTACAGGGGGTGTTTAACGCGGCCGGCTGCCTACATGCTATGGTCTAAGCCTGTTTTCAGCTAGAGAGGGACCTAAATCACCTAAGCCTTTTCCACCCTTAAATCGATCTGATAATTACCATAAAGAGGAGTAATGCGCGTTACATGTATATGGGCTTATAGCTGGGTAAGAGATTAAGATGCTAGTCAACTGTGTATGCAAAAAAAAAACTACAGGGGGTGTCTAAAGTCGATTGTCATGCGCCAGCGGGCGGACGGAAGTCTGCCACTCTAGCTGTGACTACAAGCGCGTGCGTGTGGTAGACAGCTTAAATCAAACACAAGTTAAGCTCCTTATAGCTTCCTACTGACTGCGGATTCGAGTGCTTGAAAGATGGTCTTTTGTTTTTTTCATCTATTTCCTCGGGGGGTCGAACAGGATTAAAGATGTAACGAACCCGCACCTACACAGGTAGACAGCTGGTCGCCTTCCTAGTGAGAGTTTTCCTCTTGAGTTAAGAAGCTTATCTCGGAGCCTAGTACATAAGCGAGAGTGAAACATGAGTCCCACACACTTCTTCTACCACCTTCAGCATGGCGTCATCAGGAATCACTCTACGTTCTACCGAATGTGAGCAATCCCAACACTACTACAGAGCCGCGACAACACCACACGAGGAGACGCCCATGTTTACTGATGAGTTAACAAGTAGCAAGGTGGAGGTTGGTTTTTATCAAGATTCGTACGGGTGGCTGGAAAGTGTGATGGCTACTTCTGCAGCTATTGCTGCTGCTCGTGCAAAACGTGAAGCTCGTATCGCTGTTCGTGCTACACATGCTGCATACGAAGTTGCCAATGCTGCTAACAACGCTGCTGTTACTCTCGCCGCTGCTGCTCGTGCTGCTAATGTTTTTGCTACTGTTTCCGCTCTTGCTACCGATGCTGCTGCTACTGATGCTGCAACGTCTGCTAAAAGTGTCGCTGTTGCGGCTGCTGCTAGGGCTAATGCTATAAATGCTTGTACAGCTGCTAAAAAAATAGCCTGTTTTGCTTATGCTAGTCGCAGTGTCGCTGTTACGGCTATGGCTGATGCACATGATGCTAAGTTACGGGCTTTTGCTTTTGTTGAAGATGCTGTTGATGCTGAAGATGTTGCTGCTGCTGCTGCTACTGCTGCTGAAGATGCTACTGCTGCTGCCGCTGCTGCTGCTGAAGATGCTGCTGCTGCTGCGGCTGCTGCTCTAGACACCTATGACGCTGCTGCTCTAGACACCTATGACGCTGCTGCTGCTGCTGAAGATGCTGCTGCCGCTGCTGCTACTGCTGCTGCTGAAGATGCTGCTGCCGCTGCTCTAGACACCTATGACGCGGCTGCTGCTGCTTTTGCTGAAGATGCTGTTGATGCTGCTACTGCTGCTGCCGCTGCTGCTGCTGAAGATGCTACTGCTGCTACTGCTGCTGCCGCTGCTGCTACTGCTGCTGCTGAAGATGCTGCTGCCGCTGCTCTAGACACCTATGACGCTGCTGCTACTGCAGCTGCTGCTCTAGACACCTATGACGCTGCTGCTGCTGCTGAAGATGCTGCTGCTGCTGCTGCACTAGTCATCTATGACGTGGCTGCTGCTCTAGACACTTATGACGCGGCTGCTGCTGCTGCTGCTGCTGCTGAAGATGCTGCTGCTGCTGCTGCTCTAGACACCTATGACTGAAAACTTAGTAAGCGTTATTTACAAACACTACTGCTACCTATGACTAAACTTAGTAGGTGTTATTTACAAACAAGAGAGCCACGTGGTGTTGTTTACAAACAAAGAGAGCCACGTGGTGTTGTTTACAAACAAAGATAGCCACGTGATGTTGTTGTGGCCTATCATGCCAATGAAGGGGTCACGTGATCAAGGGGGCGCGGCCTATTATGCAAATGAGGGGGTCACGTGACCAAATGGCGACCTCTGATTGGCTGGTGATCAAAGGGGCGTAGTCTACTATGCAAATGAGGGGGTCACGTGATCAAGGGGGCGTGGCTTATTATGCAAATGAGGGGGTCACGTGACCAAATGGCGGCCCCTGATTGGCTGGTGATCAAGGGGGCGTGGCCTATTACGTAATTATGCAAATGAGGGGGCGTGGCCTATTACGTAATTATGCAAATGAGGGGGTCACGTGACCAAATGGAGGCCTCTGATTGGCTGCAGGTCGATTGAGTAATAAACAGTAGTTAACTATAGTCCCGTTCCGATACATACTATACTACTAACGTGTTCCACTATTGACAGTTTGAAATGCCAAGTGCAAGGTCACGATGGACAGCTATTGACAGTGCAAACTGTCAAAAGTAAAAATTATTATTCTTATTGGCAGCTCAAACTGTCAATAGGGCCAATAGGGGAACACTTTCCTTTTCTTTACACCAGCATGAATTTCTCTTATTGACAGTTTGCACTGGCAATAAGAAGTAATTTGTTCTGTTATGGATAGTTCCATTTTTGACAGAGAATACGTTTTCTGGGTTATGGCCTGTCAATAAGAGAATTCTATTCTGGTATTGACAGTTCGAACTGTCAATTGGGGAATTTCACACTGTTTCGATCTTTATATGCCTTTATATTGCGTATTTATCTGGCTGTCATTACAGTATTTTGTCAAAAAGAGAGGGAGAGATGGAGAAAGAGATGGAATGAGAGTGAGAGAGAGGGTCGGAGAGAGAGAGAGAGAGAGAGAGAGAGAGAGAGAGAGAGAGAGAGACAGACAGACAGACAGAGACAGACAGACAGACAGACAGACAGACAGACAGATGCAGAGAGAGTAGTATTGGTAGCATTTGACTTTAACGGCCTGCCATACGAGTAGAAGGCCAATGTGAAGGTCACGTGACTTCTCCCCACCACCAGCCGCAAGCTGCAGGAGCTGCAGCTGTCAGTGTTATACACAACCCACATCCACAGGCCTGATAACACGGTAAGTAGGCTCTTATCTCTGCTATCTACAACATGGAGGTATACAGGGCAGTATATTGGGTGGATAACCTGACCGTAGGTTGTCATTATACATGAGGCCAATATGGTGTGTGCTTCTGTGCAGGGTTGTATGACAGCGAACGCAGGCTGCAAATGTAAACATGTGTACCAGCACATCCATGTACATCCGGTTTGGCACTCAGCTATTCAGTATTGGTTGGGCCAGTATACACTGGTATAGGGGTCTGGAGTCTTTCTAAGGCTATATGTATCTTTTTTAAGACCAACTGTCATTTAATGTTGGGCGTGGCGTACACGGTATATAGGAATGGCTGTGACCATTTCACAGACATGTTATTTATATAATAGATATTATATTACCCGGGATATATTATCTAATAATTGTGTGTCTATGCTGCCTGCAATGGATTACAATGATATAAGAGATTGCCTCACGTTGCTGGTAGCCTACCCAAAGCATCAGTCTCAGCACTAACATACCACTCCCGGCACCATTTAACAATCAGTAGGCCTAAATCAGATGCCAAACCCATCCCAATCATACATTTTATATAATATATTGCTTTGTGGTTGGAATCACAACTTCAAGTCAAAGACGTTTAGTTGATGTGTCTTTTTATTGTTGTATATTGTGGCTCCAGAGGGGTCAAAAGCGACCTGGCGACCTGGGCTGTTTTCCAGTCGACTTTTGACCTGGTACAATAATTTAAGCGACCTGGCAACTTTTGCAGAAAATTAAGTAAAGGATATAGGGTCTAAAAACCGACATTTCTTAAAATTGAGAGGGCGACATGGGCATCTCGAAATCGACACGCGATATGGTAACCCCTAATAATGCATGATCCATATTGAGGAATATTCAGTTAACATAAGTTTTGATGATTCTTTTTGAATTTTCATTAAGCACGGCCATGTGGACATCATGTGAGTGTTACTACTGAATGGGGAAACCCTAGTATTTGCTGAGTCAGCTATAGTCACGAGCAGCTCCAGGTGGGGGGTGGGGGGGGGGAGAGGGGGCAGCTAGACAAGCCCTCGATGTAGTGCAGTGCAGTCCGTGTATACCTAGAGTATTACTCAATCTGGGGAGGTTCCTGGAATGACTCAGCCTCACGAGTCTATTCAGAATCAATACACATAGGACAGTACCATAATATACAGGTATACTACAATGTACAGGTGCACTTATTGACAGGGTGTATGACGAAAGTCATCTGTGAAGCAGTCATTGCCTGCTATACTTGGTGTATGGCTTTTCAGCCATGCTTTACTCAGTGTATTTATTTCATGATAGATGATGGGCCTGCTACCAAGGGTTCGACAGAGAATGTTCACAAATGACGCCACCGTCTAGAGGGAGGGGGGGAGGGGGTTCTCTATGATCATAGATGAATCATTAATGAGGCCATGTATAGGCTTTTCTATAGGAAGTATTTTGCAAACGCAAATTCCTAGTCACAATTAAGAGGATTGGGTTGGGTGTTGACAAAAGGTCCCTGAGTTGTGAACGTTCCCCTACATGGAGTCACACTAGCTGCAATGTGCCTAGTCACAGAGAGCTGGAGCAGCAGTCCGGCTGTGGCGGCAACATGCCGGGTTGCAGTATTGATCGCTGCAGGCAGAGCATTGCCAGGACGTTGAACCCTGGATGAACCCGCTGGATCAGCGTCCCAGCACGGGAGGACCCTCTGGGCCTCAGGCACTGCCACTGCATGGGACCAGGGACAGCCAGAGAGCGGGAGGGGTGGAGTGAGACATGTAGCCCACCCCTATCCCACCCCACCCTCCTCAATTTTAACCAATGTAGTTCTACTCCGAATAGAACACTTCTTCCTCAATGTTTCGTAGTCTGCGAGAAATAACTATAACGAGGGCGTTTTATTTGGTTTTGTGTTATCTTTACTTAAAACCGGCTGGGTTATGCCTCAAGCTGAATATGTGATATGAATCCCGCCAGGCTGCTGTTTCTCCACAAATACACTCTCCATATATCATGGAGGTCCGCAAATATATATGGACATCGTTTTTAGTACTTAAGCATACACATACAGAGCTCCATATATATATTTGCGGACCTCCGCAAATTTGTGGAAGCAAATTTACGGCATAATGGAAGCTCTGGCTTTTGGGTGTTCATGATCAATGTTATAGGAACTATTTTATAGTTAGTATACGGTATATATGGTCGGGAGAAACAACCGGAACATTTCTGTTGATTTGCTTGATGTCTATTCTAAAGGCATTATTTTATGGATTTGGTCAGGCATCAACTTTGCAAAACACCGTGTCATGTGTCAGAAATTGTATTTTGATGTTAGACCACTTCTTTAATTTTACCTCTTTGTAAATAATCAATAAAGTATGCCTTAAATTGGTTAATTCCTCTTTTAATAAAATGCTACGGTACTTTTAGAACGCACATTAACAGGGTTTTGCAAAGTGTGTCTGGTTTTCTTTTCAGTAATATAAAGTATCAGACTAACAACTCTAGACAACATTTCCCGAAGAGACCCACACAAACACCATAATGCCAACTGAGGAAGAAGGAGGGAAATGTTGTTGCTGTAAATTCTGTTCCCATTGGAACAAGGCAGAGGAGCGTGTGGCACGGCAACATATACAGCGGAGTGCCAAAACTAGTCTGTGTGGTGCTCTCTTTTGTTGTGACTGGAAATGCTGCTATAGCCGTCACACTATACAAAATGAATACATCATTTGCACCATCATCCTCGGCATCCTCATATTAGCGATAAGTTCTTACGCGACAACAGTCTATAATGCTGCCCACTATATCAGTGCATTTGAGGAGACGGATTGCAATGTCTCAGACATAAAGTTCAATGAGAATATTACATCAAGATGTGCTTGGTATGATCATGAAAACGAGCAGGGTGGATGGAGGAACTTCAAATGTCTCCAAGTTAGAGTTACGTTTGAGCCGATACGAAGGATCCACAATCAGACGAGAACATTTTCTGCTGTGATCGCCCGGGGATACGATTCACTGAAGGCTGAATTAGTATGTATTCAGTTAGAACAATCTTCCTGTGGATTTCCTCAAGAAATGCTAGTGATCTAATTAATATCATGAATTTTCACATGTCATTGAATACAAATACTGCAATAGAGCAAACCATTTTACTTCTGAATGACTAATTAATGGAGACAAAATTATATATACCCTTCCTGTTAAGGAAAGATTAGAGTCATTTTTTAAGAACAGGGGTGGGGTGGATTTGGGGGGTAACGAAAATGATTTAAAACCGTCTTGTGTGGGGACGCAGAGTCATGCATTTAAGTGAAAAAGGTACATAGGATACCTAAAAGGGACCACATTCATTCCAAATTCACCGACACCCTTTTCTAAATAAATGTACACTCCCTAAAAACAACAAGAAATTGTTTGAATGATGAATTTCTTTCATCTCTTCCAGCCAACTAAATGCACAGCAAGGCCGGGCAGCTGCCCTGAAATTGGAGATCTGGAAGAGGTGTCCAGGACTTTGATGACCTATTTCCAAAACATTTCTGGCCAGCCCTTCCGTTGCTTGTACAACCCTGTGGACTACCAAGAGGTGGTGATGGTGGGAGTACACAACATAGATGCTGCTTACAAGCATCTGGCCGGCTTAGGGGCAGGGGTCGCCATTGTTGTATCGGTCATGATCTTCATGTGTTGTACATGTGGGTGTCTTTATATATGGGCAGGTGACGTTCCAAAATCTATAGAAAACGTCCTCTTTAATGCCCGGAAAGGACCAGCTCGTGCCACTTACCGAGCAACTCGACAGGCACCGACAGCGTCGTCGAGCAATAACACAACCATCCATATGGAGCAGCCTATGCGAGTTGCTCCCATTGAGGAGTACACCAGCTTTGCACCAATTCAAGGTGCAAAGCTCCTGGTGCCAGTAGACTCTTGGCAGCCACCAGACTACACAGTGGAAGGTGCGATGCCAGTGGTGGACCTTCCCCCACCCTACACTGAATACCCGGAGCCAGTCTCCAGTCACAGTGGAACTGTGGCGTTTGATGCAGGAGATGCTGAAGACAATACCCTACCTCTTATGAAGCAGGAACAGTGATCGAATCAAACTAGCAGATGTATATTTCATATTCCATAAATATGCCGATATTACTTGTAGCTAGATTCTGACTAAATCACTGGAGCCATAGTATTTGTGACAGGGATGCGGGTAACAATATAGGATAGCAGCGTATGATATGCAATCTAATAAACTACCGAGTATATGTGGACAGTCGAGGGAAAAGGGTCCTCCAAGGTAAAAACTCAATAATAAAATTGATGTCATCAGCTTTCCAGTGATAGGCCTATCTTTTATTATCAGGTAGGCCTATCACTTCTAGTTTTTGAATACTGGCTCTCTGAATATGTGTGGTCACTGTTCAATCTTAAATGCTGATAAGCTTTATCTTAGCCTACTTTGTTTTAGAGATATTCCTATTTAATTAGCATAATTATGCTAATTACCAAATATCCAAACTTTTTCAAACATTTCGTCACAGCTTTTGATCTAAAAATGGTATTTACATTTTGTTTTCAGCATAGAAATCTTTGTGGGGCCTTCTATCAAGAATTTTTATTCATTTGTTAATTTAGAATGAAAATCAGGTTTCCATAGCAACCAACCTTGGCAAAAACACCAAATTAGACCCAAAAACGTTCTTTTCCATTCCAAATATGGAAGGTTTTCACCTAAGATGGAATCTTCTAACATGGCCTATCATATTCTACATAAAAATGTAGTAGGCCCTATAGATAAGTTTTTACTATATTTTGGTCCTTTTTGGCTTTATGGGGCCCCCTTGTGGCCAAAGTTGGTACTACATATCCCGCACGGAGGTCCCTTTTACCTTGTTGATCCACATATATAGGCAACCGATCATTACAACGTTATCGATTTTATATACTGTGCCAAATTTAAAACTCTAATTAATATCTGAGGTATACCACTGATACTGATCCGATGTGATGCAGTTAGAACTCAGATGTATCGTTTAGCCCTGTACTATGAGGTCTTATTCAAATTTCCAACTGAATAACTCTATAGATCTAAAGTAAATGCAAAAGTCATTTTTTCTAGCAAAGGTGTCCAAACACAATAGCTTATTGATGACCATTCAACAGCTTGAGATTCCCATAGCTTTTCACTCACCTTAACCTATCATGCACACTTTCAGCATCTGATTACATGTGGTATTGAAAGTTTGGCTTGTCCTTTCAGTTACAGATATCCAACTGAATCGACTTTTTAAAGTGATCACCATGACGACAACGGCAGAAGAGGAGAAATGCTGTTGCTGTAAATGCTGTTACGATTGGGAAGAGGAAGAAGAGGAGGCAGCAGGGGAACATATCAAGCGGAGTGCCAAGACAAGTCTTTGTGGCATTCTCTTCTGTTGTAACTGGAGATGGTTATATAACCGCCACACTGTACAAAAGGCATACATTATTCTGGGTGTCCTGCTATGTATATTTCCCTTATGGATGCTTATACATGGAAAGGGAGTCTATGAGCCAGCTGGCTACATTAATGCTTTCATAAAGACAAAATGCAATGTTACTGACATACAGTTCCATGAAAATATAACCTCATCATGTGTCTGGGAGAATAGTGACCAGGAAACAAGGGGACGGAGGTACTTCAAATGTGTCCAAGTGACGGTCAGCTTTCAACCCTGGGACAGGAATCACAGCAAGCCAAAAACCTTTTCTGCAGTTATTGCAGATGGATATGTCAACATGAAGAACTATGAAGAAGTATGTATCTAAAATTGCTTCATACTTTGTATAAAAATGTAAATGCTTTTTTAAATATTCAAAACGAATATTGCTAAATAATATGGATTTCAAAAATAGTGTTATACAGCTGACAAATAACTACTATACTAGTCAAAGTCATTGATCAATATTCCAATCAATAATTTGCGTCCTAATATGCCAAGAAATATCTGAATGCTGACTTGATGATCTAGTAATGAATTTATCTGATTTCTTTCCAGCCAGTAAAATGCACCACAAGACCTATAAGTTGCAGTGAATATGGTGATCTTGAATCTGAATCTGTAAGTTTGAAGACTTACTTCGAAGACTATGTTGGCGACAATCCCTTTGACTGTCTGTATAATCCAGTGGATTATCAAGAAGTAGTAATGGAGGGTGACAATGACCTTGAAGCCGCATTTAAGCATTTGATAGGTGTTGGTGTAGCTCTTGCAGTAACAGTTGCACTTCTGATATTTATGTGCTGTACATGTGGATGCATTTATATATGGAAAAGTAAGGTGCCAAGGTCAATTCATGCGGCAATAGAGAAAGAAGCAACAAGTGCTGCTACTCCTGCAACTCCACTAGCACCTGCAGCAACCACTGCTAATGATACTACCATTCATGTTGACCAGCGGATGCGTGTTGTCCCAGCTGAACAGTACATGGGAGGAGCAGTGCCAAGTGGTGCAGTACTTCTGGTACCTGTCGATTCTCAACTGCCAAATCCTGAGCAGGGTGCAATGCCAATGATGGAGCTGCCACCGCCCTACACTGAACATGCAGAACCACCAATGAACACTAAGGCTATGCCTTCTGCTCCTGCCATTAGGGAAACCATGCCTACGGCTCCAGCCGTTGAGGAGGTTAAAGGGAATCCTCCCTGTTAAATACTAGCCCAAATTAACTGTGAATTTTACCAAAGGAAACATGATCTGATGATAGGCCATTTGTATATTCATGCCTCATCTTCATCATCCCGCAGAACACAAGGAATGATATATATAATTTTATGGACATTTGCTAAAGGAACTGTGTACATCATCTGCCAAAATGGATATTTATATCATATGAATTAATAATGTTATTGTCCTGTGCATAATCGAAAGATTAATACCTAGGTATTATGTAATGGTGAATACGGAATGACAAGGTTATACCCATGGATGGGCCGTTCCCTAGGGCGATCCCACGGAAGTAAACAAACACTATGGAAGTAAACAAACATCATACTATAGAAATAAACTGTAGACTGCATATCTAATTTAGATTGAAATACCCAGAAATAACCACGGAGTGTCCTAGGCCTTGGTTACTACACTTGCACAGCCTGGGCTATTACACTGAAAATCCATAGGTTGAAAGGGTTAGTCAGTACAGACTATCCTAGGTTGGTCATGTGAGTGTTAGTCACAATGGCAAAGTTATATTCAAAAATGACCAAGGGGTCAGTCAGGCTAACCTAGGTTCATCATTGGTGTGTTGTATTTGTATACCACTAGTTGGTGCCATCTGTGATGACCACTCAGTGGCTCCCCCTGGAAATTAAATGACTAAGGTGGGTTGGTCAGTACTGACCAACCTGACAATAATAACTTACCTAGGTTTGTCGTATAGGGAGCCAAAAAATGACTAACTAGGTTAGGCACTAGTGACTAGAGAGATTGGTCGTATAGGGAGCCTAGGAATATTAGTGTATACACTTGGCCTACAACCAAGTGCAAAACAACCCAGGATAGGCTTATACCGGGACCACCGTTTCAGCCACTTTAGCTTAGTTTATTTAAGTATTTTATAATCATCAAGTAAAGGTCTACTTCATATAATTACTCACCTGCCAAACGTAGAAGTATATATGTGTGCTTATGAGGATTTCAAGAGAGCATGGACTTGTTAATATAGTTGTCCTACCGTACTGTTGCATGCGCCATGTTTTGAATAAGCGCTGGTCCTGTATAAGCGCCGGGGGTATAGGGGGCTCACATAATTCTAAAACACTAAATATAGATGTCAAAATAGCGCCTGTCTTGTATAAGTGCAGGGGGTACACCTCCGAAGTTATAAGCGCCGGGGCACTTAAACACGACAGTACGGTAATCTAGTCTAGAAACTGGAGTAAACATGTATACTTGAACACATTTTGTCCTAATGAACCTTTTTTTTAAACTGTTGAAGGTCTGTGAAAAGTATGTACAATGAGCTGCTGTTTATATGCAATGGTTAATTTAGACAATGTCTAACTACTGCTACGTTAATATTTACATTGATCTCATGTCAGTCTCAATCAGACCAATACTTATCAAGCTGGCATTCTGCATAGTTGTAGCAACCCATGTGATTCATTGTTAGGAACCCGCACCATTTTTGCTTCTTCTTATTTTCCCGTTTTACAATGAGATTGACATATTCCAAAGGTGTCCTTCATATAATAAGTTTTATACAAATTTTAGCCAGGATTATATTTTACTATGTCATAGTCAGGTGCATGAAGGTATTAATGTTACCAAAGTTCAAGATATTTGTTGTATGAAACTGTAGCTACCGTAAAACCTCGCGTATAAGCCTAACTCGCGTATAAGCCGCACCCCGAGTTTGGCCGATCATATAAGCCGCACTAGCGACCTGACTCGCGTACTAGCTGTGGCTAGTACGTGAGGTTTTACGGTACATACTCTTTGTATCTAGTTGAGATGAATAACACCAGAGTTAAAGGGTTATGCCTTCATACAATTGTGCATTTACATAATGTGTGTTACCTAGAGCTTTAGATGAACAGGTTTTATATTTGGAATCTCTGGACGATTATTGAGCAGTAGCATCCTATTATTAAGTAAACTAGTAAACATAGATGTTGTGAGAGAGTGTGTGATTAATCGAACAAATGGGGTCCATTGTTCCATGCGTGTGTTATAGTCCTAAGCCAGGTGTTAGAGTATCAACAAATGGAGGACGACAAGTACTCAGGAGACTAAGTCAATGGGTGTTCCTCTAGGACATCTTCATCTATGCTTTATGTATGAAATGTATACGCAAAGCTTGAACTTAATAGGTGTACAGCCTGCATATTTATTGATGATTCAAATGCTATTCGTATGTAAATAGATATAAAGAAATGAAAAGAAATAAGAAAGAAGTGGACAGCATCCGAATTGTTTTTCAGGCAATGACATGTCATCATGGTGTCTTATTGCCAAACAAGGATTATATTGAAATTAAAAGAAACTGTGCTATTATATTGATTCCGTCTGTTTTCATGCGTATCATCCCCGATGCAATGCATAAGCCAGCTGTAATTGAAATTATTACATGTAGACGTGAAATGAATAAAGTATTATTTCTTTAATGTCGATGCCTTTCTAATGTCTGTGTCTGACCAAAGCCCGAGGCTTACACCAATCAAAGACATCAAACATACATTTGCCTTTATAAATAACTCATTTAGACTAAGTTATACCTTCAGGCAGAAGCTAACTTCATATGCTGTCATAGAAATACAGTAGCTGTCCCATCTACTTAAAGAGCTCAGCCCACTTCTGAACATTTTATATTAAGCTAATTGATGATCCATCTTTGAACAGTCTTTTGCTATTGACAGCTATGCCTGTAGAGCGGGCTGTAGAGTACAAGGTGTCAGGGTCTTAGGCTTTACTTTGACACGATGTTTAAACCTCAGAAGAGTTTGCCTTTACTGTTTAAGTTTGTATTGGGAATCTTATTTGATATTCCCTCCTTACATGTTGATGAATGGTCTCCGAATCAAAATGCATTTTTCCTGGCATGTTTTTTTCTTTGAAAATACACAAGGCTTATGGCCACCGTCCACTGGGCTCTAATCGGAGTTATATAAAAAATGTATGGGTTTAGTTGGCAGGAATTACCCAGTGGACGGAAGGCATTATTGGGAAGAATATTGGTAGTCCATGGAAAGAGGAGAGTCTGGCATTGCCAGACACCCTTTCGGTCTGATGCTGGTTTCTATACTCAGAGTTAAGCAGATGAACGGATATTCATAAAAATGATTGACCCTGGAAACACTGGTGGAGACACTATTTTTTATCTTACTTTCTAGTAGTATGAGTATCCCTATAATCGGCGCTTTTCTTATTTTCCTTTCCACCTTTCTGTTCACGCTGTCCGTGGATGCTACAGTTGCCTGCTTAACACCACTATGTCATTATAACCACTATTAGTCTTTGGGAGTATTCTTTGAAAAAGGCCCTATCCACTGGATGAACCCAGGAGAATACACTAAAAATCCATAGGTTGAAAGGGTTAGTCAGTACAGACTATCCTAGGTTGGTCATTTGAGTGTTAGTCACACTGGCAAAGTTATATTCAAAAATGACTGAGGGGTCAGTCAGTAGTGGCTAACCTAGGTTCATCATTGGTGTGTTGTATTTGTATACTGCTAGTTGGTGCCACCTGTGACGACCACTCAGTGGCTCCCACTGGAAATTAAATGATTAAGGTGGGTTGGTCAGTACTGACCAACCTGACAATAATAACTGACCTAGGTTGGTCGTATAGGGAGCCAAAAAATAGCTAACTAGGTTGGGCACTAGTGACTGAGAGATTGGTCGTATAGGTAGCCTAGGAATATCGGTGTAGGCCCTTTTTTCAAATATGATAGAAATATGATCGCCTTTTGCTATTATTTGCATTTAGATATGTTAAGTTTGGTTTGTCTTTTTAGTTGCAGAGTCAAGACTGATCTATGCACAAGTAAACCATGCCCACTGCAGAAGAGGACAAATGCTGTTGCTGTAAATACCTATACCACTGGAAGAAAGATGAAGAAGAAGTGGCAGAGAAGCATATAAAGCAGGTTGCCAAAAGAAGTCTGTGTGGCGCATTCCTCTGCTGCAACTGCAAATGGCTGTACAACCGCCACACTCTGCAAAAGGGATACATCATTTTGAGTTCCATGATATGCATTTTTACCTTATGGATCCTTATATATGTTAAGGTAACTTATGAGCCTGCTATCTATATCAACTCATTTAAGACAACAAAATGCAATGTAACCAACATAGAGTTCAATGAAAATATAACCTCATCATGTGCTTGGACCAATACGGAGGAGGACACACGCGGACGCAGGTACTACCGATGTGTTCGGGTGACGGTCAGCTTTCAACCCACCGACAGGAATCACAGCCAGCCAAAAACGTTTTCTACAGTCATTGCTGATGGATACAACGCACTGAAGAATTATCACCCGGTTGGTATATTGCTTATAAACATGTATATTATTTCATGAATAATCTATAATCTGTTCAGCATAATAATATCAAGAATTTTATTTATCAGCACATATTTGTGGGCAAGAACCTATTGTAAATAAAGGTGTCCTTTGAGTTCTCTTCCTGAATGTGTATCTTAAATTACAGGAAATATGGACCAGTGTCATGACACCTATCTATTTACCATGGTAGAGTCAAAGCAATCATATATTATAAAAGACTTAATGATTTCATTAGATTCCATTTATGATTCTTTTTGCAGCCAACAAAATGCTCCACAAGACCAGGAAATTGCGCCGAATATGCAGACCTTGAACTTGAACAAATGACTCTTAAAGGTTATTTCGAAGAGGATGTTGGTGACAAACTCTTTGACTGTCTGTATAATCCAGTGGATTATCAGGAAGTGGTTATGGTGGGCTACCATGACCTGAATGCAGCATTTAAGCATTTGATAGGTGTTTGCATAGCACTTGGATTGACACTTCTGCTTCTAATAATTATGTGCTGTACATGTGGATGTATGTATGTATGGGTAAATGATGTTCCAAGGTCAATACATGCAGAGATTGAAAAAGAAGTACCAAGAGCTCCTACTCCGGCAACTCCCCTAACCCATGCAGCATCCTCAGCACCTACAGCAATTGTTGCCAATGATACTACCATTCATGTTGACCAGCAGATGCGTGTTGTCCCAGCTGGCCAGTACATGGGAGGAGCAGTGCCAAGTGGTGCAATACTTCTGGTACCTGTTGATTCTCGTCAACCACCAAATGCCGGACAGGGTGCAATGCCAATGGTTGAACTACCACCGCCGTACACCGAGCATGCAGAACCAATGAACACTAAGGCAATGCCTTCTGCTCCTGCTATTGAGGAGGTGAAAGGAAATCCTCCATGTTAAACAATAATCCCAGGTTAATGCATTTACTTTGATGTTTACTTGTAGAGATTTGAAATTGAATTTCAGTTCATCACAATGGTAGTGGCCTTCACTGTCAGAGGTTAGTGTAGCTGCAGTGTGGAGACTATGGGTTCGAGTCACACCTTGGCACAATAGGAAATACATCTTTTTCATATAAATTTCTTATTAGACATGCATTTCACCTATATTGGCGCAGAAATATTAGCTAGGGAATATTTGAACATGTGCATTTGTATAATTTAGATGTCTTATGCGTAAACAACAGTACTACCTATTCTGCCAAGGTAAGACTCAAACCCATGATCTCAAGATTGTGGAATACAGTAGGTAAGTTTGTGGCTTTACAGTATGTAATGCTGGAAACAACAAAGTCCTTCTTTTATCCTATGCAGCTACACTACTCACTTCTATTAGTATAGTAAGCATCTCAGGCTATATCAGGTTATATTCAGGGAAGCATTGAAACAAACTGTTTATATTCATTATTGATGAATCTTAAACGAATGTTCCTCATCTTCTTAGATATTGACAGTTTTGAGTAGGATACATAATCAAATTTCATGAACTCCTTGATTCTAAATGTACTGTGTAAATATTGCGATGAATCGTATAATATATGTTGTATTAATTAGTGAGGTTACCCTCATGTGCATAAACTAGGGATAAATATGCATTATGAGTGTTGAGGGTCGTTATGGTCTGCTCTTGGAACGTAGCTTGTTCCTGGCATACCATGGCGTTTGTATATCTGGTGCCCCGCCAAACCTCTCTGGATATTCCAAGACAGAACTAACATGGCCACTGATATGGAACCTCCAAATATATCGTTTCATCACAGCTGCAGCCGCAGGCTCGCTCACATCTCATCTTGAAGGAGACTGTCCCACATACTAAGGCTCGGGCACATGATGCCATCCCAGCTTGGGCGCTTCAGGTGCGAGTCAGTCAACAGGCGTTACTGGTTACTGTGAATTTGAAACTATTGACTAAAAGCCACACATTTCAAGGCTTCTGATAATAGATACTCTGAAACTGTTACCTGAAGAGTGTCAGTTATCATGCACTTATCAACTCACTTTAGTAAATGAAGTAATATAAAATGGGCACACTTATTTGATTAAATAGACACCCACCGTTGTCGATTGTACTTGAATAATGACCAAGCCGCATAGTGTAGACATATCCTGGATTGTTATGATAGATGGAAGAGCAGGTGTATGAACCTGAGCCTATTGTCCTCGGTAGTAAAAACAATATTGTTTCTATTTTAATGTATGCATGCCATATTCAGTTTGATCAATATACCTATGAAGAATGTCTGCATAGTTATAATATAAGCCCATTTATTTCGTTCTATTTGTGCTTTTGGTTCCATTAGGTTTACGTCGATTAGTTTCTACAATGAAAAAGACAACTAGTGTGGAAGTACTCTGTATAGTGTTAGCATGGTATAATGTTACCAAGTTTGGTCAGATAAAGCACTAATTTGGGTAAAATGATTAAGATACAGGGTTTACGTATTGTTGTTATCATTCACCCTATAATGTGCCCCAGTATCACTCATACTAGCCATAGTAATGTTTACAACTTGGCATTTATATTACATTTGTATGGAAACTATTAATTGAGAATATATTATCGTGTGATCCATTCATTACATTTTATCTCGATGCACTTTCTTTGCACCCAGCTATCACAAACGTTTTATATTGTCCGAGATCATCTATCTTAAAAGCATGCCGGCATAATCTGGGTCCCGATGAATTGCTTTTAGAAATATGAGGGTATGAAAGCACATTGGGTTATAATCTGGTGATTCTAGGAAGGGTTATCAATAATAAATGAAATTGAAAAATTGTCCAGGTGGCCTTTGAAGGAGTCAGTGTACTGCCCGCGCCCAGCCACCTTATAGGTAGAAAGAGGGGGTCAACCCAACCTGGTGGGTACAATAACAGTCCAAGTCTTAAGATCATACAGACCCATTATAATTATAATGCGAAGTGCACACACCAGTGTGTGTATAAGCCTAACTCACGTATAAGCCGCACCCCTAACATTGACACATTTTATAAGCGACAGAAGCGTTTGGAAATTGCTGATTGCGTACTGTAGTATATCTATAAAAACTCTCCTATAAGCCGCACCCTATTTAGGCATCCCAGGTAAAAAAATACCATGGTCATTACCATGGTTTACAATTCCGCACCATGGTATGTCATGGTTTACCACAATCTACTATAGTATACTATCATAAACCAGTGTAGGCATAACTCTAATTTACCATTGTACACCATAGTAAACTATAGTTGCATTTACTACTATTATAAACAATAGTTAGATGATTAAGATAGGATCGGTTAATGTCATAGTTTACTACAAACTATTCTCTGAGCCTGAAAATCGCAATTTACCATGATTATTGGATAATTGTTAAGCATGGTTTATTATGATATATCATGGTAACATATTTTACCATGATATATGATGATTGTTTTTACTATGATTTACCATTGTTTATCAATACTATGATGAACAACGGTTTTTATATCATAGTATATCATGGTTATCTCAGGTATATTAGGATGGTTACACTAAATATATGCAACTACAATATACTATAGTATTATATTCACTGTGATATACCACAATGCATTTGGATGACGGTTAACTCTAGTTTTAATACTATTGTTTACCATAGTTTAGTTGGGCATAGAATAGTCACTCCTAACATGATTATGGAACTATGGTATACTATTGTGTTATATCACTACGGTATACCACAGTGTTTTTTAATCATGGGAAACAATGGTTTGATATGGTGGTTTACCTTTGTTTAATTTGGCATATCATGGTTATCATCTTTGGACCTATCTTTATGCAAGTATAATATGCAATAACGCATACAGAGGTGTGTGCGGCCTGAGGGGTACCTGGGGGTGTAGGTGGTGAGCTATAGATGTCATACACCGACCACTCACACCTACAGAGGTGTGTGCGGCCAGAGAGGTACCTGGGGGTTCATGAGGTGAGTTATAGGCGCCATACACCGAGCACTCACACCTACAGAGGTGTGTGCGGCCAGAGAGGTACCTGGGGGTTCATGAGGTAAGTTATAGGCGCCATACACCGAGCACTCACACCTACAGAGGTGTGTGCGGCCAGAGAGGTACCTAGGGTGTAGGTGGTGAGTTATAGATGTCATACACCGACCACTCACACCTACAGAGGTGTCTGCGGCCAGAGAGGTACCTGGGGGATGTATGTGGTAAGTTATAGGCGCCATACTCCGAGCTCGCACACCTACAGAGGTGTGTGCGGCCTGAGAGGTACCTGGGAGTGTAGGTGGTGAGCTATAGATGTCATACAACGAGCACTCACACCTACAGAGGTGTGCGCGACCTGAGGGGTACCTGGGGGTGCATGTAGGGAGCTGTTGGAAACATGCTACAGTTTTAATACTATAGTGTCAAGGTGTCCGGGAAATACTATAGTAAATTATAGTGAAACATGCTACAGCTTACTATAGTGTCAAGGTGTCCGGGAAATACTAAAGCACTGTATAGTAAATTATAGTAGAACATGCTACAGTTTACTATAGTGTCAATGTGTGGAGAAATACTATAGTAACTTATAATGAAACATGCTACAGTTTACTATTGTGTCAAGGTGTCCGCGAAATATTATAATAAATTATAGTAAAACATGCTACAGTTTACTATAGTGACAATGTGTGGGGAAATACTATAGTAAATTATAGTAGAACATGCTACAGTTTACTATAGTGTCAAGGTGTGGGGAAATACTGTAGTACATTATAGTGAAACATGCTACAGTATACTATAGTGTATAGGAGTCTGGGAAATACTATAGAAAATCATAGTAAAACATGGTGACTACAACACAGTTGGCACAAAATTTAGTTCAACATTGAAACAACGTTGAATCAACATTGGATCAACATTGACAACCGTTGGTAATGTTGATTCAATGTTCTGTGCCCACTGGGAAACACCTGAAGTTGGGTGGATGGCCTGAAAGGTGCATGGGGCTGCAGGTTGTGACTTATAGGCGTCATACTCCATTGTTATGATTCACCATTGTATGTCAATATATCACATTTTACTATAATTTACTATCATATTTCCCGGACACCTGGGGGTAAACTGAAGTATTTTTTACTATTATTTACTCTAGTATTTCCCGGACACCTTGACACTATAGTTAAGTGTAGTATGTAGCATACAGACATTGGCCATTTCATTATATGAATTGCACATTATTAGTGTATCTTGTATCTGTACGAATTTAAGAAAGAATACCATAACATTCCCACATCATGATATACCATGGTAACATCATGGTTTACGGTGGTTTACATGGTATACCATAATATATTATGGTGAGGCAACCATGATTTACCATTGTGCATAGTTCAACCTTTTCCCACTAGGTGGCAGCCTAGTGCCTGAGAGGATTTTTCTGGGGGTTCTACAAATTACTGATGCTTATAAGTATTATATAAAATATAATTTCTTAATTTCCTCAAACAATCAAATATAAACAGCCTAATCTAAATATAATTATGGAAAAATATGCCTGATAAATTGATAATATACGTCAGAAAGGGGTTAAAACTATGTAAACACCTCTTTCTTGGTAATATGATTTATATATAACACACTACTGCAGGTCTCTATTTGTAACAAACCTAGAGTAACTTCTACTAGTGTATAACACAAATAAAGTGTCTAGGAAGATTTTCTGCCCTGGGATGTCAAGGACATCTTCAAATTAAGATATTTTATTGATTGGACGTGGAATCAAGCAATGGTTAATTTGATATGGCATTTTGGCCAAGCAATACTATTCAGATATTAACTGTGGTATATCATGATATTTACCATTGTATACCATGGTAAAAAAAATAGTACAATATATCATGGTATTCACCATAGTAAATCATGGTAAATTTACCACAGTATTTTGGCCAAACCCTGGTATTTTGACCATAGTTTATCATAGTATTTACCATAGTTAACCATGGTAAATTTACCCTGGTTATTTGGCCAAACCATGGTATTGATACCATGGTATATTCAGATATTAACTGTGGTATATCGTGATATATAGTGGTAAATCATAGTAAAACATCTAATTTCATCATAGTTTAGATCATTGTATATCATAGTAAATATCATAGTGAATCATGGTAAGTATCATGGTATACTGTTGTAAATATACCATGGTTTGGCCAAATAACCAGGGTAAATTAACCACAGTTTACCATGGTGGAAACCATGGTATTTTTTTACCTGGGATGTTTACTATCAAAATGGTCTGACTCAGGTACAAACCGCAGCTTCTACCCAATAACTTATAGTATATAATTATGGAGAAGCCTGGATTAAGGTTGGCCATCTCTATCCCTGTGACAAACTGCCCACTGGTATGGAGATTTAAGGGACCTTATCACAACAACTATTTAAAATGGGCAGTACATTTGCATAATTGTAGTACAATGTAATTGGGACGTAAAACATGTTTTAGGTATTTGGATAAGAAATCATAAACTGCACGCTGCAGTGACTGCATCACCCCTCCTACATCATAGAACTACAGCTGCTCAAGACACTTTGTGACTCCTGGTGCCACCTGGGGGAAGTGTCAGGAACATGGACTCACTGCTAGAACACGTCACCAGGGGGAGTAACTGTGCTAACCTGGGACCTACTTCACCTATCTGTCTGTAGAGGGCCCTGCTGGTCCTGTTGCCTTACATCCGTGATTTTCTTCTAAATCAGCATGAGCTTAATATACAAAGCCCACTGATTGAATGAGATAGGCCCTAAGGAGATATGGACTTTGGAGAAGACAAAAAAAAAAGTTCTAACAAATATGGGAAGACACTATTGTTAGTTACTTTTTAAAGAATGCCAGTTCACGTATTTATATAGGGACAAAATAGATGATTCGGCAGGTATAAATTGATGATGACATCCGATTGATTGATTGATTTTATTGGCACAAAATTCATAATACACATTACGTTTTTCAATATGAGCCAATGTCAGCCACGGCCAACAACAAGTTTATCACTATTTATATTTTATATTCAACAGATGAGTGTTCAGTAGGTGATTATGCTCACGTTTGCGTATCATTAATCAACTGGGCACTGGGCACAAAAGGAGAAACAACCAGCCACAAGGGTATCAGGACAAGTACCCCCCAGACACCTACCCCCCGGACATCTACCCCTGCCATTTACCCCCCTGGACATCTACCCCCTAGGACATCTACCCCCTAGACTTTTACCCCCTAGGACATCTACCCCCTAGACTTTTACCCCATTAGGACTTTTACCCCTAGGCCATCCACCCCCTTGGACATCTACACCCCCCCTTGGACTTTTACCCTCTAGGACTTCTACCCCTGGGGACATCTACCCCTCCATATAATGTGCCTCAACCATATGGGCATCTGTAGTACAAGTACTCACACAGAAAACACAATTCATATATAAATAGGCAGTAAAGTGGGTGACTAAGTATGACTCATTTGCACATCAGCTGTATAGATACATAGTAAAACAACGGTTACGTGGTTCATCTACTAGCATGAACATCATCAAAACACTTTCAATTCAATTTTAACTTTCTATGACAAATATTATCTGCTTAGTTCAATGCCATACCTGTATGTGCCTCATAAACTCACTGATCAAATCTAAGGGCTGTATCTCAGCATCCAGCTTTGACCATTCTCTACATACAGGACTATTCTTGTATTTAGCACCTGATGGTCGTTGGTCGTTGTATCCTAAATTTGATCTGGTTATGACCGAGTAGGTAACATTACATATAAGGACTTTTTGAGTGTTTGAACATGACATTTAACAGACTTCAACGGCGTCTTTCAGCAAGAAAGAGACATCCACAGGCTTGCTGCAGATCTACCCTCGTAATTAGTCTTGTATCTCGAATATTCATACTAACCCTTAGGCTGTGATTTTGCAATGTTTGAACTTCAGATACAATATCATCATTCAAGCTTTCTAAAACAAAATCCCAGTAATCACAAACTGGCAGTATGATCTGCTTGTAGATTAACAATGCAATATCTTTATCAATGTACGTTTTCCGATTTTTCAAGCTATGGTACTTCCCACGCAACAAAAAACGTTTGATAACATTTGCAAGCGTTTCTATATGGTTTGCAGGAGAACGTTTGATTAAAAACGTTTTATAAACGTCCCTACATAGTTCATAATACAAACGTTGCTATCCAGAACATTATTTAACCTTTCTAGAGGGTTTGAATGAGAACATTTGTTTCCACAACGTTTTTGAACATTTCTCTATGGTTTGGATGAAAACGTTTGCATCTAGAATGTTATTAAACGTTTCTACATGGTTTTGGACAAATCAACGTTTTTATCTACAATATTATAAAAAGTTTCTTTATGGTTTAGACAAAAACGTTTGCGTTGAACCTTTTATTCAATGTTTCCACATGGTTTGGAATAAACTTTAGTAGAAAAACGTTATTTTAACGTTAGTAAACGTTTTTGTTGATTTAGGTATGGGGCCATCCATTAATTATGTACGCACATTTTTTGGCCAAAATAGACCCCCCCCACCCCCCTGTTGCACCATGTACGCATTTAGACTACCCCCCCATGCGTATATACGCATTAAGCCCCCCCCCCCCCCCACTGATGAAATAAAGGAATCTTATCAAATTTATTGAGGAACTTTTAGTGTTAATAGGTGCGTATGGAAGGGGAGGAACAGACTCCTTTTTGAGGGGGAGGGGGGGCCAAGGATTTTCTGAGTACATTAGTTTGCACCTGACCATCCCCACTACCAATACTCTTAAAGCAACCTAGCCACCCGTCTCCCTCCCAAATGATATTGAAAAATATTCGCTCCATCCGCCCCCTCAAGAAAAGAGACAGCCTATACCTCCCCTCATGATATTGAGAAATACACCCTACACCCTCGGCATTAGAAAAGTATTTGCATTATATGGTTCCAAACATGTACATACACCAACAGTACTGGTTAGGACAAATTTCCCACTTGTCAAAGGTATACTCCAAGGATGGGGGGGGGGGAGGGTAGTCAAGCTTAGGGTAAGGGTATTTTGCAAAAGAACTTAGTGGCCCGGGGGGAGGGATCTACTTATGGGTAGTTAGTTGGAGGGGGGGTCAAAAATTATTTGGCACGTTTGGTAAATCCAAAAGAAAATTTTTAAAATTTGGTTGAATATTTGGACCTAAAAAGGTAGCCAATTTTAGTCTAAAATGACCAGGAAAATCGGCCCTATGCGTACACAATGCGTATGCCAAAATGGGCCTAGACCCCCCCATCCCCCCTGTACGCATCTGTACGCATTTGGCCTGACCCCCCCCCCCCACCCCCTCTTCATGCGTATGTAATTAATGGACGGCCCCTTAGTGGTCCGGGGGGAGGGATCTACTTATGGGTAGTTAGTTGGAGGGGGGGTCAAAAATTATTTGGCACGTTTGGTAAATCCAAAAGAAAATTTTTAAAATTTGGTTGAATATTTGGACCTAAAAAGGTAGCCAATTTTAGTCTAAAATGACCAAGAAAATCGGCCCTATGCGTACACAATGCGTATGCCAAAATGGGCCTAGACCCCCCCATCCCCCCTGTACGCATCTGTACGCATTTGGCCTGACCCCCCCACCCCCTCTTCATGCGTATGTAATTAATGGACGGCCCCTATCTACGGCCAGGAGGCAGCACTATCTCTCTGATGGGATTTAGTTGCGTCTCAACCTCATTATCTTAATTGATAGGTGTCACAACAATACTTTTACAAACATACTTTAATTATTGTTGTTGTAATATTCCATATCAAATATGGATTGTACAAATAATGTCCAAAATAATGATTGATATACGATTTATGGAGGGTATGGTGATGCAAACACCCATAATGTGGCATTGAGAATTACTTATAGCCAATTGGAACTGGGGCTTTGCTAATTATATCTCTTGCAATGAGAGATTTTCTATCTCTCTTAATCAAGGAGGTAAAAATATGTTGCAGAGGGACTTGGCTGGATAGCTAAGGGTCCTACTGTTATAAGTTCAGGACGAACTCTGTACCAGAATGGAAATGAAATGAAATTTTAAAAAATGTCAAAATGAAATAAAATGATACCAATATACTTATTTTATTGCTGGGTTGGGTGCAGAAGGGTCATAAAAATACGTTATTTTCTCCATAAAAAAACTATATTTTGACCATCAAAACATGTTACTTAACATGAGGATAAGGTTCCAGATCCAAACGTTTTTCTAAAAGGGTTTATATAGGTTATTTGGAGTCAACGTTTTTACATAAAACAAACGTTAAAAACAAACGTTTTGCAATCCTTTAGGGAACGTTTATTGTGGGTCAAAATAACGTCTTTTTGTTGAGTGGGTTGTATCGTAATGAAGATACAACCTTTTTTTACCTTGGGAGATACAACTTAGACTTAGAGTTTCATCTATCAGGATCCGCAGGTAATTACATTTTGGGACAGTTTGTATCTTACTTCCTTTTAAGAATACATCAAACTGGTCATACCTTGTGATTTTTTTGTCGCCATGGACATTGGATTTGACCATAAACGGACATCGGCCCTTTGATTATTACTAATATCTGACATCTATCAAGCAGTTCGGTCTACATCAGTAACATCTATCAATATATAACATAACAATATCACTTATTCCAGGACATGATCAATAACAATTCATTAGTAGATAATAGCCCTGTTAAATTAACAAATAATCCAAAAACTATAGGTATTATAATTCTTCTACATTACATTACATTCTTTGAGTTTATAAATGTATATTATTACACAGAGTGATTTTTAAAAAGCAAGTACATACCTCAAGGCGAGAGCATGGCTTGATCTGACATTGTTTCTTTTTTAATAAACAGCATAGGGGAACATGTATACATATATTTATAAGTATAATCGAATATAATTCATTAGATTAGGCCCTTTTCTCGTAGCTTTTCGCTGGAAAGGTCTCTCACTTTTGCTAGTGCCTTCACCCTGAATATCTCTTTTGACGGTTCCACTTTACATGTCTTGTCTAGTTTATTCCACAATGTTATGCCTCTGTGTATTGGACTCTTTGGATAGCACATTAAAGTCAATTTGCGGTACTCTAATAGGCCTGTAACGGTTGAGTGGGACACTCCCTCACCCGGTACTGCCCGTATGAACCTTAGGCCCAGTTTATTATTGTTATGAGTGGTACTATAGAGGTTTTTGTGTAGTAGAAGCAAGAGCTGTACATCATATCTTACATTTACATCGTCGAGACCACTGTCTGTGTGTAGGTTGAAGCCAGAATATCTTATTCTCATGTTTTGACATATGCACAGACACTTGTTTTGCGTCAGCTGAAGTCTTCTGTGTTGTCACTTGGTCTCACCGTTATATAAATTGCCACAATATTCCATGACAGGCATAATAGTTTGCTTGTATACTAGATTGGCAGTGGGCAATGCCATTTTTTCACGCATCTTGCACAACATTACACTTCTATGATAAGCGCTACTTACACTTTTACTAACAATTTTTTCTACGGTAAAGGCATTGTCTATTATGATGCCAAGGTTTTCATACTGTTGACATGTCGACAGGACCGAGGCACCCATCGTGATATTTACAGAGGTTACTTGGGGCTTAGTAGGGGCAAAACCACAACTTCAGTTTTTTTCAGTGTTTATACACAAGCCACTAGCATAGAACCAGTCGCAGCTTAGCTGCAACATAAGCCAATACTCCACTGCTCGCGCGATCGTATAAATCACTACGTAATGGGTGTACATTATCATATTACAATATTTTTATCACGTTTGGCAAAGCATTGACGTAACAGATGAATAATAGCGGCCCGAGTATTGATCCTTGTGGTACCCCGAAATCAATGTTAACACAGTCAGAAACGGTATTATTACAGATTACACGCTGCTTTCTTCTGCCCAAGTAGGCACATAGCCAATCACAGTATATAGTTGGCAGATTCAGGTTATTAGTGTGTAATGGAGGGCTCTGCCCCCCCAACTGCCGTTTTTTTCCCTTTTCTTTTAGATGTATAAATTATGTGGGTGTAGGGTATATTCTATACTAAGGCAAACCTCAAGTAGCATAGTTTAGATATGTGACACTAGGTGGAAGGAGCTACACATTCAGATCTTAATAATTAAGATTTAAGATTAAGATAACGCTCTAAACATTTGTCAGCGCACCTAGGAGAGCTACCCCGTATTTGCTACTCACATCCAGAAAACATGCCACCCTTCTATTATATTATAAGTTATACGCCAATAACACTCACTTCTTGGTATCCTCAATCATCGTGAATAAGGCCAAAAAAAAAAGGTGTGTTTCAGGCAACATGGTCAGAACTTCTAGGGTAGGTAGGTCGGATTTTTTTGATTTTTTTAACCAGGAATGAGTCGCGAATCGACAAATCGACTCGCGACTCACCAGAATGATTCAATAATTCCTCTATTGACTAGGACTATCAAGAAGTTATTGCATATTCCTCTTAAAAAGCCATTTTCTGAAGTTAATCAATTATTCAGGCCTGGGAGATTGTTTTTCTTGAAAGAATTTGTAAAAATTAAGAAGAATAAACAATAAAAATCAAAAAAAAATTAATAAAATCTCCAAAATTGGGGAAAAAATGCTAGGGTCGGCCCTTTTTTGAATCTAGGGTCGGGTTGCCTGAAACGCACCTTTTTTTTGGCCTAACAATATCATATCTCGATATGAAATGTACATTGTCTGCTCTACAGCTGTCGGTAACTATGATCACAATCAAAATATAATTAGTAGGCAAACACACCAGATATCTGAGAATTAAAGTTTATATCGGGATCTGTAAAATGAGATGTGATGAAATGAGATGTTCCTAAAGGCATTGTCAGAATCACCTTTTGACATGAACAACTAACAATGTTACATCAGTTCTGAATGCATTGTATCCCATGATAAATACTTACAATTACGGGAAGAAATCAATTTGGTTGATCAAGAACCCAAAATAAAGTGCATTTTTCACTGTAAATAGTTGTTGCCTTTTTACAGTTGAAGCTACTGTTGTTTTACAGCATTTACCGTCGCTTTATAGTAGATTCTATTTTCAATTTACAAAAGACTTCACACCTACAGTAGATTCTATTGTAAAAAGGCAACCAACTATTTACAGTATTGGTATGGACTTGGCTCTAGGAGGAATTTCCGAGGTATGCTTTAAGTTTTAGGTGACTGATTAAATGCCCAAAGGTTATATACTCCATTGAAAATAACGGAATTGTTTACATGATAACCAGTAAGTACTACGGTAGACTGAATATGCCAAATGTCAATAGAAAACATTACACCTTACAATATAGATATCTGCTTTCACCAAGCATGCGATAGTTACAAAATGACTGTGGTATTCTACATTAGAAATTATACACTGGACATAATCATATATCTTAAAGAATAAGCTGACGAGGTGCCGAGATCGTCTTATTTGCATCAGCTGATACCAACTGACAGGTAAACATAGAGCCCATTAATAGAATATGGCAGCAATTGGAGTGTTGCCTTATATAATATGGTTACATGACGTCGCAGACCCGGGAACACTACACCCATCATAAAAGCAGTGGCGCTAGAACTATAGATGTTGATGCACTATAACATGATTATGTTGGTGATCAAAATAGTTTTCAACCTATCCTATGAAAATAGATGAATTAGTGCCAAACCATGATAAATTCACTACCATTCTTGTCACAAATACATCTTTATCAGACTTATAGATAGACACTTAGAAATGAAATGGAATTTGAACAGGATTTCTAAAGGATATTGTTTATAACACTTTTATTTTATCAAAGACCAATATGCTCACTTTAAAACAAAATAGCTTTCTTTAAAAATCAGTTTGCTCCCGCAAAACGTTATCCCTATTCCTTATGAAATTCGCTCAATTTAATTTATCAACGATAGCGAATGCATTTAATATGATATCAAAAATAACAAAAGTCCCTTGTGAAACACGCAACGTTTACTGTATTGTAAACTAGACTTACGAAAAGACTCTCTGGATTACTTTGTTTGCCCTGCCTCGATCACTGCCCCTCACTCACTTTCTCCCTTCACCTCTCTGCCTGCCTGCCTGCCTGCCTACCTGCCTGCTTGCCTGCCTGCCTGCCTGCCTGCCCTCCTACCTATACCTCTCTGCCTCTTAGTTGCCGAGATGACAGTGTTGGTAGTTGGTCCATCAGGGGAGCGAAAGGTGTATCAATTTGGGGGAGCCCAGGCCCCAAAATCTAAACGGTGTTGGTTGGAGAGAGTTATAAATAAGGGTTTGGGGGCTGCAGGCCCACGGAAAAATTAGGAATTTAAAATTAACGCATTTGGAGTGGTTTGAAAACAGGTTACATGATCTTTAGAATTTTTTGGGGGGGAATTTACACTTAAATCGATGTGTTCCAATGGAGTTTGACCTTGTCATTTGAGAAAACTTTAGGAATTTTATCTTGAGATTAGTGTTTTCTTGGGGGTTCTGCGCTCAGGTTGAACAAGGTTCCCGAGCCTGCAGAACAACAGGAACAGCAAGTCTCTCAAGCTGCACAGGCTCCTGCTGCAGTAGTACCACAGGGTCTTCTACCTGCACTGCTGGCACCACCCTGGCAGTACAATGGATCTTCTTTAGCCATGCTGGCAAGGCTTTGATGAGAGCCTTCCTGTACATGGGATGTAAGATGTAGTAAATGATGGGAGTGAGTGCTCCATCAAGGCTGGAGAGGCTGTGGAAGATGGCTGTGTAGTGGAGGACCTCGGGTCCATAGGCAGGCGGTAGATGCACGATGGCTGGCAGAAAGGGGATGAGAAAGCTGAGGATGAAGGAGCATGCGACGTACGCAGTGATGCGCAGGGTAAGAATGTCCCTGCTGTTCCCCAAGGTCATCCCCTGCAGCTGGTGCTGACGCCTTTTCAGGATGATCAGGAGGCAGACATAGCAGACAATGGTGGCAGTAAACAATAGGATGGATACATATAGGTAGTACTTCCACAGAGCGGTCGGCGTGTTGGCTTCATCGGTGAAAGTGATATTTCTCAGGAAATGTGTTGGCTCTGAGGTGTTCTGGCTTCCGCTAACGGTGGCTTCAGTGCCCCAGCTAGCAGGTGTTGTAACTGGTGCCTGTGTGGTGATGCCTACTGTTACTCCATCCTCCTTAGTAGCAAACATGTAGCCTCGTTTTTCAAGCACTTTCCTGATCCTTTCTATATCAACCTGACCCATGCAGTTGATGTAGGTGGCAGAGTTCTCATCAAGAAGTACTGGTGATGCCAAAATCGACAGCGCAAAAATGGTGATCAAGACACAACTCATTATAGTGTAACTCAGCTTCAACGGCTTGATGGTGATAGCAGCAAATAGCCGCATGGCACCAATAGTCGATACAGTCAGCAGGGAGACAGTGAAGCAGAAAGTCTTAATGGTGATCTTGACATAACACCAATCTGGCGGTACCGGTCTGTACAACATGGCCACCCGTGCCAACTCCATCGGGCTGATGGCTGTGGTCGCTAAACCATTAGAGAAGGCCAGGGCGAGAACGATCATGTTGAAGGGGTTCCTGAGGACCTTGGTCTTCATGAAGCACCAGAGGATGACCCAGTTACCCAGCCCTGAGGTGCAGATGAAGCTGAGGAGGATGATGACTGGGACGTCATATTCAGGGTAGAAAGTGCCACCCAGCTGAGAGCTATTGGATGTCATTGTCCTGTTCACCATGCTGACAGGTGTTTAGAACCTGCAAGAAGAATGGTATTGATTAGTACAGAAAGTGTTTTTGATTGTTATAAGTAATACCGAATATAAACTTGATGTCGATAATCAGGTTTGTGTCACTAGAAGTTTCAATTGAAAAGTTATCTTTTGTTCTATTAGATATTGAAGGATGTCATTGTTTGTATGGCTGTTTGATTGGTTGTTGGGTTGCTTTACACCCTCATTAACAGCTATGGTGATTTCAAGGGCAGTGATAGAGGTTGGATCTATGAGGTAACTGAAGGTACATGTTTACCGAAAAAACAATAATTCTTTTACATCCCACACTGCATAGACACAGTGTGAGATGGACAGGCCTTTGATATGCTATATGTCTACTACAGCAGGGGGAAGGTGGCAGCCCAAATTTTGACCCCTTGAATGGGGGGGACCAAAAGCTGCATCCCTTTTTAGCGAAAAAAAAAGAGCCTACCGTATTCGACGTAATAAGCGCCCAGGGCGCTTATAAAATTATTTTTATGGCGTTTTAGTACTTAAGAGTTTAATTGTCTATAAAATCGTGAAATTTGAGCCTTTGTTCCAGTCTAAAAATGCCCCAAAAAGGGGGAGGGGGCGCTTATTAGGGGGTGGGCGCTTATTAGGTCGAATACGGTATGCGTCATCATAGCTCAAAGGCGTCGGCCGCACTCAAGGGAGTCACATGAGGACCAGTGTTCTATTCTCTCCATTACTTCACTCGGCACAGGGAGTAGAGATATTGGGCGCCAATTCCCTATTTCCCTGTCATTTCCTGTTTTGGGGAGGGGTATCACAGTAGCAGACGCCCAGCTTTTTGGAAAGGTGATATTATGCAGGCAATCGTTTATAAGACTATTAAGATGTAGGAGCGCATCCTTGAGGACAGTCGAGCTGATATTATCAATACCACTTGATTTATGGACGTCAATTTCATTCAATAGTTTTACAACGCGTGTATAGCATACCTCAGTGGTAGCATTTGGCTCATATTTATGTTTACTTGGAGTGTTAACATTCGAAACTGTTGGTTTGTCGCCAAGGGTCTCGAATAACCGTTCCCCAATCCCTGTGAAGAAGGTATTTATGTATTTGGGTACCTCCTTTCCCTTTACCTCCTCACCAGTTTCGTGGTGGTCTAAAACTAGGTCAGGTTTGCCTTTACCAGTTCTGCCCAGTAGCTCATTCAGCTCTCTCCAGAATTTGTAAGGATTATTAGCATGTTCATCTAGTTTATCCACAAAATAATTTTCTTCAGCATTTATGTCTCGACGCGTTTGCTTTGCTTTTTCAAAAAGATCCATATCAACCTTACCGCCAACACAGTATTCATACATATACTCATTTCTCTCATAAATGGCTTCGTATATGGAGCGTGACATCCACGGTTTGTTCATATCTTTTATAATCATCTCACGTACAGCACAGTGTATGTCTAGGTATGACGTTATAACATTCAAAAGTGTATCCCATTTCTGATCAACATTTTTAGCACAGTAGAAACCATTCCAATCAATATTCAACAAGTAGTCCTGGAAGACATCATAATTATAATTCCTATATGAGCGCCCCGTAATAGTTTTTTTCACAAATATTTCTTTGGGTTTCTTTTTAACAGGGTAAACTGGAAGATGATCACTTATAAATAGTGGTTAGGTTCCATGATGACTTACAATATCACAGTCTGTGCTAATAAGGTATATACAGGTGCCACCCGGCTTATTAGGGTAGGGCCAGTAATTACATCGGTCAAACTCAACGTACCCATTGCCTTTTTATAAAATTTTGTTTTGCAGTCATCGGGACTGAGCAAGTCTACATTTATATCCCCTATAACCCACCTTTCCCTGCCCGTGAATGATTCACTTTGGCATATTTTAACAATAGCATCGACACATTTTACATAACTCCCACGAGGGGGTCTATACACTTGTATAAATGATGTTAATATATGCTTATATTGGGTGAAGTTTACCACCATAACCTCAATATCCCCATCCGATCTCAACATTGTTCGGTCTAGGGTGCAGTACGGCGGCATTTTATCACATATATACATCATCAGTCCACCACCATCCTTATCACTAACACGGTCAAAACGGTAGAGTTTATAACCCGGTACGTGCAGTTTATGGTCAGAGTATCCGCCTATTAACCAGCTTTCACTGACACACATTAAATCAAACAGTTTAATTAGGTCATACAATTGGCTAAATTTATATTGCAGGCTTCTAATATTGTAATGGCCAATCCTGAGACCTCTCTGGCTGGAGAAGGCACTTAGTGTTGTGGTCCTTTCCACAGTGTATGTAAGAGTATACAAAAATATAATATCAGTTGGCCCACGTGTGTATTAAGCAATGTGGGTAGGATTGGAGCGCCTCTAAGTAAGGCGTTTGGACAAAGAATGTCGTGTGTACCTCCGTCACGTGCGAGTGAGTGAAATTTGATTGCAATGACAAGATAGGCTCACTCCGCATATGCCACCCAGCCAGCAATGGTTAGTGGGCCCCAGCTGGGTCCCAATAGGGCTGTTATCTGGGGCCCAGTTGGGCCGCCCGGATGGGGCCCACCTGGGGCTGTCACGTGCACCCATGCGGAGCCCAGGTGGGCTGCCCAGTTTCGGGGCTACTGGGGCCCCAGCTGAGCCCCATATGGGCATTTAGGAGTAACATTACCCTGAATATTAAATTATCAAATTTACTTTTGTTGTGGTTTATTTAGAGGTTTAGGTGTATTAAGTGCCCTATATTCCAACCGGGCCCTGGAAGGTGGGCCATAACTGGTTCCTAAGTGGGCCAGCCCAGATGGTTTTCACACAGTAAGTAACTGTATGTTGTCCTCTGTTCCTTTTATCAAAGGAGTAAAGAGAGCCAAATTATACATCTATTGACTGCAGGTAAGGTAGGCCACTTTATTGTGAGACTACCACCATAGCCAAGCAGTCCATGCATGGCAAGCAAGTGATAATAGTGAAAAGCACACCCAGGGCTATAACTTATGCTCATACCCAAGCAAGAGGTGTGCACACTTAAGTATTTATTCTTTTCCTAATATTAAAATGTTTAAGTCTCCAACTTTGGATTATATCTACTAACTATGAAATCAGTGTTATTTCCAATTATGTTGAATACTGTTAGAGCAGTTATTACCATTATAAATAAAGAAATAGATCTGTGTTTACATCTAAAACTTCACAACACATGCAGTGCTGCCATCTAGTGAGGAATTCGGAAACTCTGCCCAGCTTGCCCAGTTGTAGCCCAGCTGTAGCCCAGTAGACATACAAAAAGAAAAATGCAAATAACAGTCCACTTTTACAAAAAGGCAATTATGGATTTGATGTAATAAACATTTTTTGCAATGAATATATTTTATCAATAGGCAGATCCCAGCTTGGGCCCACCTCATACCCAGCCTGCAGCACACCAACTGCCCAGGTTTATCTTGGCCCAGTTTGCGCAGTCATAGCCCATGTCAAACCCAGTTTCAGAAATGTTGGTGTTAAGGAGACTTAAAGTTGAAATAAGGATGAAGGAAATACATTTGGGTGTGAATTAAAGTATTCCCTGTGCAATGATAAACAGGAACTCAGTGGGCATAGCCCAGGTGGGGCCCAACTGAGAGCCCACTCATAACCCAGCCAGAGCCCAAGCCCAGGTTAGCCCAGTGTGCCCAGTTTCTACCCAGGTGGGGCTCATATGGGCATGCTGGCTGGGCATCAATGCCATCAAATCTTCATTTCTGTCAGAAAGGTGACAGGGGTGAGGCATTTGTAATCAACTCCTGTCAATCTTCTAGTTTATTAGTGTCCCATCATCACAATGGTAGTTCATTAAATGTGAGTAATGCCACCCTACTTTCATCAATAGTTTTGATATTAATTAACAAGATCTGACATACATAATGTGTCAATAGAAGCTGGAACAACAGACCCATCTGATGCAATGTATGATGACGTAACTGAGCCAAGGATGTCCTGTTGGTGTCTACACCAATAAGCCCCATGTAGGTTGGCACTACCCTGGCCGAAAACAAATAAGTTTTTGACAGTTCGAACTGTCAATAGTGGAAAATATTTCTGTTATTGACACTTCACACTGTCAACAGTGGAAATTATTCGTGTTATTGACAGTTCCTCATGCGAATTGTCAATAGTGGAATACTTCTGTCTTACTGACATTTCCCTCTGACGTTGAAGTCAAAAAGTTTTTTTTTGGGGGCAAAAGTGTTTTTTTTGGGGCAGGAGTGATTTTCTTTTGGCAAAAGTGTTTTTGTCACCGAAATCGGTTTTGCCCCCAAAATCGGTTTTGCCCCCAAAATCGGTTTTGGCCAAAAATCGGTTTTGCACTAAAAATCAGTTTTGCACTAGAAATCGGTTTTGCACTAGAAATATGTTTTGTACTAGAAATCGACTTTTTCCACCAAAATCGACTTTTCCACCAAAATCGACTTTTCCACCAAAATCGACTTTTCCGCCAAAATCGACTTTTCCACCAAAATCTTTCACAGGATTATGACAGTAATGATAAGGAACTGTCAATACGATAGAAAATTCACACTATTGACAGTTCAGTGAAGAACTGTCAATAACAGTATAATTTACCACTATTGACAGTTTGAACTGTCAATAAGAGAAAATATCCCACTATTGGCAGTCTGAACTGTCAATACAAGGAAAGATTTCCACTATTGAGAGTTTGAATTGTCAATAGCTGAACCAAGGTGGGCCGGCTATTGACAGTACAAACTGTCAATAGTGGAACACTTTCCTCTTATTGACAGTTCAAACTGTCAAATGTGGCATATTTTTCTCTTATTGACAGTTCAAACTGTCAATACCAGAATATAATTCTCCTATTGACAGTTCACACTGGCAATAAGAGATTCATTTTCTCTTATTGACAGTTCCTTTTTGGAAGTGTCAATAAGAGAATCTTTTTTTCCTTATTGACAGTTAGAACTGTCAATAAGGGAATTATATCCTGGTATTGACAGTTCAAACTGTCAATACGGGAATTTCATTAGGTTATTGACAGTTTGAACTGTCAATAGTCACGGCCTTTAGAAAAAGAAAACAATATTGTTAAACCTTGATGATGTGTTTGTGCCTCTATGCCACTTTGCCCTCTCTGCACACCTTGATGGTGAAGTGGTTATGGGGTCACCAATTAAAGTTAGAGTAGGCATTGCTATCAATGTTAGTTCACAGCACAATGTATCCATCAAATGCCAACATTTATGTTTTGCAACACATGGTCCCAGTGGCTGTGATATGGTGGCTATCTACCTTGGAATTGGGAAGTCTAGAATTATGAAGGTGCTCTAGGTTAGCACTACAGCATTTTTTCAACTTAGCCGACTTGGCTAATTTGTAAGTAAATCAATTAGCCAACATCACAATCAATTAGCCGAACATTAAAAATACCTTTAGGTCACTTCATTTTAATAACTGGGATTAATTGATTTTACGAAAAAAAATTGAATGTCCCAAGGAACAGGGCGAGACACAGTGAAACAGGGCGAAAATTATGTGTTAACAAAACTCACTAAATGTCTCTAGGAGACATGCTTAATTATAAAATGGATATATCATACATGTCGAGTATCATAATGATCTGCAATGTATGGGAACCTGGACCTACTAAGTAATGTGTAATGGGTTAGCTATGAGCCTAACTGTTATCATGGTATATCTATTATATGTTGTTATGATGTAAAACGACACGTTCTTATTGTATACATAACTTGTTTATTACTTAACGAGTGTCGTCGGTCTGTTACATATATAGACAAATGCCAATGCCCATTGATACCATCTCTGTTGTATTTCACGAGTGGGGGCTGGGGCCATATCCCACGAAGCCGCAGGCTGAGTGGGATATGCCCCAGCCCCCACGAGTGAGATACATCAGAGATGGTATCAATGTAGTTGGCATTTGTGTTTATTTTTTATTTGAAGCCATTTTATGAAGAAAAAACAATCTTTTCCCAGCCCATTGAATACGACAACATTGTATTCAATGGGGGCATTGAATACGGCCCTTCAATGCTAAAGCATAGGAAGTCTTGTATTTCCAAAAAATAAACCAACGTTCTCTAGTTCGGTTGTATACGGTAGTGTACCGGTACTACCTTCGGTTCTATTCGGTAATACTTATATAAACTTGTTACATAATTATACCTACCAGGTGGCACTGCTGGTGTGGTCAGGTGACCCCCACAGCGGTGTATAAAAGGTGGACTGCTTCCCATTGGAAGCCAGTCAGGTTTTGGGACTGTTGAGGCAAGACCACCCTGCACTCCGGGTTTAACACTATGCTGTAGCATTACTTCCCTGTATTATTGTGATCCTGATCTGATCCCTGTATAGCTGATGGTTGTACTGGTGAAATAATACTCAAGAGTTATCCTTTCAATAAAGTTGCCGTATATCAAACTCCAATTTACCTTGTCTGGTATTTTGTTCTCATGCGTTCACACTAGTAGTACTAGACCAACTACAAATGCATGATATCTCTAGGAGATGTAGTGATATAATAAGTCTTCTCTACAAATAGGCCTACACCATTAACACAAGGAAATATTTTTTTCTCAAAAAACACTAATGTCCTCCTTAGGCATATCGGGGCCAAGGCTCGCATAATGGTTTAATGTGCTATTTGTTATCATGGTGTATGGACACAGCCCTGGCGAGTCTACTCTCCATATCTGCATTCAACCATTATCACGACACCTCGGAAGTGTATCAGCCCTGTATTATCATGACGACAAAAGACATAGCGCACCATGCCCCTCAAGTATACATCCATGTGTGTGAGAACAAAAAGATGTAATGTATACTTATAGCTACCAGGCACAAGAACACCTGCAGGGATGCTGTCTATACCAACAGGCATCCGGAGGCTCCCTCAGCCGCTGCAGTACGGCCGGGTTACTTTATCAGTCCCCACCCTCCACACTGGGCTTACGTCTGGCTGGGTGAAGTTACTAATGGAATACACGTCTAAAATGTCATTGAAGTATCATGTCAAGGTCTAAGTGCAAGGAACCAGGAGATGACAAGGGAATGCACCACAATGTAGTTTGAATTACATAAAATGCCACCAATAATAATGAGTATTATGATACTTCTTTTAATTCTAAACAAATATATTCAGTCTATTACTAATATTAGTATATGAGAAGATGTGCACTGAAATAATTCCCAGATTTTGGAAAATTTGGAAAATCCTAGTCATTGAGCTTGACAAAAGAGTTGATAGCGGTCGTGACCTGCTGCCCTGTAGTATCATCCCTATATAAGATACCAATCATTGCTGGTATTCTCCTGATGGAAAAGGTCAATGTTTCTCAGATAACAGTTTCAATGCTGCTGTGACACTAATGGTATGAGTAAGGGAGAGATATTCAATTGAAGGCCAAAACAACATTTTCAACGCCAACTGTGATAATATTGGAAAAGGTCAAATTTCTGGAATTCTCACAAGTGCGGCAACAATAAACTGGTAGTGGAATAGACCCTTAAAAGAGTCAATTTAATGTAAAACAAAAAGAGATCTTGTGGAAATCTTTCTCTGTTGCTAATCCCAAACACTGAGACATAATGTTTTGGAACAGACCAGTCTGAAGGAGAAGGAGCAAAGATATAGGGACCTGAGAATCCGCTAGGTGCGCCCCGGTGCACCGTGCACACAGCAGGTGGGTGTTTTGATGCAGCCGTGCATAGATAGATGTGTCTCACAAACACTGTTATGAAACTCCCCTCTAAAGAAGTGACATTGTGTTTATTACGGTTTATCAAAGATACCCTTCCCTCTGACTATTTGCCAAGTCAAAGATGAGGCTTATTCAGTTAAAGATACCCCTCCCTCTGACTATTTGCCAAGACAAAGATGACGCTTATTCAGTTAAAGATACTCTTCACTCAACAATTCATGTACTACCTTGAAAATAATTGCCTTTTCGGTTCCACCACATAACATTCTGGACACTTTTTCCATAAACCCCTACTTTTCTTCAATTTTTAACCCTTTTCATGACTTGAAAGATCAACTGGCGAATTACAGAAGGAGAATGCCACAAATTAAAATGATTAGCCCCTGCGGGGCTAGCTTCTTTCTATCGGAAAAAAGGGCCTCAAAATGAAGTCAGCCGGAGCCAAAGTGTGATGATATATAAGGGAAAGAATGCAAAATTATTCAAGACAAATTAGAATGATTAGCCCCTGCGGGGCTAGCTTCTTTCTATGGGAAAAAGGCCTCAAAATGACTATTTTAGGAAGTCAGCCGGGGCCAAATTGACATTATATATGAGGGAATGAATGGATAATTATTTAGGAAAAATTAGAGGGTTTAAACCTTGCAGGGCTAGCTTCTTTCTATAGGAAAAGAGGGCAAATCTATTCAAGTAAAAATTGTGGGCATCTCCTTTTCTTGCATTATTCTGTGTCTTTTTCATTCCCTTTCATTGCTTCAGGATCAGGGTTTTTAATCTGGGCTAGAGTGTGATATGGCCCACATTTCTGCTCTCAGAATTGACAAATAATTCATTGTCTCTGACATAATTTGCAGCTTCAATCAATCAACTGAATCATTTAACCTGCTATATTCAGTACAGTAATGGTATGAGAGAAGATGGCATCTATTCCCTCCTGATGATGGGCATAATAATACATATCTGACTTTATAGGGTACATAAATAGGATAAATCAGCATTCATTCCCTACTGACTAAAGGGCTTATTGTACCTTCTTCAGTAGAGTAGAATATATGAGAAGTTAGCATTCAATATCTGAATAAAGGACATAACCTGCTTTATTCAGTACAGTAATGGTATACGAGGAGATAGCATCTATTCCCTCCTAATAATGGGCAAATTGTGCTTTATTCAGTACCATAGAAGTGTGGGAGCATTCATTACGTGTTCACCATTGATTTTCTCATGGTGAGTCTCTCAGTTAATCAGATGAATAGCATGTTTAATGCATTGCCTACTACAAACCCACCTTTCCATATACTACTACCGCCAGGAAAATCCCACAATTATTATATATCGCAGTTAAAACATACCTATCAGATCCACATCTAGAACATATTGTGCATTCTGAACTATGAATTGAAGTATTCTATACTTAGTCCTGTACTTTAGTGCTGGTTTATGCAGCTGCTCCAGATACTCAGAACACAGCCCATATTTTACCTACCCAAGATGGGACACCCAAAGTATGATTATGCCAATAAAACAAACTCATGCACTCACCAATTCACACCTGATGAGGCATTTAGGTTGAAACCAGTACATAAGTAGACATCATTATTTATCGGGCTCACTCATTTACCTTTAAATACATCTCACTGATCTGCTAAGACCCTTGACAACGTGCCCAATCCGTCCTGCTAGTGTAGTCTATTATGACAGTAAGTGGGTCTCAAAATGAGGGTCTGCATGATTGGTTCTGTGTTACAAGGCAGTTAGTGGTCGTGAAAGGTTGGACCACATGCAAATGCGTTTCCTCCAATTTGATAAAATCACGTATTATCTTTGTGGAAATATTGATAAATATATGCTTGATCATACACCGATGGGTGTGCTTATAGTTCTTAGAAATAACTTGATCGAGCTTTTCTGAATCCAACAATAAGTATATCAATTTGTGATGTTGATAGACTGGTTGTAAATACATTTCTTTCTTTGCAATGGTGTGCCGGGGCTATTATTTGGGGGGGGGGGTGAATATATAAACCGAGCTGTTGTTATTCCAGGTGTTTTCTAGCAACTAATCAGGTTTATAAGAAAAGTAATATCTAAAGTGGAGACATACCTGTTGCTGTATCTATATGGGCAGTATGTCGGATGGCGCAGGCTGCCACAAACGTCCTGCACAGTGCCTTTAAGTCGTGGGGAGGGGGGGCAGGGGCACAACGTTTGTTCCTGCCAAACTGCTGTCGTTGTAAACTATCAAACTTCTGTTGCTGTAAATTGCCAGATGTAAATTGCTGTAACTTGCCAAGAAAATGTTACTGTAGATTACAAAACATATACGTCTATTGGATTGGATTGTCAGAGTTATATTGGTGTTTAGCTTAACTTCTGCAACTGTTCATTGTCCACTGTTTTTGTTGCTGTTGCTGTTAATCAACTCAAACACTTATACTTGAGAAACTTTTGTTGCTGTTAGTACACCCGGGCACTTACTTGACGAGCTTCTGTTGCTGTTAGTACACCCGGGCACTTACTTGACGAGCTTCTGTTGCTGTTAGTACACCCGGGCACTTACTTGACGAGCTTCTGTTGCTGTTAGTGCACTGAGGCACTTACTTGACAAGCTTCTGTTGCTGTTAGTACACTCGGGCACTTACTTGACAAGCTTCTGTTGCTGTTAGTGCACTCAGGCACTTACTTGACGAGCTTCTGTTGCTGTTAGTACACTTTGGCACTTACTTGACAAGCTTCTGGTGTGCAGTGTATCACTGTATGGTGTGTAGAACTTATACCACACTCCTACTGCCTGTCTCCGTGCTTCACAAGGGTTCACTACCTGGAACTATAGCCGATGTTGTGTGCGTCCATCACCTTGTGTTGGCCTGTAGGCAATGAGCCGCTCTGTGCCTTTATGAGCAACTCAGTCAGACATGTGTAGCCACCTGTAGGGCTGTATGTAATAGTATAATGACAGGTGTGAGCCGCTCCCACACACACATGGAAAACAGATACAGTCAACCCTCACTACCTCGAACCATTAATACCTCCAATTTCTCACTTACTCAGACAGGTGCTTGGGAACTGTCCTCATATATTCCATTAATTAATTCCTGGAAAGGTATCCTTAGACATTTTCCCTTGCATTTTCCAAATTCGAGGAAGTGAGGGCTGAATGTAATTCTTAATACACTACTCTAAAACCCAGTAAGTACGAATGATATGTGAACTTGTTCTAAAGCAAAATAAGGCCACTAAAAAAAAGTGGTTTCTCATCACCAAGGTCTGAAAAAAGTGATGAGCGAGGCTTTTTTCCCCTTTTTTTTAAACTCACGGGCTAAAATGTATGGGATGATGGACGTTTTTCATGACCAAAATTCACATTTTAGTAGTTCATAATTTATCGATCTTTAAAAGTAGGGAAAATATAAGTCATTTCTATCCCACTGCATTACAGGCAGTATTAGCTTTAATTTGATACCCAAATATCCCAATATTTGTCAATTTTTGTCATATTTTTTATCAAAAATTACAAACAAAAAAAAAGAAAAAAGTTTTCCTCAAAAGCAGATTTTTATGAAGCGCGAGGTGATGAGAAACCATTTTATTTTTTGGAGTGGCCTAATTGTATTAATTTTGCGCTATCGTAAAAACTCCCCTGTAGGTGGTGGTAAGTGCGTAATTCAGATCGCCAGTGCGGCTTACAGAATGAGGACAAAGTCAAGGTGTAGGGCAATCTCTACTTTCCAAACGCTGTGTGGAGCGCATGTTACCTCTCTCTATTTTATTTCTAGATGACAAGTAATTGAGGACATCTCATGTATTAGGGGGGTACAAAACATATTTCCCTACATGTGTGGCCAACTTACTATTTTCTATCGTAATTACAAGTGCACTTGCTAACAAAACAGCTAACAAATCAGCTCAAATTGACATGAAAAATCAATATAATTGACAAGTAGCATAGTGCATCTTGACATGCTATTCCTTGGCTAAAATAATGCTATTACATGTTAAAGTGTATTTTCAGTATGTAGTTATCAATGGAAATAAGAATATGTATTGACATATCCTAGCCCTGAATTATATTCTTACCTGCTACAGTGGTAATCACTGAGATTGGCTATTCAGTTTAATTTGGGTTGTCCCTTAGACTCTATCCAGCATGACCACTTTCTCCTCTCTGGTGTATAGGATTGTTTTCCAGCAAAACCACCATCCTTGTCTCACATTTTGTGATCTTGCACAAAAACTACAATAGATATTAAGCAGTTAACATGCCATTTCATGTTTTGTATTTATGACATATTCATGTTTACAACAAGGGGATATAGGATTATTCACAATGTATATTTCATATAAAGGGTAAATACCCTACAAGGTGGGCTTATGCAAGGTTTTACGGCACGTGTGATATTGTGTGATCTTGTCTGTCACCATGCGTTATTGTATATCATGCAGTCCTACCATACAGCATGGTACAAGTAATATTGTGGGTCAATCTGTGGATGAAACGAATCGTATCCACATATTTGACATACGTCATGATACGGTACAAATGTGGATCGTGGGAGCTTGACTTTAAAAAAATATTTTATCTACTTACCATGCGATGATTTTACAAGGGTTTCTTAATGCAATTTAAGCATTCAATACATGTTTAGACTAGGATAGATCGCTAAGACCAATCAATGCAGATAGTAAAATGATAAACTACCTGTGCAAAAAATGCCTACAGAGTAGCTAATGTACAAATCTAGGTTGGAACGAACAAGTGTACTTCATGGAAAATATCGAACGACAGTCACCTGTCACTTCTGACTAAGTCTCATGAACTTGATGCAACTGGGGTGGTTGGGGGGGCCCAGAGTAAATCTGGTATATGGTCAATTCCTTTCATATTAGTATACTACAGGTATGGGGGCACACTACTGTGTCAGTGGTTTTGATTAAATATGTCTGCGGTTGCCATGGCAACCATTGAAATATGATCGGTCAAAATCATTTCACAATCTGACCGGTCAAATTGTGAAATCCTATATATGGGTGTATTTCTAGGTAGGGAAGATGTAGCAAATTTCTATCACTGTAAATTATAGGGAATATCAATGCACTTTCAAATAAAAATAGCAGTTTACCCATAATGCATGACTTTCTACCCTACCATGCACCTCAAAAAATGGGTTTTTTCACATTTTTTCACATTCCCGAGCTTAGAAATATCAACCAACTTTGCACATTTCTCCTGCCTAACCTGTGATACATGTATTCTGACTTTTTGCTTTATTCAACTACGCAATTGCCTCTTCTTTCAATCTGTATCCAACATTATGCCATTTCTTTTCATTCTCTGCTCGTATTGTACACTTCCCTTATTGTATTAAAGTGGTCAGATTGTGAAAATAAAACGGTCAGATTGTGAAAACATAGATGTGGCTGTACTGAAGTCATGGAATATATGTAGCATGTTTCTATCTATGTAAATGTAATGAATATCAACAAACTTTTAAACAAAAAAATAATTATTGCCATACTCCATCACTGTCTACCCTACCATGCACCTCAAAAAATGGCATTTTCCCCTTTTTTCACTTTTCAGAACTCAGAGATATTCATCAACTTTGAACATTTCTGCTGCCTTAACTGTGATACATGTATAGTCACTTTTTGCTTGATTCAACCACTTAAATCCCTCTTCTTTCCATCTGTATCCAACATAAAGGCATTTGAATTCATTCTCTTTCAGTATTCTCATCTGCCAGAAAAATTGCTTAAGGTGGTCAGATTGTGATCAACCCGGTCAGATGGTGAAAAAAATATGCAAGTCTCAAACTAGGTCATGAAGGGTCATAAATCATCTATTTTCTACAAATGTTTATTTTTTGTTACCATAGTGTCTGCCTTACCACATATACCCATTTACTCATACATTGGGGCTCATAATGTGTAGTGTGGTAAAAGTGGTCAAATAGGTGAAAAAGAGGTCAAAAAGCGGTCAGATAGGTGAAAATTTGAAGAGCAGAAGTCATGAGACTTCCCTCTATACAAAAACATAGGACAGTGTTCATATTTGTTGCACCTTATGTACCCATATCACCTTATTGGGACAAATTGGGTATTTTGTTCAACATTACCGGTCAAAATCATTTCACAATCTGACCGGTCAGATTGTGAAATCCTATATATGAGTGTATTTCTAGGTAGGGAAGATGTAGCAAATTTCTATCACTGTAAATTATAGGGAATATCAATGCACTTTCAAATAAAAATAGCAGTTTACCCATAATGCATGACTTTCTACCCTACCATGCACCTCAAAAAATGGGTTTTTCACATTTTTCACATTCCCGAGCTTAAAAATATCAACCAACTTTGCACATTTCTCCTGCCTAACCTGTGATACATGTATTCTGACTTTTTGCTTTATTCAATTAAGCAATTGCCTCTATTCTCAATCTGTATCCAACATTATGCCTTTCTTTCATTCTTTGCTCGTATTGTACACTTCCCTTAATGTATTAAAGCGGTCAGATTGTGAAAATAAAACGGTCAGATTGTGAAAACATAGATGTGGCTGTACTGAAGTCATGGAATATGTAGCATGTTTCTATCTATGTAAATGTTAGCGAATATCAATGTACTTTTAAACAAAAAAATAATTATTGCCATACTCCATCACTTTTATAAACCTTTCTTTTCAATCTTAAAAATGATCATAAGGTGGTCAGATTGTGATCAACCCGGTCAGATGGTGAAAAAAGTATGCAAGCCTCAAAATAGGTCCTGAAGAATCATAAATTATCTATTTTCTACTAATTTTCTTTATTTTTGGTTACCATACTGTCTGCCTTACCACATGTACCCATTTACTCATGCATGAGGGTTCATAATGTGTAGTGTGGTAAAGGAGGTCAGATAGGTGAAAAAGCGGTCAAATAGGTGAAAAAGCGGTCAGATAGGTGAAAAAGCGGTCAGATAGGTGAAAATTTGGACTGGAAGCAGAATTTGTGAGATGTTCCTCTGTTTACAAACATCTGACAATCTTCATATTTGTTGTGTGTTATGTACCCATAGGGGCCTTTTTTTGGACAAAATGGATATAGTTATCTAACATCACCCTCAATGGTACTAAGAGATAGTTGTAAAGCGGTCAGACAGGTGAAATACAACACGTGAAGTTTACAACATGATGCAAGGGGGAGATAGGAGGCATATGTAAGTAGGCTACCCTTAGTAATTTGTGGTGTATAACATCAGATAGTGTATGCACCAAGGAAGAATACAGTATTATACAGTGATTGGTTGTGGGGAGTGCATATGTATTTTATTTTGTTTACTATTTACAGGCGGTCAGATTGTGAAAATTGATTTATTTCAGGAAAAGCCCTGGGGTACTTGCTGTAATCAGAAAATGTATTGGATTTTCACTAAAAACGATGACAAAGATCAATAAATAACATATAGATAAGAAAATATGTACAGTTCAGGTAAAGCTGTTTTTTTATAATATTTTTCATTAAAAAAGCTTTAAAAAACGTGAAAGTTTAGGCTCTTTTTGGCCAAAATTTCCTGGGAAAGTGCTCAGATAAGGGGTAAACTATATATTTCCTGGTAGAACTAAACAAATGCTAACATATAGGGCCAAAAATATAGGTGACATAAGGATTGGGTGGAAAATATTTGGGAAAAATCCCCAAAAAAGAGTTGCATCACGTTGGTGAGAATGAGTCTTCTAATAACACAGCAAGTAAATACTAATTGTCCAACTGATGCTCATGCTAGACAGAAAAGGTGTATGTTACCTTTGACATGGTCACAAAGGCTTAGGGAAGATAGCTCGGATTTACCTTTCATTCTTTCTTATGTAACTTGTTCTCTTGTTTCCTTGCATTAAGAAATGCATCAGAAAAAAATATTCAAAGCATTTTATGGTCCACCTTGTTCTTTTGAGCACAACCAGGTGACCTGATCCATGCCTTCTTTTCGTTCTTGCCATTCATAGACAAACTGCCAAGATGAGGCCAATCTGACTCAAATTACTCACCCACACCTTCTATATGTAGGGATAGCATGTCTAGAAGTGTAAAAGTAGATGCTTTATTAAGCACAGAAAGGCGATGACGTCTGTCACACCATTTGACCTTTGCCCACACGATGCGCTCATGAGATGCAGGTAGAACCCAAGTACTGCATTGAGGAAGGCCCTGGTGACAACCACTCTGACCTTGAACCTTTTGATGGGTTTGGGCAATCCCTGCGGTTAGCTTGGAGCCAGTAAACAGAAACCAGAATGTATGATGGTAGTTTAACCATCATACCTGGTGATTCATTTCCGGTCCCAAGTTCAAGATCCTAGTGGTTGTCACCAGAGCTTTCCATCAGAAGCATTTAGGAACAAGAGTAATCAGTATGGTACTGGTAGCTCAGGTAGGTCGACCAGCCCCGTGAGATGACAGTTTCTTCCTGATAACCTCTGGAGGTCTTCCAGAACACATGACCTTACAGTGACACCCACAAGACATGGCTGTCACCAGGAGTCCCACCAGTCCTACTATAAACAATAGCCCGCTAGCCCCGACCATGGCCAGACTGAAGACTCTGGGCTTGGTGCGGTGCCGTATAACCTGAGTCAGGTCGTCAGGGTTGTAGAGGCAGTCCAGGGTAGAGCCCACCACCCCATACTTGGTGACGTAGTCCGCAATACGGTTGGCTGGATCTGAATTGTAGTTGCAGTCCTGAGGTTGGATGGTGCATATCTTCGACTGAAACATGCAATATTTCATTAATTATGTTTATTTATGTGGAGGGTGGGTGGCAATTGAAAACTACATACCGTCATAACAGTGTTGTATTGTATCGTCTTCGTTTATCCATTCTGGAAAGCCACTAAGGTTATTAATCCGATTTTGAATCAGATCCAGCTATATACAAATTTCCAGTAAGCCTAGGCATATTGAATATAATCTATGACCATTACCAAATATTGAAAAGAGAGACTGTTTGTAAAATAATCTATCCCAGTAAACAAAACAAAAACGTTACACAACGTTATATAACGTTTCTCTGAGGCTCTTTATCGTGGAAAAACGTTACAAAACGTCAAGAACGTTATTTTTTCGTAAAATTACGTTTTTGTTGGCTGGGATCGTACGGTCAATTTACAAAACCATGACACCATGGACAACAAACTTACTGCCCCACGTCCAAAGAGTTCCCACTGAGTGTCATAGAGCGCCACCTGCCGGCTGCTGCCCCCTGGTGGCGAGTAGGTGACCTCCATCTGTAAGCACGGGTAGGAGGAGCAGGTCGTTGCAGCCGGACACCTACTGTGACCACACTTAAAGGACTGCCCTGTGTATGCTGCTGACACTATTGAGAAATAAGTACATGATATTTCGATTGTGGTTTCACTTAACTTATATTAGTCAGGAGCATTTTCTGGAATAGAGGCCTTAAAAAAAGGATCAAGGCATTTTTGAGTAGAATTGTTTTTAGAGTTGGATTAGGACAATTTGGGTGTGCTGAATCCAAATCTGCCATATAACATTTCATATCTTCATGTTATCTGGCTGAAAAATCAAATACAAAATGGCTACCATTTCTGCAGATATCAGCAGATATATAGAGTATAATAGCCTAGTGCAAAACATGGTATGGTCATGAAATTGAATATGCGTACTCCTCAGTGGGTCACCTTTCATATCTGTATCATTTGATATTTAAAAATCCAAGATGGTAGCCATTTTCAAGATGGCTGCCCAAATCACATTTCCAAACTTGTTTCCTTCATAGAAATGGATGTAATTGGTCAATCAGCTTAGTCTTGGTGTCTAATTATATGTTTTCAGACCTGCTGAAGCGGATCTTAACACTTAATGATCTTAGAGCAGGAAAATGTGTATTTTAATCATATCTATAATTTACTTTAATGTAGAAAAAGAGTCTTCCCATACTCAACTTCCGACTCTTAACCCTTTGTGGGCGAGCATCAACTATAGTTGATGCCATGGCTGGGCGAGCATCGACTATAGTCGATGCCATGGCAGGGCGAGCATCAACTATAGTCATCATAAATCTATGGGATTCAGCAAAGCCTCGTCCTCAGGGAAAATTCCTGCAAAAAATCTCGCCCTCCCAGCTAGCTGTATCAATATTTGGCCGTCCTCAAAGGGTTAACCTCACTGATAGGGACTCAAGACACTTATGATGATCTTAGAGCAGGAAAATGTGTATTTTAATCATATCTATAGTTTACTTGAATGTAGAAAAAGAGTCTTCCCGTACTCAGCTTCCGACTCATAACCTCACTGATAGGGACTCAAGAATCCGCTAGGTGAGCCCCTGTGCACAGTGCACACAGCAGGCGAGTATGTTGGTGCTGTTGTGCCTCACAGACACTATTATAAAACTCCCCTCTTAGGGAGTGACATTTTATCTGTTACTTTTAGGTTATCACCCAGAAATGCAGTCAAGAAAAAGGCCTATCCAGCCATCCCTATGGTAAGTGACTGCAGCTAAGAGAAGTTGCCAAATTTTATGGAGATAAAATAGATTATATCAAAACCCTATGAATTTATAGATGCTTTTGGTGGCTTTTCGGTTTGTGATCTCATCCAATATGTTGTTATATCATGTAAAACCATGGCAGCAATCAGAGGATGCTCTCACCTGTTCCTAGACCATAACATCATAATACTTATGATTGGGTCATTAAGACAATTGGTTTACTCTATACTAGTATAATGGGTGATCATGTTAAGAGGGTGTGTCAATCATGGCCCAGCCTGGCCACTATTTCAAATGCCCTCCAAACCCCTTACATAACTATGTCCCACATAGCCCACTCACCTGGCAGACCCTGTCACCCTCCCCCACAGTTTCACTGGGAATCCAAAGCTGGATACCCATCATCTAGGAAATGTACTCAGGGAACTGGGTGGATTTTATTTACACCTATTTCAAGGTTGTCTGGGTTCTATGATAGATAGAAAGAAAATTCCAAAAGATTTAGTTTACGTCTCTCACGTTCTGCATCAAAGAAGAAATAGAATTGATCATTTAATATTTCTCATCTTTTTCTGGAGTCCCTATGACTGAGCACTGACACTAGCAAGACCATAGATAGCCTCTAGCACAACCTGCCTATCCCTCACCATCCTCTACCATTCCATGGACTGACTATCACCAATGCCCAATTACACCCCCACCTACACTACTACCACCTGTTATAAGAAGTATGGGTAGAGAGGTATCTTCTTAGATCCGAAACAGCAGACATTTTAATAGTTGGAAAAGCTATGAAAAGGGTATCATGAGGGCTCACAAATACACGTCAGGACTGATGAAATCTGCTCATACACCAATTTATAGAATATCTAGAGGAGAATAACTGATTCAAAACAGATGACATTGTTCTTCTCAACTTGTTGCTGTGAAAAAATATATTAAATTCTTAGGATATATTCCTTTGTCTAATGGTTTACCTATGTGGAAGCAGTAAGTATCCTTCTCTGCTTCACACAAAATTACTGTAGAGGTCTATGGCTTGGTCAAGAAAGACTTTTCACATGTAAAGCTTTGTCATTGACTGGATTGCTACCAAGGCCAGACAAAAGCATGTTGTTTTGAATGAAGATTGTCTCTTTGAGTGCCATGCCAAGGAAGAAGTGGTATTACTATGGTCTACAAAGAGTTACAACAAGTGCCTGGCAATTAGCAATCAAGGTGACGTTTTTTCTTAGCACTTTATAAGTCTTTTATCAGACATTTTAGGTTCAATTAGTCTCTACCAGAAATGAGGGAATAGGGAGGAGTTCATGTAGAATTTCTCATCTGCCGCTGAGATCTCCTTTCTAGCAACATGAAATAGGACAGGTCTCTGCAGAACAGAACAATCTACCTTGTTCAGTAAGGCCTTTTGTGTTTGACAATTAATTATCTCAAGTATACTGGCAAATGTTGGTAGATAGACCCTTTATCAGTGTTTATATTGGGGTCATTAAACAAACTGGTCTCATCTTTGTTGACCAAGCCTACAGCATTAGTTTATGACTCTTCGGTGTCTTCTGTAGCTGGGGGCAAAATTTCTATGATTGACATCTGAATCTCTTGATAAGCCCCCTTGTTTGGGAGGACCTGGTGAGCCCCCTGACTGTAGGGCAGACTTTTATTAGTGGCAATGTTAGTGGCACCTACAGAAGGAGGCCAGCCTCATCCCTTTGGTAGTGTCATTATAGGTCATTAAACTTTGGGACAGGAGGGAGGGGTTTCATTGAAATTTGGATTATATACACCGGAGGATGGGGCTATAGGGTGTGAAGTCTGGTTTATTTGAGATATCACTGTAACCACTGATCACAGCTATAAGACTCCCACACACAGCCAATTAGCCAGGTCCTTTGTCAGCCTCTCCCGGTCCTCCCAGACAAGGTATAGGGTGGAAGGTTTCTGAATTAGTTTTGATTCAGCCTCTGTGTTTTGTCAATGTCTTGATGTGCTCTTCTTGTATTGGAACTAGCTCAAACATTATTTGGTGTTTGATATTTCAGGATAAAGCTTGAAGGTCAGGACACATTGGGTCAGGCTGGGAGGCTTTTCATGATGCCCACAATTCCCCCTGTACCATAGTAACCATAATTATAACTATTCTTGACTTTGACCACAAAGTTCTGCCTGAAATTCATCTAGCTCCTCTGTGGAGAACATATGCATTTATCTGATATATGCTGTACCCACACTTTGCATAGTCAGTATGACAATAGTGGTAGAAGAGGGGCAGCATCTTGTTAAAGGCAGAAATATGGAGATGACATCAACAATAATTCTACAGAGAAGAATTGTAATTTTGCAGGCCCTCATACCCTTTTCATGGTTATTCCAACTAGAACAAGTTGACAGTTAATATGAAAAGAAGTAGAATTATGGTTGTTACTGCATCTAAACAGAATCTAAATGATTTGCCTATACATCTATTTCTGAATGATTTTAACTTGATGGTTGTTGCATCAAACAAGTACCTAGGTGTCAAACCTTAGATATGACTTGTATAGTATACAACAATTAAAAATCAGATCATACAAGACACATATTCTGGGAAGCCTACATTTATACATGACAAAAAGCATAGCTCTTAAAAAATACTGTACCAAAGTATTCCTAGTTACTTTGATCATCATGGTCAGCTCTTACCTGGCAGCTTTGCTTTGACATTGAACAAAATGTGCAGAACAGATGCCTTGAGACATGTTTGAAGGTTGCTAACTCATACATTGTTTATACATGCTTAAGCTAAAATCCCTATGCTAAACTTTGGGAGAAAATACAACTAGAGAATGTCATGTACTATACAATGCCATATAATAGTCAGTCTATAGGAGGGTAGAGAGGGATGGGGAGGTGGAGGTAGAGGCAAACTAGGGTCTTGCTAGTTTCAATGCTGAGTGAGGGTAAGAGTCTGAAGCTGAGTATGGAATTCCAAAAAAATCGTTTTCTACATTCAAATTAACTATAAACATGATGTAAAATACACATTTTCCTGCTCTTTAACTGCTGTAAGATCATTATAAGTGTTAAAATCAGCTTCGGCAGGTCTGAAGACGTAAAATTCGACACCAAGATTAAGCTAATTGACCAACTACATCCATTTCTATGAAGGAAACAATTTTTCTAAATGTGATTTTGGTAGCCATCTTGCAAATGGCCACCATCTTGGATTTTCAAATATCAAATGATACAGATGCGAAAGATGATGCGCATATTCAAGTTCATGACCATACCATGTTTTGCACTAAACTATTATACCCTATATCTGCTGATATCTGCAGATTTTAAGCCAAAAATGGTAGCCATTTTGTTTTTGATTTTTCAGCCAGATAACATGAAGATATGAAATGTTATATGGCAGATTTGGATTCAGCACACCCAAATTATCCCAATCCAACTCTAAAAACAATTCTACTGAAAAATGCCTTAACAATTTTGATTTCCTGAAACCGGGTCCTGACTATATAAGGATGCGCTCATATGAGCACCTACATATTGATGGCGTTTACACTGATCATGTATATACAGTTCATGGTCCATTAATGATTTGCATTCACGGTCTTAAGCTAGTATTCAAACGTGTTTTCCATCATCATGTTTTCTCCCGTGTTTTCTACATCATCATTCCTGTCCACAAACTTGAACTGTGTTTCAAAAACGTTCGTAGTCACTTTGAATTTCTGGCAAGAGGAATAATATTGATGTATTTACAGGTGGCTATAATAATATTGTTGCTGTTTCTATAAATTAGTATTGAATGTTGTACACACCAACGGTACAGGTGGTTGACTTGTAGCTACCAGAACGGGAGTAGGGTAAGATACCAAGTACTCCTACATTACTAATAAACAAGGCCCCCACCATCAATATGGCAAAGATGATGTACGACTGAAACACGAGAAAAGACAATACAACCTTTGTATAGTCATGGAGTTACAAAACCATGTCAGTCCATGGTCAATGTCAATTTTGCAACCAAAGAGGAATTAGTGAACAGTCTAACAACAGGGGGGGTTGGTGGATTTCCGCGCGAGCAGGTCGAAATTTTTTTGGTCCCCCCTGCGAGAGGGGTCGAAATTTTTTTGGTCCCCCCCTCCAGCAGGTTGAAATTGAGCGAGGCCGAACCCTTTGAGCTATAATAATGCGCGGGCTTTTCCGCTAAAAAGGGGTGTAATTTTTTTGGTCCCCCCCTCAAGAGGGGTCCAGATTTTTTTGGTCCCCCCCCTTCAAGGGGTCCAAATTTTTTTGGTCCCCCCCCAAATCCACCAACCCCCCCCCCCCCTGTTGTTAAAAAATGACCACTCCCTTACGTAAATGAGGACACTTGAGTGGCGTTTGAATAATATACTGCTAATAACAATTGCAAATCTACCCGAAGAACACTTGTAAAAATTTATCTGATGATCTATTCTAACAAGAATAATTTAGCACCATCTTGGCATTCAAATTCAAAATTCAAACTCTTTATATAAAACAGTGAGATTGATGTGTGATTAACATCAGAATTGGCCCAGAATCAGGTTGATTAAGTGATTGTGTTTATTGATTAAATGTTCACCCATGAAACCTTTACCCACAAATTCTTTACCCACACAATCTTACCCTCAGAATCGGGAGCAGGCATCAAGCAATCCGTTAGTAAAGATAGTAATGGTTCCAGAAAAAAGCTCAATGCATTATGTATCATATCATATTCCATGTTAAATAAACGATACATGCATTATAAGTTCGTGTTACAATCCTTTTCCTAAATACTGTCGGACAATATGCAATACTTAAACGTTTGAGGCTCATAAAATGTTTTAATGCACTAAACCCTTCGGTCACCATGATGCATTCATGCAGCCCTGACAAGTACTACCACGCCAGATCCACACCAGCGTCTCAGAGTGTCCCAGACTGGGATGTGCAACCCGACACCCAGAACACCTGTGGTGACCAGGATATTGAGAAAAGGGTAGGTACCGGGCCCCAGTGTAGGTTATATAACAGGCTGAGGTAATAGATGGGAAGGATAGGCTGCTGTTGTGCTCTGCACTGTACATGCATTCATGCATCAGGCTGACCCTATGTGCTTGATACACTCCAAAGGGTTTCTGGGTGGCGCTGCGTCGGTGCATCATGATGACAAATGGCTATGGCAGTTTGACGCGCTATGCCATTCTAAAGAAATGTTAAGTTATGAGATAGTCCCATTAAATTTTAAATTAATAACAATTTGTTGTATACTCACCGCCTTTATACAGCGTCTGTCGTAACATGCAGAACACCATGAGCAGCACGTGGTACCACACGGCAGGCCGGCCGCCTCCTCCTCTAGGTACTCACGCGCCACCTAGTGGGACACTGCGACATTACCATACATGGGTACTGGGACATTTAGGTAGAATGTATACATTGGCTATTACCCTGATTGAAAATAGGAATTGTGTTCAAATCTGGAACTGTATTTCTATTACTATCTGCGAGTCTGATTGTTAATCTGATCTCAGCAACAAAAATTGAATCCATGTACACCTATTTTAATGTGGATCATATATATCATTGTGGATACATTAAAAAGCAAGGAATCCTAGAGGGTCGACTGCAGGGGATTATTTTACGATGTTTTATTTTTGGGTGAATAAATACATATCCAATCATCAGGTTTGGCTGGCCGTTCCACCACCTGGGGTTTTATACCAGTTAGGTGCCGCTGGTTGATACACCATAGGTTAATCCAGTATCATTGCCTAGGAAATAATGGGCCACAAGTAAGGATGCTATGTCCATAATAGATATGAAGAGTTTGGATGCAAAACGACATAAGCGCGATACTAAAAATGGGGACAAAAATCTGACTAAAGTGACAATTTTCCCCAGATTTACTACTTTTCATATCATTAGGGCCTCCTCAGTATACACTGTGATACCAAGGTATAATAATTGACCCCAGTGTGTCTTTACAAAAAGCATTATATGCTTCATTTCTGGGGTGGAGATAAGTCGTTTTGCACCCAAACTCTTCATATAATATTATTGGTGTCAACGGTTGGCTATAACCTACCCTCTCCTCTAGATAACTCCATTTCCGACAGCATGGGCAACAGGGACAACAACGTGTCTGCCCCATCGCTGTAATAAGGCCCCTTGAAATAAAGAAAACACGAAATATCCAATAAGGTTTGAATTATGTCTGAAGCTCTAAACAAATCATAGCGATCAAACCTTGGTCAAAAAGCTGACAATTGTGATTAATCGCTGTTGACCAGATTCGTCCGTCTTCCATAAGATTAATGGACCTAATCCATGCCCATGGGGTATTTAATTAGTACCATGATACAAAAGTGTGAGGAAGTTTAACTGACTCACCTGTATATAGCAGCAGGTAGCCCTGACTACAGCCTTAATAAAAGATAACTCTTACGTGCTGCCTAAAGCTGCTTATTCCTCCACAGACAGCTATTTTAGACCAGGTCGGTGGCCAACCTAAACCCACCTGTGTTCTATGTCAACATGCATCTTTTTCCCCTATAGCAAGTTACACAACATAGCTTTGAAATGTGGGTCAGGGGAGAACAAATTCTGCACGGAACCTGTAGTAAGCAAACATTGGTATGAATCAGTCTTACATAGGACGAGCATATATCATTTTGTTCACAAAGGAATACATATTTCTTGGCATATTCCTATTTTTTTCTTTTCCCGGGTTGGCGAGGGACAAACAACAATTCTCCATTTTCACAATTTAAATATGATATGAGGATTGAAGCAAATCTATGTACACCAAGACTAGGTTAAAAGAGTGATACCTCTGCTTCAAGCTTAAACCTCTCAGAGACAGATATTGGTCCACTCATCTCCTTCAGAATGCGGTCATAGCTTATGAGGCACAGTGCCGCCCTCTGTAGGTATCTTATGACATTATTATCTTTTTGATGACTGAGCTTCTCTGTGGGGTTTGAATCTCTATCTGGGGCAGACTGGGGCATCCATTCCCGAGCAGATTATTAGTCTATTCACATATAACTGCACAGGTTACCCCCGAGAACCCATGAATTCGACACTGTCCTTAGCAACACTGTTATGGTCATATCGCCATGGTCATATCAATGAGATGTAAGGCCGGGGGGGGGGAAAGTAGTATACCATACGGGTATTGCTACTGGTAGTAAATTGTAAAACCACAAAGAAAAATTTAGTATTTCATCCGTCTTTTGGATGCAGTACGATCATGATTAAATTTACATATGCATAGAATGATCCCATATAGCTCAATCCAATTAAGGGATCAGCCATATTCATTTCCTCCCATGTATGCATATTGGTATCCATAACAGACTCTAATACATCACAATGGTAGCAATAACTCAGATGAGATGATCGTTATCCGATCTGCATGTGGTCTAATGGGAAATAGAGACGGTAACCTCATGTATTGAAACCTATATCTATATACACTATATCCCTGTATTAAGTGTTATTGTCCTCCAGGGCTCGATGCAGCTCTGGAGGAGGGCAATTAAACGGCACATTTTAATCAGCACAATGAATATTTGAGGTACAAGGCGGCCCCCTGTCTGCACTTGCTGTGACAAAGCTTGCACGTGCAATGAAGCATCACCAGTTGAATTGACACTAAACCGCTTCCGTTTAAATCTTTGATGCGTGAACTATCCCGAAGTGCATATCTATAGGAATAAATGTAACGTTGAACTAGAGACACCTCCCTAACTGTATCTATTTATAATTATGTAATGCCATCTTTGGTCGTGAGCTATACGATTTCGATGGTGTCGCTAAATTTGTTCATTTTAAGAAATGTTTACAGCCATTGCAAAGGAATTCAGTTTCAAGTATCATTGGTATAATATGGGAAGTGTCTTCCAAAGGCCATTGCAAATATGCATTGGAGTATAATGGGTAGAGTTGGCGACGTGGTTCACGAGTCAAATTCCAGGCAGATTTGAGGCTTTAAAAGTAAAAGAAAAAACACGACCTACCTATCTGAGAGTTTCTTACCCTGTAACCTGAAAGACACCTCTTGTTGACCTTGTTGTAGAATCAGTTTCTTTTAAATAACCTCATTATACTGGACTTGTTTAATCATGACAACGCCAATGAAGCGAAGCATGAAATCTTTGCCAGAGGCCCCTATCTCAGAAAAGTAGAAGAGTGTCTCTGATAATGTGCAAAGTTATCAATGATTTAAATAAACTAATACCCCTAGAGTAACGATCTTTAATACATGCCTTCAAGAACCTGGTACAAAGTTTGTTCAATTTCAGAGCTATTAATTGTAACCCTATGTAAAGAGGAAATTTCCAGTAAATGTTTCCTCCATGCCGACCCCAATACTTGTAACTACCATGGCCAGGTCCCTTGATGTGTGAGAAGTTAGTTTCTTCTGGTGATATAAATATAGTTGTGTCATAACACTGTTGGAATTCCATCCACGGAAGTGCGCTGATTATCGTTTACCCGTTGCTGCTCCAGTATAAAGGCAGCTTTATCATCATGAACTAGGGTTAGGGTTGGGACAAGGGGACGGAATGGCCGTCATCAGTCCCTAATAGATGATGCGCCCAGCACGGCAAAACCTGGAACCCAGTCACGTGCTCACCCATTGAGCAGCCCAAGGTTAGTTAATGATCATTTGCATATTTAATGTGGTTCCAAAAGGAGCCAATGGTGGAGGGACATGAAGGAAGGAAGAAAGGGTTCTGTATAGTGTAAACCTAAAAGGGTAGGATGATTAACTTGAAAATAAGTAGGTGGTATAAATTAAATTTTATCTGGCAGCAGTGGGGTGTGGCATCCCTGTAAGAACATAGATAGATAGATAAATAGATAGATAGATAGATAGATAGATAGATAGATAGATAGATAGATAGATAGATAGATAGATAGATAGACAGACAGACAGAACGACAGACAGACATATAGTCGCTGCTTTTATTCAAGCATATGGAGACTAAAGGTGAGGCTCCATTAACCAATGTTATTCAGAAATCGGTGCTATTCTCACGAATATTACTCAGTTATATACCGTGGCAATTACATACCTTAAACAGGAAGGTACTATATAGAGACCCTGCCATAACTTCATGTCTGTAAATAATGTTTATGTTGATAAACAAGTGGAAAATAGAATTGCCAAGGCTTTGCAGTTTAGGTCCTGATTAAACCCTGATTTTGCATCTCAGGCTGATCTGGGCTCCCGATCTCATATCAAACAGGGTTGATTTTCATTTATCTGATGCTCCTCCATATACAGGGCTCTAATCAGCCAATGTATGCACAATAACAATTAGAAAATGTGCTTTTGTATTTACCTGATCAGACTGTAAAGACCTATGACCTATCGTGAGAATGACCCAGTGGAGTCCCAGCTCTATTCCTCAAGGGGCAAAATGGATCTCATTCTGCACTGCCCAGCACTATTTGTGGTGCCGGTCGTCATTGAAGTGGCTATGAAACCAAGCTTTAAAGGATAGTTTTGATAAAATCACATGAAATAAATACAATGATCTAGACTTGAATCTATGCTCACTTGTTGGGCCCTTGGCCATATTTGGCTCTGCCTTGTGAAGTATGACCAATCTGCAGGTCAACTCCCGGGAACCTCATGATGTATGTCATATGAATATGGCCAGCGGACACATAGTACCGTCATGTTGACAGGTTGATAAGGCCGTTTTATTCTGATAAGTTGGATTATCGATCCGCCGCCGAGATTTTTGGAATTTTGCAACAGCAACAAAAAATCTTTCAAATTGGGGATATTTCTCAATATACCTTCATTTGATGGCCTAAACGAGGTTTTCTCCATGTTTTTCTTTCTGCTTTTTCTCTTCCCTTGGGGAATTTTGTGACCCAGCTGTATAAGCCCGAACTTGAAGTTACCTCAGGTCGCAGTTTGTATGTTAATATGCAAGTGGCAGGTTAACACACAGAAAAGTGAGAGTCATTGTCGCTAAAACTACCCTCACCTGAGGGTCAGGCACTACATGACTCTCAGGTGAGGGTAGTTTTAGCGACAATGACTCTCACTTTTCTGAGGGGGTTGTACCATTCCGGTAGTTGAATACTCCCCACCCCTCCTTTATCCCATCAAGTCAATATTTCCTCACCCCGCTAAGGACCTGTCAATAAACCACCTAGTTGGGCTTTGACCCTATCCATCTATGTTTGGGTATAGGGGTGGGGGTCTATGACGCACCTGTCATAACCCAATAACCATGGTGCCAATATACAGCCGTGGAGGTAATGAGGAGGATAGGGTATATAGAACCAAGCACATTGATTCGGACAAGTGGGTGTGAAATTAATTGGGCATGAGAATGGTGATGGTAAGGTTAACACTTAAATCGTACTGATATATGGCTCAGTCTCACGAGTTTGTAACATTTCAAACGTCTTTGACCGGTGGCGTCTTTGACCGGTGGCGTCTTTGACCGGTGGCGTCTTTGACCGGGTATGTGATTAAAATGAAGAAAAAAGTAGTATATAGTAAAGAAATTTAAGCTTCAACTTCTTCATGTAATAAACAGTCTATGGTTGTTTTACCCAATTAAAAAAATATATTTTAATGCACATATTAAGGGTTCCTTTTGGGCTTTTTTTCTTCAGCAGGTCAAAGACGCCACAGGTCAAAGACGACGCCGGTCAAAGACGTTTCAACTGTTACAAACTCATGAGACTGAGCCCCATACAAATAAAGCGCTTGGCATGCTCCATTATACGACCTTGCCTTAAGGATAGATTGCCCACTTATTTCCCGGCCGCATGCACATACTAGATTAAATATAGATAAGTTTGCCAGAGCAATATGATAACACACTTGTTAAAGCAGTACTCTAACAAAACATATCAAATTATGAATAATTAACCTTTATGCTACTGCTGCCAAGAAAGGGAGTTGGGGAAGTCTAAAACCACACAAGAATATTCCCTAAACCTTAACTACCGGTACTCAGCATCCACAATATTCCTGGTGCATCAAAAATGAGTTTGATGAATGTTAGTCTAAATACAATCCGGCCTAGTTGAGTCATATCTCCTCGCCCCAATAGATGTATATAGCTGGTTGTTTCAATCACCACCAAACCTGAATTATACTTTTCAACAACCTAGCCCTGCTCTCCTGCAGCGCATCCAAGGAATAGACCTTGAGCCGAGTCCCGTCAGATGATGCATCATTGCAGCACTGATAAGCTACTCCCCATATGTCTGCACCCATACATCATAAAGAAGGCACAGCACATTGAAGCACTATGCTGTCATTAAAGGGTTAATGCATGCCCCTCTCCTCATCCATCTGTAGACCATGTATCCATGCCCCTTTGTGGGGAGCTACAACAACTGCCATCAGCCAATGGGGCTTTATGATCATGGTATGACCTCTGCATCCAATGCCTATTGCAGCTTCATGTATCCCCCTATGAAGTTTCACAATGGTAACAACGTCATGGTGGAATGCCTACTGCGGGTGCAAACTGGAAGTATTTGTCCCAGTGAGTGATTCATTGTTCCATAGGTGGCAGATCAACGTTTTAGTTCCTCACCTCGTTGTGTGCTGATGTGTGGTTAACATGACGTATCTGTCTGTGGGACATAACTCAGCCTGGTTCAGCAACAAAAAGCATGTAATTCTGTGATGGATGACATATCTTTTCAAACATGGTGTGCCATCCTCGTCAAATACAAAAGGCTCTGATGCTGATGACACCTTCTGAACTGATGTCTCAGAATTGTGGGTTTAAAGGTACTTAAAACAAACTAACTACTTGTAGATTGACCAACATTTTTTCTTGATGACTTTTAGGGATATTAGCCTGTTGCTTATGAAACACAAAGAAAAGAATCCTATGTCACAGGATTTATTTGCCTTTTGGAGGGTATATTTGGGTACATTACATATAGATCCTTATGAAAATATCATAAATTCTTGATTTTCCCACACAGAAAATTAATCCCGGGGCCCCAACAATATCTCAATGAAAATGCAGACAGACATTTATATGATCATAAGAAACATGTTGAAAACAGAAAATAGGGGGTTACGGACAAAATTAAATTATCCTGAATTAATCAAAATAAATTCTAATCTATTCACTGTATGAGCTAAGGGGCATAGCAAATAGGAATATATAGCGATCAGGATGCCTAGAATACCAAGGTGTGGCACTTGAATTGCAGATAAGGGAATATCATGAAATATAAGTGGGAGATATCTGCAAATATCATGGTTTTAGGTAGTTCCGTTTTTTGCAACCAGGTGTCGTATATATTGATTTAATAGTTACAGGTTCTCTCCAAGTATGAATTCATGCAAGGCTGGTGGCATACTTAAAGTTTGGATGATGAGATGATAGGTGCGAGACATATTTTAATTTGGAGCAATTCCATCAACACCTCCATGCATGCCTGTTCTATACACATGCACATTCAGATATGACTAGTAATAGAGGTAGCCAGGGTAGCCTGGTAACTTATCATGATTAATGGAATGGGATGTTGAGCGGGGTAGTTTGTCATCTCTAATCAGTAGGGTTGGTCATGGAGGCGAGGATCATGGGCCATTTCCATTCACTAAGCTGTGGATAACCATAAATATTTATGGGGGTTCCAGGGTTACTTCAAATCAATAAGGCTAATTAATCAGATGATAACAATAGGGCGGGATCATGTCTAAAGAAAGGAGATATGATATATCCTGGGGGTCAGAGTATCCATGTCTCGAGTATACATCGGTAGGTTGTATACATAAAGGGAGTGGCAATACATGATTATTATCCCTGTGTGATTATAGCTAGGAAGCCAGGTGATTATGGTACTTGGCACCCTTCTACCCATTTTATCATGATATACTATGAATGAATCATAGTACAACACTCCAGAAAATCAATATTAGCCCACTTAGCTTTGGCAATGTCACTAAACCACTTACAGAGCTCTAACTCTATCATATATGTTCGGATATGCATGTGGGGGATCTATGCAAGAAACCTTAAAGCAAAAACATCCTTGCCATGAATTATTGAATACATGACTAGTCTATGTTTGGTAAACCTATGCGTATACAATATATCAGACATGGTATAGTGTTGTGTCGTCCATACATCATTATTGCTGGCTCCAACTATACCTGATTGCCTCAGTTTGATATGTATAGCTTGTTATTTCAATCAATACCGAATTATCCATATAATCCTAATCACTACTCCTGCCTGCCTTCCACCCTACATCTTTTTTCTTCCTTCCTTCTTTCCTTCCTTCCTTTCTCCATATATCTACCCTCCTCTCACTAAGAAGTGGGAATCAGAGGGTCGATGGGACAGTGTGGTTAACTTGATTACTGCTTGACCCTCACCTCCTAACTACAGACAGTCTGTTCGGCAAACTCCAGAATTAGATCAACTCTGATGTTCATGTGACTACAGTCCTATTGACAATACGCCTAGATGTGCGTTTAACTGTATGTTTGATTGATTGATTGATTTGTTTAGTGTCTTGGCATACATAGCATCCTATGGGACTGCCCCAAGTATGCGAGCAGTCATCCACAACTAGCTGTAGTCTGCCTCACAGTCAGACAATATTTTAATGCTGCTTTCCCAATGTACAGCAGTGGTCACAACTATGGATGATCGCATCTATAGGATGAAGGATCTAATCTCTGAGGTGAGGGAGAGAACCGCTATCATGACATTATATCTAGTGACTGACAAAGGCTAAACACCTATCTACCATTCTGGCATTAGCCAAAAGGAGCGCCTTTTATTATGTTGAAATTTCCTCCATGCAAACGTCACAATTGTCTAGCTTTACATTCTTATGATTTGCAGATGGGTACATTCTGAGAATTACAGTCTGGATATCAGCTTCCATAACAAAGATACTGTTTAGAAGTAGTGATAAAGGTGGGCTTTTGTATAGCACTGATATATTGTCTATCATGCCCCCTTTGAATGGACCTGCAATAACTTCCATCGGCCACAGGACTTTATGATCATGCTGTGGCCTCTGCATTCTTCGCCTATAGCGGCTTGCATCCCCCTTTGCAGTTTCACAATGGTGTCAAGCCTTGGTTGGGAACGCTTACTGCCAGTAAAGGTGGGAAGCATTTGTCACCATGAGGTATCCATTGTCCCATAGGTGGCGGGTCAGTCATTTAGGACGTCCCCTCACTATGTTATAGCATGTGGTTAACCCTTGTAGAACAGCATGATGCCACAAGGCTCATGTCCATTTCATACCATGATGCACCAACCCAACAGTGGCAAGTAACTCGCCATCACTGTGTCGGTGCATCAGGCCAATAGCTCCGGACTGTATCGGCCATCTGGGGTCTATATGATGAAGGGATGCATGACTGTATTCATGTATTGTGGCAATAAACAGTGTACTATGGCACCATGCTGTACTTAAAGCGTTAACATGACGTATCTGTCTGTGGGACATAACTCAGCCTGGTTCAGCACTGACATCAGCCACAAAAAGGCTGTAACACTGTGATGGGTGGCTGGATCCTCCAGTGTGGAATGCTATCATTATGGAATGCTCTCACTGTGAGATGCAGGGAGTGAGTGCTGTGGTCAATAGTTTTTCTTGTATACGTATTTGGATAAGATTTTACTACATATACTACAGTCCTACAATACCGATACCAATTTAATGCGTCTCTTTGTGCATTATTTGACTAAATAAGATATTTTACAAAGTATACATGCACTGAAAACCTCAGGGTCGTCATTTTGCCAATACCAAAATTAACAACTTTAGGTTGTCAAGGTGACGACCTTAGGTCATCATAGTGACTACGTAAGGTAGTCATATCTGATCCATATAGACCAAAATTGTCATAATGACAACCTTAGGTAGTCACATGGATTGGGTAGTCAGAATGACTACCTTAAGGTTGTTGTTCTAGGTATTGTAAATTTGAAGACCATTGGGTAGTCATTCGGACAACCTAGGGTATATCTGGGTTTTGGATATGGAACATTCCCTGTCACGTGCTGCCCCCCAGGGTAAATTGATTGAAGTAAATGTTCAGCCATGAGATATAAACTGGTGACAGGGAGCAGAGTAGTCTCTATACCTTCAAGGCCATCATTGTCACCCATACACAACGTATTTATAACAAGTAAAGCTACTTAGTTTAATCAAGAGTAAACCAAATATGTGAAAGGGATGCCTCTCGTCAGGAGGTGAAACAATTAGAGACTATATTCATACACCATTCTCCAGAGCACTTTCCATTAGTCATTATGACAACCTAGGTCGTCATAATGACTAGGGACCTTCCTCTGGGTTTCAGTGTGGTAATATTATATCTGTATAAAGATAGAGAAATTACATAGCTCAACATAATAATCCTACGGATAATGTAGAACATTTTCCTCTAAGTGTATATTTCTGATAAAAGTGAAATCTTGTTGGAGGATATAATTAAGAGGCCCTTAAATATCATGGGGGGAGATGATATGGAAGATAGTGGGGGTTAGATTTTACATATCATTATAGCGTTCCACTTACTTGAGTAGTCAATCCAGAGAAAGGACCTCTTCGGAAAATATGTTAAGTTCCATCCTCACATCAGAAAAATGTAACTGCCAAGACATTTCAAATCTTGATGGAATTATTTTTGTCTGAGAAAAATCCAATCAACACCACCATGTCTGCGCTATTTGCATAATATGCAAATTCAGAGATGACTGATAATGTTCCTACTAGTTTTATTCAGTAAGCTCCAGATAGCCATAATGGATTCTGGGTTCCCATGGTTACTTCAAATCAATATGGCCGATTAATCAGATGACAACAATAGCCTGAGAGGAAGTCTCAATGTTCCATCTTATGGATACAATAGAATTTATGTGAAATCAAACTAAAGCATTGAAACATTGGGATATAATTAGCAATCAAACATGACCTTTTTTTTAAATCAAGGAGTGGTGTCATGATTTAATTTGTTAACCCACTCAGATTTCTGAAGTATCTATGGGTGAATGATTAAGCAAAACCATATTTGTTCTTGAGGATATTTCAATTATCCATACATATTAATAGTTTATTACCACCGTAGACATGCTTGCACCCCCATTGATAACAATTGTAGCCAATCAATGTAACAGCAACCCATTCTATCTAACACCTATGCTGTGACACACCTAGGGCAGAATGCCTTCATGAGGTGAATAACCAATAGATCCGTTCAATGCAAGGCCGAGATAAGCTAGAATGTGTGATGACCAAGGGAGGTCAACTGTAAAAGGATAGTTAAGGCACTTTAAATAATAGATATTCTTTATAGAGTCAGGTGTGAGATGCTGATATAGATCTATTGTTAACGTAGCCTTATCCTGGAGGGGACCACTCTCAATGACTGCCTGCATTAGTTACATAGCAACTCTCTATACAACCTATCCAATGTGACAATACAGCTGTACTCAGGATAAAGCTAGCGATGCAGCACTCTGCCGAAAGCGATCATCAGATCACCATACCAACCCAGGGGGCACAAATTCAGCGCAGTGCTGAATCACTGTTGAATAAACATTGCATCAACATTGACAGCAATTTGTCAATGTTAATCCAATGTTCTGTGCCCGCTGGGAAGTCACAGCGCTCCTTCACTTGGTACGGCGAAGAGGTGTCTCTATCTGTTCACATAGACCAGTCGTCTATTCAACAACTCCTGGTGAAATAAACCTATGATCCCATGGATATGACCAAATAAACCATGTGTTTAAGTTTGGGGTGCAATATAATACCAATCACCCATGACATTCTACATGGAATAAATCTTTACAAACTACCCTCCAGCATTGCCCATTTAACCATAATGAGCTACCCTGGTAAACATCACTCCAATACCCATCAATACCCATCCACCTAGCCATGAGAGTAACCTATCGTAACCAGCAGCACACCTCACCATTATAGATGTCACAATGTGCCCTGGTCCTCATCACAAACCATCCCATTAAAAACTACACTAGTCACCATTAAACCCATATATAATTACCCATGACAATATACGCTGGTTACCATCCTCCCATTTGTAAAATAAAACGTATTGGATGCCTGATTGTCTTGAGCTTCTATTAGTAAATAATATTTTGCCAATTAAGGATAAAAGATGTACACCTGATACTTCTGTCGGCAAAAAGGTATAACTACCGCCCCATGGAATATGCCTGTCGTTCAACTCGTGAAATAACAGACTAAAACTTGTAATTATGGACCTTTGTCTATTATTTATAACTAAATTTGACCTTAGATGACCCTTCCTCCTCATTTCCTCTTTTTTGTTCTTTATCTCTTCCTTCCCTCATTCTCCTTCCGTCCCCTTAATGACGCAGGGGACTCCCAGGGTTGATGGGGCTGTGTAGTTAACTCAATTACTGCCTAAGCCTCACCTCCTAACTACAGTCAGTCTGTCTGCAGACAATGTCATTAGCAGTGTCAGTCATGTGACACACATACTGTTGACTACACATCCCTGGAGGCTCATTAAGTGGGAATTCTCTATGCAGGAAAATATAGGATAAAATTATTATATTGACATTGTGACACTAAAGTAATTTTCAGTGTAATACTGGTGTATTGTCACATTAGCACTGCATGAATGTTGGCACTAAAGCAAAACCGGACTGCTTAAAGTCATATTTTAAGCTTCTTTAATTCGGGTAAAAGTCACATAAAGCCGCTTAAATGTCATTATGACTTTTCCGGGATATTTACATGGAATTTACTGAACTTAAAGCTGCTCAAAAGGTTGCTTAAATGCCAATGTTCATGCAGTGTAGGTTGTTTTCAACCACCCCCCCCCCTCCCCCGGGGAAACTTACAATCACCCTTACTTTCTGGAGGGTTTTAACAGAGGCGTAGGAAGCAAATCTTCATTGGGGGGGCCCGGGGGGCCCACTCCTACCAACTTTATGTATCAGTTTTTTATGCATGATGTATCATATCCACACTTCTATTAGAGTGTATGGAAAAGTAGTATTTGAGGCCCCTTCGGTTCCAATTTGGGGGCCCTGCCCCCTCTGTGCCCACTTTTCCTTATGCGGGAAAGGTAAGAATTGAAAATTATGTGTATCATATGACATGTCTTGACACATTTTGGGGCCCCCCTGGCCCCCCCTTTTCCTACGCCACTGGTTTTAATGATCATGGTATGGCCACTTGGACCATCGCTCATTGCAGCATGTATCCCCCTATGTTAGTTTCACAATGACATTAAAGCCTTTGGAAATGCCTTCTATGGGTGGAGACTGGAAGTATTTGTCACTTTGTGTGATTTATTTTACCACAGGTGGAAGGTCAATACTTTAGTTCCTCACCTCGCCACGTGATGGCGTGTGGTTAACATGACGTATCTGTCTGTGGGACATAACTCAGCCTGGTTCAGCACAAAACTCACTGACATCAGCCACAAAAAGGCTGTAAGTCTGTGATGGATGACGGGGCATTCCAACATGAAGGCCCATCATCGCAAAATGCTGAAAGCTCTGTGGTCATTAGTTTGACTGATATTTTTGAAAGCATTTCTCAAGATTTCTTTTGGAGAAGAGGATATCATTAAATGTCTCAAGATCCTGGCTTACATGTTTGCGAATAACAGATTATCTTTTGGAACAATGATTTAATAATGGCCCTGAAATGCTAAGTGTCAAAAGAGAGCCCCCCTTATTCTATTTCCCATATTTTTCCTTCTTTTCTTCCTCTTCCCTTTTTCATGGGGGGGGGGGCGATCGAGGCCCTTCCCCCCCCTCCCCAGATCCGCCAATGAGGTATGATTGATGCTTCACATGCCCATCGTATCATGATTGATTATGAATAAATCCCAATAAAAAGTTTCTAGCAAGTTGTTATTGAATCACTCAGCTCTGGTCAAGTAAGTAAGTCACTTATGGGGGCTCTGACCTTATTCATATATGTCTGGATATGGCGGTCTGAATCCATGTAAGAACCAAAAGCAATGATACCCCTGTCATAAACCAATAAGTATGAGACTGGTCAATGTTCATGGAAGCAATGTTTACACAATTGGGCAGATTTGCCATATTGTGGTATTGTCTATGTATAATCAAACCTGTCTGATTCCAACTACACCTGACTTCTGCAGTAGAATATGCATAGCTTGTCAATTAATAGCAAATTTCTATTTCAACTTCAATCCTCGCTGGCCTTTCATTCTGCACCCTCCTCTGCTTTTCACGTTGTGATGGATTGCTATTTTCCGTTATTCTGTCCATCTAACCTCCCTTCCTCTATTCCACGTCCCCATACCTTGCTGTGAAGGGGAATCCGGGGGTCGACGAGACTGTGTGGTTAATTTGATCATCGCTTGGCCCTCATCTCATAATTACTGTCAGTTTGCCTGAAGAGTGTGCGTAGAGTATCTGATCAGAGTTCTGAAATGAATCGGATCAGAAAATACAATAAGAGGCCAGAGACAATTAATATATTATATGCTTGCCCCTTGTAGGCCTGCCCCATTTGTAAACCTGGTCAATATATCACTTCAAACCAATAAAAGCCTGGGCTTATGACAGGGAAAATACAGTATTAAGACACCTCACGATTGGCAAATGGATACTTGGGATAGTCGCGGTTGAATTTCCAGATCATTAGGGTTCTTTTCACTTTCAGAAATTTAATCAGGGAAAAGGTCATTCTGGGAAATGATGTTTTCAGAAACTTTGTTAAAACTTAATCCTTGCATGAGGATAGAAATTCCCCAATATTAAAAATGTTGATGGAATTTTGTCTGAACCTTTGACTGAGGGGAAATCCAGTTAACGCCATCATGTCTGCATAAGTTGCATATATGCAGATTTAAAGATGACTGATTATGTTCTTGATATTTTTATCCAGTAAGGTCCAGATAGCCATACATGACTCTGGGGCCCTCCAGCTGGTGCCATGGTTACTTTAAATAATTATAGTTGATTATTCAGATAAGAACAATAGCTTGTGAGAAGGTCTGAAGGTTCTATCTATTGAAAGAGGCAATACTCCTCCACTTGTCCTAGATTCTTGAATCTATGTTAACTTCGATTTCTCATGCTCAAATATAATTCACGGTTTTTCTCAAAGGCTAAAGCAAGGATTTTCTACATCGTAAATATATCCATCAAGTTATCAATCATGAGATTACTATAGACATACTTACATCCCCTCATTGATGACGATTGCAGCCCTGAATGTTATAGCCCAAATGACGAATGCCTTTATGAGGTTAAAGATGGTATATCAGCTAATAGACTTCCCAAACCTTTTCTTCAAAATGGATATCACTTCAATGCCATGGGTTCCATTATCATGTTAGCTGATAAACAGTGCAACATATTTGTCTTTTAATACATAATTTGAGATTGATAACAATGTACCTGATTTACCTGACTGACTCAGGCACTCCCCCAGGAGAGTATTGGGGGAACTAATCTGATAGAGAATGAACTGAGCCATGCAGTATCAACACATAGGGAGTTTTAGTGTCAACCTACAGTAAAAATTATTGCACTGCATGTGCTCATCTTATAGACTAAGACACTGCCAATAATTTTAAAAGTTAGGGAAGACGTATAGGATAGGATATACAATAGTAATATGATAAAACTAAGAAACCTCTAAACATTTAGCTGACACACCATCTTTAATGGACAATATATCTTTTCTCTACCACGCAGGAAAAGCTTAAATGTCCAATAACTAAAGGACACTTTAAACAATAATCATACACTATAGACTAGTCAAATGTGAGATGCACCTATCTAATGTAACCACAAATGGTTGTCTGTTGTACATGTATTATAGTAAAGGAAGAATTAGCTGGCATGATAGCACTGAATCACATTGCATCTTTTTAAGTGCATCAAATATATCTGCCTGAAACAACCCTCTCAAATCATGGATATGGCACGACATACTACTGCATTTGGGTTTGTGGTGTCAATTATATAGTCATAATAATCTATCTTCTCACAACCATGACAGCCCACTCTAATCAATCTATCCCCTGCTTCACTATATTAGCCAAGATAAAGTCCACTGGTCAGCATCATTACAATAGCCATGATAAACTGCACTGGTCCATAGCACATAATTATATTCCCATTACCCATGACAAACTTCCGCTGGTCACTATCACATCCCATCCCATTACACATAGCAAATTACCCTTGTCAACATAATCCTATATCCCATGAAAAACTACCCTAGTTACAATCCCATCATGCCCAATTACCAATGACCCCATTACACACGACCTTTATCAACATCATCCCATTGCCCATCACAAACCTGGCTGGTCACCATCAAAGCCTGAACCCATCCCATGAAGAAAAGTCAATAACACCAAATAGATAAAATGGTGTAACAAAAGAAAGAATAACAATGCTTCACATGATTAAGAGATTTACATTTGAATACACAGATACATGCCAACTTGAACTATGGCCGTCAATGGGGGACAGCTTATTTTTGTTCAAAGGTTTTCTACTACCTGAAGCATTGGCCAAAAGTTCTGTAATGTTCACAACCAAATGATAAAAACAGCTAGTCTTCATGTTAATAGAGGATCAGTATGCACTCAAAACATTGAGGCTTTATTGATAAATTCCAAAACTTAGAGACTCAACTATTTTAAACTAGGCCCATAAGCCTATGAGCATATCCCACTTGGTTATGGTTAGTGGGGAAATACCGTGAAAATCATAGGTAAATCGATGGGGTTGATAAAGATGAGTCATATTGTACAAAAGAATAAGATAAGCCTTTATCATGGTACTACGTATATTTTGTATATTTTGCCACCAGTTGGCATATGCACTGGATCATTCCCTTTAGCACAGGTTTTTCTTTACTCCCTCTCCAAAGTTGACCCTGGCTTTAATTATGACTACTGCCTCGCTCAACCCCTATATCTACACCCTCATAAGCTCTCTGTCCATAGAGCCCCTATTTAAATGGTGAAGAAATAAACAAAAACTGATGAGTGGAACCAGTTGTGATCGATGTGCCCTCTGCTCCCACTTTTTGACACCTTTTTAAGAAATTCTTTACAGGCATTTTTTAAGGTGCCGGTGTTTTTTTCTGCAGCTCATCTCTTTGTGGCGTGGCTGAGGAGCTGTCAGGGCCTGGCCTGGGTTCGATACCAGCATGTACAGGGCATGCACGGGGGTGCCCCTTTCAATACACCTGCGTGAGTAGGCCTACCCTGTTGGCCTCCGGAATAAAAGGACTGCTTTCAATTGTACTTGTATTCTCCTGTTACCTAGACGCCTGATGCCAGATGCTATAGTGCGGACAATGATACACAATGATTTCCAATAATCTCCAGACTTAGGCTTTGAATGCAGTTATACTAACTGCCATGCCATTTTCACCGGCACTTCAAAATCATCTAATTTATTTTGTTAACGTCATATTCCAATTAATACCAGGTACAATACGCCTGTCCCAATACTATATACAAGAACAAGACTAATTACTCAGGTAAATACCATGTTCTATCCTGACGAGGGTGCACCATTTTGTCTACCTTTACGTTACAGCTGCTTTAAATCTAGACCTGGCCGCATGTCAATGTCAATGTGTATGACTGTAAGCCTACAGAGAATACCCGATACTCGATAATTATTAAGTATTAAAGATAACAGTGGTATACCTGATATTTATATGTGTAATTGTCTAGTAGGTATCTGCTTATTAGTTCGATTGATGTTCAATACTATCCCATTAGATGGTGGAGATACTACCTGGTATACCAGCATTTGCGATGGGAGCGGTCTTCATGAAGCAACTGTACTCTTTATATAATCCAAATTACAACATGAACCCACTTTACCTAAATGGTACATGTTAAATATTTTAATACTTTGTGAGTATAGTACTGATTTTATCTGGGCTCGTGTGGGTAGTGCGGGTTCTTCTATTGTTGTCTCCGTGACAGGTAGGGGTTGGACGTTTTTATTCACGCTTTTCACACACCTAGGAATGAAAAGTAGACAATAACCTCAGCAGCCAGTATGCCTTACTTGCCAAACATGACCCGATAAGGGGTTCTGCATGAAATAGAAAGATCTTCTATCGTGCTCTTTCCTTTTGTGATTTACCTTGAAACTGCCGGCTTTATCTAACGACTTGCTGTAACCAGCAAAATACAGGAGCGTGCTCCTGCTTGTTGCAGTTGAAATAAAGATCTTTGACTTGAATTGCATTGAATTGAATTAATCACATGATGAAAGATTGTAATACACAGAATGTTCCAGACTCACAGCCATTGATGGTGTCCACATCAGAGGGGTAATAGTCGGTATAAAGGCCTGTACACCAAGGTGTGATCTGCACTGCTGCAATAGGCAATCACTTGGTTTATTCATACTCTGTATTGTCACCATCTTTCGGAGTTAATCTAGTTTTTGTACTATCTATGCGTGTAAATAGGCTCAGTGACTCTTTCCCTTTCTGTCTCTGCTTTTGACAAAGTCTGGATCGCAATCTGCGTGTCTGCATGGCTCTCTCATTCATTCTCTGTATTTCTGTCTGCTTCTCTCCCTCCCTCCCTCCCTCCCTCTCTCTCTCCCTCCCCCCCCCCCCCTCTCTCTCTCTCTCTCTCTCTCTCTCTCTCTCTCTCTCTCTCTCTCTCTCTCTCTCTCTCTCTCTCTCTTTCTCTCCTTCTGTCCCACTAATGTCTCTCTAAAATGTACGGGTATGCAAGGAGTACTGTTATACCAGTATACTGCATCGTAATTGTACCATGGATAG